>OZ018324.1:132706324-133306324 GCA_963969495.1 Ceratothoa steindachneri | reverse complement strand
TGATCATGGAAGCGGAAGAGAAATATATTCCATACATCACACATAAAAGCCCCCTGCAACCCAGGTGGACCGAGAAGATGCGAGATATTGCCTCAGAGATATATATGAGGAAGTCAGACAATTTGGACCAAACAGAGATCGCACCAGAAGACTCCGACAACTCAGAGAGGAACTCCAAGCGCGGATTAACGAACAACAACGGGCCATATGGGGCGGAATTATCGAAAGGCTGACACAGAGCAGAATCCCAAGAAATTCTGGAAGAATATAAAAAAAACAGAGAGGTATGCCCCCGAAGGTGTGGATGAGGCTGGAAGAACATGGGGAAATCATAAAAGATCCAGAGAGACTTGAAAGCAGCTTCAGGAGGTACTGGCGACAAATATTCTCCATCACGCCAGAAGAGAATGAGGATTTCAACCTGGACTTCGAAGGCCAGGTGACTGACGAACTAAATAATATAATCCACCGCACGCATTCCCACCCGCACTATTCCGAGGAGAGGAGAATGGAGGGCTACGGCCGACCGATCACTACCGAGGAGTTCCTGAGCACGCTCAAATCCTTCAAGTAGAGAGCTCCTGGCTGGATATGGATTACCAAAAACCATCTGGTAAATGCTCTCCCACGCTTGCTTCAGGCCATTACCAACGTAATGAATGCGACCCCGAACACTGGTTACTTCCCTGACGGATACAAGGTGGCAAAAATCATTTTTATCCCAAAGACAAAGGTTGCCAGAACAGCCAATGGACTACAGGGCCATCTCCCTCTTGGAAATCATCGGCAAGATTCTGGAAATGATCCTAGCCAACAGGCTTCAGAATCAACTTGACGATGAGGGGGTCCACATTCCACAACAACACGATTTCTGGAAGAAGCGCGGAACCAAGAAAATCGCCAAGTGCCGAGCGGATGGAAAGTACATTGACATCGTACTAAAGGACGTGGAAAAGGCCTTCGATAAGGTCTGGCTAAGGGGCCTTCAACATAAGATCCTGAACTTTCAGCTAGACCCGATCCTGGAACTAATCATCTGCGACTTTGTCATGGAACGGTGCACCCGGATCATGATAGAGGGTCACCAAGCCCAGAATTCCTACTCGAGGCCGGAGTCCCACAGGGAAGTTGTCTGAGCCCCTCCTTTATCTAATCTACACAATAGATTTACCAACTCGGGTAAAGGAGGACTCATTATATCTCTAGTTTGTGGATGATATAACTCAGGTGATCCCTGGTACATTCAGGAATCCCAGGGCTTAGGCTCTCGAGACTGCAAACTGCAATGAAATTTGGAACGTAAATAAATACGTAAGAAAGTGGAAGATCCGCACGAATAGCCGAAAATTCAAGATCCTGGCCCTCAGCCGTAGAAAAAAAGCGGGTGTAACAATAGGGGAGCTAAGATTCCCCTATTAGCAAGAAGGGAGTGTTCTTGGGCTCCACATCACCTCCACCGGATGTAACCACCACTTCATAACGCGGGAAAATCTGGCGAAGTTAGAACTCAGCAAACTTCACAGATATATAAATCTGAGCTCTAACAACACTAGGAAAATATATCTCATGCATATTCGAGCAACACTAATATACCTCGCGGTGGTGACCCAAACCCTAAGTACATCTCACTTAAAGCGCCTGCAAAGAGTCCATAACAAAGCGACTCTCTATATAAACAAACGCAGAAGGAGAGATCGAATACCCCAAAGAGAACTCCACCGGAGAGTCGCCTTGACACCAATTAATCTGGCGACCCAAAGCCTGGCCAAAAGTGAAAGGGAGAGGATCCTGAATTTAACGGCACCCGAACTAGCTGAGGGTCTCAACATCCCAGCGAACAGAAGGGAGAAAGTGACCAGAACAAGGCAATTTCCCAGCTCAAGACAATGCTACGAGGAACAGTTGGCACCGTTGTTCACATAGAGATCACACTGCACAAACAACTACACATACTATATATTAACAAATACACTCACAAACATGAATGAATGTGTTTGAATGAAAGCAAAATAAATGTATATAAATGTATATATGTCAATATAACTAGTAATTAAGAAGAAGAAAGTTCTTAAATTAGTATAGAAGAATTAGACTAGGTGATTAACTATATTATTACTTTTCAAAATTTCATTTCAAAACCTTATCTCTCTTAAAATAACTATAATACTAGGGAGATAGATATATAAAATTATAAAAAACAAACAAAATAAAAAAATAAAAAAGGCAGAGAAGAAAGAAACTCTAAAAAAAAATAAATATATATAATAATTTAAAAAAATTAGTTCAAAGTTAAGGAAAATAAAAATAAGGTTGCAAAATAAGTATAAAAGAAAAGCTGAATGCGTTATAACACAAACTCAAGTTGACACAACAATACAAATTACAGTATTTAAGGTCATGGACAACGGAAACAAAATTTAAGAAAAATGCAAAGCGTAGCCCTTACTACTAGGGCAAACCCTACACACTCTCTTCACCTACAATCTATCATCTTATTTTCCACAACAATTTTTTTCTTAACTAATATTCATCAATTCAATTCAATTTTGACAGAATTGAATTGAAGTAGCGAATCAACACCAAAAAACTCGGAGGAAGAAGAAGTAACAACGGAGGAAGAGTTGGAAAAGAATGGAAACACGAAAAAGATCACGAAGAAGAAAAAAGAAAAAAAAGAAAAAGAAGACGGAAGTGCAACAAGAGGCAAATAAAGAAGAGGAAACAAATCAACTACAAGAAAGCACAGACGAAGACGAAATCCTAAAGTATCCGGGAGTTCCCCTCAAGGAGAAAAGGGATATCCTTCTGCGGGGCTGTTTTTTCGACGCTGAATAACGACACCTCCATACGCTGAATAACGACACCTCCATCATCCTGAGACCCCCAAACCGCAGAAGATTGCGGATGGCCGAGGCCGTTATTATTTAAATGAAGAAACTGGCAATTCACATGCAACTTCAGCTGGAAACCATAATCTCGACATATCTGGGTCTCAGAGTTGACCGTCGTTAAAAGAAGCACGTTTTCAAACCCTCATTTGCCTTTGCCTCCTTTGCCAGACAACTAGATCCGAGCGACAAATAGTCAAAGACGAGAGAAGAAGGGGAGATAGTTAGAATATAGCATGAAAGTTGCTTTTTTATGGGTGGGTGGGCTATATATATATATATATATATATATATATATATATATATATATATATATATATATATATATATATATATATATATATATTATATATATATATATATATATATATATATATTTATATATATATATATATATATATATATATATATATATATATATATATATATATATATATATATATATATATATATATATATATCGGAGGGGGGTGAGTGTTAGTGTGTGTGAGAGTATAGTAAATTAAATTTGCCAGGACACTGGCTGATCTCTTTCCTCTGATGTTTCTCTTTTTTATGCTTTTTTAATTGCGTTTAGGATTGTGTTTTTTATTGGTTACTTCTAAGTTTTTTGCTCTTTTTCTTCTTTATTATCTATGTCAAAATTTTAATTTTGTTACTTGGGGTACCTTTTGGTAACGTACTTCTAATTCGATTACAAATTTGGTATTATTACTGTTCATATATGCTTTCCTTCCATATTTATGTTAGGCTGTTTAAATTTATGTATTTATTTCCCTTTTCTTTGTTTCCAGGCCTATTCTTCTTATTTTCTTGTTATTATTAAACAACACCAAAACGTGCACCCGGCCCCTCCGGGCTACCAGCCACACTAATACACTACCTTAGGTCTTCCTCACGTCGCAGGAGGAGCCTACTGCTCGGGAAGATTTTACAGTCATAATTTTTGTCCTCTATTTCTAGAGCTCTTTTGGTCTCTTGTAAACTCCAGCATCGAGATTGATTAGGCGTAGTATACCATGCTATAATTGCAAATTAACATACATCGGAGAGTCAGGCCACTTTAATAAGAGGATGAAAGAACATTTAGCTGATATCAGAAGGTGTACGAACCCTTCAAGTCTCTTTACGCACATGCAAAAGCACGGCCATAGAATTGATTTTAACCATGCAAAAATCATTTATAAATAAAACAATTATATTGAGAGGATAATTGCGGAATCCATCATCATCAACAAAGTTGATAATTTCAATTTATCTGAAGGGCAATACAAATTTAACAAATATACCTATAATGAATGCAGTCGCCAATCTTATTTATAAGCCCCCGGACGCAATGCGTCTCGAGGATTAGCAACTCTCCAGATTGTTTCCGGCTCCATTTTATTTTGTTTAGCTTGTCATTCACGGCAGATTCACTCGAACTATTTTTTTCCAGATTGTTTCTTGCTGTTTCATTTTGTTTAGGATAGGTCTTACCTTAGATATACTGTGCTTCTTGCATAGTTTCTTCATTATTAATTAAAAATGGCATCTTGCCGAAACTAGTCCGATAATTATAAATAAAATCTTGATTCAAATATTGTGGCTTACCATTATCTTTCATATATATATATATATATATATATATATATATATATATATATATATATATATATATATATATATATATATATATTGTTAGAATTATTACCCCGAAATCAGGTTAGGGCTAAACAGATGGTAGCGCTTAAGTGAGAGACGACATTAGTCTACATTTGATTTGGAAAGCATAGTGATCTCTCCAGAAAACTTATTCAAAACGATGTTTAGTTCCGAATGCTCTCGTTAGTTAGAGTTTAGTTTAAGGGTAGTTTGAGAGTTTGAGAGATATTTGATGGTTCCGAAATGGATAGAAGGTTAAGAGTTTGAAGGACCAAAGGTTAAATGAATTTAGGCGAGAGACGGGGCCAAAAGAGAGAGAGAGAGAGAGAGAGAGAGAGAGAGAGAGAGAGAGAGAGAGAGAGAGAGAGAGAAGAGAGAGAGAGAGAGTAACAACAACAAGGAGTAACAACAACAAGGAAAGAAGGTACCCTAGGAGACCTTACGGTCCATTCAACGAGGGTACCTTTGGACTAGCAATCGAGTGGGCACATGGCTGCTCAATTGTTTTGCGTCCTTTAACGGCCACTTTTCAAGACCTTGTCTAGTCTTGACTTGAACTGGTCAACAGATTCACTGTTGACAACTTCCATTGGAAGTGCGTTCCACTTACCGCAGATACTGTAAGTGAAAAGATTTCCACACAGATTGCGGTTGTAATGCTTCAGTTCAAGTTTGAAGCCGTGATTGCGCGTTCTGTTCTCACTCAGTGTGAAAATATCCTGGTATTCAACATTGTTGAACCCTCGAAGTATTTTGAAAACTTCGATGAGCTGACCACGCAGTCTACGGGTTTCCAGCGAGAACAGATCTAATTCCCTTAGTCTATCCTCATAACTTTTATGTTGGATAGAGGGAATCAGCTTGGTTGCCCTGGCTTGTACGCGTTCCAATCTCGTGATGTCCTTTCGCAATGAAGGACTCCAAAATTGTACAGCATACTCCAGGTGTGGTCGGACAAGTGAGTTGTACAAGCACAGTACAATTTCCTGGTTCCGATAACCAAACTGGCGCTTAATATAGCCTAGCATCCTCTGGGCCTTTTTCTCCGCCTCAATGCACTGTTTCGAGAACTTGAAGTCACTAGTGATTGTTACACCCAAGTCCTTCTCAGTGTCGGTGGATTCAATAGCAGTGCCCTTAAGGATATACTGAGATTGGGGGTTTCTGTGGCCGATATGCATCACTTTGCATTTGTTCACGTTAAAAAGCATTTGCCACGTGTCCGACCACTCCCCAATCTTCCCAAGATCTTCCTGCAGGCGGGCAGTATTTCCATCCTTTGCAACGTTCATATCAAGCTTGGTATCGTCGGCAAATTTGGAAATCTTGGCAACCATGTCACCGTCTATGTCGTTGACGTAGATGATGAATAGTAGTGGTCCCTGGACAGAACCTTGAGGCACCTCGCTAGCAACGGGCACACACTCAGAAGACTGTCCTTTCACCACCACCCGTTGCCGTCTGCCACTTAGCCAGTTTTCGATCCAGCCGGCTACCTTTCCATCTATGCCCAGCGCTTGCACTTTCCGGAGAAGTCGGCGGTGTGGTACCTTATAAAATGCTCTCTAAAAGTCTGAGTAGACCACATCCACCGCCTTGTCCCGATCGTGCTCACTGAAAACGAAGTGGAAGAATTCCACAAGGTTCGTCAAGCATGACCGTTGCCTTCGGAAGCCGTGCTGGGAACTCCTCAGTAGCAGGTTTGACTCTAAATACGACGTCACTTTGTCCACCATCATGCTTTCCATGAGTTTACCGACTATCGAAGTCAGACTGATAGGTCGGTAGTTCGACGGTTGGTTACGGTCTTCTTTCTTGAAGATAGGAGTCACCCATGCCTCACGCCAGTCTCTAGGAACGCATTTGGTCCGGATTGACATGTTGAAGATTGCGCTCAGGTTTCGTGACACTTGATTGCGCACTTCTTTCAACACTTTAGGTGAAACCCATCCGGGCCAGGTGACTTATTCGTCATTAGGTCACTGATCTTTTTTTTTATTTCTCCTTCGGTGAAGTCCATATCCTCCAGCTTTTCCCCCGAGTAGGAATCCGTCAGCTGGGGGATGGGACTACACTCTTCAGTTGAGGTGGTTAGCATTTTCTGCATCTGAATGCTTTAATGTCCCCTCCTCATTCTTCAAAGGGCCAATCGTTCGACGGATTGGTTTGCGGCTGTTTACATATACGAAAAACTCCTTAGGATTCTCTTTACAAATTCTTGCCACTCGGAGTTCCTCAGACCTCTTAGCCGCCCTTATGCTGGACTTCACTCTCCTGGCTAGCCTCCGGTATTCGTCATAGTCACCCGAGATCTTCGATTACCGGTACACAGTTCTCTTCTCCCTAAGCAGAGAGAGAGAGAGAGAGAGAGAGAGAGAGAGAGAGAGAGAGAGAGAGAGAGAGAGAGAGAGAGAGAGTGTGTGTGTGTGTTTGATGGGAATTAAAGAGGGCATAAAAGCTTACCTTGGTCGGAGAACCCGGGCGATAATCTTACTTGGGAGGAGGAGTCGTTCACGGTGCCGCACACTTCAGAAGTTTTCCATTCGGCTGAGTCTCAGCGTTTGAAGATTGTTTGAGTGTAGACGGTTCCTTCTTCTTCAAGCTTCGGAATGGTTCTGCCCAGTGTCCAGGAGTTTTGGGTTGATAGGGGTTTCAGCGAGTTGTTTTTTCCTCCCACTTGTGATGAATAGTGGCAGTTTGTTCCTCTTGCAAGGGGGTTTTCAAGCAATGGGGACGGGGGAGTTGGGGGATGATTAGGGGGAAGAAGTCAAGAGAAGGTGCCCTAACCCAAACACACCCTCTATCCTTCTTAAAGCCATAAACCACCGTGTCCAATATGCCGATCGCCGAGGAGGTGGAGAAGGGCAATATTCGTCCAGCTGTCCAGGACGGTCCTAAGCGCGCAACACCCTCACCTCCCATAAATACTCATAAACTATAAACCACTCGCTATGTCTTCAGTAGCCTATAATTTACCAGAGAAAGATAGATAGAAGGATGGGGGGGGGGAGCCCAATACGGGAGTAAAATCCAAACTATTCTCTTTTGACTTACATGCGTTCATGTACGCTCACACAGACACATGTGTAAGACAGTGCAATAGCTGTAATCTTAACAATATATATATATATATATATATATATATATATATATATATATATATATATATATATATATATATATATATATATATATGATGATGAAAAAAGAAAAGCTCACAAAGTACACGTGAGTCAAAGTTATGCAGATACACCCACAAAGAGAAAAGTGAAAAACGATTCCGAGTGCTTTCTTCTCTACTCCTTTAGAACATGATTGTGATTGTGATTTGGATATTAAAGAGAGAAATTGGTGTGGGGATAGTTAAAATAAAATTAGATAGAAGTATGTGTAATTAAGAGAGAGATAGAGAGATATGTGCCAGGTCGTCTGGCAAACTCAGTAGTTACGATTCTTTATGATACATTTTGTGTTAAAACGCTTTAGCGTTCAATCCTTTGTTTTCTTAATTAAAGCAGTTGTATTATTTTTGGATAACTTGCTTATGCACTTTTTCTTCTTTGGATTTTTTCTCTATGTTATTATGCTTTAATAAATTTTAATTAATGTGTCCACTTCGGATCTCTTTATATTAATTTAACTAATTATTTAATTTTATCTACTTCGGATTTTTTATTATATTGTAGTTATCTTGTTTTAATCTGTCAATTTCGTTTTTTTTGTGTTTTTTAATTGTCTTTAATTCAGATCTTTTATTATTTTGTAGTTGTTCTATTTTAATATGTCCACTTCGGATCTTTTTCTTAAGTTATACATGTATCTTTTCTTCTTTTTTTTAGATATATATCGATATAATTTCTCTTTGCGTCTTCAGCTGGCTGCTTTTAAACGCTTGTTTTAAGTATATATCAGGGTAGTCTTCATTTCGTAGTCTCAGTTGATTTATTATTTCGTCCGGCATATGTTGGTAAATTTTTTTCCATATAGCGATTGCTCGCTTATGAAGAGCCACGTTGATTGGTTCTATTTCATTTATTCGTGCAGCAATGTTGAGGGAAGACGGTCCAAAAGAGTCACGTTTGAGATAAACCTCCGTGACATGTTTTGTACTTTGTGCTCCTCTCAGCACTGTATTGCGTAAGGTGTGTGTGGGAATGACGGGATACAGCAGCAGTGGTCTCACGAGGAGTAGGTATAATTTTCTCTCATTGGACGGTGACAGTAGTCCAAAACGGAATAGAGATCGGAGCGTCTTTCTGGCTACAGCGATCTTCTCTTTGAGGTGTGTTGTATATCCTCTAGTTGGCATCTTTAAGCCGAGTACTTTGCCTTGTGTATAGTAATGGTAATGTTCACGCTCCACTACTACTTCCACTGTTCGAATGCGTCCCATCGGAATTATCTTAAACTTTTCGATGTTTGTCTTTATTTTGTTTCATCTTTCGTATGTGTATATATTTGCGATTTCTCCTCCTGTTCTGTTGGCTATTTTCTTCGGGTTACGATAGTCGCTCGTCACGATTTGGATGATGGCGTCAGCCAGTTGTATATATTGAGCAAAATCGTAGTTAGGGTGAGGGAGGTCGCTGGTATATATTGCATATAATGTGGAGCTCAAACATCCCCCCTGTGGCACCTCTGCTTCCAGGTCGAAGAATTCCCCTTCGATACCGTTTATGCTAATCATGGCCTTTCGATTTTCAAGGTAATTGCATAAAATACTCGTAATGCCATCCTCCATGCCTAGGTCGTAGATCTTTCTTTTCAGGCCTGGTACCCAGACCTTGTCAAATGCCGAGGCCACGTCTCTTAACACTATGTCTACTCAATTGTCTTTGGCCTTAGCAATAAAAAATCTTCTCAGTTATGAGGGCCAGTGCGGTTTCCGTGCCGAGTTTCCTACGAAACCCTGCAGTTTCCAAGTATTCCAAAGTCTGGTGTTAAAATTAAAAGTTTTTCCTATAAACTCCAACAGGGAGATTGGCATGTAGTTACTGATTGCTTTCTTTGGTTTTCCAGGCTTTGTCAAAAATATCATTTTGGCTTTCTTTAATTACTCTGGGAAGTGGCCAACATTTATTCATGCATTGAAGATATTTAAAATAGCTCTATTAACATTTGAGGGTGCGTTCATAATATGCTTTTTCATTATTCCTGTCATTCCCGGTGCCTTCTTTTTAAAGTTTTACAGTGTGGTTTCATACTCTTCATGAGTGAATAGCTTTCCTTCCTCACGAGCACGGCGTGTTCCGTTAACCAGATGGTTGGGTGTGAGCTCATCACCCAGTTCTCTCAACCTTGTTTCTACTTCCACTTGCTAATCCCCGTCGAATTCTACATTTTCGGCTTCCGCATACGAAATCTATTTATCCAGTAATTTTTGGAATAGCGCTCTACATCTCTATCCCTGGTAATTTCATCTCCAATGACTAATAATCTTATTTTACCCCTTGGTGGGGTTCCTCTCAATCTCTTAAGTTGATTTCAAAATTTTCTCGGGTCACCCTCTGTGTCCTTATTGCCAATTATATTGTCCCAAGTCTGCTTAGTCTTTTCCATAATAAGAAGCTTGATGGTGTATCTCAATTCGTGTAGCTCTCTATAACGTTGGGCTGTGTTCCCATACACGTTTATATCATTGATAAGGACTTCCATGTGGTTCATCCTCTCGGTAATATCTCTATCCCACCTTGGGGCCGGAAGAGTTTTGAACCTCGTCCATAGGATAGCTAGACGGTCAGTTTCTTTAATGTTCTCCACTGCATTGCAAAGATATTGATCGATCTCTTCAGCGAGGCTCCTTCCAGTCGATTTTCTTGTATAGTGCTCATATGTTCTTTATATGCGTCCCAATCGGCTCTGTTCAAGCACCTTCGTTTGGTATTTCGACCTGTATCGGTGAGGTTGATAGCGTTGTCACCAGGCTGATATGGTCAGATGATATATAAGGGGCCGGTTCCGTCACCTGATTAAGTGCAAAATTTACGTTAGTTAGTATAATATCAGGCGTGGTCGAGGACCTTTCGGTGAAAAAGGTGGCGAAACCTGGTCCCTCCCTTTGCACTATATTCCTATTAATTAATAGGCTCAGTGAGTTACCCGCTCCATTAAATGCCGTCGTGTAGCCCGCCTCTCTGCAGCGGGCATTGAGGTCTCCGATTAAGATTGTAGAGGCATTTCTGCGGAATAAACGGATAAAGCTAGGAATTGGCAAATATGAGCCTCCTGGAGGTTGGTAACTGACGGCCACCACAACGTCTTCATGTGTCATCTTGATTTTTTTCGCCAGGTAAGACTCATCTAGTCCTGGAATTTTTTGGAATCTTATACCTCTTCTGATTGCAATTGCAATTGCAACACCATCAAATCTTTCGTTAGAGTGATTTGCCATTAGTACTTCGTAATTGTATATTTTAATGTAATCTGTCCTCACGTCAACGCCGTTCTCAGAAATGAGGATGATATCTGGGTCTAGGTTCTTTATGATTTCGCTGTAAATCCTTTTCTTATTTGTCCAACCGTTAACATTGAGGGAGAAGAATTTTAATTTTCTAATATATCTTATTTGATTATCCATGATTAGTTCTTATGCAACTATTCCGGTTTCGATCCGTCCTCTCTGGCTGTGGATCTTATCCTCCCGCTTCTCTTCTTTTTAAATATCTCATGTGTGAGGTTAAAAAAAGAATCCTGTGAGATCTCAATTAAACTTTGTTTTAGAGCCGCTAGCAGGTCATCTTCGTTTATTTCGGCTTCGTAGTCGTATTTGTATTTCCTCTTAATGATTCCTGATATAATGTAAGTTTATTTTGAAATTGTTCAGGATTGGTATTCTGTTGTTTTATAGGTTTTGGGGAGAACAACACTATCCATTGGCTCGGTTTCTTCTTTACTTCCCATTTGCGTGGCTGAAGTGGTGATCCCATCTTCAGGCGTGGGGCGTGGTTCTGTTAGGGAGTCACTAGGTACCGACATTCTTGATTTATTCAGACGGGGGTCTCTAGACGTGTAGCGAGATCTTGTCACAGTTTTCTTCATAGCTTTGATTTGGGCCTGGAACAGCTCCCCCGATGAAGGATTGTCCGGGAACCACATCGGTTTGAGTCCGTTATGAACTAGCATCTTATTAATTTCCGTTGCATAGCTTCCTGGTTTAATAATCTTGGCAAAGTGTGTATGAAGTATGCACATCACCACATCTAGTCGCATTTTCTGGTCTATGTTGAGCAATGTCTTTTTCTGGTTGTCTGCTTCTGCCGCATGTGCGTACGTCGTGTTAGCCTTTTTGTTCCTATCCTCTATTATCTGTTTCTTTTTTTCAGATATTAAGGTCTTTTTAAGCGGACAGGCCATGAATAGGGTTTGATGCGGGCTGCTGAAATTTATACATTTCTTCTGCGGGCTTTTACACTCTTTCCACGTATGATCTGTGCCGGCACATTCAGAGCACACCTTACCTTCGAACGAGTATTCTTTTGTGGAGTGCTTCTCTAGTTCATAACAGGTGAAGCACACTTGAAGTGGGATAAACACCTCTAGTTCAATGCAGGACGCTGAAACTTTGGAGTTGAACATGACCATTCCATTTTCCTTAGCTTTGTTTGCCATTTCATTTGTTTGAAATGTCACTTTGAATACATGACTGCATTCCTCTCCTTCCCGATTCTTGAATTTATACACTTCGTCTATCTTAGTCCAATTTTGCCTGGACTCTATTTCATGTTGTATTTCTTCGGCAGAGTGTTAACCAACGTAAGGGTCAATGCGTCGGCAGACGATCGATTTCTGTGCAGCAACTTGAAGGGGCACCTTAGGAACGAGGCCCATCTTTTTAAATTCATTTCTAGATTTTGTGCTCAGAATATTTTCTATGTCATGACTCGTGTCACATATGACTAGGTAGCCATACGCTTGTTCTTTCACTCGGCAAAGAGCAATCCCAAGTTTCGAGAAGGCGACCTCGAAAACTTTTTCCCTCACCGGTTTCTGACAGCGCTCTTTCACCCTGAGAGGAATGCGCTTATCGCAATTGGGGTCGTCCATGACGGCCCTAAGGCAGCGGTTCCGGTTGCGAACTTAACAGGCCCTTATCGCGGGGAGTTGACCTATTACTATTCCCGAGTTCTCTTTTATCTGCCCTACCTATGATCTTGTCTTACAGGGTCCACCTACTTGTCCTGACCACTCCACCCCAGACTGGGGTCCCCTTTTTCGCGCCTCCTGCAGGGCTTCCTTCCGGATGAACAGGAGGCAGGACATACATTGTCTTAAATAGTAGAAGGAGGCATTAGACTACCCACCTCAGAACCCTAATTAGGGGGTACAAAATCCTGAAACAACTTTATTTGAGATATATATGAACCAATGAGATCAACCAGGGTAGTCTTAGCTGTGACTCTGTGGAATAAAGATTTTGCTGTTCTCAAGCTACTCTACTGTCACATGATGTAGTGTAAAAAACAAGGGCAGTGACATTAAGCATTATTCTTACGTTCCCATGTCTCCAGTAAATCTATTGAAGAATCAGTCTGAACTGTCAGAAAATTTTTTGTTGACAAATACTTCCAATAACTTTTATTCAGTATATGAAGGTGAACCAGACATTAGCAGAGCTAAAGTCTCTGAGGTACTTCCAAGTTCACTGACCAATACATATTTGAGCAGCATTGACCAAGGAAAGTTACAGTGGGGGATTTTTGCAAAACTTGGACATGTGACTGGCTGATATTATACCTGGACCGCATTCTGTTGCGAAATGTTGTTGAGGTTGAGATAACGAAGTCATCAAGATCAGCTGCTCTAGCTCTCAAGGTGGTGGAAATAATGGCATTAGCTTGATTGTCTGATAAACCAAGACAATCAATTGTATTTCAGATGACATCGCATTCCATGACCGTCCTTGGAAACATGAAAGTCACTAGTTACAGTGTCTTGATTGTGAGAACTTCCAGGACTAGTATTATGGTAATCGTTGTCCTCTGTGTTAGCACTGTTGTCAGTTGACTCACGACAGATAATATCGTCCACATGAACAACTGCCGTTTGTTCTGCTGCAATGGTGAAATAATATAACATGTTGAGCAAAAGTTAAATTTTTTGTGATGTTCAAAGTAATTAGTTATGCCCTTTTCTTGTATGTGCTGCTGTCTTCATTAGTTATTTATTAATTTTATTATCTTTCATTTGGTACATAATTTTTTGCTTTATCTTGTTTAGATAATAAGTTATAGTGAAAATAATAAATTCAAGGGACGCAGGAACTGATGCTTTTGGCCGGTTTAAAGGCAGGAAATTTAAAGCTCCATGCGGGAATGCTTTCCAACATTCTAGGTCAAAATAGTTGCGATTCCTGGTTTTTCAGGTCAAAAAGCATAGCCAAATGTACAGATACCTAAGAAAATAGGAAAAGGTTGATTTTTGAAAAAAGCTAATTGGAGGTGTATCAGGTTGCATGGGATGCCCGTTATCAAAAGCTGATTCACCCCAAATTCCTACCTATCCTCTGATAAATCCTTCTGTCTACATACTACTTTCATGTATCTACTAAAACTAGCCATTAATTTCCTTGAAATTGTATGATTGGAAAAATCCCCCTCTCTCTTCTTGCAAAATAGTACTATTATTTAGGACCCCCGTTATAAAGGAAAAGGAGACCTACCTTAAGATAGTAATGCAATCGTGCAAGCGGTCTGGTAACCCTTCCTTCGGAATTGATTTGACCCCTGCGTTTTCTAGCACTGGACACTCCAGGGTAGAGTGCTGACCTTCTTCACACGTCTTAGAACACAACAAAAGGCCACACCTTGAGCATCTGCCGATAAATGGGAATTGATAGTCATGCGATTGACGATTCTTGGGCAATCATTTCCCATCAAATAAATGGAAGGAGCACATTTACAAAGATGTCCATCGAAGAAAGACTAATGCAAATGGGATAATTATCGGAGTGGATGAAACAAAGGATGATCATAGTAAAACCGTAATGTATGCAATGATGGTATACGGTTACCATAGCAGTGGGTAACTACCTTCACACTGTATGGGTCACTCCTGTAGGACGCTCTTCAGCCACGCAGGGAAATGACTGTGGGATATAGCGTGCCCCCCACGGGTGAGTGAAAAGCGATCCCATCCACTGCGATAGCTAAAGTGAAGGATAAAATACCCAATTGGCACATTTCTTCAATTTATACGGTTCTTTTTAGGGCTGTAGAATTGGTCTATGGGATACAGTCACTTACTTGGCAAGGATCCTTTCGTTCGGGAGGGGAGGGGGGGAATGAGCCATGAATACAAAATGGATAAAATATAAAGAGTTAGCGACGAATTGAGAATTCCTTTGTAGGGTGGTGGGTGTGAATGAAATGCTTGAAGGTTCAATACAATTGGTAATAAATAAAAGGGGTTTTTGAGTTGTATTCTTAGTTCGGCTTTGGCCAGATGTGAGTCTCCTCCAAAAGCTATATATCCCTTCGAATTCTTGCTTCTGCATTCGGCCATGAAGCCATCAACTCAATCAACGCTGTCCTCTCATTGAGGGCACCCATGATTCCGGCATTTATACCCATAGCATAAAATCTAACCTGTAGCTTTCGGCAATTTTCCTGTAGCAGGTGAGACACGTTGGGTCTGATGCCGGGCGAGGACCCAGCACAAGAGGAGCTTCGTGAAGGATCACATCCCCGACGTTGAGATCTCGAGAAGCAAGCAGCAGGTGCTCCCCTTCTTTTCTCCTCGCGATCTGTTCGAAAGAATCAAAGAGGAGAACGGGGATTTTTCTCCTTCGAATTTAAAACGCAAATGATACAAAGACGAAAACCGCAGAGTTTGTCAGGAGAAATCTCCCAAAATAGTGATGAAGATAGAAGTGGAAAAGCGCGGAAGACATAGCTGCAGTTCCTTCAGCAAACATTGAGGCCGTGGTGGCAAACTGCGAGCATTGGGGTCAGGAAGGCATAAAATCTTACAGGTGAATAGGAGAATGAGGAAAACTGAATATGGATGTTCTATGAGGTTAATATTTAGCTGTGGCGTGGCGGGGATTTTATATTATTCCTAATAAAGGGGCGGGAATCTATCCTATAGAAAGAAGAGCGATTTTAGGGTGGTGGTAGATGGATGAGTCGACGGCAAGTCCCTCCCCCACTTGCTCCAAGAGTGGAGATCCCCCTACGGTCGACGCCTTCAGTTCCCCGATGACTTTCTTCCCCAGGTCCCACAATTGTTTGGTGGGGTCAGAGGGATAAGTAACAGCTGAGGCCGACGAAGAAGGAGAAGAGAAGGAGTGAAATGGGCGAAAAGAAAAAAATCAGTAAGAGAGAAGTTGATCTTAGGTGATCTCCTTTTAGCTGGGATTGAAGGATGGAATGGAATAGTTACATTATCTTTAGACCTACTGATTAACGTAGAATACGAACCACAACCTGTCCTTATCCTTTCTACTCCATTCTTTCAGCGAATTTCGTGATCGAGTGACGGAATTTAGCACTCATAAAAAAGAGGGGTTCTCGCAAATTCCCAATAAGGTAACGACAGAATCTAAGGTTGTCCTTTAATTTACTGGGGGTATCCAAAAGGATTACGGAAAAGTTTACTAATATAAAGATTTCAAATCAAATTTGAATAAATTGTTTTTCTGTCATACTAAGATTACATATTTTAAGTGACAGGGCTTTTAATGAGTTAAAATGATGCCATAAGATTATATAAATTCTGCACTTAAGAAGTCAGTCTTTTATGACGATTTATTTTTCAATCTGGCGTCTACCTATAAGGGAATAAGTATCTATAATCATCCCACAGCCAAATTCTAGGCTAGATATAAAAAATAAGCGTACAAAAGAAACCAAAACAAAGGCAAAAAACAAGAATAATGAAGCATGGTTTGGCATCAGGGAAAGGCCCGCCTTTCCCGGTGGAGGATTATGCGACCAATACTAGAGTTGAATAAAAAGGAGGAGGCAAAAAGTCAGATAGTCCACAAATGTGTGCACGCAAACCTATCGCGACTACAAGCGACAACAACAGCGCCACCTTAATCCCGTGCCAGGAGAGGTAACATGCGCGAAGATTCCCCAGCCTGGGGCATTCAACAGCAGTTGAACAAATCTAACAAAGGTCATGCCTCGCTCACCTAGATATCGAAGCATAGCATACGTTACATCGTCCGGACTAGGTGCGGCGTCGGTGCATGAAGCGAGAGTGGAGCGCAACTCTCTCTAGGTAGGTAAAGTCCAGTTAACGGCATTCAGCGACATTATGGCAATGGCATGAATATAATGCTGACGGAGCAGCATCTCGGCTAGAGAATGTGGAAAAAGCGGTCGCGAAAAACTCAGCCACAGACGCGTGGTCCGAGATTACGATCCAGTTATCCTGGAGAACGGGGGTGGGTCCTGGGAGAACTTGCCCAGAATCCTTTTTACTCGTTTCCACACCTCTGGAAGAACGGTCTTCCTGTTAAGTAAAGACAGGTATGCCTGCGAGGAAGAGCGGCGACCGTGCTTCGAAACATCGGAACCATACCCTAACTCGACAAAGTTTACTGACAGTGAAATCGTCCGGGTTGTGCTTATAGCGCATGTAGACATAACGCTTCTCTCTGAGGGTCGTCTCACACTGCTGGACACCAAAGAAGCGGCCGCTAGCAAAATGACCGGAGGCTCTTAGAATAGGAGTTAGGTCAACGGTGAAGATGTTGCAGGAGAAGAACTCAATGGCCTCATCTGCCGACCTAAACTCGTCGATTAGGACCAAAAATCAGTCAATTTTTGAAATGCAGACCATCGCGCCCCCTACAAGCACCACCGGGGTGGTCTTTAAGCCGGCACCGGTCCAGACAATGATAGTTGAATGGTAAAGTGATTACTACCGTGTAAATCCGGAGAGCACAGGCATACATCAAGGCAGAAAAATGATGCGCTTTTCTGACAGTGATGCGCAAGCTCATTCACATTTGGGACACCTATCTCCAGCTCGTCGATCAGGTCTGCATGGACTTGGCCCCTCGGGATGATCAGGTAATCTCTCCATAGGAGTGTCTACCGTTCAAATCCGCTACCAGAAGAAATGGTCTTGGCGACCCGGCCATGACGCAACGGAAATCCCACGCGTCGAAGTCGATTGATGGTAGAATGTATGCATAAATTACAGTATACGTCATATCCAGGCCAGGCGTAGCTGCACTGTCACTGCCTGAAAAGGGTATTTATAGCAAAGGAAAAAACGAAAACATCATCCCGAGTGTAAATCGCGCATCCTCCTGCCTGGCCCCCATCCCATGGTGGTGGGGTCGTAAAACTCATACTCCGGGAGGGTGAGTAGGGATAACGCACCTAGCATGATCTCTTACAGAAAGATAGCTAACGGAGAACGGGAGGAGACAAGCCTCTGAAGCTCCTCCCAGTTAGCCAGGAGTCCGCGGCAGTTACAATGAAAGAATATGCCCTCCAGGCCTAGCTCGAAGAAGATGCGTGGACCCTCCTCGAAGAGAAGAGCCTCACGAGAATTCCCGTACGCTTCCTGCAGGTAGAACTCGGGGCGCTGTTGGCCGAACTAGTCACTGAATGCGATGTCGCATTCGAGAACTTATCGGGGGAGGTTTTTGTACGTCTCCATGAGCGATATATATGGCCGAAGCGGTGGCAGTAGTAGTACCTCTACGGAACTTCCACGAATAGTTTCACTCAGTAGCGATACCAACCGTCACGCAACGACTCAGGGAGCATGTCACGGTTGAACGTGATGAAGAGTGTAGAGGTGAGTCTCGAGGCCCCTCCCTTTTTTCTCATAACGCGTTTGAGCTTGACCACTCTGTGAGGGAATGCCCTCGAAGGACCACCGTGAGAAGAAACCCCTTGGCGATACCCCTCTATTCTTTCAAGACCACGTGAGCCAGCGTGAGCATTTTAGAAAATCGAGGAAGAATTCATCACTCGCTTAATTACCCATCCCAGCTGTGTTTGTCTTCAGACGCCGACCGCCTTCCCCCCCGTCTTCCCTGCGATAACGCCGTGCGCGGCCATATTAACCCTGCCCCCATATCGCGAGGCGAGTTTGATCGTCTGGAACGACGCGTTATCATGAATTGTGTTTGCTTAGACTGGTGCCAATAATTCTTTGGAGACCGCAGGGCCCTTTTTTATATGCGTTTTATGCCCTCTTTCACCCATTTATGGGTCGTAACAGGCACGGTATTTTCTAGTGATTAAAATTTGAAAGTGTAAATAATAGTCATGAGTGTGTGAATGGTGATGTGATAAATGGAGTGAATTGAAATGAATGGGTGGTAATAATGAAATGGTGCCTGAATTAAGAGGTTTTTAGAATTGAAAGAAGCGAATCTTCATAATTGATCAGGTTTTGCTCCTTTTCTTTTCCTAGAAATTTAGTATATAATTTACTTTCCTTTAAGTATGCAATCAGTGCCGTACTTGTTTGGGGTTCGTCGCCGAGGACTTTCTTTAGTGTTGGGCTGTTATCCAAGTATTTTTTCCGGTGTTGGTGAAATCTAATGCAGGTTAATAGTATGTGTTGGATAGAAAACTGGGTGTTGCAGGTATTGCATTGTGGTGAGGGAGAATTTGCGAAGCGATAGCTGTGGGTAAACTTTGTGTGTCCTAGTCGTAAGCGTCTTAAGAAGAGCTCTGGAAGAGCTCTTCTATTTGTTGACGCATCTTTTATTTGTCGTAGATGTTGATGGCCTTGTACATACCATTCAGACTTCGAATGGTTGGTTCAGTGGGCAATGAGTTATCTGCAACTGCTGAATTTGCAGCGCTGTCAGCGTCTTCATTGCCTTTTATCCCTACATGAGGGGACACCAGCATAGGGTTACGTTACCTGAAAGCAACGTTATTTTTCTTTGAATTTCACTGGCTAGGGAGTGAGTTTGGTTGCGTGATTTTATAATTGTCAGCGCACTGTTTTAGTCTGAAAAAATTGTGGTTTTATTGGTATCTGTTTTGACGGACTTGATACCTATGTAGATAGCAGTGAGTTCTGCCGAGAGGACGGAAGTGCAATCCGGAAGTTGGGCTGCTCGTATGTGGTGCGAGAGAATTGCTGCACATGCCACGCCATCTGCCGACTTCAATCCATCTGCGAAAATGGACCGACATGGCTGATGGGACCTTTGGTGGTCCTTAAAAATGTTGGATAGCACTACAGACGTCATTGTCGATTTTGAAGATGGGAGAGTTATTTGACATATTACTGAAGGTTGAATAGTCCATGGGGAAATAGTATAGTAGTTGTCAATGAGGATGTTTGGCTCTGGCAAGTTTAAACTTTGTAAGAGTTTTTTACCCTTACCGTGTAGGTGATGGAGCTGTGGGTCCTTGGTTGTCTGCTAGTAGGGTATTTTTTAGTATTCTTTTTAGTTTGTTGTTATGTCTGTAAACACGCGCAAGGTATTTAAGTTCTGCAACTTGTCTTTGGTGGCGCAAAGGTAATATTCCGGTCTCGGCGCAAAGTGAGGATGTTGGGGTTGATTTAAAGGCACCGGTAATTAGACGGATGGCTTAGTTTTGTACAGGATCTAATTCCTGGATTACAGATTTTGATGCTGATCGGTACAGATGGCATCCGTAGTTTATTCTGGAAAAGATGAGAGTTTCGTAAAGCTACAGGAGGGTGTTTCTGTATGCTCCCCAGCGATGATGTGACAGTTTAGTCAGACTGTTTGTGACTTTGTAGCACTGTTTTTTGAGGTTTATAGCAATGCCCTCTGAGATTCCTATACAATATTACATGTATCAATTTAAATGTCACCATTGCCTAATATCATTTTAACGTAATGTACCTTTTGCATAAATATTAGTATACTTTCCTTTTTAAATTCAATGTAAAATTATCCATTTATTTTCCAATTTAAATTCTACAATTTCCATTAAATCTTATGTAAAATCTCAACTAAGTTATGTATAAATAATCAATCCAAAATCTCAAATATTTTGTAATATATAATTGCCATCCAAAAATCATTTTTTTCGGTAACACTTACCTCAATCAAACACAAACTAACACGCTTTCAGCTCAATCACATTTAACATGAATATTCCTCATTCGTCTCTAGCCATTCTCAGCATAAAGGTCAGGTCGGTAATCATTCCGTCTACATTTAATCATTTAACTCCCAACAAATCATACTTAGTTTAATTCCTCGTTCTCTCACAATTATTCTCTGCAAACTGCCATAAGAGAGTAGGTCCTAATTCTGGTTACTTCTTTCATTGCAGATCCCAATTCACAGTCAATCATAGTTACCATATCTTAGTTACTTTACCATACCTTACCCCACTGTACCTTACATTCATTCTACTTTTCATTACTTTCATACATTGCATTACGTTCTATTTCTTAGCAATTCTCAATTTAATTATATCATTCATCCATATAATTGTAATAACCACCCACTAGTTATTTCCTAATTAAATTCTCTCATTGTGCATTCGTTGATTTTGTAAATATATTTATTTTGTTTATCGTCCGTTTTCTTACAAAACCTAGCGCAGAAGTATTCTAAAACTCATTTCACTTCAGTCGTTAGGCTTAATATTAGCAGACCACTATTCCATCTAATTCAACAAATTTATGGCAATGGTTTTAAAATAGCTATCTAGGCTGATTTATTAACTAAAATCAATCCCACTAATAACCAAATACCATAGGTTTAAGATGTGGGGTTTCCAAGTAAGCCTCTGATCCAATGTGAGACCTAGAAATTTTATTTTATTATGAAAAGGGATTGGGCGTCGTTCAAATAGCAATGGGATATGCGGAATTTGTCTTTTTCTTGTAAAGGTTATGGCAGTAGTTTTTTCACTTGAAATTGTGAAGCCGTGTTGTACTGAGTAGTTCCAGATTTTGTCTATTGCTTCTTGAAAGCGATTTGATACTTCCAAGTCGTCCACATATAATGAAAATTTAATGTTTAGGTGATACTTGGAGAGTCAAATTGTTGATTGCTATTATGAACAGGGTTGTGCTGAGCACACTTCTTTGTGGTACTCCTTCGTGTTGGCTGAATTGTGTAGACTGGCCTCGATGGAGATCTATTGTGAATTGTTTATTGTTTAGGAAGTTTTTTATGAAGAGTGCGAGTGGACCTCTGATTCCTAGCTCGGGTATGTTATTGAGTATATGACGTCGCCAAACCGTGTCATACGCCTTGGCAATGTCAAAAAAGACCGCTGTGACAAACCTCCCTTCGCTGAATGCTCGGCCGACACCGTGGAGCGGTATTTTCTTTAACCGTATTGGTTTGAGGACAAAAGGTTGTTTGTTTCTAGAGAGCACTTCAATCTAGCAATGATCATTTTTTCTAATATTTTGCATAGACATGGTTTCAAGGAAATCGGTCTATAATTCGTTGGGTTTGATAGATCTTTTTCAGGTTTTAAGAAGGGAAGGACTAGCGCTTGACGCCAATCATCCGGGAAGGATCCATTAGTCCAGATGCGGTTGTAAATGTCCAACAGTAGCTCTAAGGCGTTTGGGTGGATTTTACTTATGATGAGGTTTGAGATTTCGTCATCTCCAGGAGCTGTGTTTGGGCTTTCTTCTAAGGATGCTTGTAATTCGTTCATGGAGAAAGGATTGTTGTACGGAAGGATTCTATTGGTTGAGAAATCTAAATTTGTTGATTCTGTTAGATTTTTCAGGGTTAAAAAGTCTTGTTTCGAGATCCTTTAGAAATGGTACTGAAGGAATGCCCTATTATGTTAGCGACTTGGGTTTGATTGCTGATGGTATTTCCGTTAATACACAGGATAGCAAGGTGAATAAGTCTGCGCTGTCCTGACATCTTTTTTATTTGTCGCCAATTTTTTTGCGATAGGGGTATCTTTGTTAATTTTAGATACATATTGTTTTCAGGAAGCTCGTTTAGCTTCTTTGAAGGTCATTTGAGCGTTGGAAGATGCTCTTTTATAGTCCATGTAATTCTGTAACTTTTTAGTTCTTACGAAAAGTCTATGAGCTTTATCACGTTTTCTTTTATCATCTTGACAGTGTTGGTTCCACCATGGAGTAGTGCGCCTGCTGGTATTGTGGTTAGTCTTTGGGATATGTTCGCGAGCTGCTTTTTGTAGTTCTGCCGTGAAGTAGCACATATTTGCCTATGGATTGGGTTGAAGTTTGGCTGTCGTCAATGCGAATGCGGTTCAATTTGCTTTATAATAATTGAATCGTTTCCTGGATAGTGGGGCTCATTGAGCAAAAACTTAATCATTATTGGGTAGTGATCGCTACCACATAGGTCTGAATAAACGCTTCAATGAGTTTCTGTGGGGAAATTAAGGGACTTTAGGCTTAAGTCTATGTTAGGCAATGTGTTGGTTTGTTGGTGATAATGTGTTGGGGTATTTGTATTTAGGATATGGATGTTTTGGCGCTCTATTAGGTCTGTTATGATGCGTCCTCGAGTATTTGTTTTCGTGTCGTTTCAGTAGTGGCTTCTGGCGTTGAAGTCGCCAAGGATGAGAAATGGCTCTGGTAGTTGCTCGGAGAGGGCTTCGAGGTCCTGGCTGTTTAGGGGCAGGTTTGTGGACAAGTATATAGAACATACTGTTAGGAACTCTATACAATGTAGCCGAACAGCTATGGCATTTAGAGGCGTGTTTAAATGGTATTGCGTGTGTGGGATATTTCGTTGTGTGTAGAATGTGTTGCCTTTGGTCGAGTTAGTTGTAATGAAATGCCAATCATATTTGTTATTCAGATGCTGCTGCGGCTTTGAGTGCAGTCTCGTTGAGACAAATGCACGCTAGGTCTTTTTCTGTGATTATTTTTTGTAATGATAAGAAGTTGGCCCGAAGGCCATGAATATTCCATTGCAGGATTTGAGTTTCTTTTTTTGTGATTGCGCCTTGGGTAGGTCTGTTTCAGGGTGATTTGTGGTTGGTGGTTCAGTTTAGACGTGGTGTGGTTTTAATTTGGGGCTTTCTAGGGGTCCTAGGCTGTTTTTCTTGGATATTGAGGTTTGTTGAGGGCTGTTAGGTCCAATGTTGGTTTGGAAGTTAATTCGGGGGTTGGAGCTTTGGTGGTGGAAGCAACGGTAGTATAAGTTGGAGTACTCAACGTTCTTCCTTTCTTGGCCATGTCTTTTAAGGTTTTGGTGCCTTCGGATGCCAAAACGGACAGTTCTGATCCGTACCTCTTAATGGAAGTTGAAGTGCGGACATGTTCGCTTGAATGCGTGATGGTTATCTACACAGTTAATACATCTTTCCTTTGCTTTGCATTGTTCACCGTTGTGTCCTTTGTCGCTGCATTTGAAACATAATTGTAGATCAGTTTTACAATATTTGGCCGGATGACCAAATATCAGGCACGATCGACATTGAATTGGAGTGGGTAGTTCTTCTTGAATTCGGATTGTTGTTCCTGCGAATCTGATTATTTCTAGGATGGTTTGCTGTTTGAATGTTAATTTGGCGATTTTCAGCGGAGTTGAGCGTGTGAGCGATTTTTCTCGAAGATGTACACAGAGTCTATTTGATGGCCGCCATCTTCAAACAGCCTTTGTATCCCTTGGCATATGAAGGCCTCTCTACTTTTGGGTCCAGGCATAAATCTGCTCAGTAGAACCGTACCTACTCTCAGGTTGTGATTATTTTTGTCCGTTGGTTTTATATGATTATCATCTAAGGAGGTAAGGGCCACTAGGTTTTTTGATATTTTTTATGACTTGGCTTTAACTGTAGCCTCTGTTCTTCTTGAATTCGGATTGTTGTTCCTGCGAATCTGATTATTTCTAGGATGGTTTGCTGTTTGAATGTTAATTTGGCGATTTTCAGCGGAGTTGAGCGTGTGAGCGATTTTTCTCGAAGATGTACACAGAGTCTATTTGATGGCCGCCATCTTCAAACAGCCTTTGTATCCCTTGGCATATGAAGGCCTCTCTACTTTTGGGTCCAGGCATAAATCTGCTCAGTAGAACCGTACCTACTCTCAGGTTGTGATTATTTTTGTCCGTTGGTTTTATATGATTATCATCTAAGGAGGTAAAGGCCACTAGGTTTTTTGATATTTTTTATGACTTGGCTTTAACTGTAGCCTCTGTTTGGTCAGGCTTGATTGAGAATTCTAGTTGTGACTCTTCTGTAGCGACTTGTAGTTGTTCTCGCAGTTCGAGTGCATAGAATAGTTTATTTCTTGTGGTTTTGAGCGTTATGTATCTGGACCAACAAGTCGGCCCGAATATTTTTCTGAGGTCTATTATTTTTTGCTTTTTGCTGTTGTTTTTTTTGTAGGTTTTTTGTTTGTTCATTTTGTAGGGTTAGGGAATCAATAATAGTATCCATGGCCAATAAGTAAAATTCAACATCCCAGCCCGTGGCGGCCCACACTGACCCCAACAAGGGACCGGTACCACTGGGCGCCTTTTACATGCTCCCGGCCGGTACCAATAGGCGGAGCGCTATACGCCTTCACCGCTACCCCCTGGGAACCCCGAGCCAAACCCTCACATAGTATGGTAGGCTGATCAGAGTAGCGGATCAAGCTTGGCGACAGACTTCTAAGCGTTTAGGGTCACCACGCCTAAGATCTTTACGTCGGAGTATTCGGGTGCGGGGAAGTCCATGGGCAGGGGAAGAAGGAGCAAACAAAAGGGTAGAGAAAAGGTGGTTGTAAAGCGAAGACAAGAAGCAGGGGCACAGTGAGGGAGAAGTGGTACAGGAGACGGAGATTAGAGGTTAGCTAAGGAAAGAAGAGGGGATAAGCTGGGTCCAGACGGGGCGCTGAGGCCCGTCAGCACGGCGACTAGGAAGGCAAATCGCCGCGCACCTTACGGGGCTGCAAGGCCCGGAGGCGTCTAGCAGAGCAGCTACCCGGATATTTAACCCGAAGCTCACCATCTCTCGAGGAGATTTAAAGCCCGCCATTCACTCCGTCTAGACTGCCGTCTGTTTCCCGTGATACCCACGTAACTCGTCATCGTACATCATCGAAAATATCATCAGCAGATCTACCTTCGTTAAGCTTTGGCCCCTATTCAGACGAAAGCTATCGAGCCGCCTTCTTCCCGGAGAGTTATGCGGCCCTCTCATCTTCACCACCCGTTCAAGATTCCTGTCTTACGAGACTGAGACTCCCTGCCGATCAGCAGAATTGTCTCGAGTTGAGATTACGTCTCTCTGGAGCAGAGAAAATTTCATTCTTTATCACGACGTAATCCAACCCTATCTTCGAGTCCTCCTAGTCAGGACTCCCCGAAGTATCTTCTTGAAGACATGCGCCGTCGTCTTCCACCTGTTATTCAATTTGCCCGCGCTTGAAGGTAAAGCGATCGTCTATGGTCATCCTCAAATTACCTAGTTAATCTTCACTTAATTCATTTAACTACCATAAGTAATTTGTTCCGCCTTTTGTATATATATATATATATATATATATATATATATATATATATATATATATATAAATTGACCCATTTTTCCTATATATTAAAATTATATTTGGGGGGTATTGTCTTTATATATCCTTTGAACTGCAACTTGGCGAGCCGTTAACCTAAACCCGGTCAACCGTAATTCGCACTCTTTATTAATCGCCAGACATAACTCAAGCGGCCTGTGGCCAGCTGTCTACCCGTACTTGTGTAAGACTTTGAGCGCTAAGCTAGTATATACAGGTATACCCCGACACACTCTATGGTTGGCCAGCTCTAACGTGATGTTTTTATAGAGTAGTCCACGAGTTCCTTCGTAAAAATTACTCTTTTCAAGAAATTCATGGTAGAGTGAGGCGACACTCATCGGCGAGTATTAGACTGTCTGAAGGGTACTAATCATGGTCAGAGTTGTGAAGTAACGAAGTACAATTACTTCAGTAATATACTCAATTAACTTTGTTATACGTTTTTACTTCTGCTGAAGGATATGAAGCTTACAGAGAGATGGACTCAGGTCTGTTGTTTGGCACCGAGCGCAGGTTTGCCTCCACGGAAGACCCTGCCACCTGGTGCGGGAGTCACCTAAGGGGCCATATCCAGCTCATGGGGGGGCAACCATGTCCATCCCCCTAAAGTTATCATGGATTCCAATCGAGGATTCTTTGGTCCTGTGGTCTTCAGTCTTTTTGGACGGCGAGCCGACCTTCATCGGCGAAGAACGGTGGGCAGGCACACCAACCCCTTCAAGCCTAATATACATACATGCCTGTCATACATTAGAGGGCACGGCTCGATGTACCCCGCAATCTCTTGCGCCACTAAGGAAGTTGGCTCTATAGAATCGCTCCCACCGGGAGCGGTCGATTCTGGGCCGCCTGACTGCTTTGTCGGCAGTCCCTTGGAATAGCAAAGGGGGGACAGCTGCTGGTAAAGAGATTGAGTCGTCCAAGGGAGACTCCAAAGAATGGAGCGAGAGAGAAACTACATCACCCTTAAAAATAGTAGAGAAGTAAATATCCTCTCCGCTAGGAGTAGGTTGGAGGGCTCCCTGGGAAAGGAAAGGTGGAGCCACCTCCTTTTCTAGTGGGTGGCTCCAAAAATGGCAAGGGGGAAGTCTCTTTGCAACACGGAGATGGGAAGAAGATCGCCCCTCCACCGGTTGAATGGAAGTCTCGTTTTAACTCGTTCTCACCGAAACCTGGTGAGAGCAAGGCCGCGCTTGGATGCGGACTGGGTTTCCCAAAAGTTTTGTTACACTCGGATTTTTGTTTATCTTTCGATAGGTTTACGTGTATCATAGAAAGATTTACGCCAAACAAACTTAAAGTTTTACTCTTCTAGCACTGTGTCATTAAACATCTTTTACCATTGTGTGCATGTGGGCCGAGGAGGAAGAGAAAAGAAATGAGATCTCTACTCTTCTGCGCGCGGGCCACACTAGTTCGACATCGCCAAGCGGCTGAACATCAACCAGATGACTGTCCACAGAGCTGTGGAGAGAGGCCAGAACGGGGAAGACCTGAAAGATCGACCTCGTTTAGGCAGCCCTCAAATTGTCAACAGTTTGGCTGTGAGAAAGGCATTCGAAAGTGCGACGAAGCTCTGGGTAATATAGATCACCAATATAGCAGATTACGTCTTTCAGCAGGACGTTGCACCGGCCCACACAGCTAAGACAGTGCAAGAGTGGTTGGGGTCGAATATGAACTTCTGTTCGAGTGAATTTTGGCCACCGAAGTCGCTCGACTTCAATCTTCTCGACTACAGCGTGTGCTCGCATGTGGAAGGTGAGATAGGCAAGGTCCACCACAGCAACGTCGAAGAGCTGAAGTCCTCCGTCAACCGCGTGTGGGCCACCATGAGGGTGGACTTTGTACGCACGGTATGCGTGGCCTTCAGGTCTCGCCTGCAGCGCGTGCTCGCCGCCGAGGGCAGCCAGAATGAGTAATATTACAATTTTAAAAAAATATTCATAGGCTAAAATAACATGTCTATTTGCATCAAAACTATTATTGTGTGCTTTGATGAGAGCGTCGTAACGAGTGTAACATGACTTTTGCAATATATAAAAACCGGTTGAATGTAAAGTTGATACTATGACCTCCCAATGCCTTAGGAAGTTAAGAGGATAGTGTCTATATGGTCATAAAATTCCAGAATATGATCATTTACTCATACTTTACCCAGAGGTTCGATCTAAGATAAGCCTCGGCAACCTGGCCTACTATTTAGGTGAATTTTTCCTTGAGCTTTGACCCTAAAGGATGGTGGCAACGTTGCTACCTTATATGTGTACTGCTAAGTGGTGAGCAGAGTCGACGGCACAGCACACCGCATACCTAATTCTTGCCTCAGCCGGTGAGTATTTGGTCCTCGCAGCAGCTAGGGAACTTATGCTCTAAACTGCCACTCGACTAAGGATCCCCTAAAGGAGGAAAGTACGCCGAGCAGCCAGAATCTCTATGGATAAAAGAACAAGTGTATAAGGGGGTAGGCGAGTATGTAATAAAGTGAAGTGGAGATAGGTGAGTTCATTAACAACTAGGGTGGGTGATCACCTATTATTATCATTCCCTGCTGCTATGTTATTTCAGATAGTATTTTGTCCACCCATCGAGGCACCGTGTGTAGCGAACCGAACACGGCACCCCGACGGACTGCACAGCCTCCTGGGTTGGGAAATAGTCATAGAGAAAAAGGAATGCTGAGAGGGAGCGAGAAGGAAGCACACCAATAACTTACACCGGCTCCGTCCAAGAGTTCTATTTAACCCAGTGGCGTGCGTCCCTAATCTTCACTATAATTTGTCAGAACAGTTCCCCGTGGTACCAAGTACAAGTAGATCAAAGGCTGATGAAAATAGTAGTCGAAGAGTAAAAAAAAAAAAAGTAGCGCTGAGAGGGAGTGGGGAGGAAAGCGTTCCATATAACTCTATCAAACAATTCCCCTTTGGTAACAAAGAGAAGGGAAAATTGATCAGCATCAATTAATGAAGATCCGGTGTTTTTTTTTATAGAAGAAATCATAGCACGCCTTGATGAGTTTCACCTCACCCCCATCTACGTCCCATCTTGGCTTGGTGGGATAGGAAGGGGCCATCCCAGGCCTACCTCTCCGCAAGTTCTCCCTCCCCTGCAGGGAAGGCATAGCACAGCCCGGTGGGTTTTCCCTCAACCCCCTCTCCGTCTCCCATCCTGTCTTAGAGAGGCAGGAAGGGGCCATCCCAGGCCGACCTCTCCGCTGATACCCCCACCCCCCTGTCATCGGCTCTATTTTGACCGATAGATAGAAGGGTCAGGGCTGGAAGGTGATGAGAGGTTTAAGAGTTGGGTAAGTTAGAGAAGATGTAAAATGTGTTGGAGTTTCAAAGTTGACCCTGTGATGGTGTGCCAAAAGAACAGGCGGAGAGTGTAGGGGAACAGTCAAATTTCAAGTGTTTAGTCACTAGGCAGAAGGAACCGTTAAATTTCAAGTGGTTTGTCACTACACAGAAGGAACTGTAAAATTTCAAGTGCTTGGTCACTAGGCAGAAGGACCGAAAATTTCAAGTGGGCAGAAAGAACAGCTAAATTTCAAGTGGTTGGTCACTATGCAGAAAGAACCGTTAAAGATCGAGTGGTTGGTCACTGGGTAGAAGGAACTGTTAAACTTCAAGTGGTTGGTCACTAGCCCTAATGAACCGTTAAATTTCAAGTGGTTGGTCACTTGGCAGAAGAAACAGTTAAATTTCAAGTGGTTGGTCACTGGGCAGAAAGAACCGTTAAATATCGAGTGGTTGGCCACTGGACAGAAGGACCCGTTAAATTTCAAGTGGTTGATCATTGGGCAGAAAGAACCGTTAAAGATCGAGTAATTGGTCACTGGGCAGAAGGAACCGTTAAACTTCAAGTGGTTGGTTACTAGGCCTAAGGAACCGTTAAATGTTAAGCGGTTGGTCACTAGGCATAAGGAACCGTTGAATTTCAAGTGGTTGGTCACTGGGCAGAAAGAACCGTTAAATTTAAGTGGTTGGTCACTAGGTAGAAGGAACCGTTAAATTTCAAGTAGTTGCTCACTAGGCAGAAGGAACCGTGAAATTTCAAGTGGTTGGTGACTAGGCAGAAGGAACCATTAAATTTCAAGTGGTTGGTGACTAGGCAGAAGGAACCGTTAAATTTCAAGTGGTTGGTTACTAAGCAGAATGAACCGTTAAATTTCAAGTGGTTGGTCACTAGGCAGAAGAAACCGCTATCAAGTGGTTGGTTGTTGGGTAGAAGGAACCGTTAAATTTCAAGTGGTTGCTCACTAGGCAGAATGAACAGTTTATAGGTTTTGGGTAAACTATTCTCTCTCTTGTAGTTTTGTAGGCTGGGTTAAGTGATCAACTGCTTCCTTATATATATATATATATATATATATATATATATATATATATATATATATATATATATATATATATATATATGGATTCTTTATTCCTGGAATAAGCTTCGAAATGGCGAACAGGAAATATAACTTTTTTTCTTGAATAATAATAATTTACTCACTATTCTGACTATATTTTACGGTGATATACTCATTTTTCTTAGTAGAAGTTGGGAGAGTAGAAGATATAGTAGGTGAAAATTAAAGCGGCGAGGGGGAGGGGTATTTTGCCGTAGTAGGGAAGGCATTGCTTTATTTTTTATTTAATTTTATCTTTGCTTTTGTTGTTTGTTTGACCTTTTTATCCTATGTTTGTGTAATTTCATGAGCTTTAGTGTTCTTCTTATTGTTTGTTCTCAAATGATTAGTTGTACTTATTCTTGTTGCAAATCTTCAGCTTTTAAGCCTTTGTTAGCCCTAATTGCCGACAATTTACCTCGTGTTTCTTGTATTGTAATAATTAGATTGTTCGCTGTTTTCATTTATGTATGTATTGATACAATGTTCTTTTATGTTGTATTGTGTTTTGTCTATGTATAAATTGGTGTAATGACTTCTTGTGTACATAATTTTGTGTTCAGGAACCGACGGTGGCGTGAGACTTTCGCCCGTAGCCTAGCAGGTATATTAAGCCTGCCGCCTGTTCCCTGTAGCTCAGGAATGACACCACTCGTTAGAGTGGACCAGATCTTTTTGCCCAGTTTCTGGGTGACGACATTGATGGGCTCCAAACGTTTCCTCCAGTGCAAATCTCTTTGCCTAAGGTGATCACGCCTTCTGCATTTGTTGATAAGCAGAGAAGCAGTGTTCTGGACACGTTCTAGCCTTTAAATCGAGGTTTTGCTGATCGCTTGAGAAACCACTGCGGGGTAGATGAGCTTAGCCTGGACAAACATCAGATATATTTTCCTGATGTTGGCCGAGCTAAGCTATCTAAACCTGTATAGCTTGGATATTTCTCTCCTTGCTAGGTTGCCCTTCTCCGTGTGGTGTCTCGAGTATCTCTGTTCGTTGATTTTAAGGCCCAGGACGGTGCCTTCGTCGGAGTAGCCGTATCTCCTCCCATTTATAATGAAGGGCCATGTCGCGGCTCAGCGGGACGATCTTGAATTTGTCCCTGTTGGTCCTGATCTTCCATCGTCTCTCGTACTGGCTGATGTTGTTGATTTCCGCTATTGTGCGAACCACCTGTGCCCTTGCTTTCCTCTCTGAGCATGCGACAATTTGAGTGATGCCATTTACAAATTGCAGATACTCGTGTCCCTGTGCATCGGAGTTGGGAGGTTGATTGTGAAAACCAAGTAAAGCAGAGGACTCATGCAGCTTCCCTGAGGAACGCCCGCGTTCAGATCGAATTTAGGACCTCTGTACCCTTCTATCATGAGATAGGCCCTTCTGTCCATTACGAAGTCACAGAGGATCCTTTCCAGGATTGGGTCATGCTAGAGGTTCAGGATCTTGTATTGAATCCTTCCAGACAGACTCTATCGAAAGCCTTTTGCACGTCCCTCAATACATTGTCTACATAGAACCTGTTCGCTTGAGAGTATGATACTTTCTCTGCTAGGAGCACGATGGCGGTATATGTGCTCCTTTTTCTGCGGAACCCATGTTGTTGGGGGATATGCGCTCCTAACTCGCTCAGTTGAGCTTGTAGCCTATCTGCTAAAATATTCTCGAAGATTTTTCCCTGTATCTTAAGGAGAGAGATCGGGCGATAGTTAGCCACCTGGTCTGCGGGCTTGTTTTCCTGCGGAATAAAGATGATTTTGGCCATCTTGTACCTGCCAAGGCCAAGGAAGTAGTCTGTATTCAGGGCAGCGTTCATTGTGTTCGCCAAACCCTGAATAATTTGCCTTGGGGCATTTATGAGGTTATTCTTCGTAATCCCAGACCAGCTTGGAGCCCTCTGCTTGAAGGACCTTATGGTGTTCAAGGTCTCTTCGACAGTTTTTGGGCATGCGTGGTCAACCATCACTCTTTCCTGAGATACTTGCAAGTGTGGGTGGGTTATATGTATCACTGTGCCGAGGTCATCGAGCAATTGGTCTTCGAAGTCCTGGTCGAAGTCGTCGTTCTCTTCAGGTGATATAGCAAAAATCTCTTGCCAGTGAGCTCTAAATTTTCTCTCAAGAGAGTCTGGGTCCTCAATGATGTCATCTCCATCTTTGATTTGGGTTCTGGGTCTGGGAGGCAATTCCCTAATTCTTCAGATGTTATTCCAAAACCTTACAGGATTGTTCTCCCTGTCCAGCCTCCCAATGAAGTCATTCCAGTTTGTTCTTTGTTTTTTCAATTATTATGTTTTTTAGTTTCTCACCTAGATGCCTCATTCTGGCTGTCCTTTCCCTATTGGTTCCTGTCCTGCTGATCTCTTCATAGATTTCTCTATGTTCCGGAGGGTATTCCTCTCATCTCTTCCGTCCACCTAGGTTGTGGGAGCAATTTATAGGAGATTCTGGGGACGCATCTCTCGTCGGCTTGTATGAGGAGATTGGGGATCTTGTTTATCTCCTCATCAATCCTTTCGAGATTAGCGTCTTCCAGGACAGTTGGATGGTATGTACTGGGTATCTCTCTATATAGCTCCCAGTTAGCTTTAGCGTAACTTTTCCTAAGTGGAACGGGCTTGAGTAGTAGAGCAAGCGAGATCGTGGTGAGAATAGGAATATGGTCGCTCGGTAGCACTGGTCCGGGCTCATTGACGATGTTTAAGGGGAAGTTTTAGCTCGTTAACACAATGTCCAGTTTAGTTGCCGAGCGTTGTATTAAAAAGGTCGGGGAATCTGGCCCGGCCCTCTGGAGTCTGTCTCTTTCGAGTAGGAGCTCCAGCTTTCTTCCCCTTTGGTCGGTTCTTCTGTGGCTTGATGCACCGCATCTGGCATTTATATCACCGCCAAACAATGCTAGTTTCCAGCGCCCGAAGAGGTTGTAAAAGTTAGGGGTTGGCAGGTATTTACGTCGTGGAGGTTGATAGGCAGCCGCCACGGTCAGGTTTCCAACCAGGGTAGGTATTTCTACAGCCACAAATGATTCATCTAGGAGTGTTCTGTATGTAATGTTGTTTCGGATCGCGATGGCATCGTATCGTTCCTGTGTGGGGTTTTTGTTTATAACTGTGTAGTTTGATATCTTTATCCTGTTTGTGTTTGTGTTAACGCCGTGTTCAGTGATGAGGATTAGGTCAGGATCCACTTTACGAAATATGTTTCCGTAAGGAATGTGTTTCCCTTCCCATCCTTTGAAGTTAACTGTGAGTATTCTTAATGTATTGTTGTGTTTTCCATGTTTGTGTTGCCTGGTGCTTGTGTGTTTTTGTGTGTGTGTGTCTTCTTCTGGTGGTTTTGTTACGTGTGTATTTTCCGTTCCTAATTCTGGTTTATTCCACCTCGCTTACAGTGAGGCAGGAATCCCTTATAGAGTTTTATTTTGGCCTCCATGAGCGCTGTGTCGATTAGCGCTTCCTGATCTGGTGAATCATAAAACCATTTCAGTATGCCAGTCTTTACTTCTTCGATGATTGGCCCGATCCTTGGGGTCTTCTGGGAAGGAGGTTTCAGCTTTTCTGTAGAATTTAATATTAATCTCATCGCCATCGTATTTCTTGTTCTGACTTGAATTCTTCCTTCTGCTCTTGCTCCTCGCTCTCTCATGGATCTTAGGGGGCTGGGAGCTCTCTTGTTCATCCTCAGAGGAAGAATCAGAGCTTAAGATGTCCCCAGCCTGCTTGGTTCTTCTGACTGATCTTTTCGCACTCTCTTCCCTTTTTTTCCCCTCGCCTCAATTCTAGGGTCCCTGTTTGGGGACCTTTGAGGGGCTAGCGTTGATTCCGGGTTCTTATTCTTTTCCTCTCTTCTTTCTTCGTCTCTTTGGAAGGCGGTCGCTGCTGCTTCTTCCTCTGGGCCGTATTGCATCTGGAGGCCCTTCCCTGATGGTGGGTTCTCCGGGAACCACATCTCTGCTAAGCCATTGTTTTTGAGCATAATGTTTAGCTATTTAGGAAAGCAGCTGAGGTTTGTTAGATTGCGGACATGGGTATATAGAATGCAAGTGAGGATTTTGGTTGAGTTTTTATCCTTGTTGCCTACCTTTAAATATGTCCTTTGCGCAGGGATGTTCTTTTCATTTCCTGATGGAGTGGCTTTTGCCGCTTGGGCATAGGAGGTGTTCGCCCTCCTAACTCCTTCTGCCTTCTTCTTTTCCTTTTCTTTTCAAGATCTCTTTTTTTCTGGGGCAGGAAATCGCCATTGCCCCATGTCTTTGTCCGCAGTTTGGCCAGCCGTGGCCTTTTTGGCTACATCTGGAACAGGTTGACTCCTGCTCCTTGCAGTCTTTCGTGGTAAGGTGGTCCAGGTGGTAGAATCTGAAGCAAATCTGCACAGGGTGAATTCTTCCCGCTCGATCTGTTCACCACTTATCTTCGCGTTGAAGAGAAGTAGCCCTCTCTCTTTCGCCTTTGCCGCCATCTCTGTGTCTGTGAATATGATTTTAAACACATGGTGGTACTCTGTGTTATCTCGCTTGTTTTTAAACTTAATAACTTCAGCCACCCTCGCACTTTTTCTGATTTTTCTCGATCTCCTCCTTAATTTCTTGTTTGTTGTGCTGGCCGATCCAGGGGTCCAGCCTTCTGCACACCACACTCCTGTGTGTTTTAATCTAAGGAGGCGTGGTTGGTTGGAGGTTTATATTATTGAGGGTTTTAATCCCTCCATCCTTTGTGAGCGCTTCCACGTGTTTTTTGCTTTCGCATATTGCGACGTATCCTGCCGGCGTATCTATTAGCCTTAGGACTGCCACACTAAACTCGCCTAACAGTGTCTCGTAGACTTTCCCTTGTTCGGTTTTTCCTGGCCGCTTAGACACCATAGTGGGACCCTCGCGGCATTTTGGGTCGCCATTATGGTGGTGAACACCCCTTGAGGAGGGAAGCGCACTCTTTACTGTTTTTGGTCTTTATCTGCTATTTAGAACTCACTAGTGTGTATGAGTTTCTGTTATTTATTTGAAAAAAAAATTTTAGTTGCCTTTTGGGAGAAGAGGACCCCCTCCCTCCGATAAACCACCGCCTGGATGAAAAGAGAATTTCCTTTCAGTAAATGATGATAATGGATGATATGAATCCGGTTGGGATCCTCTCGAGGGGGTGATTGTATGGCGGGTTTGCTTTCTGATCCGTTTTCGGTGAGCTTAATTGATTTCAGCTGTGTTTATGTGTAAACGGTTGGAGCGTTAGTAACATTTTAAATCTATCATGATTTGATTTTGATTTGATGAAATAAGTGGTGAAAATGTGTAGTAGTTGTAGATAGTTATGAAGGAAATTTGTATTTGCCCTGGTGCAGATGGCATCCCAGGCATCTTGCTTTTTTCTGTTTTCTCTTCATCCTCCACATACGCTGGTGTCAGCGTTAAGCTAACCTTCCTGTAGTTGTTAACTACTCTTGTCTTGTTTTTTAATTTTGTTTATTTTTGTTTTTTGTTATATATATATATATATATATATATATATATATATATATATATATATATATATATATATAAATAAATTTCTCTATATAATTCTAGTTCCTCCGTCGTTAGGCATTCAAGCCTTTCAAATATAATTTTGCTAACCTAACTCGTTAGCTTTGCTTTTATTTTCCCTTTTGCTTAATTTTTTGTTTTAATTTCGCCTTTGTGGGCATTACGCCCCATTTTGTTTTAATTGTTTTATTTATTTTGATACGTGTTATGTTTGGCACTACGCCTCTTTTTATATATTTGTAATAGTTTAGTATTTGGGCACTTCGCCTCTTTTGTCTTATTTATTGCTTACTGTAGTCTTGTTTGCATTTGAACACTTCGCCTCTTTTGGTTTGTTCTTTTATTGTAAGTATTTGGGCACTTCGCCTTTTTTTATTTGTGTATTCGTGGAGTCTATATCGTCGAGTCATATTCTAGTAGTCTTCTTCGTGCGTACAGTAGGGTATATAATTTTCGTTATCTGTACAAGGCTACTTGATTTTCCTGGGAGCACAGTCTTCCACTGGGGAATAGTTCTCTCCTTGTAGCTCGTCCAATAGCTTGCTGCGGTATATCCAGGTCCGCTTCTATCTGCGGGAGGATTTCGCTTTCGACTTTTTCCCAGGTCTTTCTCCCTAGCCTCTGGAGGACTATATTCAGTGGCTCGAGTCCTGCACTTGCGTGCAGTTACGTCTGCCGAATATAGTCCAATCTGCTCGCGCCGGTTATAAGCAGGGTAGCCCTATTCTGGACTTTCTGCATAAATTTGAGAGAGTTTGAACTAGCTGCCTGCATAACCACTGCAGGGTACACCAGTACTGGTCGCACCAGGATATTGTACAGTTTTTTGATGTTCTTGGCGATGGGATTTCTGAACCTGTACAATTTTTCACAGTTCTCTCTTGGCTAGGGAGATTCGGCTGTTGATGTGCGCCATATACCCCGTTGAGGTGAGGCGCAGACGCAGGGCTTTACCATCGTTGGAGTACGGGTAAAGCTCGTCCCTGACGATGACGTCGTCCCTTTTTCGGCGGTTCATTGGGAGGATCTGAAACTTTCGGCGGTTTGTTTTAATTTTCCACTTTCTTTCGAATCAGTTAATGTTATCGATTTCAGTAGCTGTCTCCCTTGCTTGAACTCCAGTGCTCCTATAGGAAATAGGGATGATTTGAGTGATGTCATTTTCAAACTGCAGATACATCACATCCTCCCCGACTGGAGCAGGTAAGTCCAACGTGTACACAAGGTACAGCAGCGGACTCAGACAGCTACCTTGTGAAACCCCCACCTCTAGTTCGAATATGGGTCCTCTGTTGCCCTCGATCGAGATTTGAGCCTTTCTCTCCATGATGTAATTACAGGGGACCCTTTCCAGGAAAGGGTTTAGCTGGAGGCCTAAGATCTTGAATTGTAGACCTCTTAGCCAAATCTTATCAAAGGCCTTCTGTACATCTCACAACACCACGTCTACGTACTTCCCTTCAGCTTTACAGCGGGCTAGCTTTTTGGTTAGGAGGGAAAGAGCTGTATCACTCCCCCGCCTCCTGCGAAACCCGTGCTGCTGAGGGTTGTGAGCTTCCAGCTCGGACAGCTGATCTTGTAGCCTGTTGGCTAGAAGCTTCTCGTAGACTTTGCCTACAAACTCAAGGAGGGATATTGGCCTGTAGTCCACCAGTTGATCGGGGGGCTTGTTCCCTTTAGGGATAAAAATTATTTTAGCCATTTTTAACCTATCGGGGAAGTAGCCCGTATTCAGGGAAGCGTTGAAGGTGTTAGTGATTCCCTGAATGATCTGCCGGGGGCATGCACCAGATTGTTCTTAGTGATGCCCTTCCAGCCTGGCGCCTTTTGTTCAAAGTTTATTATGACTTCTATGACCTCTACCGTTGTTAGTGGTTGGCCATGGTCCGCCATTTCACTCCCTTCGTCGGCGTAGGCTTGTGGGTGCGTTCGATGTATGATCTGGTTGAGTTCTTCAATCAGATGGTCTTAGAATTCCTGGTCGAATTCCGCATCGTCCTCTGGTGTTATTGACAAGATTTCCTTCCAGAACGTGCTGAATCTTTTCTCCAGGACCGCCGGATCCTCCAAGTAGTCCTCGCCCTCCTTAATGCGGGTCTTTCCTCTACTTGGTAGGCCTTTTAATTTCTTCACTAGGCGCCAGAATTTATCGGGGGCCACCTCGCTGTCCATCCTGGCTATTAGGCTGTTTCATATCTCAGCCTGTTGTTGGTTAAAAGCCAGCTTTAGCTCGTCACACAGGCGACGCAGCAGCGAGCTTCACTCCCGATTTTTACCCGCTCTTCTTATCTCCTTATACACCTCCATGTGCTCCCTGGCGATCTCATTCATCTACTCGGTCCAACGAGGTTGTAGAGGAGTCTTGTACCCTATCATGGGTACGCACTCGCGGTCAGCCTCGATGATGAGGGCTGTTATCTTTTTCAGCTCCCCGTCAATCTCATCTAGAATAGCCTCGCCTAGGTCAGATGGTTCGAATACGCCTAGGATTTCTCCGTAGCGCTCAGTTAGCCGAGGCGTAGCTTTTGTGGAGACGGACCGGAATCTGGATCGGAGCTAGTGAAATGGTAGTTAAGATCGCTATATGGTCGCTGTGTATTGCTGGTTCTGGCTCGCTATAGTAATTAAATGGGAAGCCGTCACTTGTCATGATTATGTCAGGCTGTGTTGCTACCCGAGAGGTGATATAGGTCGGGAATTCCGGTCCTATCCTCTGGATGATTTTGCGTCGCATAATCATTTCCAAGTTTGGCCTCTGTTATCCGTGTTACCATAGCCAGCCATTCGGCATCTGGCGTTGAGGTCACCCCCAAGGAATACCATTCTGTCGAGTCCGAACAAGGTGCAGAAATTGTTGAGGGGAAGGTACGCTCTTCGAGAGTGTTGATACTCCGCCGCAATCATGAGGTTGCCCACTAATGTAGGCATCTCATCGCCACGAATGACTCGTCCAGTTCTGGAAGGTGCCTGAACGAGATATTCTTTTTGATTGCAACCGCGGCGCCGTCAAACCTCTCTTGAGAATGTTTTTTTTTGTAACTACTCTGTAGCCCGGTATCTTCATTTGGTAAGATGTTGTATCGATACCGTGCTCCGAAATCAATATGATGTAAGGGTCTAGCACACGGAATATGTTTCCATACGCCGTTGCTTTGCCTCCCATCGATTAACGTTGAGTGTTATAATTTTCAACCTGTTGTTCGGGTTTTCCATTCTCTTTTACTGCCTCCTAGTGTTTTCTAGGGATGGGACGCTTTTTCTTGTTCCTTTTCTTCTTGAACTCCGTCATGGGTATTTCTTCCAGTGTTTCCTTGTAGAGGGTGATGTTATTGTTGAAGAGGGCCTCTTCGACTGCCTCTTCTTCACACTGGGCATCGTAATCCCACTTGAAGTATCTCTTCCGGATTCCTACTAGGGTCTTGTTGGTGTCCTTATATTTTGGGAAGGGGAACTGCTTCGATGAGTATATTGTGAGGTTTAGCTCATCCGCATCAAGAGATCTTTTTGCCGCCCGCTTCTTCTTTCCACTTTTCCCAGCTTTTCCCAGCAGTTGTCCGAAGACCTGGCAGCAGCCTTCCTTTCTTTTCTGGCTTCTATTCTAGGGTCCGGCCTTTTGGTCTTTTCTTTGGACTTCCCTTCTTGTTTCTTTGCCTCTTAATCTATTTTATGAAATATTTGCAGTTGTAGGACGTCCCCTAATAAAGGTTCGTCCAAGAACCACATCTGGTTCAAGCCATTTTTGGCTAGCATCAAGTTCAGTTCCTTCGAAAAGAATCCAGGCTGCGTTAGATTTCTGAAATAGTCAGAATTCTGGTAGATTCCTCATTTTTAATTTTCAAGTAAGTTTTTTTGACTGCAGTCTCCGAATAAGCTGCTTTTGTGACTTTGGCATATGTGGTGTTCGCTTTCCTGGTCACCTCATCTTGGCTCTATTGTTGCTTTTTCCTGATCAGGTCTTTCCTCGTTGGACAGGCCATAGCCATAGTCCGATGTCCCTGTACGCAGTTGATGCACTTTTCGCAAGGGCTCCGACAGCTTTTCCAGTGGTGTCCGGGTTCGCTGCATCTGGAGCATAGTTCCTCGGGTGCCTGACATTCGCGGGTGGTGTGGGCCTCCATTTTGTAGCAGCGGAAGCAGAACTGGATTGAGTGGAATTCCCTACTCTCAATCTGCCCCCCACTGATCCTGGCGTTGAGAAGCAGGAGCCCAGACTCCTTCGCCTTTCTGGCCATGGAGGTTTCCCCAAATATTATTTTGAATACATGGGCGTAGTCGGTGTTACGAGGGGCGGTCAATAAGTTTTGCGAATCGTTAGGGCAAAACAGAGGAAGGGGGATGGCTGTTTGTGGAGGTGTTGGGACAAGTTATGACAAGTCAGGAACTACAGCCGACGCGCTCCTGCACCATCTATTTAAAAAGCAGCAGCTGATCGCAGATCGTCAGTCACAAGTTTTTCAACAATGGAGAAGGTTGAGCACCGCGCAGTGATCAAATTTTTGACCAAGGAAGGCAAGAATGCAAAAAAAGATCTATGAACGCATGGTTGCAGTGTACACCGACACCGCCCCTTCCTATACAACCATTGCTCGCTGGAATGAGTCCCTTGAAGATGACCCCCGTCCAGGACGCCCGTCAGATGTGACCAACGAGGACAATATGGCCCGTGTGGAGACGATGATCCTCGAAAATCGACGGCTGAAGGTCGAAGAAATCGAGCAAGATTTTGGAATGTCACATGGAAGTGTTATAAACATCATCCACGACAATTTGGTCATGACCAAGGTCTCTGCCCGTTGGCTCCCTAGAAACCTCACGCCCCATGATCGACTTCAACGTCGTCAAAGTCCACAAGGCCAGAGCTGCACAAGCTGCCCTGCGCGAGTGCGGATTCGAAGAGATCAACTATCAACCTTACAGTCCAGATATGGCCCCTAACGACTACTTTTTATTCCGCCAGCTCAATGCTGCACTGCGTGGACGCCGGTTTGTGGACGATGAAGATGTCCAGCTCGCCATCCAAGAGTGGATTGAACAGCAGCCGGGAGATTTCTGGTTGTCGGAAATTCGAAGCCTCAGGGACAAGTGGCGCAAGTGCATTGAAGTCGAGGGTAATTATATTGAAAAATAATAAAACCCTTTTCCTCATATCTCGTTTCCTTATATCCGTATTGCGAAACTTATTTACCACCCTCGTATCTCTATTGTTACGGAATTTTGCAATGTCCGTAACTTTCGCCCATGAGGGATTCCTCATGATCTCATCTCTGATTTCTTCCCGGGAATGTTCGCCTATCCAGAGTTCTAATTTACTGCAGATCACGCTCCTATGCATTGGATCTGCGATGGAATTGCTGGTTTCAGGCCAAGCTCACGAAGGACCTCGACCGCAGCCTCCTTTGTCATTGCTTCTGCCTTTTTCTGTCTCACAGACACCGACGTAACCCGCCGGGATCTCCAGTAGCTTTATCAGGGCTATCTTGAGTTTCCCATATACGGCTTCGAATACCTTCTCCTTTGTTGGTCTGTTGTGCCCGCTTATGGTGCGCAACGGGACCCGGAGGGTCCGAGCTTGTGCCATCTTTTCTGTACGGGCTCCGAGGGGCGGAAAATCACCGTGGGGTCGCTCCTGCTTCGTGGTTTTCTTGTTGCTTGCCAACTCCCAATGATAAAAAATTTTCCTTTTTCTTATTAGAGCGCTTGAGGGGGGCATCTTCCCCCACCGTTGCAAACGAGCTTTCATGAACGTGAATTGCCGTATAGAGGGATGAAATGATGGTGAGTGAACCCGGGGAGGCCCCTTAGACGGGTGATATATGGCGGACTTAATGATGGGTGGTGATTGAATCAACTACCACCACCTGTGGGGTGCCGCCTCGTCTGGGGTTTGGTTATCGATGCTGCTTCTAACTTACACAGGGACGATTGCGTGTCCCCTTGTGGTCTTTGTCTCAAACTCCCCTTAGGGACTAGAGCAAACTCTTCCCCAAAGCTTTCAGAATTGCCTCGTAACCGGGTTGCCACTGACGCCGAGTTCTACAGTGGGCTAGTCCTCAAACGTGCTTTCCTGGGCGCCCCCAATTATGCCTATCACACGAACGGCATAGTTGCAACGTGGCTAGATGAATGGCAGTTCAGTTCACTTCAGCTCCCCTGCCCAGGCATGGGGCGGGGACGGGGGGGGGGGGGGGGGTGATGCAAGGTCGAATTAGCCCGACATTCGTCGGTTTATTTGTGCTCTGTAAATTCCTTCTTCTTCGGTTCCCCGTAGGAAACGTGAATAAATAATTCACGTATAAAGTCACGTTACTTTATCAGCGAAAAACGTCTTCTGAGTTAGATGAATTTTCCAATTTTTCTATCCTGTCTCTATCATGGCGCTGATTGGACAATTATTTGTCAACGCCAAAGCTGTTATTCCAAAAATGAACGTAAGAATGACTATTAAATGTATATCAATCCTGATTGGTTGAATTGTTGTAGTGTTATATGTAGAAGAAATAATTATTTATATAGGTGTATTCTGTGTAAAAGATAGTCGACTGATATTGTTTTATTCAGTATCAGGATTCCATACAACTACTACATTGAACTGGGCCCCATCATTCCGAGCGACCACCAGGCTATTAAAATTACAGTTGGAGTAAATCCCACTCAAATTTCAATCCCAAAACGCCAAAGCTATAAGCAGGCGAACTGGGAAAGCTACAGAAATTACCTTCTAAATTATATCCCAGACACTTTACTCGATGCAAATTTAGGAGATAGATAAAGAGCTGGATAGAATCACTGACCTAATTAAAGCCGATGAAAATAGTATTCCCCATATAAATTATAAAACCCGTCCAGCTCCCTATTGGACCCCTTCCATGAAAGCTCTGGCCCAGTAACATAAGGACCTGTCCAATGTAGTAGCGCTGATAGGTACCAACCACAATGCCCACAAAAGACTAAGAGAGATTAAAGATGAACTCCAGACACTAATTACGGCCTAACAGATACTCACATGGGACAGGCTAATAGAAAGACTCGACATTGAAAGAGACTCACATACTTTCTGGCAGACATTTAAACGTTTAAAAGGAAGACCTCACCAAAAAAGAATTACACTTATAAACGACGGTATAGAAATTGACGAGCCTGAAGAGATTGAGGAAATGTTTAGGATTTTCTGGTCCTCAATCTTCAAAATTACCCCAGAAGAAAATGACAATTGCGACCTCGAATTCGAGACTGACATAATCCAACAACTAAACACACAAATACACAGAACCTCCCCTTATCATTGTGTTTCGCAGCAAAGAGTTGTATGGGTGCGAAAATGTATCAGAGAAAAATACCTTCCAACTCTATAGTATAAATAGCCGTTAGAATTACCAACCTCAGAGGGACTAAGCCGTGGCGTGATACCTAGAGTATTGGCGTTTAGATCTAACGGTACTGCGTTCGAAACTCAAAAGTCCAAAACCTTTAGGAAGAAATCTCAAGAAGAAAACGGAAAACGGAAGAAAACGCTCGAAGGACCAACTCAACTCAACTAGAATCAAGAAGGACCAGGAAATCATCAACTCAAGATAATTGCAAGAAAAATGAAGAAAAAGCACCAAGTAAGAAAAACGAAGATTAAGAACCAACCCAGCCAAGAAGATTACCTAATTCAAGATAAATGGAAGACAAATGTTTGAAGGGGCAACTTGAAGAAATAAGGAATTTCAGTCAAGAAGAAGTAAATAGATTCGATAAAGAGAAAAGCAAGAATAAAAATAAATAAATAAATAAAAAAATAATAAGAAAGATATGCCCTTCCCTTCCCATCCCCTATGGTGATGGAGGGCTTTGGTAGTAAAATAACTGCCTTAGAACTCTCCGTCGCTCTAAAATCCTTTCGTCAAAGAGCACCGGTTACCACGGGGCTGACCAGGGAGAACTTCATCAAGGCCCCGCCTAATGTTTGGAGTGGGAGGCTTAACATCATGAATGCCGCTCTGAACACGGGCTACTTTCCCGATCAGTGGAAATTGGCCAAGATGATTTTAATTCCCAAATCGGGAAAGCCCCCGGACTGCCCTGCCAGCTTCCGGCCGATATCTCTCTTAGAATTTGCTGGCAAAGTCTTTAAGAAAATATTAGCCAACAGATTCAACTCTTTTCTCGACGAAGCCAACTTGCATAACGAGCAACAACGCGGCTTCAGAAAGAAAAGAGGGATTGACATGGCACTAACCGTTATCACCGTAAAGCTTGCAAAGATCAAGGCACGCAAAAGGCATGCCAACGTGGTGCTCCACGATGTCAAAAAAGCTTTTGATAAGGTTTGGAAGAGAGGACTACAATTTAAGATCCTTCAAGTATGCCTCAACACAATTCTTGAGAGGATTCTATGCGATTACATAATGGAGAGGAGAGCATACACAAAGGCTCCGAATTCGAGCTCGAAGCAGGATTCCCACAAGGAGGCTGTCTCAGTCCCCTTTTAAACAACATTTATACACGCGACTTACCACAATCTCTCTCCGAAGGTTTGATATACGTTCAGTTCGCTCACGACATATCGCAAATTTGTACTGCCGCTTATGTTCACAGGGAATTTATGGCAAGAAATACGGCTAGGGAGATATCTAACATCAACTCTTTCGAGAGGAAATGGAAGATATCAACCAATGCTCCAAAATTCTAAATAATTCCCATGTTTCGCAAGACCTTCAACGATATATGGGTAAAAGGGGAGCGAATCCCCTACCTGGAAGGGACGGTTCTGGGGCTCAAAATCACCACAAGGGGCTACAAGAGTCATACCGAACGAACAATCGCGAATAGCAAGAGAGATTTGAAAGAGTTTTATAGGTTACGTGACCTAAATCGCTCAAATAAACTCAAGATATTCAATGTGTGCATTCACTCGAGACTCTTATACCCCCCGGGGCCGTTGAACGCGAGCGCCAAGACCCATATTGCGAAACTACAAGTCATCCAAAATAAGGCGGTTTTACTTATTACAAACACCCGAAAAAGATAACATAAACGACAGAGGGAGCTCCACGACTTGGTTGGATTATCTCCAATCAACGTGGCGCTCCACGAGAGAGCTAAGAGGATATGGCAAGCCATTAGTGCCCGCTTGACCCCTGAATTCTATCGTACACACTTAGACATCGAAGCCGACCGACAAATAAGAACATTTAAAAGCAGCAAATTACAGTCTGACGGTGACGTGACTCCCAAATACACATTACAGAATCGACAATAGACAAGAATTGACTAGTGTAATGCGCAAGTTTTTTATTAGTAAAAATTAACTCCATAATAAATCTAAAATCCAAATTCATAATTTAATAAAAATTTAAATTCAAATTAATATTTAGAATAATATCTGTTCAAATACCCACAGCGGGATTAAAAACCCCGTCTCAAATAAAGGCTTAAATGCCAAAGATCATCATTAAGATGAAAAACTAATAATTAAATTAACCCTGTTACTTTAATTAAATAAACTATTAATTCAAAGTTTATTAAATAAAAAAAAACAACCCAAAACTAACACAAAATAACAGAGCTACCCTTTCACCAGGGACCTTTCTATTCTGTCTCCCACACATCATCTGTTCTTTAAATTCACTCTTTAATCACTTTACTCTCTTACTTTTTCTCTCTAACTCTACCTATATTTCACCACCTATTATGTCCAAAGTCCAAAAAAGATAGTCGACTGCGTAAGAATTATTGGTTTTCTTCATCCGACAACTACCTAAAAATTGGCAAAGGAGGGAAAGTTTAGGGTTAATTTCCTAAATACGCCTCCAAATTATTTTACTTTTAATTATTTTACCTTCAACGAGAAGTCACAGCCGGCAAAGGAGGAAAAGTGGAGGGAGAGACATTCAAGAAATCCTCAACGAACTTTGCTTTTTCCCCACGGGGACTACAAGATCATTTTTGTATGGAGTTACGTATAGCCGACACATGTTTGGCAAAGTCCCCCCGCAGTTCCTGCCCCCCCGGGTCAGGGGGGCTGAAGTTAACTGAACTGCCATTCATCTAGTATCACCCCAACTATGTCGGTCCACTTTGATAGACATAATTGGAGACGTATAGGAAAGCAGGTTTGAGAATTAACCCACTGTGGAAGTATATATATATATACAACAAAAAAAGAAAAAATCCTTCTTACAGTGAGACCCAGGCAGATCGGAACTCACCAGATTAAATTACATCGAAGCACCCCCGAACATACTGGAGTGAGTGAGAAACGTCTTCAATGCGTGCTTGAACACGGGATACTTTCCTGATGAACTGAAAGTGGCGAAGATGATATTTATACCCAAAGCGGGAAAACCCCCGGATCAAGTGGGTAACTACCGCCTCGTCTCGCTGATAGATTTCATCGGTAAGGTATTGGAAAAAAACGATAAATAACAGACTGTCCATATTCTTCGATGATAATGGCCGAAGAAACAGCTGCCAATTTGACTGCAGGAAAAACAGAAGAACGGAGATGACCCTTGGAGTCATCCTTGAAAAGATATGCCAGCAGAGGGGTATACAACTCAAGACTCCTTGCTACAAGCTCAAAGCTGTTGTCCAACAGAGCAGCAAAGGTATGTCGCCAGCTTTCTGGTGAGGACATTGAAATCCCAACCCCATCTCAGTCAGCAATCCAAAAGGTTATCTACACGAGAGCTGCTCAGGTGAAGAAGCACGCTTCATCTGGAAAAGTGGTACTTACACTTTGACGGCAAACGCATTGAGGACTTTGAGTATCAGGTCGTGGTCCTCAAGAATGAAGCGAAAGAAATAAAGTTGGCTGCGCTCAAATTGAAGGATGGGAAAGCTGTAACAATTGCAAAAGGGCTCCAGGGTGTGTTGGAAGAGTTCAACCTGTGGGGATCAATTGTTATGCTTGTCGCCGACACAGCAAGGGTGAATACCGGCAAAAAGACAGGCGTTGTTCGACTGTAGCAAATGTTCGAAGATAAAGGTCACCCCAAACCCAAGTTCATCAGTTGCCAGCAAGAATGTCCTGGATCGGATTCTTCGTGTTGTCATGGACGATGAGCTCCATGGCTCGACTAAATCACCAAACATAGAGTACTTCTTGGTGCAGGATTTGATTAGCAATTATGATAAATTGAAAGCAGCCTTCAACAACGATAAAACTGAGATTAAGGAAACAAGCGGCTGGAGAGACGACATGATATTTCTCTATCACCTCACGCGTGTCTTCCGTCACCTCACTGAGATGAATGAGGTCCCCTTTGTAAAATTTTAAAAGATCCCAAACATCAGCAATGCACGTTGGAACTCTCGTGCCATTCTAGTCCTATTTGCGTTCATTCTGATGCCTGACACCCGGAGCAGGCTGCGTAAAATCTGTTCATTCATTTCTTACTCATAGGCTGACCATTGGTTCAGCACCCACTTGTTCCGCGTTGAATATTTTTATAAACTATCTGCAGCTCTGAATGAATACTCAACAGGTCTCAAATGCTTGAAAACCCACTGGAAAACAGATGAATCTCCAATCAATATTGCCCGAAGCAACCAGTGCTGTGAGCGTGCGGTCAAAGTTATGCAAGACTTGCACGGGTCCTGCCGCAACAAGGACAACCTATCACTGAGATTCATCCTGTCCAATGACATTATTGTAACTAATTTACATCCTTGTGTGTTTGATGACCCTATATAATGTTATATATATGTGACTCATACGTTTGTGTTCAATCTTGCATATGCTGCCAGTGACTTCAAGAACTGGACAAAAAAGCTGACGAATATAATTTTTGAAATAATTTTGTGCGTGAGGTTTTTTATCAAATCACATTGAAAGTTTTTATATAATCTTTAATTAAAGCTCATCAAATTATGATACAGGGATATGAGGTTGCAAAAAAGTCATCACCCTATTGTGGACGTTACGCCGATGTACTTTGAATTGCGGTGTTCGCAGTCACCGACCTTACACGAATATTCGTACACGACGTTAGTCTCCTGGAGTTCACTCGTTGGAGGCAGACAGCTGTTCTTCATGATGTAACTACTTGTTTTCTTGGCCTTGTAGTATATAATTAAATTAATATCCGTATTAGGGTGGGTTGGGTTCATGTTGCGATGGAGAATAGCTTTGGGGAGCCTTTTCGTCTTCACGGTAGCCGGTTTTCATATTGGCCTTGTAATAAAGGTCGATATTAATCTTCTTCGGAGTAGATCTGACGCCAGAGCCAGCAGCCAAGTTCATTTTCTCTTTCATGATGGCGCCAATGGATTCTTGTGGGTAGCCGTTGTTTACCAGAACTTGGGAAACCCTCTTAAGCTCATGATCAACAGCCGTCCACGAGGATGAATGATAAACTGCCCTTTTAACTAAGGCATTGATGGCTGATCTCTTGTAACGTTCAGGGCACTCAGAAGAACCGTTTAAGCAGGAGCCCAAGTTCGTGGACTTAACGTATACTTGGGTCACAAATTTAGGCTCCTGGGCACTTATGAGGATATCAAGGAAGGGAAAAGATCCTTCATCTTCCGTTTCGTGGGTAAAATTTAGACACGAGTTGTTCTTGAATGTTTCAACTAGGCCATTCACTTGTTCAAGGTTATTCGTATTCAAAATTATGTCATCGATATCAAGCGCGTAGATGGAAGGCTTGGGCTCTATATTTCTCTTGAAAATCTTGTTCTCATCTGAGCCCATGTAAAAATTGGCAAAGAGGACGCCAAGAGGTGACCCTATCGCGACGCCATCGATTTGCACGTACATTTTTCCATCGAGACCGTAGAACGGGGCTTCTTTTATGCATGCTGTCGCAATATGTCTTCGGGAATGGTGAAGGATGTGGAGCCTTAAGTATGGTAAATGGCATTGCCAGAGAACTAGATCGGAGTGACAAATAGTCAGACAATCTGAGCCTTTCAATTTGATATGTTTCTTGTAGTGCTTAGTTTCCCATTAAAAATTTCCCGTGCCATGACTGGCCAATTTTTGTAATATTTATGTTCGCGTAGAAATACTATATTTAATGTAGCAATTTTTCAATAATTCCTTTTTACCTTAAGCACGGAAAGAACCCAGCGTTGAAGGAGAGCTATCGGCGAATTTCACACCTAGAATTTGGCGGGAACTTCTTCGAGAAGATCCTCAACAAAAGACTGGTGTCTCACCTGGTGGAGAACTCCCTCTACAATCCACATCAATTCGAGTTTAGGAGGAAGCGAAGTACGGAGATGGCGATTAATGTCATCACGGAAAAGCTAGCGCAAGCAAAACGGGAAAAGAGTTACGTGGACATTGTTTGTCGGGATGTATCAAGGGCGATTGATAAGGTGTGGCAACAGGGAATGCAGTACAAGATCTTACGACTGATCCTAAGTTAAAACTTAGAAAGAACTCTCTGTGACTATGTCATGGAGAGAGCGGCGTACATCAGTTTAGGGTGGACAGCCGGACCAAAGTTTCCGCTCACTGCGGGCCTCCCGCACGAGGGGTGCCTGTCCTCCACTCTCTACTTGATTTACACCGCGGATGTCCCAGCCCCTGTAAGCCCCACTTGCCTCAACATTCAATTCGCCAATGATTTCACTCAGATAATCACGTGTCCATTTCTCAGTCTCATGTCACTAATAGTTACGACCATATTTCTAAACTTAATGCTATTCATTATTCTAAAGATTTTACTCTTGTTAGTTTTGATGTTTGTTCATTATTTACCAAAGTACCCGTTGAAGATCTTTTCAATTTCCTTAATCATCATTTGCAAAATTATGACTTGCCGGTACCCGTTACTACTTTCTTGAACCTCATTTCCCTTTGTACCAAAAACTGTAAGTTTTCGTTCGAAAACTTCTCCCTACTATCCTTGACGCCCCGATAGTTTGGTACAGGTATATTGATGATTTCATTTGCTTGTGGCCTAATTCCAAAGATGTTAATGTTTTCTTACCAGACTCAATTGTCTCGTCCCTTCAATTAAATTTACCCACGAATTGGAAAATAATAGAACTCTTCCCTTTCTTGATCTTCTTATTCCTAGAACTCATACATGTTTTAAATACTCTATCTTTCGTAAGCCTACTAATTTAAATTTTTATATTCATTTTTACTCCTCTCACAGCCCTAAAGTTAAACGTTCTGTTTTTTCTTATATGTTTCTACGGGCATTACGAGTTGTGAGCCCGGAATATATGGATTTGGAATTTTCCAATATCTTTGAAATTGGCCATAAACTTTGTTACCCTTACCCGTTTCTTCAAAACTGTCTTTCTTCTGCTAAAAAGACATTTTATCAAACTGTCCTTACTCTCCCTTTTAATAGTAATAATAATTTAGTTCTACCTTTTTCTCTTTGTTTTAGTGATCTTCCCCGTCTTTTGAATAACTTTAACATTTCTGTTGCTTTTAAATATGAGACGACCATTAAGAATTTATTAGTACGTAATAATTGTAATAGTTTGGGAGGGGGATGAGTTTATTCAGTTGAGTGTTCTGGTTGTCTAAGTAAATATTACGGACAAATAGGTAAACAACTTTCTGTTCGCATAAATCAACATAAATATAATGTCCGAAGAGGGAAAGATAACAGTGTTTTCTTTGTCCATATGTCAGATAAGGACCATCTAATTAACTGGAACTCGGCCAAATTTATTTATCGTTCCAATGACCCTATAAAAAGGAATATCATTGAATGTGCTTTTATAAGCCAATGTGATAATTTTAACCTGTCCCCTGGCTTATATAAAATAGATGCTATAATTCAAAGATTTATAACCAAAGAAATTAGTTTTGTCTTTCGTTCCTAGTTTTTTATATACATTCTTTAGTTATGTGGCCCCTATTTTATTTTTATTATTATTTTTTATTTTTTATAATTGTCACTGCTCTGCTTTGTACATTGTATTTTTCCTCCCTTTTATCTCCCTCGTTAGGCTATCTCCATTTCTTTGAATCTTTTACCCTTTCCTTCGGCTTAGTTTGACCTTACTACCTGCTTCTTGTAATTCTTAATGTGTTTCTTTACCTTCACCCTTCCGTCTTCCTCATTGGTGATTTCTTGTTTTTGAGGCGGTCTTTCATCCTTTTCTTTCGTATATATACTTCTGATATAATATTATTTCTTGTTAGTTATCCTTGATAAGGAATTTAATAAAGTTCGAAAGTACTTGGAAACACCTTTTCATTTTTTTCCTGCGGGACATTGCATTCATTTGCTACCCTCACGTGATACTTTGTGAGTTTTCATTTTATATATATATATATATATATGAGGAATTAAACCACATTCTCCGAAGACAATTTAATTCAGAACAGTTTCGGTGTATCTCACACACTTTTTTAACTGACACTGGATAGAAAATATAAGAAAAGTGCATATAAGCATAACACAAGGTCAGGTCGTGAAAGATCCCCTCTTTTTTCCCACAACCCCCTACTTGTGGATAATCTGGGAGGGGGGGGGGGGGGGTTAGGCCTAAACATATTGAAGGGCTGACATTTTACTATAAACCAAATAGTAAAATGTCAGCCCTCCAATATGTTTAGGCCTTCCCCCCCCCCCCCAGATTAGCCACAACTAGGGGATTGGGGAAAAAAAGAGGGGATCTTTCATGACCTGACCTTGTGTTATGCTTATATGCACTTTTCTTATATTTTCTATCCAGTGTCAGTTAAAAAAGTGTGTGAGATACACCGAAACTGTTCTGAATTAAATTGTCTTCGGAGAATGTGGTTTAATTCCTCATATTTTTTTGCGATATTGCATTAATTTTCATCATATATATATATATATATATATATATATATATATATATATATATATATATATATATATATATATATATATATATATATATATATATACATATATATATATATATATATATATATATATATATATATATATATATATATATATATATATATATATATATATATATATATATATATACATACATACATATATGCAGTTAAGATAATGGCATAATTAGACAACTCTGCTTCAGGTCCAACTGTTGATGCTATCCTCCTCAAACTGGAAGACAACACTATCCTCCAGTTTGAGGAGGATAGCATCACCCGCTGGACCTGAAGCAGAGCAGTTGTATAATTATGCCATTATCTTAACCGCACCAATTTGTCTTGGATATATATATATATATATATATATATATATATATATATATATATATATATATATATATATATTATATATATATATATATATATGTATATGTATATATATATATATATATTTATATATATATATATATATATATATATATATATATATATATATATATATATATATATATATATATTTATATATATATATATATATATATATATATATATATATATATATATATATATATATATATATATATGTATATATTATATATTTATATATATATATATATATATATATATATTCTTATGATATTAGAAGGCATAGCACAGCCTCAGGGGTGTCCTCTTACCCCCTCTCCTTCCCATTCGAACTTGGAGAGGCAGGAAGGGGGCATCCAAGGCCTACCTGTCTGCAAATTCTCCTACTCCCATTGTCATTGGTTCTATTTTGGCTGATAGACAGCAGTGTACAGGAGGGGGGGAAGTTTAAGAGTAGGAAGAGGCAGAGAAGAAGTGAAAAAACTGAGAGCGTTGAAGACTTTTGTCTCCCCTTATATGTATGTGTCGTTCTTGCCTCGGTAATGTATAAAAAGGCTGTTTTTTTTTCTATATAATTTCGAACGCTCTTACTGTGTAGGGTCTACAGATGTATTTGTGGTCCTTCCAATGCTTCGTTTGGCACTCTCGGTTGCAATAGAAGACGAGGCGGCACCCGGTGCAGCGGGTTTGCGTATGGTTCTTGCAAAAGGCACAAATTTGCTCGATGATTTCCTCTTTCTTCACCGGTTCAGTTTTGGCAACTCGATCAAACTCCCTCACTTCATCCTCCAGTTTTTTACTCTTCTCCAGCTCAAGGTTGAGGTCAAACGTTTCTCCTTCGAGTTTCATGAGATCACTGATCGAATTGACCAAACGTTCGATGTATTTCCCTTTGCTCTCTTCGTCTCGCGGGGCTTGGAGAGTGGTAATCAACCTCTCAATGCAGCGGTCCTTCTCCGTTGTGTCTTGACTAACCAGCGGAGATGGGCCTCCCCCACTCCCTCCTTTAATCACTCTTCGCTTTCTTTCTCCCTTCGATGGGGGAGCGCCGTTGATTGCCGGACCCTCAGTAGCACCGTTGCTAAGCTCGTCTTCCTGACCACCGTTGTTAATCGCTTTTTCTGGAACACCGCCGCTAACTGTAGCCTCCGGAGATCCAGCCTCTTTCGAGGGGACTGCCGTAGTTCCTTTTACTGGCTCCTGCTGTGTTTTAAGGCCTTGGAGAGGAGGCTTAGAACCCTTGTTTTTTCTTCCTTTGCGCCCCATGGTGTAAAGAAGGTCTCGGGAGGAACCTGAAGAATAAAAAGGTGCATCAATTCAAAGGTTTCGACTGGATGGGAATTTAGAAACTTAAGCACAGGACAAAATCCAAAAGTTTCCTTTTGGAAATTGGTTTTGTTTTGGCTCTCTGAACATTTATTTACTTATTCACTTATTTATTTATAAGAAGCTAAACTATCGAAGGCCAATCCGCTAGAATGCTCTTAAAAAAGCTTTGTAAAAAAACCCTGTAAATTTATGGGAAGTGAAAATGTAAGTTACATAGCCCAATAGGACAATGAGGAGATTATTTGGAGCACTAGCGTCTAGGTGTGTTGTTTTCCTGAACCGGCAATGCTCCTTTATCGTGTCTCCTCGGGCTGTTGTACATGTTTATCTTTTTCTTACTTTTTATTTTATTATTTATGTTTTCTTTACGACAAAAACAACAATAGTTTTGTTAGTATGTTTTTTTTTCTACCAATATCAAATAAATAAAAATAAATAAAAGGAGGTCCAATTAACTCCTTAACTACGGGATTTAAACATAATAAAACAGCGTCACTGTGCGGAGATATTTTTCCGAATTTCATCTTTTTTCATTCTTTTGCATTTTACTTATTTTAATTGTTTATTGTACTTTCTATATATATTTCTACTTTTTGTATTATATTTTTTATAATTATATTATCTATTGAGCAAATTTATTAACACCTAATTCAACAAACAGATTGACAAATACTATTGAAAAATTACTAAATTATTTACTGTTTGTTATTGGCTTCTAGAAAAATACTGGTTTTTGAACAAACAATCTCCATCAAAAATAGAAGGCCCTAAAAAAGCCTAAATTCCCCAAAAGAAACATCTTTTCAATCATGAAGCTTACTTACTTCGCTTCTTTTTTTTATTTTTAATGCACTACTTGCATCAGAAATAAACTTAGCTGCATAATTGTTTGTCCCATCACAAATAAAATTTATAATATTATCATTCACTAAGGATTCCCAAATTTGTAAAACATCATTTGCTTCTATATTCTGATTTATTGTGCGACCAGCACTGCCCGCAAATACAAATGGATCACGAGCTGTACCCAAAGCATTCCACAAATCACTTTGAGTCATATCACTCACTATCACGCACATCATGCTAAGATTCATTATCTGAAACTTCATCTATATCCACATCACTATCTGAATCACTAAGATGAAACTTGACATACGAGTATCACTATAATAAATTAATTGCTGTTCCCAATCGCTGGGCCTACTTTAAATTCTTTAGAAAAAAATACATTACAGCTCACTCAACGTCTGACCACATACATACTGAGTAAATAATATGGCATAATTATGAATTGCAATTTATTTTAATCAAGCAGCGTGTTAGTGAGGTACTTGGTTACAAGTTAGCCAATCAGAACTTATAAATCAAATATGTGCGCTCCGCAGATTGAAACTCAAGAAAAAAAACAGAGGCACGCATATCTGTGCGTTCCTTAATAACTTGTCAATTTACGAAAGCACATATTTGTGAGCTGCGCAGTTAAGGGGTTAAACTAAACTACCCCAATATCACCGCAAAACTTGTCTGCTTTTAACCACTAAATTTACCTGTTTATTGTCAACGAAGTTAATAAAGTTTACTTTTATCTTTAGTTCAAAATCGACACTTGTGTCGATGATGGGAGCCAGGCAACGTAACATCTCGGGTCAATTTCTAAAATACACCAAATGTTTTGACATACCCGTATATCGTCAGGTAAACTATTTAGAGTCTGACATTTGATTGTCGAGTAGATGCGGGTCAATTAATTAAGTTGTTAAAGTGCGCCAATGATGTACTATTAACTACTATCATGACAGAGGGGACAAGTTGAAATTTGGAAAATTTAAAATTAATTTTAGTTATGAACACATAGGACACAGGGTACACATGTACGTATCAGATAAAGGGGTATTTAAAATATCAAATAATGTCTCATTTTGTACAAATGAACATCGTCAGTAACAGCGCCATCTATTTCCTCCATTCCACAATTGAAGGTCCTCCTCACCCATACCCTACAGACTAAATCCCTGTATCTCCGCTATTTTTTTTAGAAGTAGCACATTGGTATGGACAAATGAACCCGTAACATCCTCACTCAACCATACTTACACGGACTGAAATACCTGTTAAACACTGGATCAGAGAGTCGGATCGTAACAGTATATAGTTGCCACTTGTTACATCTCAGAGGGAGTATGGTAGCAAGGAGTTGCATGGGGTTTGAATTTGATTGGGAGAGTGTTTTACAGGAGTTGCCCATAGTTACCTTGAGTTAAAGGGTGAAGGATTCTCTAAAGCGTGAAGAGTATGGTAGATCGTAATGTAGATGTGAGAAGACGCTTGAGTCAGATAGAGCAGGGTGGGATTATAAAGCGGGGGCCCAATACAATTTGCAGATAATAATAAATATACAAGATACGACCTATACTAGAATGTGTGCCACTAACAATGAGAAATTTAGCTTATTTTGTCTTGCGTAACTCCGTTTCCCCAGCTCGTTTGTGTGCATTTATGGAATAGTCAACATTAACATACCTGATCCGTAATTGCTTAGCGAGGTTAATTACTTCTCAAATATTGCACTCCTGCTCTGCTACAAATATCATAGCAATTTTAAACGTTTCATTCACTTTTCCCCCTAAAACTTTTTAATAAATGAAGTTTAGTCACGTATCGAAACACCGTATCTGCAGTTAACTGCAGGCGGAACTGTCGGCAGACAAGGCTTGGCGCTTTGAATCAACCTTAATAATTTTCCCCGAGAGATATTCGCATGTTTGCAGTATTTTTTGTTTTTATTCCCGTTGAAACTTTCGTTACTCTACAAATATATGCTTCCTTATAACCATCTCAAAAGGCTTAAAAGCTTAAGGAAATGAACTAGAACAAGTTTGTTGCAATGAGGAACATTATAATACGCAGGGAAAAGAAAACACCCACCTTAAGCCACAATATGTCACGTTATCTGAATCGAAAATGAGAGAAATACGACAATAATAACTTGGGGATGAAACCTTATCTAGTCTTCTTTTTATCTTCTATTTCTCAAATTTTCCTTCATTAAGAATTAACGGATTTCCTCTTACGCTAACAAAAGAGGAACATGAGCGGTGTAAAATACTCAGAGGTTAATTTTAGCAGCGAAACCGGGCCAAGTCTGGCTTCATTTTGGGGCCAACGTTCAGAGCGCCCCGGAGGAGGCAGTAATGTATGGACAGGCAGGGCAATCGGGTGCTCTGCCTCCACCCCCCCACTTTTTAACGCCCTTTGTATAAATAAAAAAAAAAAATAGAAATTTTCTATGTATATAAAAATATACACTATTACTTGAGAATCAGCGGGTCAACAATGAACTCAGTTCCTTGATTTATCCAGCAGTATTCTCTCTACTACTGTGTGCTCATAGCTACATCGTCCCAACGCGATTTCCCCTATTTTTTACTTAAAGAACAGGGAAATGTAACCAACGGAGTATTCCACTTGGTGGAAAAAGACTGAACTGACAGAAACGAAGGAAGAAGAATAGACATGGATGAACGCAAACACTGAATGACAAGACTTCAATTGTAGGTCGATCCTAAATACTTAGCCAGGATCTACGAAAATATCGAGAAGTTCGTACAAAATACACAAAAAATAAGAAATTTAACCAATCTGCTTTGGTATAGATGCGATAAAGCCACTGCAATAGGAAACCCGGCAATCGTTGCTCTCCGGGGGAAAGGAAAGCGCGAACGCGCGTTTTGGCAAGCACACGTATCTTCAGTACGGATTAAACCAGCTATTTGCACTTTTTTTTTAGTCGTTTCTCTGGGGACCTAGTTTAATGTGGAATCCGAACGGCGGTTCATTTTCGCACAACATCGGCCCGTAAAACCCTCCATCTAAGAAGTAACCCTCTCGAATATAACTTCATTCATTCGGGCAGAGATGGTTCTCTGCGGCTGGTATACATAGAAAAGGAAAAACCGACGATCAAACGTCGATTAAAAACGACATGTATTTAATATTGGAGGAGTTTCTTTTCAAAACTTGAGACATCTCCGCCAAGTGGGAAAAAAAGAAAGAAAAAAGAGATATACACAAGTAAAGTTGCAACTGGTGAAAAAAATTATGAAGCGGAATTTTATCCTAAACTGTTGAATTGAAAAAAAAAATGCGCAAAAAATGTTAACAAATAATTATAAATTTATTTAAACAAATAATAAGGATTAAATTGTGCGACACTTTGATTTTCTTTCTAGCATCCACTCCTTACACATCCGTCACACATAACCTATACAAACTCCGATACAATTTACAAACAAACTAACTACAAATTAACTCAACCCCTTCGCCCTCCAGAGGGGAGGAGGGAAATTGTGAACTTCCTTCCCCCACTCCCTTCCTTCGTCGAGACCGTTGTCATAGCAACGTTTACATAACAGCTCGGCCGTTGGGGCAGTACGATTTGCATTCGCGAGAGGCAGTCTTTTCGACCCCTGAGAGAACCAGGGCCTCCCCGTAACCACTTTTTAAAACATTTGTAGATCCCTGCGATAAATGAGGGAAGAGGGGCATAGGTGAGGATCCCAGAAGGAATGGGGATCCGACGGCGGGTAAACTCGGCTGGGGTCAGAGGCTCGGAACGGCAGGGTGCTATGTGTCAGCGCGGAGCAGGGTCAAGAGCTAGACCCCGCAAGGGTGGGGGGCTTGGCAACTGGCGCCCATCATCCGCCCCAGTTGTAAAGTCGCACGGAGGAAGCTTTTATCCAGGGGAAGTGACAAAGGATGGGTCGACTTCGGAGCATCGCGGATACGACCCGAGAACAACGCAATTGAAGATTGAAGGAAAAGCGGTAGGAAATATAAACATCTTTCCTCTTTATTTACATATATAACTCTCTCTCACACACACACACTCTATCTCCCTTTCCCTCTCTCTCTTTCATATATATATATATATATATATATATATATATATATATATATATATATATATATGCACCATAGTATATTTCGCCTTTATTAATTTTCTTGGGAAACTTTCTATTTTTCTTATTATTATTTTTAATTGATCTTGTAGATGGTAAACAACTTGTCCTACCTTCATCTCTTTTTTTAACTGAAATGTGTTTGGTAAAACCAAACTTGACTTTAATTGCTTAGCTTTCGATCTATGCGATCATTTCAGAGTGTCTTTCATCCTTTATCTTTGAATAATGGTGGAGTCAGAATGAAAACAATGGGTGAGAAAATAAGGGGTGATAGATGGATAGCATGAGAGGGTTTTTTTTTTCTTTTTAAATAATAATAATAATTGGGGAGGGGATGAAGAGTAGTTGTGTGTGAGAGTGTAAAGTGCCAGGATGCTGGTTGATCTCTTCTCTTTGTTGAATTTCTTGGTTTGTTTATTCTCTTTAAGTTTGATTTGTGGTTACTTCTAATGAATTTTATATATATATATATATATATATATATATATATATATATATATATATATATATATATATATATATATATATATATGTGTGTATATATATATATATATATATATATATATATATATATATATATATATATATATATTGTGATAGAACGTGTTGAAGCTGCGTTTAATTTCAACTCCTACCCCGTATTATTTAAAACCACGATGCTGCCCACGTGCATCTTCGATTCGAGGCTTGGAGTCTTATCTCAGCTACCGGATGCCAATGTTTAAACAAGGAGGTTATCGTCCCCCCGTTCGCCCCCATACGCCGACCTCGCCAGATCGAGTTAGGCTTATGAACAGATAAGGCATTGTTCCCCGGCCCGGCTGTGCGTTCCCTCCAAGCTTTCACTCCATTTTCCCCCACGCCAAGGAGATGTCCTGGCTATTTATATGGAAACTTTACCACTAAGATCAGATTGGAGATCCAGATTTTCGTCGCGAAACATCACCACGACCCTCTCTCCCTTTGTGCGCCCAGGGACCTCGACCTCGAGATTCACCATCACTTGTCCAGAAGGAGGACAATATTCCTTGAGTGCCAAAGGTTCGAGCCTTTCCGACGCCAAGTCCCCAAGGCCCCCCTCCCTGTTGTTCAAGGAGAACAGCATTAGAACAACCATTGTTCGTTTTGAGCCCTTCGCCAAGAAACGGTTCTCATCCCCCCCCTGTTGTTCAAGGAGAACAGCATTAGAACAGCCATTGTTCATTCTGAACCCTTCGCCAAGAAACGGTTCTCATCCCCCCCCCCCTGTTGTTCAAGGAGAACAGCATTAGAACAGCCATTGTTCGTTTTGAGCCCTTCGCCAAGAAACGGTTCTCATCCCCCCCCCTGTTGTTCAAGGAGAACAGCATTAGAACAGCCATTGTTCGTTTTGAGCCCTTCGCCAAGAAACGGTTCTCATCCTCCCCTGTTGTTCAAGGAGAACAGCATTAGAACAGCCATTGTTCGTTTTGAGCCCTTCGCCAAGAAACGGTTCTCACCTCCCCTGTTGTTCAAAGGAGAACAACATTAGAACAGCCATTGTTCTTGAGCCCGTAGACAAGAGACGGTTCTCATCCCCCCCTTTGTTCAGAAGAGAACAACCTAGAACAGCCATTGTTCTTCAAGCCGTTCGTCGAGAAACGGTTCTCCTTCCCAAGACGCCTCGTCACGAGGCGTCCGCTGGAACTCGCCAGCGGACCGAATATTCCTTCAAGTACCTTCCACTGCACCCTAATGAAAAGTTACGTAAGCCAAACGTCACCTTTTGAGTATTGATCCCTTTTTGTCAATTCTATCCTGTTCTTTAAATGGTTTATCGAACCATCCCATCTCTTTAACTCTATATTTGTTTTACCTTTTTTAATCCCTTAAATCCTTGGATTAGCCCGAGTCTCCACGACCCTTTCCATTCTGTTTATGTCAATATTTTCCGTTTTTGTGTATTGTTTATAGTTATTATTAATAAAACTCTATTTTATTTATGATAGCAATATTATTATCCTTGAGCTCAGTTCCACTTCTTAAGCATATCGAAGATACATAATATCGGCCGCCAGACAGTAAACGCACTCTAAAGATAATTAAGGAAGTTCCCTCAACGAATAGTGTATATATGGTATCGTCGGGAGTCATTCTACGACATATATATATATACTATTTAAATTTGGTATCAGGTGTGTAAGGTTTAACGCTATATCTTTGCAAACACTGGTCTCAGTCGAGTAAAGCATAGTGTTATTCGTTATAATAATAGAATATAGTAGTTCCCTTTTGTTTTAACGATTGCTATCCCCTTTTTTGAAACTTAAGAAGCTGGAGTAGCTCAAGGAACGGTTATAATAATTTGTTTGTGTTTTTTTTTGTGATTTTAGTCAGTGGTTATTTAGATTGAGAAACCAAGTACGAATAGGTCAGTGCCCATATTTAGGTAGGCTAATTCTATAGAGGCATAATTCTTGTTGCGAGGAATTTTAGTTGGTTGACTAGTGCGCCCCCAAGTGCAAAGATGACTGAGTTCGAATTCTTTAGAGCGCAAGGAGAATCCTTGGGACTTTCCGGAAAAGAACTAATTAAGTACATAAGAGAGGAATGGATAAGACAAGTGTACCTTCACCATCAGATTAAACTAGCTCGGATTGAAGAAAAATATCAAAGAAAAGAGGTAGAAAGAGAAAGGGAAAGAGTAATCCGACAAGAGGAACGAGAAAGAGAAATACAACGAGAGGAACGAGAAAGAAAAATACAACGAGAAGAACGAGAAAGAGAAAAAACAACGAGAAGAACGAGAAAAAGAAATCCAACGAGAAGAAAGAAGGAAGGATTCGCGCTCCTTCCCAGGAAAGCTGACAAAGTTTCCGAGCCCCGTAAAACCCCAAAACTTCTTTCCCCAAAACCAACAACGGGACTCCAAACCTCCCGTTAAGACTTCTCCTCCATCTCTCTTCCCGAAGCGACCAACCATATGCTTCACCTGTGGTGTAGAAAACCACATGAGCTGGAATTGCCCCCAAAATTCTAGGCTTAAAAGCGGACCAGCCCACCAAGTTCACCAGATTAATGCAACCCCGGCTCCCCCGGTGGTGCAGACCCAAGCAGAAACTTCTCCCCCTCCGTCAGGCCACCAGGTAAATTTTGTTTTTGGTAAAAGTTCATCGGGAACTTTGAAATATGAGGAGGGCAGCGTGGACAGCTGCCGAGTATTGACTCTCGTCAGGGACACAGGATGTACGTGCTTCATCGTGTCCGACGAACTCCTCCCAGTGGCCTCTAACCACGAAAAATTTGCGGTGGTACATGACCAACTTGGGCGGGCGAACAGATTCCCCGTCGCTAGATGTTACCTGCAGTGTCAATATTATAATGGCTGGGCTGAAGTCATTGTAGCACCCATACAATTCTGTTCCGTACTTATAGGACAGAGCCCCCAAGTAAGTTTCGACCCTGTGTTTCAGGCCGCCCTTCCTCAAGGCCGAGATAAGAAAGAAGCCCAGGAGCCCGTCCCCATCAGAACCCCGATACCGTCCGATTTCTCGGAGATCCCTAACCAGGACTTTAGGACGGCAAAAGAGGAGTGTGAATCACTAAAACCCTTAGGTGATAAGGCCCCAGACAAGGACACGGAGACTGTCCCTGGACCCCAAGAAAAAAAGAACCCCCAACGCGCCCATGGAGATACCTTCGTAGAACTGGACGAAGCATCGGCGCTTGAAGAGGATTGCCCCGCGGAGTCCCTTAATGTAATCCAGACAGTGTGCATCCAACCTGATGCCGATTACCCTCCTCCTTCCCTACCAGGTGAGTCTTTGGAACCCTCTGACCTGGATAGTGACCCGCAGCTGACACCACGTCAGAAGAGTCAGCTACAAGAACTAATTAAATGGAATCACCATTTACCCACCCTATTAGCTCTTTTCGAGCAACTGCGTGAAAATAGCCTCACCATTGGCCCCAGCAAATGCCAGTTTGCCCACGAAACCATCAAATATTTGGGTTTCAAAATAGGACAAAACAAGTTAGGTCCCCACGAGAACAAGATTAAGGAAATCGCCGACATGCCCCTCCCGATTACAAAGAAGCCATTAAGATCGATCCTAGGATCAGCTTCTCACTATCAGCGATTTGTTCCGAATTTCGCTTCAATTTCGGCCCCCCTATGCCCCCTTCAGGAAAAGAATTTCTCCGATCGTTTACGTTGGAATGATGTCGCTGTTTCCCATTTTAATCAGCTCAAAAGTAAGTTCATTTCTGCCCCCATTTTTAAGTTGCCCAACCCGGAAAAATCCTTTGGGGTTAAGACCGACGTGATCAACGAGGGCATTGGAGGTGTACTCCTTCAATACGTGGATGACAGAACGAGTCATCCAGTTGCATATGCTAGTCGTCAACTATTACCACGCGAAAAGAGATATGCCACTAGAGAAAAGAAAGCTCTATCAATTATCTGGGTCATAGACAAATTCAAGCTGTACTTGATATGTAAAGAATTTCAAATAGGAACCGACCACCGTCCGTTAGCCTATATTAGGAATGTGAGACACTCAAACGGCCGCATCATGCGCTGGAGTTTACTCTTGCAAGAGTATCAGTTTAAAATAAATTAGATAAAAGGTTCCGATAACCAGGTCGCTGACGCCCTCAGTAGGAATGCGTTACCGAATAGCGTAGAATAATTGTATTCATAGGATTAGTATCTCCATGTAGGTATATACCGTCTTGTACGACTTAATTTAAGATTCTTTTGTAATATAATTAATTAATGTATATGTCTGAATTTTGTAACGCTCAATGTCTAATTTTTGTATGTATATATATTTGTTCTTATTAATTTACGTATAAATTATTTTTTCCCGTATGTACTAAGTTTATATCATTTCATTGTTCCATGCCCTTTTAGTTTTTTTCTCTCTGATTAAGTTGTATTAAAGGTTATTTTCCTCTGTAATCTAAGGATCAAAATAATCATATGTATTGAGGTAATACTAGTTAGGTGCAGGAAGGTACGGTTGGTACAAGAAAACGAGTTCCCCACAACGAAGCTCTATCGTTGTCCCTTCTCTCTTTTTTTTTCGAAGTGACAACTTCCCCTGGAATGGAGGGGTGTGATAGAACGTGTTGAAGCTGCGTTTAATTTCAACTCCTACCCCGTATTATTTAAAACCACGATGCTGCCCACGTGCATCTTCGATTCGAGGCTTGGAGTCTTATCTCAGCTACCGGATGCCAATGTTTAAACAAGGAGGTTATCGTCCCCCCGTTCGCCCCCATACGCCGACCTCGCCAGATCGAGTTAGGCTTATGAACAGATAAGGCATTGTTCCCCGGCCCGGCTGTGCGTTCCCTCCAAGCTTTCACTCCATTTTCCCCCACGCCAAGGAGATGTCCTGGCTATTTATATGGAAACTTTACCACTAAGATCAGATTGGAGATCCAGATTTTCGTCGCGAAACATCACCACGACCCTCTCTCCCTTTGTGCGCCAAGGGACCTCGACCTCGAGATTCACCATCACTTGTCCAGAAGGAGGACAATATTCCTTGAGTGCCAAAGGTTCGAGCCTTTCCGACGCCAAGTCCCCAAGGCCCCCCCCCCCTGTTGTTCAAGGAGAACAGCATTAGAACAGCCATTGTTCGTTTTGAGCCCTTCGCCAAGAAACGGTTCTCATCCCCCCCCTGTTGTTCAAGGAGAACAGCATTAGAACAGCCATTGTTCGTTTTGAACCCTTCGCCAAGAAACGGTTCTCATCCCCCCCCCCTGTTGTTCAAGGAGAACAGCATTAGAACAGCCATTGTTCGTTTTGAGCCCTTCGCCAAGAAACGGTTCTCATCCCCCCCCTGTTGTTCAAGGAGAACAGCATTAGAACAGCCATTGTTCGTTTTGAGCCCTTCGCCAAGAAACGGTTCTCATCATCCCCTGTTGTTCAAGGAGAACAGCATTAGAACAGCCATTGTTCGTTTTGAGCCCTTCGCCAAGAAACGGTTCTCACCTCCCCTGTTGTTCAAAGGAGAACAACATTAGAACAGCCATTGTTCTTGAGCCCGTAGACAAGAGACGGTTCTCATCCCCCCCTTTGTTCAGAAGAGAACAACCTAGAACAGCCATTGTTCTTCAAGCCGTTCGTCGAGAAACGGTTCTCCTTCCCAAGACGCCTCGTCACGATCCTTTTATCCCCCTCCCTTCGGCTGGAACTCGCCAGCGGACCGAATATTCCTTCAAGTACCTTCCACTGCACCCTAATGAAAAGTTACGTAAGCCAAACGTCACCTTTTGAGTATTGATCCCTTTTTGTCAATTCTATCCTGTTCTTTAAATGGTTTATCGAACCATACCATCTCTTTAACTCTATATTTGTTTTACCTTTTTTAATCCCTTAAATCCTTGGATTAGCCCGAGTCTCCACGACCCTTTCCATTCTGTTTATGTCAATATTTTCCGTTTTTGTGTATTGTTTATAGTTATTATTAATAAAACTCTATTTTATTAATGATAGCAATATTATTATCCTTGAGCTCAGTTCCATTTCTTAAGCATATCGAAGATACATAATATCGGCCGCCAGACAGTAAACGCACTCTAAAGATAATTAAGGAAGTTCCCTCAACGAATAGTGTATATATGGTATCGTCGGGAGTCATTCTACGACATATATATATATATATATATATTATGTTTTATTAAAAGCGACCGCTAGTTTCGAATTAATAATTCTTTTTTCAATCTTCTCGATTTGTCTTATATTCGCCTTTTCTTCATTGTTTAACCTGTGGATAAGCGTATCGAAGTTCATCGGGGACTGATGTTTGTTATTTTGCCAAAGGTAGAAGTAAATTAATGTAATTTAATACTTTCTTTAATTTAACTGACGCGTTTAAATACATCGAATATGATCTTCAGAGTTACAATGGGGAAATATTACAAAGTATTCAGTTTATATAGTGTAGGGAAATCGATATCCCGCCCTAAAAACAGAGGCCCTGTTCGGCCACCACAACGTCCTGGCACTTGGCAGCGTAACCCGATTACTTACCTCCCCATTCCTCTCGCCCCTCGACTCGCTGACCACCAGAAAGGCCCCCCACAACCACGAGATGCACAAATCATCAGATTTCTGGGTCGGTGAGCATAACCTTTGCTAAACCGGCACAATTTTCCCTAAGAGCTAGGATCTAATTTCACGTCATAGATGTAATTAGAGGAGCGGCGACCAAAACGTAAAAGATGCCTTTAGGGCTAAGTGAAAGACGCTGGGAGAAGAGCCGTTAGAGGAGAGAAGCTTAATTCCTAAGACCTCATCCCCCCTCCTTCCCCTACCTCCAGTGGGGTGGTGAAGTATATAGGCGGATAACTGTAGAAGAACGAGGAAGATCGAGTTAGTGATCAACACGACGAAGTCCGGCGCAGTGCCTGGCAATCAAAGAAAAGAACAGAGAAGAAGCTCACGCTGAGCCACTTCCTGGTGGTCACACCGAAAATTAGCTTTGTTTTTATTGAGAAATACTCTCGTACATCTCTCGTCAGAGAAACCCCCTATCCCGATTGGAACAAAAAACAGAGATAGTCCTCGCCTTTGAGAAATACCCCAAAGTAAACTCCCTCAAACACCCCCTATTCGTCAAAGGATTCACTTGTTTGCTCATCGCTCGTCTGTGAACATGCACACACGCATGACCACAAAAACATTGTTTAGATACATAAAATTCAGTCTCCAGCCGGATTCACGTGTAGTTGTTTTAAAGGTAAAGAAATTCCATTATTTTTGAGTGTCAATTAGCGTCCAATATTAAAGTGAGCTTTACGTCAACCATTGCTTTATATTCATTTTGGTTTAAATTAGTAAGTGTTATATAAACTCGTTTAATTCATAGCTGTATAGTTTGTTTGTTTTTAGATTTCACTTTTTTATGTTGTAATTAAAGATATATTTTTCTTGAAGTATTTAAGTCAATCCTTGAAACGCTGAGCATGGCACTAGAAATCCTCAAATATTAAGATAACGTAAGGTAATATAGCACCCTTAGAGAAAACTTAATCAAGGAGTCACTCAAGTACGTAACAAAATCTACGTACGTATACACCAACCACTCGACCCTTGGAATACCACGACATATATGTTACAAAAAGTATTAACAAAATTACGAACGAAGCTATACACGTATAAGCAAGTTGGATACAGGCGATATTCGATGTATCGAAACGCGTAAGTTAAATTAAAGAAAGTGCTAAATTACATTAATTTACTTCTACCTTTGGCAAAATGACAAGCATCAGTTCCCGATGAACTTTGGTACGCTTATCCACAGGTTAAACAATGAAGAAAAGGCGAATATAAGACAAATCGAGAAGATTGAAAAAGGAATTATTAATTCGAAACTAGCGGTCACTATAAATAAAACATGCTATAATGAAAATATACTGTCCAAATTTACACACACACACACACACACACCACGTTTGGTGTCTTTACTTGCCATCTGGGGTTCGTGGAGCGTGATGAGATCACCTGGCTGATATCTTCTGCGTACTGTATATTCATACAGTCTGGTGAAATCGGTGATGAAAGGTCTGCTGTAAAGATGGAGTACAGAGTGGGACTCAGGCATCCCCGTTCTAGTACCCTCGTTTGGAGATGAAAGATGGCTCCTTCTCGTCCCTCAAAACTTATATATGCTTTCCTTTTACGAGGGGGTGTTGAGACAAGTTATGACAAGTCAAGACCTGCATCCACACGCTCCTGCATCGTATATTTAAGAAGCAGTAGCTGATCGCAGATCATCAGTCACAAACCTTTCAACAATGGAGAAGGTTGAGCACCGCGCAGTGATCAAATTTTTGATCAAGGAAGGCAAGAATGCAAAAGAGATCCATGAACGCATGGTTATAATGTACACCGACACCGCCCCTTCCTATGCAACCATTTCTCGCTGGAATAGGGAGTTTCGCCATGGTCGTGAGTCCCTTGAAGATGACCCACGTCTAAGATGCCCGTCAGACGTGACCAACGAGGACAATGTGGCACGTGTGGAGAGGATGATCCTCGAAAATCGACGGCTGAAGGTCGAAGAAATCGAGCGAGAACTTGGAATATCACATGGAAGTGTTATCAACATCATCCGCGACAATTTGGCCATGGCCAAGGTCTCTGCCCGTTGGGTCCCTGGAAACCTCACGCCCCATGATCGACTTCAACGTCGTCAAAGTTCGGGGAAGCTACTGCTCCTGTACAACCAAGACCCAGCGGGATTCGAGTCGCGCATAATGACTGGTGATGAAACGTGGGTCCATCACTGGGATCCCGACACCAAGTTCGAGAGCATGGCCTGGAAGCACAGGGGCTCTCCGACCCCCATCAAGTTCCGGACCCAACCCTCAGCCTGGAAGATCATGGCTACCATCTTCTGGGATTCTAAGGGAGTGTTAATGGTGGACTATGCGCCTCGTGGAAGGACCATCACAGGCCAATATTACGCCGAGGAACTGGCTGGTTTGAAGAATTGCATCCGTCAGATGCGGCGCGGCAAGTTGACACGCGGTGTCCTGCTCCTCCACGACAATGCCCCTGTCCACAAGGCTAGAGTTGCCCAAGCTGCTCTGCACGAGTGCGGATTCTGGCCCCTAGCGACCACTTTTTATTCTGCCAGTTCAAGGCTGCGCTGCGTGGACGCCGGGTTAGGGACGATGAAGATGTCCAGCTCGCCGTTCAGGAGTGGATTGAACAGCAGTGGTGAGATTTCTGGTTATCAGTAATTCGAAGCTTCAGGGACAGGTGGCGCAAGTGCATTGAAGTCGAGGGTAGTTATATTGAAAAAATAATAAAACGCTTTTCCTCCTATCTCGTTTCCTTATATCCGAATTGCAAAACTTACTGTCCGCCCCGGTAGTTAGATAATCATTCATGAGTCTTTCCATCCTGATGCCAAGGTTAAGCTGAAGGAATTTATATTTTAGTCCTCTGATCCATACCTTTTAAAGGCCTTCTCGACGTCGCGGAGGACCACGTCCACGTAACCCTTTCGGCAGGGACTTGTGCCAACTTTTCAGTAATGAGTGCTAGAGCCATGATAGAGTCTCTTTCTTACCTGACTCCATACTGATGTTTATTTTATTTATATGTTTCTTCGAGGAAAGTGTTCAGTCCTTCGTTTACGATATTTTAGAAAACGTTCCCTAAGAAGTTCAGCAGCGAAATCGGCCTATAGCTCGATACCAGATTTGATGGCTTCCCTGGTTTTGGCAGGAAACCCATCTTCGCTACTTTGAACTTATCCGGGATGGCTCCTATGTTTAAGTAGGCATTGAAAAGTTCGGTAATGTTCCTGACTATGTTCTCAGGGGCCCTCTCGTAATTTTGTTTTGTTAGGCCTGTTGTTCCGAGTCCTTTTTGTTTGAAGGCGTTTATAGCACTTTTAACTTCCTCCGTCATTATCGTCGCTCCAGGTCCCTGTTGTTCTTCTGTACTTTTATCCACTTGTACTGCCAGTGTCACTATGTATGTTTGTTTGTATGTACTCTTGACTTCTCTTTCCGTTCCTCTATCGAATCTTTCGTTGTTTGCCTCTTCTACTGTGTGAATTTTTCTTCGATCTCCTCGTTGCTTCGTAGATACTCATTGTTGTTGTTGGTAATTTGGATTGGTTGCCTGGGAGGTCTCCCTTTAATTATATTAATTAATCTCCATGCTTCCTTTGGATTATCTGTTGTTTCGGCTTTCTTTACTAGTTCTTTCCACATTTTATCTTGCTGTTCTTCTATTAGAAAAATCATCTCTCCTTTCATTTGCTTTAATTCTTTATTTCTCTGTTGATTCGTTCCATTATCTCTAATTTCTTGATATTTCTCTTTAATTTTTTCCGCTTTCCTCTTCATCTCCTTAGTCCACTTTGGGTGTGGTAAGGGCTTGTATTTTGTCTTTGGGGTGGCCTGTTCGTCAGCTTTAATGATACTGTTGATCATATTGTTTGTTATTAAGTCAAGCTCTTCCCGTCCAGGTCCTGTTGGGAGTATTCTTCTAGCATCGTTACGTGCTTTGTCCAGTCCGCCTTCTTGTAGGATTTTCTAGTGTTTATGGGAACCATAATTTAGTTCTGGTTTATGGTTACCATGATTCCTATGTGGTCACCACAAGAGATGGGGACTGGTTCTATATAAATATTGTATGGAAATCTTGAGGTTGTCATTACTATGTCAGGCTCTTCCGGTTATATACGTCAGGAAGTCAGGGCCAATTCTTTAGAGTATATTTCTTTCCATTAAAAGTTCCAGGTTGCGACCGGCGTTGTTCTTCGTATTGTAACCTGAATCGTGTAATCGAGCATTCAGGTCCTCCAGTAAGATGGTAGGGTTGTTTTTGTTGAACATCTCCATCACTGAGTGGACCGGGATGTATGAGCGACGGGGTGGTTGGTAGGCCACCCTGTCGCTGGGATGTAGGCCTCGTCTACTTCGCTTTCCTGAGTGTAGTGGATGTTTTTCTTTATTGCGATGGCTGCGCCATCGTACCCCTCTCTAATCAGGTTCTTTTTTATTATTTTATAGTTAGTAATTTTCATGTGCTCGTTGTTTTTTAGTCCATGTTCTGAAATGCAGATTATGTCTGCATCCAGGCGTCTGAAGATATTAGCGTATTAGATGGCTTTATTTTTCCATCTATCTGTATTGATGTGTAGTATCTTAATTTTACTATTTATGCTGTCCATTTTTAAAATTTTATTTCTTTTTTGTATCTTTCGTTCGATAGTTTGTCAAAGGTTTCTTTCTTTAATAGTTTAATGTCGTTCGGGTAGAATCGATGCGATCTTCCAAAATCAGCTTTTCAATTGAGCCTTCCTGATGTTCCAGTCCTTTCCTTATGTCGGCTGGTCTGGCCCCCTTTGGTAGGGGGTAGGCTTCATGTACAAAGATACGTAATTTGAAATCTTTAGCTTCGTATCTGCATCCTTCTTCATTTTCTGCTTCTGATGATGTTTCTGAATCGGTATTTTCTTCCTTGTTTTGTCTTTTATTTGCCTTTTGGGGTCTTCCTTTTCTTTCTTTTTTCTTCTTCTTTTTCTTCTAATGTGGCGCCTACTTTCAGCATGTCCTTCACTTGGAGGGTTTTGCAGGCCGTGATACCGAATATCAGTGCCGATAGGGGGTTGCGCGGAAACTACATTTTCTTTATCCCCTCCTTTTCGAGGAGCAGGTTCAGGGTGTCTGCGAATGTTCTGCTATGTTGTGTACATGCGCAAACATTATACACGCCAAGATGGCTAGGCCAGTTCCTTCGTTGACATTTATATTTATTTTTTGTTCTTGTTTGTTTGATTTCCTTTACTTCTTTAGCAACACTTGCGTATTTTTTATTTGTATTCTTTTCATATTCTTGCCTGTCTTCTCGCTCTTTTCTTATTAATTCTCTTCTTTTGGGTCAATTGACGGCTGTAGTCCTGTGTGAACCCTAGTAGTTTAGGCACCTTTTGGTTGTTTCCGTGCATTCTCGTGAGTAGTGGCCATCTTTCCCACATTCGGAACACATTTTTCTGTCTTTGTAGGGACAGTTTTGGTCACATGTTTTTCTAGTGCGTATCACTGGAAAAACTTCTGTACGTTCATGAAATTTTCTATTGTTATGTTCTCCGTTGGGATTCTCATTCTGAATGCCAAAAGGCCGTTCTGCAGCACCTTATTGGCCATATCTGTTGATGAGCACACTACTTTGAAGACATGAGTGTGATAGCCGAATTTTATTATTTCCGTTATATTTAGGCGCGGGGTTTCTCTTTCGAGTTCCGTTTCAAGTTCCTCTTTCGTGTGAGACCCCACGTACGGGTCTACTTTTCTGCATACAAATGATCGATTGGCCAGCAGTCCTGGTTGTAGTTTTGGCGCTAGTCCGATGTTTCCAAGTTTTCTAGTACCTTTCGGTGCGATTAGCCGTTCCACATCTTCTTATTTATGGCATAATGCTATGTACCCGTTCGGTACATCAATTAACTTTCTAATGGCTATTTTTAGCTGTGTACAAGGCTCTTATCAAAGCCCCTCTCCCAGGTTTTGGCTTCCCAGGTTCGGTTCTCAACGGAAGTCTTCGATGCTAATTTGGCTGTCAAGGATGAGGATGATGATGAATGCGTGGATGGACCCGGGTGGGCTTCTCTCGAGGGGTGAAAAGTGACGGACTTTTTGATGTCTAGCGCGGAATCAACCATCGCTAGCCGGGGGTGCCGCATCCTCGAGGGAATTAAAAACCGCGGTTGCTTACTACCATACACTGAGACGGTTGTATGTCTCTCAGTGGTTTTGGGCCCCCCTCGCCCACAGGTGGAGTGGTTAGAGTCCCTTGCAGAAGTTGCAACCCAGCCCATTGTCCGCGGGCTCCTCTAGTACGGGTATCTCGCAGTGGGCTAGTTCTCAAAACGCCCCCCTCCCGTACCTCCAATTATACAAATGCTACTGTTTTGTATAGTTGGGACGAGGTTGTGGTGACAGCTTCTATCAGCGGGGGCGCTAGGCCACGGGGCGGGGGGGGGGGGGGGGTTAGCCAGTCATGATGGATTGACTAACTGTAGTTAATAACGTATTTCTCTTTTTTTATGTATCTCCCTGAAGGAAGGATTTTGGGTGTGAGAAGGAAAAGGTGGAGGAGACTAGATAAAAATGAAACGAAATGATGAAAGTGAGGTGAAGGGAATCTTCTTTTTTCAGATTTTCCTGAGCGGTCGAATTGTTTGTTAATTTCTTTCAAATTGAAGGGATAATTCAAGGCGTTGAAATGGAATAGGTACGAGTGAATAATTTCGTACCTTAATCTTCTAATTTCCAAGACGAAAATTCTCTTCGGTGGAAATTATGAAAATCTTTCGAGCGTTTGCTTTGCTAAGCGTGAATTATTCCGAGTGAACTCGATCCAAACGGTGAATTCATGAAAAGAAAACGGATTTTAGGGGATATTTATTCCTCTTCGCTTAAATGTTATGTCAAAGGAACGGGCCACTCCTGTGTAAGCGGAATTTTAAAACAATTTTAAAGTTCGATTCCAGTCCGTAGTCTGGATGTTGATGGCTGGTATTTCTTCGTTAATAAGTGCAAAAGGCCATCGATAAACTCTGGCTGGAAGTATTTTAATACAAGATCCTGAACCTCCAGCTGGACCTAATCCTAGAAAGGATCTTTTGTGATTTTGTCATGGACAGAAGGACATGTTTCATGATTGAAGGATACAAGGAACCTGAGTTCGAGCTCAAGGCGGGCGTTGCTCGGGGAAGCTGCCGGAGCCCATTGCTCTACTTGGTCTTTACCATCGACCTCCCAACTCTGGTGCACAGGGACACGATTTATCTGTAATTCGCAGATGACTTCACTCAGATCGTCCCGCGCTCGGAGAGGAAAGCAAGGGCACAGGCAACACGCACAATACCGGAAATCAACAACATGAACCGATACGAGAGACGATGGAAGATTAGAACAAACAGGGACAAGTTTAAAATCGTCACACTGAGCCACAGGTCGACGTAGCCCATCATTATTGAAGGGGTAGGGGATACGGCTACACCGCAGAATGCACTATCCTGGGGCTAAAGTTCTCTGACCATGGATACTCAAGACACTACACGGAGAGGCGGAACCTGGCAAAGAGAAAAATCTCCAAGATATTTAGGTTTAGAGATCTTAGGTCGGCCAACATTAGGAAAGTATACCTGATGTATGTCCAGGCTAAGCTTATCTACACCGCAGTAGTGACTCAAGTGGCCAGCAAGACCTCAATGAGAAAACTCCAACGTGTCCAGAACTCCGCGTCCATAATAATCCACAAAGCCAGAAGGCGTGACTACCATCGGCAAAGGGATCTTCATAGGAGGAAGAGACTAGACCCTATCAATATCTTCACCCCAAAACTGGGAAGAAGGGTCTGGTCTACCCGGACCAATTTTGTTATTCAGGAAATCCTTTAAAATGTTTTTTCTCTTACCCACCATATTCCATTCATATACATGGAGTTGTTGTGTGTACATCGTTTTAGGGATGCATATGTCTGTTATTAGTTACCTATTGTTCTTTTTCTTGGTATTTTTCTGTTTTTTCCATTGGTTTGTACTATGTGATGGGCGTTCCCTTCGTATCTTTGCGCCCTATATAAGGTTGTCTTCTCCATTTTCATGTTATTTCTTGAAAATGAACTTGCAAGTATAGTTCGAAAATGCTTAGATTCATCTTTTCATTCTCCTGTGGGTTAATTTTCTTATTATTGCTTTCCTCACGTGCCACTTTGTGAGTTTTTTCTTTATATATATATATATATATATATATATATATATATATATGGTAGCCCCCTCCCAAATTTGATCATAAAGGAGGGCATATTAAACCAGTGATAAAAAATTAGATTTAGTTTAAAAGAAAGGTTATGAATACGAGTTCCAATATTCATAGTTTCGATCATGTTCGACCATCTCTGAGCGAAATTATTTTAAACTGATTATACATTTCAAAATCGTGTATTTATATATTAAAGTTAATCCTTTGTTTAAATATCATACTAAAAAGGCCATAGAATGCGGATATCAAAAAATGAAAACGAATGTCGGCAGGGTTCCTATAAGGAAACATGGTTAATGAGATTTTTAGGAGTCTTAACCATATAATCCATTGAGTTTTAAACTTTTCTGGGAAGCAGTCAGTTGTCTATCATGGCTTGGTCTCTCTGCCTTGATTAAGATAGCTCCCATTAAGTGAAGGCAACTGTGATCAATTCTCCATTTGATTATGGTGTTATCCACTAAAATTTATTTTGAGAGAACGATTTTGTGTTCTATTAAATAATGTTTTTTGATGTCGCCCTTTTGCAAATGCATGGTGAGTCTACGAGACAGGGTGTAGTTATCATTCATGGGTGGGGGGAGCAGTTGAATTCGTAAATTACATTGGAAGGAGGCGGCCCTCCTGTTCTTTCTCAGGAGCCCATCCACTTTTATCCTTTTTGGAGAGGGGGCTTGCCGCCTCCTGTGTATACTCCCTTTCTATGGAGTCGCTCTCAGACGACTCCACTATTGGACCGACAGTGGCCCCATTTCTCTTCACCAGGCGCCCGCGAAGATCTCGAAAATTACGTGGAAGCAGTGCCGTAATGACACCCGTTCTAGATGGGCACACCTAGACAGGGCGAGAGGAGTGGCGGTATTACTTGTTCCCCCCCCCCCTCGATTTATATGGACCCGTGTTTAGTGTCGCAGATGCGGGCAGGAATATCGGGCCCCACGACGTATCATTTACCAATATATTGCAAGTCTAGTGAGTCCCCGAATGAGATTCCACACACCGCGATGGGGATGACCAGATGTAGGCCCTGAGCGAGGGGAACAGGAATTCGAAGCTGCTCCCACAAGGCAAGCTCTTGCACGGGGCAAACAATGAATCAGTGGGATCGCCTCCCCCTCACACACACACCACGAGCATAAGTATGCTCATGGGCAAGATCCTCCCAGAAACTCAAGAAGAGAGGAGGGACCTCTTCCGTCTGATCGGTCAACATAGACAGCCTGAGGTTGTCCGGTCTGGCCCCTGGGCCCTTTAGGTCAGGGAAAAGAAGAGAAATCACTGCCCGTCCGCTCTTCAAATAAACAAAACAAGAAAAGTAAATCAAAGAAGACTAGTGGGTCCTTCCCTACCAGGAGGAGAGTTTCAGTGGACGGACTGGTTCCCTGCCAACTCGGAAGGAGACCAGTACAAGGATGGAACGTCTTACCTTGAGATCGGACGACGAGGGTAAATCCTAAAGGGTTACAGAAAGTAAAGTGAGGAGAGCTTTCTTGACGTCGGGTCCCCTTATCGTGAAGTTACCCGTTTTTTTTTTTCAGCTGAGTTTAAACGTTTCCTCATTATTTTTCCTGGTTGGAGTATACGGCCCAAAGATAATGTCATCTACCACCGTAAGACACTAGCCAGGCTGCTCTCTACAGAACCAAAGGTCGCCCGTTTCTTGAATGGTATACTTCAGGTGAATACGGATGATCCTTCCTAGGCGGGAGTAATGAGTGCCCTTCTATATAATCAATGGCCAGCCTGTACATATGACACCGAATTATACAATAAACTTTGTAAAATGAGTAGTTACTGCGAGGAAACTCGTTGAGTACTCCTTATAAGACATCACAAAAGAGCTGACCGACCAGGGAACTTTCAAATTCGAAAGTGTGATGCAGAAAGAGAGATGAGCCTCGAGAGGTCGCTCTCCTTACACGTTAAATCCCGTTGGATCATGACAAGCTTCCTGAGTCGGTGCGAGCTGGTCGGTATCGCTACCGCATCAAATCAAGCGTGTCATTGTCAATGAGGTGATACCACTGCCACCGCTTTAGCCATACAAATTAAACGTGCAGACCTGTTAAGTTGGGTTAACCCGAAATCTGTACAAACTCCTCTCAAGACTTACATTGTGAATTTTTATTGTGAAAAGTCAAGTCTATGAATTGCGGTGAGTAGTACCTTACTACATGGAAGCAGTGCTACTTGTATCTCTTAGTGAAGAGGGTTCTGGGATGTTCAGGCCTCAGACCAAATCTTTCAGAGATGAAAAGGAATCGGTCCTTTCAGTCTTTGTATGCCCTTGGACTACTAACTCAACACAGGCACATTAGCCACCGCGCCCATTCAGAACCCCTATTCGGGATCTACCTCTTTCGAGCGCCACCTTTGTAAAGCTCGTGGCAACTAGGTCTTGACCCCTTACCAGGCTGAAATCAGGCTCTCCTCCCAATCTGACCTTTATGCTGGACGGCTCGTTTTGGAAAGTTGGGGCCTTCCAATGGGAGAGGGACCCTGACCACAAAGTTTTCGAGCATAAAGAGAGGAACAGTCTTCCAACGAGCCAGGCCTGCCCCAGTAAGCCTTAAAAGGCAATTGAGTCTTTGGCGCTTTCAACGGTATTAAGGTTATGCCCATTTCGTCAGGGCTTTACATCAAAGAAAGCACCACATCTTGAAGGACATGTTCTTTCAATGGAATTGCCTAGGAGTCCAGTAAAACAGATAGGAGCTGCAAAGGCTCGTTTCTCCTTGCTTCGCTTTAGCTACCTATTTGCCTTCAATATACCATATTGGTGAATACCCTTTGTCCGCTCTCCCGGATTATTAGAATTTTGAAACCCTACCACTAAATGATAGGTTCCTGGCAGCTAGATACACAATTTACACAAGGCATGATGTCTCCGTTCTCTTTCTGGTTTTACATACCTGATTTCAAGCAGTGAAAGTGCAGCTAACTCTTTATAGGATTATACTTCAGTGTGTATTCCACCATCAGTTAAACTCCGATCCTTCGTGACACGGGTGCCAAGATTTACATTATCATCGGGGATTTAAACGATAGACACCCATTCTGGGGGAGACAACACGATTAATCCATAGGGCCACGTCCTTGCCGATCCGATTGAAAAGCTGGAGATCGGTATCCTAAATGCCGCTGAATTCCTTCATCTTTCCGCAAGAACCGCATCATTTTCTTGTCTCAATCTATCCATGTACTCTTCGGACTCACAGCCTGATTTTATTTGGGAGGAGGTCGATGAATGAGCTACATTATAGTAATCATTTTCTCATCCAGATATTTCTTTCTGCGACGCTGCCGCCCAACAAACCACCCTAATGTTTCTTAGAACCGGCGCAGTGGCCCGTATTCTAGGAAATAACTTATTTCTATTTCAGTCGAGAAGCTTAGGCTGGTTGTTAAGGTCGTTAAGTTCTTCTCGGCACCCTCATCGCCGTGGGTCTGACTAATATTCCCAAAACTTCTGGTCTTTTTGCACGCATCCGTTTATTTGGTGGTCGGCTGAGTGTGAAATGGACATTAAAGAGAAGCGATATGCCAATATGCGCTACCAAACGTCGTCCAAACGATTTCGCCGTGGGTAAATTTCGTCGAGCAAAGGCTAGTGTCCAGATATTTTGAAACACGCTCGCCACTCTTCATGGAAGACATACGTGTCTTCACTTGACTTCAGATCCCTCTTATAGCGGTGTGAAAGTGCTCTTCATGAAATAATCATCCCTGATTTCTTCACTGGCTGCCCTAAGGTTTCACTCGATACAGTTCTCATACAGTGGAACACTGCTAATTCAATTAGTCATCCAGATTTATTTAACTGTATCTCACGCTTTCGCTGCCTAAAGAAATCCCTCATTAATCTAGACTTTTCGTCGTATTTATTCATTCTGTACCTCGAGCAATTACAAATTTCCTCCGTTTGTGCATATATACATATATCAATTAATTTCTGAATCTGTTTGTTTTATGTGTAATGCGTTTATCTTAGTAAACCTTGGACTGATTGCATTTCTACTAGAGTCGGCCCAAGCAACACTCAATTTTGTTGTGTTTTTTTTAGGCAAAAAAGGGGAATCTTAAACTGACAATGGGTACACACAATTTTGACTAATCTCTTTGTTGCAGATTAGGGCTCAGTGCGCAGCCCCCCCACGAAAGATGAATCAACAAAACAGAGCTATGGATGGGATCCTCAGATCGTCACGTTTAGCGTCAGCAGCTAAATTGGAACACAGTAAGATTTTAACTTTTACTTTTCAAATCATCAAGAATTGGAATGTTATATGGGAAAATTTCAATAGTTTTATCATTTTCTGGAAATGTTACCGTTTTCTTTAACTTGTAGGTTATAACGATAAGAGCAAAACGGTCAAGAATTGCAGCTGGTTTTTAGAAGACACAGATTCCTCCTTAAGAATCGCCAACACTCAAGATGTTAGGAGTTTCCACCTCAGCGATGACTATGGATTTGGCCATAACTTGCTACTCAACAACTTTTTTCTTCATTCGTTTATCTCCGGTAAAGATCAAGACCTTGTGGCCGAAAATGAGGAAACGAAGGCTCCAACCTCTTCGGTGAGTTCTTCCGAGGAAGGCATGAGGCCTACTATTCGTCTAGTCTCGAGAACAGCGTTCGTTCAGGTCGATGGTAGGGCAGACCCGAGTTCTCAGGATGATTCTGAAGGTCATGTTCCTACCGATTCTGTCTCTTATGACGAAGAGGGATCGGAGTCTACTGTGGTAAGCTTGGGTCGAAATATACAACGAATGTCACAGATAAACGTCATTTCCAACTCAGATATTAAGAATTCTGAAGAAGAGAACAGTGCATCAGAAAATGAATGGAAGCAACTGCTCTCATTCAACCACAGCCTCATTTTGGGTGACATTTCAAACAGTGAAAAAGTTCATAAATATCCATCTATACTCGAGGAGCACAACGAAGAACCACAACTCTCACTAGATTATAATTCCAAGCACAAGGAGGACTCCGACTCAAATTTAGAAGTGGAGACGGTATATTCCTATAGCAATAAACCGCCGCAGAGAGAAAAATACCTAGTAAATGAGAGTGAAACTACGGGAAAGAAATACCAATTAAATCAGAGTGAAACTTCGGGAAAGAAATACCAATTAAATCAGAGTGAAACTTCGGGAAAGAAAGCGTCTAAAGATTATTTCAACGGCAACTTGAAGACGGAGTTGACACTAGAAGAACAAGATCCGACCTCAGATCTGAATTTAAGTTCCCATTCAAGTTATATAAAGGGAGAAAATAGAGGTCCAAGTTCAAATGAAGAGTTCTCTCAAAATATAGTCACTGATGTAGAGGAAACCAAAACTGCTGCTAGCTATGGTAATTTAACTACTAATCTAACCAGCAACCACCAAAATACTTTAAATAGGCATGACCACCAAACTAAAACATGGCTAACCGATGAATATAAACAAGAGAAGATTTCTGTAAACGACTCTTCGAACAATCCAACGTCAACCCGAAACCATCAAACGGACAACAACTTGTTTTCAAATGGCGTCACTAAGTTTCAAAACAGAACTTCTGGATGGCAACCAACCAATACCTTTGAAGTAGTTTCGAAATTAACTACGGAAAACCAAGGTAATTCAAGGCGTTTGGAATTTCCTTCCAATTCGCTCTCACTTTTAAGGCCACAAATTTATCAGAAAATACAGTTAAAAGCGCCATCAAAAAGCATTGTCGAAGCTCTCGATATGATTAAGAAAGATCAAATTAAGGATTCTAATTTGATAAATGTTGAAAAAACATCGGATGAAAAATCATTTAACAATCGTTCAGAAGAAGCCAATGTCAGGTGAGCAACTTATTTTAAAATGGACTTTTATCATAAAATCCGAATCGAAGTGGTGAGTGGAAAAGAAGTAGGGAGATTATTAGTAACTGTGCGCAGCCACAGGTTTCAGTAAAGACTTACAAAAGCTGAAGTTTCAATTTAAGGAATTTATTATAAAACATTGGAAAATTTCCTTTTTCTTTTAATTTTTGGTTATATCTCGGTCTATATTGCCTCCACGAGGCATGAAGGATTTGACCTGCTACTAAGAAGTAACCAAAAAAAACCCCTCCCTTTTTCACTATAAGTAAAGCTGTCACATTAAGTCAACGGACGGTAGGCAATTATGTGTAAATTTGGGGGCGGCTGTCTTGTGCTCGTGGTTCCAAATCAGCGTTAAACTGAAGTCCTTGTCTCCGTCATCTAAAACAACCCTACAAACTAATACCTACTCACACAAATTTTAAATTAAATACCTACTCAAACTGCATGAGATTAGTCTGACCTCTAAGCAACTTAGCAACTCTATGCAAACCTCTTACTTCCTTCAATTCCAACCTTGCAACTTTCACTCTCTCTCGTAACTCACACACACCGGTGTAACAGGCAAATACATGTTCACATTTGAAATGCCAAAACAAAACTTCACGTAGGTCTGTATCAGCATTAGTTTTTCTCAAAATATCTCTGAAAAAAACAGTTAATTTTTAATTTTTCATCAAAATTTAAATTTTTAATAATTATTTTATATATTTTACAACAAAACCACAACAGCAGAGTGTTTGCGACCATTTTATCACAAAAGGTTGAAAATAAGAGTGAAAAAGGAAATTGATTACCACATTAGAGGGGTGTATTCTGGCCTGGAGGGGTATAATCTGGCCTAGGCTATTTTATACCACTGGGTATCGTTTGGCCTAGGACATTTTAACCACTGGGGTATACTCTGGCCTGGGCAAAACTATACCTGGGTGGGGGTTAATTTGGCATGTTACATAGGGACTACAATTAACACGAGTGACAGGGACTAAAGATATACTGAATGGAAAGCGATAGAAAAATACAGACCATCGGATTGAACGTTAAGGTCCAATGACTACCTATGTCCTTTTGATTGCTTCTAACTATATTTCTTCCTGTTCTATCCTTGTTCTTTCCTCTTGTAAGGTTCAGATGGAAGGAGCTCGTAGGAATACAAGGGAGTACGGCGCCCTCGCCCCCCTATGCCATGGCCATCCACAGAGTGCCAGGATTAGGAAGGGAAGGGCGATTTGTTTCTTTTCCTCCCACTTTCCTTTTCATTTCATTTCATATGATCCTATTCTTTGAAGGATAACCGGATTAGAATAAGTAATGCAACACAACACTTAATCCTAGCTCCCTCCTTTCGGGCAAAGGAACTTATAAGGTCATATAATCGTCAATTTTAATTTTCCTTTTACTCACTCGTTGCCTCTTCTTTAGTAGTGAAGCTGAAGGGGCGATGGCAATTCAAAACAAGGAGAAAGGAAACCGTCTTGAAATCAACTCTTTAATTGAAAAAATAAAAATCTTCATTCAGGAATTAGGAGCAAAATGGACAGAAGATATAATAGACGGTTAGTTTCCTTCAAATTTTAAGTTGATCTTAGGTCGTTCTTCGAATACCAATACCTCTCCGTATTTAGAAAATTATATGAAATGATAAAAAGAAAGACCAATTTTGATCGAGCGAGCCCCGACCATTAAATATTTATCGATCTAAAGTGGTTGTTAAATTGTTTTCTTTAAATATTTTATCTTTCGTTCTTTCTTTATTATTAAAACTGAAAATTATTCATTAATCTTATTTTTTTCTTGTCAATTAAAGTAAAATAGGGGAAGGATTAATTTGTTACTCAAGTCGTTCAATTTTTATTGACTGCAATACTATTCTTACGTTACGACTGAGCCAGGATGGACAAAAGAGAGACACACCTCGGATATGTTAAGATCAAAAAAAGATCGGCAAAATTTGAAGGCCGCAGTTTCTTAACGGTTTGTACATCTACACTCAACTAGACTTTAGCATTTAAATCAAAAGATATTTAGTGTAACATTGAGGCAGTTTCTTCATATTTCGTTAGACTCGTTATTAAACTCATAAAGGGGAAGCAGAGTTTCCCTAGGTACTTACATTTTTTAACGTTAATTACTACTGAAGTGTAGATATGGAAACAAGTAATAGACCATATATCCAAGATCAATATCAGTTAATAGGGAAATACCTATTCAATAACGAGGACATTGAAAATACTAAATAAGGATTATATATGTATGTTCTGTTAAAAAAGAGAAAGTGTCATTAAGTTGAGCAAAAGGGAAAATTAGAGAAAGATATTGAGAATCAAGCTTAAACCAAGGAAAACATCAGAGAGTGCTGTTGCAAAGGTTAAACTCTCGATATTCATCATCATCATCATCATCATCATAACTCTGGGAATGACGGCGTATAGCCGTCTCATATTACCAAATCTATAAGTCGAAAGAGGGAGAGAGAGAGAGAGAAAGAGATAGAGAGAGAAAGAGAGAGAGAGAGAGAGAGAGAGAGAGAGAGAAAGAGAGCTACAATGAGCTACAAGGAAAATAAGTACCCTAGAAGACCTTACGGTCCATTCAATGAGAGTACCTTTGACTAGCTGTCGAGCGGGCACATCCCCGCTCAATTGCTTTACGTCCTCCCTAAACGGCCACTTTTCAAGACTTTGTCTAGTCTTGAATTGAACTGGTCAACAGAATTGCCGTTGACAACCTCCACCGGAAGTGCGTTCCAGCTACCGCAGATACTGTACGTGGAAAATTTCCCACACAGATCGACGAGGTTGTAACGCTATAGCTCAAGTTTAAAGCCGTGATTTCTTGTTCTGCTCTCATTAAGGCTAAAAATATCCCTGTAGTCAACATTGTCGAACCCTGGAAGTATTTTGAAAACTTCGATGAACTGACCACGCAGTCTACGGGTTTCCAACGAGAACAGATCTGATTCCCTTAATCTATCTTCATAATTTTTATGTCTAATACAGGGAATCAGTTTGGTTGCCCTGGCTTGCACTCGTTCAAATCTCGAGATGTCCTTTCGAAGTGAAGGAAGCTGACGCGCCTGTTCAGACTATGTTCTGCAGCTTCTTCTCCAATTCTTTAGATTTTTTCTCAGATGATCTATATAAATCCTTGAGCACTTAAACTTCTGCTTTAAAGACATAGTCAGTGCAGATACTTGCCGGGTGGCATTTGGAGTAACACCCTTCCGGGAAGTCCACGCACCACTTGTCCTTTTTGCACACTGAACATGAGTATTTAAGAAAGGCCAGTCCTTTCTTTTTAGTCATGATGAACGCTTTATATCTCTGAATACTTTGCAAACAATCATTAAAAAAGAAGGGGGGTTGGTGAGTTCGCTCCGCGTGAGTCGCTCCCACCTATCCATCAGATACGTTTCGGGTCTTTCAAAAGGCACTCTCCATGTGCTGCTGTTCGTCCGACCGAGTCGTCAAACCTCGGCGTGCCGTGGCTCCCAAACAAGCAGCACTGACGGTCCACGAAGGGGCCATCGATTTCTCAGCAGGTGAAAAACGGAACACGCACCGTACTAAACTCCTACTAGTTCCCTTCACGACGGCCAGGATCTCGAAGTAGCGTTCATTGGATATCTCGCCACACCAAGAGACTCGACGCAAGGCTTTTTATTATCCTGGCAACCAACCTGGGAACAAAGGGCCGCAACTCGGAGAGAGAGAGAGAGAGAAAGAGAGAGAGAGAGAGAGAGAGAGAGAGAGAGAGAGAGAAACAAGGAGTAACAAGAGAAATATGTACCCTAGAAGACCTTATGGTCCATTCAATGAAGGAACATTTGGACTAGCTGTCGAGCGGGCACATCCCCTCTTAATTGCCTTACGTCCTCCCTAAACGGCCCCTTTCCAAGACTTTGTCTAGTCTTGTCTTGAATTGGTCAACAGAATTGCTGTTGACAACCTCCACCGGAAGTGCGTTCCAGCTACCGCAGATGCTGTACGTGGAAAATTTCCCTCACATATCGTGGTTGTAAAGCTTCAGCTCAAGTTTGAAGCCGTGTTTTCTTGTTCTGCTCTCATTAAGGCTGAAAATATCCCCGTAGCTAACATTGTCGAACCCTCGAAGTATTTTGAAAACTTCGATGAGCTGACCACACAGTCTACGGGTTTCCAACGAGAGCAGATCTAATTCCCTTAATCTATCTTCATAACTTTTATGTCTGATAGAGGGAATCAGTTTGGTTGCCCTGGATTGCACGCGTTCCAATCTCGCGATGTCCTTTCGAAACGAAGGACCCCAAAATTGTACGGCATACTCCAGGTGCGGTTGGACAAGTGAATTGTATAATCAGAGTACTATTTCCTTGTTACGATATACAAACTATCGCTTTATATAACCTAGCATCCTTTGGGCTTTCTTCTCCGCCTCAATAGACTGCCTCGAGAACTTGAGATCACTAGTTATAGTTACACCCAAGTCCTTCTCAGTGTCGGTAGATTTAAGAGCAGTGCCCTTAAGGATATAATGAGATTGGGGATTTCGATGGCCGATATGCATCACTTTGCATTTGTTCACGTTAAAAGGTATTTTCCACTTGCTCGACCACTCCCAAATCTTCCGAAGATCTTCCTGCAGGCAGGCAGTATTTCCTTTCTTTGCAACATCCATACCAAGCTTGGTATCGTCGGCAAATTTAGAAATCTTCGCAACCATGTCACCGTCTATGTCGTTGACGTAGATGATGAATAGTAGTGGTCCCAGGACAGAACCTTGAGGCACCCCGCTAGTAACGAGCACCCACTCAGAAGCCTGTCCATTCACCACCACCCGTCGCCGTCTTCTACTTAGCTAGTTCTCTATCCAGCCGGCTACTTTTCCGCCTATGCCCAGTGCTCGCACTTTCCGGATAAGGCGGCGGTGTGGTACCTTATCAAAGGCTTTCCGAAAGTCTAAATAGACCACATCCACCGCCTTGTCCCGATCGTGCTCATTGAAGACGAAGTGGAAAAGAGAGAGAGAGAGTGTGTGTGTGTGTGTGTGTGTGTGTGTGTGCGTGTGTGCGTGTGTGTGAGTGTGTGTGTGTCAGTGTTACAAGAAGTTACAAGGATAGTAAGTCCCTCAAACAAACATAGGTTCCATTTCAATGGAGGTACTTATTTTCTTCTATTTTAATTGCTACATATCTAGCTAAAGTCAAAATAATGTATTTTAGGCATAGATGAAGTCTCTCCCCACCCACCTCTTCCATCCGATCACGGGTGTGGAAAAGTGAAAAATGTACCTGGCTCTTTGGAAACAAGACACAACCAGGAAATTTTACAGAAAAGCAGGAATAACCCTATAGAGCTATTTAAAAGAATTGCATACTAAATTTCATCATGCTTCTTTTACCTTATTAATTTTACTTTCAAGGGTTATCCCTCAATGTCAATTATTCCTATTATATACCAGACTAATTTTCGATCATGTCCTTTAATACTTTACATGCCTGTAAATATTATTAGTATAGATATACATTCAACTTAAGTTAAGCATCTTGATCCAAATTAGAACACGTCCTTCCAAAATTAGAACACATCCTTTATCTTGTGTGATTGTTCCTATATTGACATTGATTTCACAAGGATTATTAAGGACATATTCACGTCAAAAAGCATTTTATTATGATTGTTAGACCTTATACATATTTTCCAGTAAAAAGAAATTTTAATGATATTTTGGTCATTCTTAATAATGGCATGCATTTTATATTTTCAACATATTATGTCACGTCACCTATTGCGTTACATTTTTTAAAACTTTGTCGAATTTAATTTCAAATTTTTCGACTGTACTACAGGTGACTACATCTTCCGGTAATTGATTCCACTTATTTACAATTTTATATGCAAAGGATTTCCCGCATATAATTGTTCGAAAATTCTTTGGTGTTATTTTCATTCCGTTAGATTGCGTAGTGGATGTGCTGAGTTGAAACCAAGTATAATAGTCGACGTTTACTATTCCTTTTAAGATTTTGAATATTTCTATTAATTGACCTCTCAATCTTCTTGTTTCAAGGCTGAATAAATTTAAGCTTTCTAATCTTGTTGCATAATTATAATTTCGTAGTTCCGGAATCATTTTCGTGCCTCTGGCTTGTACTTTCTCTAATCTCTCAATGTCTTTTCTTAAGTAAGGAGACCAGACCTGGGGACAATATTCTAATTGCGGCCTTACCAGTGCATTGAACATATTCAAAATTGTAATTTTATTTTTAAAAGTGAATTGGCGTTTGATATATCCAATAAGCGTTTGCGCTTTCTTTTCGGCTTCAATGCACTGCCGTGAAAACTTTAGATCATTTGAGATATAGACACCAAGGTCTTTTTCATTTTCAGTTTCTTAAATCTTATTATCAAATAGTTTATATTTTGCCCTTGGATTTTTATAACCGATATGCCTTCATTTACACTATTTAAGATTTAAGGGAAGTTCCCATTCTGCCGACCATCGTGCTATTTTATTAATATCTCTTTGAAATTCAAGCACATCCTGTTCAGTAATTATCCCTTTTCGATAGCAAGCCATCATCTATATCATTAACGTACATAATGAAAAGCAAAGGTCCAAGGACAGAGCCTCGTGGGACACCACTACAAACGGGAACCCATTCTGACGCTTGTCCGTTTATGACTACTCGCTGTTTTCGATCAGTAAGCCAATTTTCTATCCATTTTGCAATTTCTCCTTTTATTCCCAAGGCTCTTACTTTACACATCAACTTCTTATGCGAAACTTTATCAAATGCCTTTTAGAAATCTAAATACAAAATATCAACGGATCTGTTATTGTCGTACACAGTACTTATATAGCGGAAGAAATCTAGTAAATTTGTGAGGCAGGATCTCTTTCTCCTGAAGCCATGCTGAGTATCATTTAACAGTTTATTCTTTTCTAAATGCTCAACAATTTTATCGGAAATGTGGGTTTCAAGAAGTTTCCCAACTATGGAAGTTAAACTTATAGGGCGAAAATTGCTGGCACTCTATTTACATCCATTCTTAAATATTGGTGTTACATTTGCCATCTTCCAGTCTTGAGGAACGATTCCACTCTCTAATGATAGATTAAAAATCTGAGTAAGATGTTCGGCTATTTGATCTTTGATTTCTTTTAGGACTCTTGGGTATATTTTATCCGGTCCCGGAGATTTGAATTTATTCATCTTCTCTATAAGTTTTCTTGTGCTGTCGACAGAGCATCGAACCGATTTGAGTGGTTTAGTGTTAGCCTTTTTATTTGTTTCTATTTGGTCATAAGATATGCTCTTGTTTGTTTTTTTATAGGGTTTCTGCTATTTACTAAAGCAAAGAACTCCTTTGGATTATTTTTACAGTTTAGGGCTGCACTTATTTCTTCATTTCGTTTGGCTCTTATAATTGCGGCTTTAACTTTTCTTCTCAGTTCTAAATAATTATTTCTGTTTTCTATGTTACGGTTGGATTTTAGCCTTTTATACGCTTTATCTCTGTCTTTAATGAGTTTCATAATTTCTGCAGATAACCATTTAGGTTTATTGACATTTTTAGCTTTAAAAACAGTCATTGGTATAAATTGAGACGGTTTGTTCAGAAGATTGTTTTTAAATTCATGCCATGCTTCGTTGATTTCTTCATTATTTATCGTAAAATTGCTTAAGCTCTTTCTTAGTCTAGCATAATTTGCTTTTTTGAAATTAAGTTTGGCGGTGCTGTCATTTTTTCTGACATGTGGGATATTCATTTCAAAATGGATTGCATTATGATCACTGTTTCCTATTCCGTCTCCTACATTTAAATTTGAAATCAATTCATCGTCTGATGTCAACACTAAATCCAATATGTTTTCACCCCTCCAATGATCAGTGATAACTTGTCTTTACAGATGTTCGTCAAAAATTCATAAAATTGGTCATCTGTCTCCCGAAGTTGGTGTGGCCTCCTATAGACCAAATTGATATACAGATTCGGTTTTTGGTTTATTTTAACCGTTACTATTTCAAAATCAGTTTCGATGCTACATTCTACAGGGTGCAAATCTTCGCGTACATACAAAAGTACACCTCCACCCTCTCTCTGTAATCTATCTTTTTGAAATAACTTGTATTCCTGTAGTGGGAATTCTGAAATAATATCTCTTGAGTGGCCGTGGATCTAAGTCTCAGTGATTCCAATAATGTCATATTTCTTAATCGCTAACAGCGCTCTGAACTCTGTAAATTTGTTTCTAATAGATCTCGCGTTAAATAATAGAGCTTTTAATGTATTTATTCGATTTCTTCTGGAAGGGGGCTTCGATCGTTTCCCTGCGATACTCGACTTGGCGCTTCATTATTCCGAAAATTTTGTAGGTTTATTTGTAGCAATTCTCCATATTTTTTTTTACCTTTTGTGGAAAGATGGACACCATCTTGAGAAAACAGGTCACTGTTATGAATGAAAAGTAGCCAGGAGTTAATAAATTTAACATTCTCTTTTTTGCAAAGATCTTCCAGACGTTGATTAATCCCAATTATTCGACTTAGATTTTCATATTTCTCATATATTATAGGTGGTACGCCAACATCAATCGCATTTTCCGTTTTCGACTTGATTGTTTTTATCATTTTCTTGTAGTCTTTCGTTATGCTTTCTGAACCTTGATAGTTATTTCCGTTGAACACATCGTTGCTTCCAACATTCACTATGATTTGACACTTTTTGCTCTTCATATCGAGGTTGTTTATTTGTTGTGTTAGTTGGTCAATCTTTATTCCTGGATAGCAGCGGAATTTGCGTTTTTTGATGTTCCAATTTCCGAAATTATCTATTCTGTTTCGAATTATTGAGTCACTAACTAAATAAGTTTCTTCCTCTTCTTCATTGGACAGGATATCAAATCTATTTTGGGTTGAGATTACTGGTTCTTCTTGTATGGTAGGTTTGGATGGGCGCTTATTTCTGACTTAAATAGATTTGTCTTCGTCTTCTGTGTTTGATATGTTAATTTTGTTGGTGAGTATTGAAAATTCTTGTTCTAATTTCACGATTTTTTTATCTACTCTAGTTATTCTGGTTTCGTCTTCTATTTGACAAATGCACTTTTTTAATTCGAGGGCATTGATACGGTTTTCCATGTTGCTTAATACAGACATCCATTTTGCTTTTTCAATCTCGCGTTTTTCTTGAATCTTGCAGAATTCGCAAACACTTCTCGACGTAATATTCTCGAACGCTTGTTCTGGGAAATCGATTATCCAACGCGTCTTTTTGCATTTAAAGCAACAGGCATCTTTGCTATTTCGAATATATTCACTTTTCTTCAAGTTCACTAATTTGCACTTATGCTTGAGCACACCTATTACACTTTATTTAACACTCCAACTTCAAACTTCATAAATTTAATATAGAATTATTGTTAGCACAATTATTTGCACCTTATAAATCACTCGAACTGAAACACTATAAATCACTCAATTGAAACACTATATCCTGCGCTAATGAAAATTAGTATTTATAACTTCACTTTAAACTTGAAAAATTGATAAATAATATGATATATACACTTACAAAGTTTGATTGCAAAATAGAAATATTATTGACAAATTAATCAATTGGTAAAAAACACGTTAAATGTAGTTTTCTTGGGAGTTTGGGTGCCTTAAAAAAGAGGCCGTTTGACTTGGATGACCTTTGAGGAGCCCTTGTGGCTTTTGTCATCTGTTATATTATATTGTGGGGGACTTTGATTTTGTCTTCCCCTAGCGATGGTGCTTTTCGTGGGTGGGTTTTGACGGATGCGGATGATCTTGGATAGGCCCTTGTGGCTTTTGGAATCCGTGAAATTATGTTATGTTATGTTACTTAAGTATGTTGTTTGGAATCAAAGATGGCGCCGAACAGCTAAGTTTAATGACATAGACTACTCACCGATTGGTTAAATTCTTGGGAGTGGCGTGACGTGGAAAAATACCCCGCTGTGATTGGCCAAAAAATTATGACGTCACCAGTCTTGAGCTGATTCTGATTGGTGCGTTGATATACATGCGAGAAAGCCGGTTTAAGTGTTTAAATAGAAATATTCACGATTATTTTATTAATAATTAACAGGAAACACCATCAAAATCAGTTATTAAATTAAAGTAACACAATGTTTCTAAATATAAATCGTTTTTAATAAAAATAGAGTATTAGTGAGAACACTTTATAAAGGCTGTCACGAGAGAAGAATTAAGCACGTCCAAACGGAAGCACAGTTGAGAGAAAGAGAAAGAGAAAAAGAGAGAGAGATAGAGATAGAGAGAGTGTGTGAGTAACAAGGAAAGAAAGTACCCTAGAAGACATTACGGTACATTCAATGAGGGTACCTTTAGACTAGCAGTCGAGCGGGCACATCTCTGCTCAAATGATTTACGTCCTTAAACGGCCATTTTTCAAGACCCTGTCTAGTCTTGACTTGAACTGGTCAACGGATTCACTGTTGACAACTTCCACTGGAAGTGCGTTCCACTTACCGCAGATACTGTACGTGAAAAAATTTCCACACAAATCGCGGTTGTAACGCTTCAGTTCAAGTTTAAAGCTGAGATTTCTTGTTCTGCTCTCAGCAAGTGTGAAAATATCCCTCGAAGTTTTTTGAAAACTTCGATGAGCTGACCACGCAGTCTACGGATTTCCAACGAGAACAGATCTAATTCCCTTAATCTATCTTCATAACTTTTATGTCTGATAGAGGGAATCAGTTTGGTTGCCCTGGCTTGCACGCGTTCCAATCTCGCGATGTCGTGTCGAAATGAAAGACTCCAAAATTGTACGGCATACTCTACGTGCGGTTGTACAAGTGAGTTGTACAAACACAGTACTATCTCCTTGTTCCGATATCCAAACTGGCGCTTTATGTAGCCTAGCATCCTTTTGGCCTTTCTCTCCGCCTCAATGCACTGTTTCGAGAGAGAGAGAGAGAGAGAGAGAGAGAGAGAGAGAGAGAGAGAGAGAGAGAGAGAGAAAGAAAGAGAGAGAGAGAAAAAAAAAGAAAGAGAGATAGAGAGAGAGAGAGAGAAATCTACAAGGTGCTACGAGGAGCTACAAGGAAAATAAATACCCTAGAAGACCTTACGGTCCAGACAAGGAGGGTAATTTTTGCGCAATCCTTGAAGGTGTACGTTGGCAACCTCGGAGATCACTCGCGAGGATCTTAACTGGTCAACAGATTCACTGTTGACAAATTCCGTCGAAAGTGCGTTCCAACTACCAATTTCCTACACAGATCACGGTGGTATCGCTTCAGTTCAAGTTTGTAGCCGTGATTTCTTGTTCTCCCCTCGCTGAGCTGAAAAATATCCCTGTAGTCCAGTCTGTCGAAGCCTCGAAGTATTTTAAATACTTCGATAAACTGACCACTTAGTCCCTGGATCTCCAGCGAGAACATATGTAATTACCTTAGTCTATCATTATAACTCATATGCCTGATAGAGGAAATCAGTTTGGTTGCCCTGGCTTGCACGCATTCCAATCTCACGATGTCCTTTCAAAACGAAGGATTCCAAAATTGTACAGCATACTCCAGGTGCGGTCGGACGAGGGAGTTGTACAAACAGAATACTATCTCTTTGTTCCGATATCCAAACTGGCCCTTTATATACCCTAACATCGTTTGGGCTTTCTCCTCTCCACCTCAATACACTGTTTCAAGAACTTGAGGTCACGGGTGATAGTTACACCCAACTCCTTCTCAGTGTCGGTGGATTCAAGAGCAGTGCCCATAAGGACATAGGGTGATTGGGGATTTCGGTGGCCGATATGCATCACTTTGCATTTGTAATCATCGATAGGCATTTGCCACGATTCCGACCACTCCCCTATCTTCCGAAGATCATCTTGCAGGCCAGCAGTATTTCCATCCTTTGCAACGTTCATACCATGCTTGGTATCGTCGGCAAATTTAGAAATCTTCGCAAACATGTCACCGTCCATGTCGTTGACGTAGATGATGAATTGTAGTGGTCCCAGGACAGAACCTTGAGGCACCCCGCTAGTAACGGGCACCCACTCAGAAGCCTGTCCATTTAACACCACCCGTTGCCGTCTGCCACTTAGCCAGATCTCTATCCAGCCTGCTACTTTTTCGTCTATGCCCAGTGCTCGCACTTTCCGGATAAGGCGGCGGTGTGGTACCTTATCAAAGGCTTTCTAAAAGTCTAAATAGACTACATCCACCGCTTTGTCTCGATCGTGCTCACTGAAGACGAAGTGGAAGAATTCCACAAGGTTCGTCAAGCATGATCGTTGCCTTCAGAAGCCGTGCTGGGAACTCCTCAGTAGCAGCTTTGACTCCAAATGCGACGTCATTTTGTCCACCATCATGCTTTCCATGAGTTTATCGACTATCGAAGTCAAACTGATAGGTCGCTAGTTTGACAGTTGGCTAGACTCTCATTTCTTGAAGATAAGAGTCCCCTTCGCTTTACGCCAGTCTCTAGGAACGCATTCAGTCCGGATTGATATGTTGAAGATTGCGCTCAGGTGTCGTGACACTTGATCGCGCACTACTTACAGCACTTTAGGTAGAAACGCATCCGGCCCAGGTGACTTATTCGTCATTAGGTCAGTGATCTTCATTTCTATTTCTCCTTCGGTGAAGTCCATATCCGCCAACTTTTCCCCCGAGTAGGAATCCTTTGTCTGTGGGATCGGACTACACTCTTCAGGTAAACACTGAAGAGAAGTAGTCGTTGAGGTTAGCATTTTCTGCATCAGAGTGCTTTAATGTACCCTCCTCATTCTTCAAAGGGCCAATCGTTCGACGGATTAGTTTACGGCTGTTTACATATCCAAAAAACTCCTTGGGATTCTCTTTACAGAGTCTCGCCACTCGGAGTTCCTCAGACCTCTGAGCCGCCCTTATGCTGGACATCACTCTCTTAGACAGCCTCCGGTATTCGTCAAAGTCATCCGAGATCTTCGATTGCCGGTACACATTTCTTTTATCCATAAGAAGTTGGCCGATTTTTTTATTAAACCACTTTGGTTGAACAGATGACCGACGGAAGCGTTTCAGAGGGATGAAACGAGATTGAAGACTCATGAATGTGGTTTTGAAACTGTTCCACGAGTCTTCAACAGCCTCGCACATTTCTAGCCTCGCATCAGTCAGTCCAGCAATAAAACCTGCAAAGTCTGCTCTTCTTAAATCAAGTTTCCTCGATTTAGTAATTACAGGCCCTGCCTTGGGGACTTTGAGTACAAATCTAATTAGTCGGTGGTTACTGCCACCGAGCTCTTCGCCAACAGAGAGGTTCTCAACGATGTCATCCTCAGAGGTGAAAACCAAGTCGAGGATATTGTCTCCTCTCGTTGGCTCTCTCACCCAGTGAGTCAGGAACTCATCGTTCGCGAACTTCAGGAGTAGTGCGTTCTCGCCACAGGGTTCTCTGGTTTCCAAGTCAACATGAGTATTGAAGTCACCCATAGTGATACACACTGTGTCTTTTACAGGTTCGCCCAGCAAACAACTGGTAAAGACTCTTGTCCTGTTATAAGAGTTGGGCAGGGGTCTGTAAAGCACTAGGGTCCTGTATCTGACAGGACATATCTCTAGTTCAACACCTAGTAGTTAATGGTCGGATACGATGTTGCATTCCGTCGAGTTGAGAGTATGTTTGACATACAACATCACACCGCCACCCTCTCTGTATGGCCTATCTTTCAGGAAGAGCTGGTCACCGGGAATCGTGAATTCACCCTTATAATGTCGGCTTGACGGTTTTATCCACGACTCCGTTATGGCCACCATCTCAGGTTCTTCTGTTGCTACGAGGCCACGGAGCTCAAGAAACTTGTTTCTGATTGACCTCGCATTGAACAGAAGAACTTTCAGGGAGTCCCCGAGTGTAGGACTCCTTACGCTCTTCCGTTTCCCGGCTTCTTTTGTGTGGCAGTACCCCTCTTTGCCACATCTAAGAAGGTCGTTCCAGGAGTGACACGGGCATACTTTCTTACGTCCGCCTTCACTCTGGGTCGGACGCTCCTCTGCGTCCGCTCCACGACATCCTGGATTAAGTTACATAGTACAGCCTTTTTTTTTAATTAAAGGTGCATTCCTTTCCTTTAGTTGAGGTTGTTTCTACCGTAAAAGGTGCGGTAAGGGTCCAGAAAGAAGACCCTCTCCGCCGTACAGAGGTCGGCCAGGCGCTGGTTCAAGGTCACGTTCCTTGAGTGAGCTGTCCGCCTAGAACCTCTTCTTGGGAGCATGCCTACAATGACACGTGTGTGAGTTTTCAATTTGCAGTCGTCCACGGCTCCCATGACAGTGCTGAGAATTTTTTCACTGGGGTCTACTTTACCTCCTCAGAGGTAGAGGTCATTGCCACTCACCATCAGGGCAACGACTGAATTCTCGGAGATCTGAGATTTTTCAGCCTCTACCCTGATGTGGTGGTTTCCCCGTCCTGGCTGGCAGCATACCTTTACACTAGTGCGAAGGCTGGCCGCTAGCAGGGGCTGCAAACCTCGTTCGTGCTTGGGTATCACCCACAAGGGTGACCCTCGGACATTTCCCTGCAGAGGTTTGAGGCTTTCCTTCCGGAAGCGACCTCTCGGTTCCCTCTTTCTTATCCATCTTATTTTTCTTGCTCTTCTTTTTCTTCTTCTTTTCTTCTTCATCTTTTTTCCCCTATCTTCCTTTGTTATGTACTCTTCTGTTTCTAACTTTTCTTCTTCTGCTTCTACTTTATCTTCTCTTTTAACTTTCTCTTCTTCCTTCTTCTTTCCCTTCTTCTTCTTTTTCTTCGCTGGTTTATTCATTGTAGCAGCATGCGTACCTAGCTCTGAAGGTAATACTGCAGATGCAGTGTTTACTACAGGGCTTGAGGTTAGCTCTGCTATAATGACCTCGAGCCTGCGAATCTGTCCGGCGTGTTCCAATTCCAGGCTCTTTATTCTCTCCTCCGACTTCCTAGCCCTTTCCTCGAAAGCACTGCATATTTCTTTCAACTCCTTAATTTGACCGTTTAGAATGCATTCAGTGCAGGAACTGGCCGCGTGGAATTTTGAATAACACCGCTCCGGAAAGTCCACGCACCACTTATCCATCTAGAATAATGACTTCTTGACCAGGATTTTCACGTATGTATGGTAGCCTGCAATCCGGAGTCTGTTATTTGGAGGGTGTATACTAGTGGAATTTAGTAGTAGTATAATGTCAGGTCTCTGGGTGTTGAATACCCAGCTGACGACAGTATGACGAATACTGTTCCAAGTGCGTCTATAGTCTAGAGGGTATTGTGCGAGATGCGGCTGACCTCTTCTCCGATGGCCTTTGGAATAAGGGAGCAGAGTTGGGGGCGACCACTTTCACATTTGTCTGTGTCGGGTGGGGTTTGGTGGAGGTACCGGTGGGGGCAGTGGAGAGGATGGTGCTATGAGTGGACGATGCGGATGCTGTAGTGTAGGTGAGGCAGAGAGAATGGAGGAGGTCCTGGGAGCAGAGGTGTTTTTTTTTAAGAGAGTGGGCAGGAGTGGAGAGAAGTTTTTCTGCAGAGGTAGAAGGAGTGGTGGGAATAGAAGAGTTTTTTTTGGCTGGGGTAGAAGGTTTAGAGGGATAGGAGTAGAGGAAGTTTTAGGAATTGTAGTAATTGTAGGTCTATGAGGAGTAGGAGTAGTGGAAGGGGGGGGGATCGACAGTAGAGGAGGCAGAAGTAGCGGGGAGAGGAGCTGGGGCGGGCGGGGATTGGACAGAGGTAGTTGGGAGTGTAGGTGGAGTGGAGGCAGTTGCAAGAGGAGGAGGAGTGGTGAGGATGGTAGGGAGCAGTAGAGGGAGAAGAGCGTGTAGTGGCAGAAGCCGTGTATGTGCTGGCCAGGTGTGTCCTGAGAAAGGTGTTGGGAGGTAGTACTGTTGCGTGTGTGTGTGTGTGTGTGTGTATTTGTTCTGGCGCGGGAGCGTGTAATGGTGTTGATATTAGGGTGGGGCGTTAGGGAGTCTATCGGGATAGGCGTGGGTGCTAGTGCTGCCCCCGTTGCGCCCTTCGCGGTGGCGTATGATCTCGTGAGGGGAAGGGGGCAGGATGAGAGGAGTGGGTGGGTGCGGTAGTGGTGGTTACTTGTGGACGCCGTATGGCTGAGACGGCGTCTTCCCGAGCCTTCTAGAGGTAGGGGCACTTAAGATTGACGGTGAATTGGTTGCCGCCACAGCTTGACAGGTTTGAGTCTCGTGTCAGGTCTTGTAACAGCGCTGGCACTGTTGGGGTTTGATGTTCAATTGACTCTCAATGTTGTGTGGATGTGTGAGGGTGCCACAGACCTTGATACCTTGGTCTAGCAGCGTATTCTTTGTTTGTTCGTTGACTAGTGTAATGATTACCCACAGCTTGGTACAGTTGAAATAGAAGTCGTGAATGACTTCCTCACCATACTCATGCCTGAGGTTGATCAATAAGTCTATGGCCGGAAATGCCAATCATAGAGGGTTGTCTTTAGTATGCGGACTTGGTACCTTTTTGTTACCTAGTACGGAAGTTTGATGTGGTGCTTGAGTTGGGTAACTGCGTCTGTTGTGCGTTCATGGAATTTGAGTGTGTCTTCAAGTGACCTGAAGACACTTCATTGTGAGCCTGTAATATGTTAATGATGGGGATGTCGTGTGTGTTGTCTAGTTGTGATATGTTCGGGGTGTAAGTGTGCTTGTTTTCTGTGTGCTGTGTAGTAACTTTAGTCTAGAACCTATGTCTTGGGTTACGACTTACTTTTTAATTTTTTAGCGGAAGTGTTGCTCGCCTCGCCAACGACCACCCGCGAAGTGATACCAGTGAGAGTGATGATGTGAATCAGATAGGCTTGGAAGGGCTTCTCAGAGGGTACAAAAGCATGGCAGAATTGATGAAAGGCTGCCAAATCAACGATGACCGCCTGAGGGTCCTTGCCCCCTCGAACGGGTTTTTGATCATTTCAGAGTTACGCCTAACATCCTCTTCGCGCACAGCCAGAAGAGGGAAGGGTCAGTGCGGCGAATATCATCCTATATATGTTTCACCTCGCGCCAATGACGGTTCAGATCTAGCTGCACGCATTGTAAGGTGCGAACACGTAGTAGTGTAATATTGTGTTGGCGTGGGCCTCGTTCGTTGTGGTTGTTGTATATGGTTATTAGTCTTTGCGTGCGTATATAGAAGGTGAAGTGTTTATAGCATGCGTGTGTTTTACGTAGAGTGTACATGTTTCGTGTTGTGTTTATGGTGCTTATTAGTGTGCTTCAATGATTAGTTATATGTATAGGGTTGGTGCTCTGGAAATTGAGGTGGTGTGGTGTGTTTAGGTTGATGTATCTTCTGAATTCCTCCAACTTTGTGTTTATGTAGTCGCGAGAGGTCGGGGTAGATATGAGGATAGGTGAAGATGAGAGTATGAGACTCTCGGGAATGTGATCTGAAAGTACGTCGAGACCTTGAGCTATGTGTATGTGGAAATGTGTGGCGTGATCATTGCGAAGTCTATGTCCGGGAACATGGTCCCTCCGCGGTAGCCGAAGAATGTAGGGAACGGCGGATCTATGTGCTCGCAGCGAAGTCGCCGCATCACACCAGTTAGGTAGCTTCCCGCATCATTTATAGTTTCGGAAAGTTGTGTAGGATGGTGTGCATTCAGGTCCACCACAAAGAAGACTGGATGGTTGTGGTTGGATAGAGCCCAGAGGGGGACGTCTACGTGTAGTTGTTGTCGGGGTTGAGTGTGTGGCCACTAGAATTGGGCTAGTGCTGGTCTATACTTTACACACTAGAAAAGAGTCGTATTGCGTGTTTTTAAGTGTGTTGAATGCAGCGTATAACTAGGATCGCTGATTACAGGTGAGGGCCTGTAGGAAGAGGTATGTGTAATAACCTGCAATTCGGAATCTATTGTTTTAAGCATGTAAGCTAGTGTAAATTAGAAGTACAATCTCTAGGTCTTTGTGTGTTGAATACCCAGTTGGATATGGTGCAGCGAGCACCGTACCAAATGCGTACATTTAGTTGCACAATACTGAGCTGACGTAGGGTCGGGAACGTAGTGCGCGTGCAGCAGTGTTGGCCTGGGCCGCTTTGCGTTCCTTAATCTCGAGGCACTTCACCAAGAGAGTGGGAGCAGCGCGGCTACCTTCACTCCTGTTTGTTTTGTTATGGAGAGGTTGGTGGAAGAAAAGGAAGGGTGTGTTTTTGGTGCTGTGGTAGGTGTGTTGGTGTGTTGGGAGGTTAGCATAGGGACCTGAGTGGGGGTGAGGGAAGTGTTAGCTGAGCGGGAGATGGAAGAGAGGGGGTATGGAAGCAATGGAAGAAAGGGTAGGGATAGAGGAAGGAGAGGGGGGGGTGGAAGGACGGGTGGATACAGTGGAAAGAGGGATGAAAACAGTGTAAGGAGGGGCAGGAGAGGGTAGGGAAAGAAATGGTTTGATTGGTGCCTGAGCCGGGGCCGAGGCTGAGGCAGGCTCCACATGAGTGGGGAGGGCAGAGTAGGAGGCAGGAGAAGTGGTAATGCTGGAGGAGGAGTGGTAATACTGGGGGAGGAGCTGGAATTCTTTTCCAGCTCCTCCTTTTTCCAACTCACTCTTTAGTTAGAGAGAAGTAGAGAGTTCATACACCTTTAAATGTGAAAAAGAGCTCTCCTTCTGTTTTTGTGTTCTTGTTTTGGGGCTAACAACGTCTCGTCGAAAACGATCTGCTCTATTCCGTTCGGAGCGTAGAGCTGGTTTAGGACGGTGGCCTAGAGGCGTGGGTTGCCCCCAGCCATGTCTTCAGCCACCGCGGAGAGCAAGGTAGGTAAGTGAATCTTGGGGTTAACCTGTGATGGTGTGTGTGTGTGTGTGTCAGTATGGGAGATTGGGTGGCCCTTGGTGCACCGGCAAATGAGACGTGTTTTTGTGAGGTAACACCTTATGTTAACTGCGACGTGATTGTCGCAGCAGTGAACATAAAGGAGAGTGAGTGTTACTGGTGATATCAGTGTAAAAGTGCCTTTTTACCCTACATTTGTAGCAGACACGGTCTGCTTGTCTGGTGGCCGGTCTTGTAACATCCGACCCAATGGTGTGGTCTAATGATGTGTTATACCTCGGTTTTCTACATAAATGCATGCACTGAGTACTTTAATATCCTGGTCCAACAGTGTACTAGCGTGTCTCTTCTGATAGTGTGATACCGCCCATTGTTTGGTGCGGTTGAAATAGAGGTCGTTGATGGCCTCTTTGCCGTACTCGTTTCTGACTTCGGTTAGGAATTCTTGTGCGGCGAATTCCAACCACAGGTGATTGGTTCTGCGTATGAGTATCTGATGTCTCTTAGTGATCTTGCGTATCTGATGTCTCTTGGAAAAATTATTTTTCTCTTTGGTGGAGTTGAAGGTGGCGGCAGGGGGGCAGCTGCAGCGAGTGGGGGGCAGCGGCAGGGAGGGGGGGGGGTCAGCGGCAGGGAGGGGGGGGGGGGGTCAGCGGCAGGGAGGGGGGTCAGCGGCAGGCGTAGGGGGGGTCTCTTTTAAATGCGCTAACCGGCTCTGTATGTTTTAGAAAACGTCAGTAAGGATCGCTGAATTCCTTCTTCGAAGTGCCGTGGGTTAACGTTTCTTGAGCTTTTTCTGTGTTTCTTACTTTACCGGGCGATGATCAAAGTAGAGAAGAAGTTTTCAAAGTTTGACGATCGATGGATGATTTTTCGCACCGTGACGACGTAACGTGAATATAAAAAAAGGGAGAAAGAGATGACTGTGGTGATCCACAGAGGATCGGGCATTAAAAGAGCAAAGTAGTGTGGAATAAACTTGGGATGGGATAGGAAGAATTGGAGATCAGGGGCTAGACACCACTGAGAAGTATTATTGTGTATGTGAGCGTCGTCGTATTGACCGAGGAGGCAGGGGGAAGTTTGAGGCGCCAGTAAAGAAACGCGATACTTATGATGCTGCTAGTTTACATATGTGTGGATAAGTGTTGGTTCTTGGTGATCGAAGGCTGCTTGGTATCTCCACGCCAACGCAGCGTTTTGTCTGGCATGTATTAAGGGTGTATGTGGAGTCTCTTGTGAGTTTCCCCAACTGTCGTGTTAAAAGAGTTGAGGGGTATGTATTGAATGTTATGAGTTTGTTTTCGTGTTGTGTAGAAATGAGTGTATCAGGGAAAGCAACAATTCAGGGCAGAGTTCTGGATACGTTGTGCTTTCATCTTCCATATGTCACTCGCAGCTGTGAGTGTATGTGAGGAGTGGGCGAACTATTGTTTTGTATAGGTTTAATTATAGTTTGAGGCTGGTAGAGTAAAGCCTGCGGAGCATTTTGCTTGCGTGTTTTGCTCTTGTCTGTGTAATGTTTTGTTATAGATGGAAACTTAGGTATTTGCCAAGTGTGGCGCGAAGGATCTTCGTGTAAGTTTTGTATGTGTCTTGTCGGGGCCGTGTGTTTAGGTTTGGTCTTTGTGTGTGTAGATTGGTATGTTTTGTAAGTAGTGGTCTCGCATCTCAGAGAGTGAGGTTTCTTGGTTACGAGTCCTTTCGTCTAGTATTATCTGCACCCGGTTCGCGATTGAGTTTAGTCCCTAGCAGGAAACTAGAATAGCATCGTCGTCAAGCGTAGGACTGTGTGTATGTGTGGCTACAGTTTTCTGGATGCCATGGGTGTCGTCTGTATACATGATAAATAGTGTATGCGCCAGCATGCTAACCTGGAGTAAAAGGATGTAATATTGTGTTGCTGTATTGTTTGTGACATCTCGTGTCGGTAAAGTAGTGAGGGGGAAGCTTTCTGGTCCAGAGGAGGACCTCCATGTTGTTGGCTAGTTTCCCCAAAAGCTATTAGTAGACACCTTGTCGAATGCCTTCTTCACATCCTTGCTGATATAGATTGTTTCTTTTGTCGTGCTTTTTGTATGATGTCATGGGCGATGGCCAACCGTTTGAGTGTTGCAGTTACTCTCCTCTAGAAAATTCTGGAGGAGACAAAGGGGGGGCGGGGTAACCATACGTTTGTGTATTTTGCGTAGAGTATCGAAGAGGGAAATAGGCCTGTTTTTTGGGGGGTGGGGGTAGGGTAGAATGCTGTGTAATGTTTTGAATATTTCTCGGAAATGTCTAGAGGCGAGTGAGGCGTTGTACAGTTGCGTAAGTTTAAAAGAAAATGTTTTCGGCTAGGAGATCAATTATTGTGGCTGGGAGGCCGATTAAGGTTAAGATTTAATTCACTCCTCGAGGTCCATTGTATTCTAAAGAAGCCTGTAGGAAAAGAGAAAAGAACTGTAGAGTGGTCATTCATTCCCAAATAAATATGACAACCACTCTACCAGGATGCATTCCACAGGAAGTTAAGTTACAGTAGAACTTCCACTTCCTAGCTCTTGCATAGACCGCTAGCACCGGGTGCTATAAAATTTCCGCAGAATGCAACAGCCTCACTCCACTCTAACTTGGTCTCAGAAAGCAACCCCTCCCCCCGCTAATTGTGGTGACGTTGGCGGGGCTCTACAGTAATGGTTGTAGGATCAAAGCTTTCTCTTTTAAACTTCCAAGCGGTCAGAGGGAGCAGAGATGTTATCTGGTCCCGTTCAACTATAAGCAAATGGACACGTACTCCTAAACTTCAATTTCTCTTAACTTCTGGACATTTGTTATCGCTCGTGGCAACCTTCGTATTTTCCAATCTGTTTATAAAATCTATTAAACGAAGAACAATTCTGACAATATCCTTTTTGCGCTTCAAACACAAATTATCGCCTTGTATCAACCAATTTTTATGGGCTCTTACTCAAATCCTCTTACCTTCTTCCCTTTTGAAGTTTCATTAGTAAATTCAACTTTATTTTCTCTCAGTTTTTCATTATTTATATAATCCTCAATCATACTATTCTTAATTATTTATTTGCATATGTAATAAATTTAAATTCCCGTAATTTTTGTATTACTAAATTATATAATCCTATTTCTAAACATAAAAATAAATGTTACCTTTTGCCATCTTATTCTTTTCTAGGAGAGAAAAAATATCTTCAAGACTTAGAAGAGGCGGAAAAAACTCTAGAGGCAATTTGCGTCAAAGTGGGGTTGAAAGATTTGAAAGAAGAAACAAAGAAACAATCTCAAATTCATCACGAATGCGAAGAACAAAAATTAAAGATAAGAACTGAAATGGATGCGAAAATTAGGAAAAATGTTCACCTAATTCGAAAGGTAGGTCATTAGAATTATTTTCTAGCCTATTTCCATAATTTAAGCCCTTGAAATTAGTTAAAAAGTCATCAATAATATGAAATACTCTTAATAACCACCGAATGGATTGATTTCGGTGTTCGTTTAGCACCCGTTCCTTTTTTGCCCAATATGTTAAGTTGAGGTTGATGCAGAACTGAGTTCTTGTTTGGAACGGCGGAGTCCTTGGGACTTCCGCTGTTGGAGATAAGTCAATTCACCACGGTCAACTGGCCGTAGCCACCTGTCCACAGCCAAATATACTACGTCAGTTTAGGTTAGGCTAGGTTAAGTTACCTTAGACTAAGTTAGAATAGTTTAAGTTACTTTAGCCTAATTGAGACTAGGTTAAGCTGCTTTAGCGGAAGTTAGGTTAGGTTAAGTTAGATTTTGGCTATGTCAAATTAGTTTAAGTTAGGTTAAGTTATTTAGGCTAACTTTAGTTGGGTTAAGTTAGGTTTTTCAGCTATGTCAAAATGAGTTAGGTTAGGTTAAGTTACTTTAGTTTAAGTCAGGTTAGGTTGCTATATTATGTCCAATTATATTAGGTAAAATTAATGTACTTTAGGCTAAGTTAGGTTAGGTTGGGTTAATTTAAGCAGTTAAGTATTGTTAGGCCCAGTTGTCTCAGAACATCCGCTGTTTTCTTGAGCAGAACACCTAAACGGAGCGTAGTAATATTTTCCTTTAATTTATGGTAATCTCTATGATGCTGTTCTTGGTACTGTTCTTGATTTCCTTTGATGTTCATGATTAGCTGTTCCAAGGTATTATATTCATCTCACTGTTCATGCTTACCTAGCCCTAGTGTCGCTCTTAATTAGCTCTTTCGCGCCTTCTCGGTCCACACCACCAGCTTTAGTTGTCCTTATACATATGTTTTCGATTTATTATTCTCATAAGAACAAATGAGTTATCACTCGCCATTTTGGGTCCCAAAGTGTCAATGAAGTAGATTAACTGCTTTTCATTTTTAGCTTTTGGATGACAAGAGGATTTTGACAGAGAAGTGTGAGCAACTGTCGCAGTCACTGACGCAGAAGGAACATCGCCACTTCCAGCAGGTAAAAATCGTGAATCTTGTCTCTTGATGTTGCCGATTCATTTGCAAGATTGAATAAAATTATTCAAATATGCAATGATTCACCCTCGCCAGTCGTTGCAAACACCTGTCATTAAAAAATTAAAATTGCTAATTACTTGAACGTAAAAACTCTATTAAAATGTAACAGTGCTCTTAAGGCAGGAAACGGACTACATCACTAAAAATTTAATCATACACACTCGTGATTGATAATTATCACTGCAAGCTTGAGGTGAGGCGAGAGGGTAAAGAGATAGCGACCGTCGAGAAAAGGCGCGCGGTAAATTCGACGGCAGGCGGTGATCTTCCTTTCTTCTGCTCGCACTGCGAGATGTGTATCCAATATGAGAGGTTGCCTGGCATGCGTCGTGTTTTGAATCGCCACACTATAAAAAAACCCTCGATTTATTTTTCGTTTTCCTCTTCCACTTCACTTCACTCTGATCTTCTCTTCTTCCTTCCTTTCCATTTTTGCACTGGCCTCGTTTGGGTCTTAATCTTTCTTAGTGGGAAATTCGTTAGTTCCTTTTTTAGTAGGTACGTAAATTGATAAGAGAAGTCAGTCTAGGATAGAATAAGTTGAGTCATGGGTGAAAATTTTATTATACACAGGTGATTTTGTGTAGATATTTGAATTTTAGTGTAAATTAAAATTAGTATTTGAAACTTTTCCGAATGTTTGTCTGTGAAAGATGTGAGAAAGTAAATACGGATGTGTGAATTAATTTTGATACTTTGGTAAATGGTGATGTTGAATGCGAAAGTAGAAGATCGCAGAGGTTATTCTTATCACTATGCATGGCATTTCCTTCAGTGTTAAGAATCAAAAAATGCTACTGGGGGGGAGGGACATTAATACCTAGATATAGGTAAGTGAGTTAGATTGAATATAAAAAGAATTGGGCGAGATGCAGAAAATGCAAACCTCCTGAACAACTACTCCTCTTCAGTGTTCACTGAAGAGTGTGGTCCCACCCCCTAGCCCACAGACTCTTACTTGGATGAGAAGCTGGAGGAAATGGACTTCACCGAAACAGAAGTAGAAAAAAAAATCATTGACTTAAAGACGAATAAGTCCCCTGGCCCGGATGGGTTTCTACCTAAAGTGTTGAAAGAAGTGCGTGATGAAGTGTCATGACATCTGGGCACAATCTTCAACATGTCAATCCGGACTGGATGCGTTCCTCGAGACTGGCGTGAGGCGGAGGTGACTCCTATCTTCAAGAAAAGAGACTCTAGCCAACCGTCGAACTACTGACCTATTAGTTTAACTTCGATAGTTGGTAAACTCATGGAAAGCATCATGGTGTACAAAATAACGTCATATTTAGAGTCAAACTTGCTATTGAGGAGTTCCCAGCACAGCTTCCGAAGGCAACGGTCATGCCTGACGAATCTTGTGGAATTCTTGCACTTCGTTTTCACTGAGCATGAGCGGGATAAGGCGGTGGATGTTATCTACTTAGACTTTCAGAAAGCCTTTGATAAGGTACCACACCGCCGCCTTTTCTGGAAAGTGCGTGCGCTCGGCACAGGCGGAAAAGTAGCAGGTTGGATAGAGAATTGGCTAAGCGGCAGACGGCAACGGTTGGTGTTGAATGGACAGGCTTCTGAGTGGGTGCCCGTTACGAGCGGTGTTCCTCAAGGTTCTTTCCTGAGACCACTACTATTCATTATCTACGTCAACGACATGGACGGTGACATGGTTGCCAAGATTTCTAAATCTGCCGACGATACCAAGATTAGTATGAACGTTGCAAAGGATGGAAATACTGCCCGCCTGCCCGCCTGAGTGGTCGGATACGTGGCAGATGCCTTTTAACGTGAACAAATGCAAAGTGATGCATATCAGCCACCGGAACCCCAAATCACTGTATATCCTTAAGGGCACTGCTCTTGAATCCACTGATACTGAAAAGGACTTGGGTGTAACTATCACTAGTAACTTCAAGTTCTCGAAGCAGTGTATTGAGGCAGACAAGAAAGCCCAAAGGATTTTAGGCTACATAAAGCGCCAGTTTGGATATTGGAAAAGGAGATAGTACTCTGTTTGTACAACTCCCTTGTCCGACCGCACCTGGAGTATGCTGTACAATTTTAGAGTCCTTCAGGGCAACCAAACTGATCCCATCTATCAGACGCAAGAGTTACGAAGATAGGTTACAGGAATTAGATTTGTTCTCGCTGGAGATCCGGAAACAACGTGGTCAGCTTATCGAAGTGTTTAAAATACTTCGAAGCTTCGACAATGTAGACTACAAGGATATTTTCCAGCTTAGCGAGGGCAGAACCAGAAATCACGGCTACAAACTTGAACTGAAGCGTTACCACCGTGATCTGTGGGGGAAATTTTTCACATACAGCATCTGTGGTACTTGGAACGCACTTCCCGTAGAAGTTGTCAGCAGCAATTCTGTTGAGTAGTTCAAGTCGAGACTAGACAAAGTCTTAAAAAATCGTCGTTTGGGCACTTAAACCGTTGTGCGAGTGTTCTTCGCGGGCGTCAATTGACACTTTTGAGGATTGCGCATGCTCAACTGTCACGCCAAAAGTACCTTCTTTGAATGGATCGTAAGGTTTACTAGGGTACTTCTTTTCCTTGTAACTCTCTCTCTAACTTTTTTCATCTTTTAATATCTCTCCCTCTCTCTCTCTCTCTCTCTCTCTCTATATATATATATATAATATATATATATATATATATATATATATATATATATATATATATATATATATATATATATATATATATATATATATATATATATATAGCAGGAATATGAAGATTCAGGTGATTATACTAATCATTTATTGGCCGGACGTTTCGGACCTTTACTTTGTTCATTCTGATTTGTTTTCGGGGTTTTTCTCTTTTTTTGTGTTTTTACAATTTTATATAATAGGTTATTTTTTGTTTACTTCAGTAACTTTTAATATGTGATAATCAAGTCAGTTTCTTATAATTTCACTTTCTATTATTTTTTTTTAATACCACTGGGTAATATTATTTACTCAAGAGTATCACCATCATCCTCTTAATTCTAATTCATTTACTATATTATCTTCAGCCTTAACTTCTCTCGATTTAAAAATCTTAGAGTCACTATATACCAATAAAATAAATCCAAACCTAAATAATTACTCCTCCTCAATTAAATTATTCACAATATAACCAACTAACACTTCAATAGATAACTAGCCAACAGACCAACCGAACAAATTTCGTTAGTAGTTTTATATGTTTAGTTAGTTGATTTCTCAACTCCCACGATAAAGGTTAGTCACTTTGTTCATTCTGATTTGTTTTCGGGTTTTTTGTTGTTTTTTACAATTTAATATAATAGGTTATTTTTTGTTTACTTCAGTAACTTTTAATATGTGATATTCAAGTCAGTTTATGTTATAATTTCACTTTCTATTATTTTTTTTTTAAATCACAGGGGGTATTCTTATTTAATTCTATATATTTGTCGTAGAATGGCCCTCTGTTTTTGATCACTATACTCTTTGACACCCTTTTTGTAGCGGTATGCTTTGTGGTGCGTGAGTTACTTCTATGATGAAGTAGGCTTTGTTCTAAGAGTGCTAATTCAGTAGTTTTGTTCTTAAGGAAGAGCTATTTAAACACATAAGGATAAGAGGAAACACCAGATATATACCAAAATATACATGTATTTTAAATGAAACACTTAACTATAACAAACCAACAGTTAACACATTTCTATCTTTGGCATATAGACCTTTCGCACGGATACGATGACAAAACTAAACAAATAGGCTACCCGTAAACATACCAATACCAATTGCCGATTAGTATTTTTATCGCGACTCTATTTGATTAGCGTTAAACATTAAATTAACGTACTCTCGTCTACAAGCAAATATGACCTAGGTTCACGAACAATGGTTTCTACTCCCCTTTAAAACGTGAGACGTACTAAACTTCTACTATCGCAATATGAATATAAATGTTCTTTCTAACTTACATGACAGGAGGTATTAGGGATTGCCGGATGTCGCTGGAGGACTTATCTCTCGCTTTGAAGTGTTGTGGCCGATGGTTGAAATTTCGTCGAGGAGGGATAGCTTGCCGCCTGTGGGACGTTGATTCTTCAACGTAATTAAAGAACGGGAGCTCGTGGGGGCTGGGTTCTTCTCCTCTCACTCTTACGGAGCTTGAGATGTGAGAGTCACTCGAGTGTGATCGGCTTTGCTTTTCTTCAGTCAGACTTCTTCACAATCTGTAAAGGATTTTTCAGTATGGCACCGATATAAAGCTTGACTATTTAGGTTAATACGGCCTGGAAAGGGGGGATTGATTTTCTCAATCTGATCCTATCGTTTCTCACGGAAATAGTCTTGTATGGCTGAAGGATCGATCTTCACGAACTAATCCTTCTTCTGGCGTATCGACTTCTCTTCTTCTCTCTTTCTTTGCGGGGCTTATTTATAGGCGGAATACTGCCCCATCTAAAGGGGGAAGTGACCAGGCCACAGAGGCAAGGGGCGGACGCGAAGGGTGAGTTCGCATCTGGGGAGAGCGAGAATTGCCGAGGGTGGCACTGGGGTGCCCAAGTTGGCTCGCTAATTAGAGGCTCGCAACCGCACCGCTACCTGGCGTGCCTTTTGACTAGCACCGCTTTTTTTTCACAACAACGGGTTTATGGGTCTCGTAGGTAATTGGATCGTTAGAGCGTCGTTTAAGGACCTTATGTGGTCGCCTTAAAACAGATGTTAGTTCCAACTGCCCAAAGCGGCGAGGAGATCAAACAGGGTAAGCAGTTATGGTTATTCGCCGGCTACCTTTCCCACGCTTCTCCTCGTGTGAGGGAGGAGGGGGGGGGCTTTAATGTACCTATACTCCTCCAGGATGCTTAATGTAGCCATTTCTCTACATTTACCTCCCTCTTAAAGAAATTAACGGGGGGGGGGGTATTCCGATCCGACGCTTACAATAATATACATAGGTAACTTACGGAACATTATATTATACAATAAATTCTAGTTCACTCGGGAATGCCTCGATAACATTTCACCTAACCTTACATTAATTCCTATATTACTGTGCTAACTTAGGATCTTTTTACCTAACACTAGGTGGTTACTCGCCCCTACTTAATTACAATTCTACTGATTTACACTTAACTTTGCTATAATATAATAGTTGGGCTGCTTCTTAATCGTTGACAGGGTTCCGACTTAACGAGTCGGCCATACAATTGTTGGACCCTTTTATATAGTGAATGGAGTACTGGTACTCCATCAAGAGTAAACTCCATCTCATGAGTCTTCCATTCTTACTCTTATTTTTACTTAAGTATGACAACGGTTTATGGTCGCATTCCAACTTAAACTCACGCCCTATTAGATAATATTTGAATTTACCTATGGACCATATTATGGCCAAAGCTTCGATTTCGATCGTAGCGTAGGCTTTTTCTCTACTCAACAGTTTCCTACTGACATAAGCTATGGGATAGGCTGTTTCGTAATCTTCGTATTGAAGCAATACTCCGCCTAACCCGTTTTGACTAGCGTCCGTGCGAATGCTGAAGATCTTGTTGGGATTTGGTAAGCGAAGTTTGGGCGCAGTTACGAGTTTTCCTTTTAGAACCTCCAACTGAGTTATTGCATGGGGGTTCCACGTGACAGGGTCTGACGCTGTCTTTTTTTACAAATCATTCAGTGGGGCCGCAATGGAAGCGAAGTGTAGCACAAAACGCCTATAAAACGATGCGGCTCCCATAAAAGATCGGAGTTGTTTCTTTGTTTTCGGCCGGGGCATCTTGACTATGGCGTCCACTTTTTCTTGCTGGGTAGTCAAGTGTTTTTGTCCTATTTTGAATCCCAGGTAGTCAATAGATTCGTAGGCAAAATAACACTTGGTCAGCCCGGCGGTTAGACCTTGCTCCTTCAATTTTTCCAGCAATGAGCGTAAGGCGTGTAAATGTGACTCCCATGTACGGGTAGCTACGTACACGTTGTCGAAGTAAAACTACACGTCACTTGGGCCAGCGATAATTCGCCTCATCATCCTAATATAATTGCTACCGGCTGTAAGTAGTCCGAAGGGTAGCCTGGTAAACTGTAACAGACCTCTCTCAGTCTCAAAAGCCGTCAGTTTTTTGGACTCCTTAGCGAGAGGTATTTGATAGTACGCTTTACACAAATCAAAATCGGTGATGAATTTAGCGTCTTCAAATAAATGGAGATTTTGATCTATTAGCGGGATGGGCTCGGCGTCGAAAACGGTCACTGAATTCAATTTTCGGAAGTCCACGCACATCCGAAATGATTGATCAGGTTTCTTAACCATTACTATGGGGGAGCAATAATCGGACTCCGATGGCTCTAAAATTCCCAATTTTAATAAATTCCGGACTTCCTTATTGAAGGCTTCGCACTACTGAATTAGTTTTTAGTTTTATTTCATGGATGAAATCCTTGGCACATCCGGGGGTTTCAGAAATGACTTCTGGAAATTCCATGAGCAAGTTCAACATTTCCGCTTTCTGTTGAATCTCTAAGTGGGGATTTATCTTTAAATCCACCCGAGGGTCTTCACAGGTAGGTGAGAGCGATGGAAGTTCGTATTCCTCGTCTTGTTCCACACACACGGTGTGTATGACTTACAGTGGCGTACCCGGGTAAACGGCATCCATCGCTTCTTCTTCGTCTATAAGGGTAATATTATTTATGCACGCGCGGCGGTGATATTTTTTTAGCATGTTTATGTGATAGGTTCTTCGCCCTGTTGGGGTATCTATCAAGTAATCGACTGGACCCCGTGCCTCGATTACTTTAAACGGTCCCTTCCACTGGGCCCATAACTTATTATTTTCAGGCGGGAGTAATAATAAGACTTCATCTCCTGCCTTTAATTTTCGCGCCTTTGCTTTCATATCGAAGTAGTCCCAGTATTTGGCTAAATTCTTCTCGGCCTTCTCTCGAGCTAAGCCAGAGCAGTATTCTAGGCGCTCGCGCATATCCATCACGTAGGCGTAAGAAGATTTGATTTCTTGGTCGAGCTTCGAGTTGGAAAATAATTCGTTAAGAATACTCATAGGACCTCGCACATTTCTCCCGTATAATAGCTCAAAGGGCGAGAATCCAAACGTCCGATGCGGTATTTCTCGGCAGGTGAAAAGGGCTGCAGGCAGGTATCTGTGCCACTGTGTAGGGTTGTTTTGACACAACTTCAATATATTTTTGAGAGTCCCGTTTATTTTCTCCCAGATTCCGTTAGTGGATGGATGACGTGGACTCGTAAAAATTGGCTTGACTAGCAGTAGTTTATTAAAATACTCGATCAATTCTGAGGTGAATTGGCGCTCTCTATCCGATAGAATTTCTTTAGTCAGGCCTACTCATGCAAATATTTAAATTAATGCTTCCACGCAGGAAATAGTGTCAATCTTCCGTAGTGCCACGTCATCTGGGAACCGGGTGGCACAATCCACTAGGGTAAGGATGTAGGAGTGTCCTCCACTTGAAGGGGGGGTGAATTGGTCCCAACTAATCAATAGCCACTCGAAAGAATGGTTCGGTTATAACGGGCACTTTTTGTAAGGGCGCGGGAGGTACCCGCCCTCTGGATGGATACTTCTGACACACGTCGCATGATCGGCAATAGGCCACAATTTTCCTGGCGGCCTGGGGCCAATAAAAGTGTCGGAATATCCGCTGCGCCGTTTTGTTGTGCCCAAAGTGTCCGGCTAATATTCCATCATGCGTGGTATTCAAAATTCTTTGAGTGTATTCTTGAGGTACACACAGTGCTTTGTTGCTCTCCTTGTCCTCCTCGCTGATAGTACGGTAGAGAAGTGAGTCTTCTACGATATATTGGATAGGCTTCTTTCCTTTCACTTGGAGAGTTTCACCTTTAATAGCTTTCTCCCATAGAGGTTTAAGAGTGGGGCATTCCTTCTGAGCAATAGCAAAGGCAGTAAATTTGTACCCATTGTCTTCGAAGGTAAACCACGGGGTCAACTTAGCAGGTTGCTCTTTCCTCTGGGCTTTTTGTGCCTGGGTGACTACTTGTTGGGCCACTTCTTGCTGGGGAATTAGGGGGTTTTGTCCGATTAGTACTGCGCAGAACTTAATTGGGGCTACTACCACGTCCTTCCAACCAGTGAAATATCTGCATTGTATATGATATCTCACGACGGGGAATCGATTGTCGCGTCCTAAAAAGTCGTGGACGATTACGAATTTCTTAGGGTTAGGGTTTACTGGGGGCAGCAACTTGTCGGATACCACTATGCACGTACATCCGGTGTCTCTGACTAAAGTGGATACTCGGCACCCATTACCAGTGCCCTCTTTAAATTGTAGGCCGCCTTGTAAACTTTTGTTGAATAGAAAGTTTACCTGTTGCTGGATGTTGGCGCGGGGACGTAGGACGAATCAGTTTTTCCTGCTGGGATCGCGGCAGTCAGGTTTTGCACCTGTTGTCTCGAGCTCTCCCTCAGTCGGGAGTTCTGTGGGCACTGGAAACTCAGGTGATCTATTATTCCGCAGGTATAACAAGTGACGGGCTTCCTGGGATACGTGCCGGTATTAGGGTATGATCCTTGTGTAATCCTAACTTCTTTTTGATTTTTTTCTCCTCCAAAATTTGGCTTATAAGTTATTTTTGCTACTGAAAACTTAAAGCGCTTCTTCTGCAAATGCCTGGATGGTGGCCCATTTTTCTTTGGGGAGGGAGCCTTCTCTTTCTTGTACTCCCTTGGATATAAACGATGATTTACCGCGTGGAGGTCAGCCTCGTCCAGACACTTGTTGAAGGTAGAAGCTTTTTGGTCCTTAACGAATGCACGGATTTCCTGGGGTAGTGTGCTTAGTAACTGATCTCTAAGCATAAAGTCGACGACCGACACGACTTCGTTCTCTACCCCTTCTGACTCCATCCAAAACTGTAGGCTTTGACGAAGCTCAAAGCCAAATGTTTGTATGTTTCTCCAGGTCTTATACGAGCCTGCCTGAACTTCATTCTATATTCTTCCGGGTTAAGGTTTGTTGCTGAGAGAAGTTCGGCTTTGAGAGTGGAATAGTCCACAGTCGCTTCTGAGGGTAAAGATACGAATATCTCTCTTATCCTACGATTGAGTAGCGGTAACAGTCTGGCGACCCCATCTTCTTCTAGGTCCCAATTATTGACTTCAAATATTTTCTCAAAATGGGAGAGATATGAGCATAAATCTTCTTCGTCCCTGTACTCCGGGAGTTTCATGCTGGCAGCTGGTGACACTCCTGTTCTGGATGACACTGACTGCACCTCTAACTGGTCTTTGTTAAGAGCTCTTTCGTGGGCCCTTATCTTCTCTCTTTTATCAGCTTCCATTTTCGTCTTTTCTCTTCTTTCTTCTCTTTCGTTTCTCTCTTTCTCCCGAATAAACGAGCTCAGATCGGTTCCTTCCAGTCCGAGGCTTTGTCCTTGCTTCCGATAAAGGTCAAACGATGCAATCACGCTTATGTCAGTCATCTACCTTGTTTTTAATCAAGCCTGACCTAATTCACCACCGAAACTTACCACTTGGCCTAACAATTACCTTTAGATTGTTTCCACCTCTAACTTTACCAATTTTCCTCTTGTCAAATATTCTATTATTCCTGGTATTCCTTTTACGTGTCAGCTCTTCCTTAAATAGACACTGCTGGGTTCTTTCTAATATAAATCCTACAGACCTGACACCACTTTTATAATATATCGTAGAATGGCCCTCTGTTTTTGATCACTATACTCTTTGACACCCTTTTTGTAGCGGTATGCTTTGTGGTGCGTGAGTTACTTCTATGATTAAGTAGGCTTTGTTCTAAGAGTGCTAATTCAATAGTTTTGTTCTTAAGGAAGAGCTATTTAAACACATAAGGATAAGAGGAAACACCAGATATATACCAAAATAAACATGTATTTTAAATGAAACACTTAACTATAACAAACCAACAGTTAACACATTTCTATCTTTGGCATCTAGACCTTTCGCACGGATACGATGACAAAACTAAACAAATAGGCTACCCGTAAACATACCAATACCAATTGCCGATTAGTATTTTTATCGCGACTCTATTTGATTAGCGTTAAACATTAAATTAACGTACTCTCGTCTACAAGCAAATATGACCTAGGTTCACGAACAATGGTTTCTACTCCCCTTTAAAACGTGAGACGTACTAAACTTCTACTATCGCAATATGAATATAAATGTTCTTTCTAACTTACATGACAGGAGGTATTAGGGATTGCCGGATGTCGCTGGAGGACTTATCTCTCGCTTTGAAGTGTTGTGGCCGATGGTTAAAATTTCGTCGAGGAGGGATAGCTTGCCGCCTGTGGGACGTTGATTCTTCAACGTAATTAAAGAACGGGAGCTCGTTGGGGCTGGGTTCTTCTCCTCTCACTCTTACGGAGCTTGAGATGTGAGAGTCACTCGAGTGTGATCGGCTTTGCTTTTCTTCAGTCAGACTTCTTCACAATCTGTAAAGGATTTTTCAGTATGGCACCGATATAAAGCTTGACTAATTAGGTTAATACGGCCTGGAAAGGATGGATCGATTTTCTCAATCTGATCCTATCGTTTCTCACGGAAATAGTCTTGTATGGCTGAAGGATCGATCTTCACGAACTATTCTTCTTCTGGCGTATCGACTTCTCTTCTTCTCTCTTTCTTTGCGGGGCTTATTTATAGGCGGAATACCGCCCCATCTAAAGGGGGAAGTGACCAGGCCACAGAGGCAAGGGGCGGACGCGAAGGGTGAGTTCGCATCTGGGGAGAGCGAGAATTGCCGAGGGTGGCACTGGGGTGCCCAAGTCGGCTCGCTAATTAGAGGCTCGCAACCGCACCGCTACCTGGCGTGCCTTTTGACTAGCACTGCTTTTTTTTTCACAACAACGGGTTTATGGGTCTCGTAGGTAATTGGATCGTTAGAGCGTCGTTTAAGGACCTTATGTGGTCGCCTTAAAACAGATGTTAGTTCCAACTGCCCAAAGCGGCGAGGAGATCAAACAGGGTAAGCAGTTATGGTTATTCGCCGGCTACCTTTCCCACGCTTCTCCTCGTGTGAGGGAGGAGGGGGGGGGGGCTTTAATGTACCTATACTCCTCCAGGATGCTTAATGTAGCCATTTCTCTACAATATTGTTATTAGTGTTTTTACTTTAATTTTAATAATTGTCAATTTTATTATTTTAACTTGCCTTTTTCCGCTTTTTTAGCCATAATTTAATGCATTCTTTTAACTGTTATCAATTAATGTACCTTCTCCTTCTCATTAGTCCACATAGTTGCTGAAGATGGTCCTAGCAAAGGCCTGAAACGTCCAGCCAATAAATGATTAGTGTAATCACCTGGGTCTTCATATTCCTGCTATTTATATATCTATCTCTCTTTTTATCTGTCTCTTTAACTCTCTACCTATCTATCTATCGATCTCTCTATCTATGTCCATCTCTCTAACTTTCTCTCACCCCTCATTCTAATTCTCTCTCTAACCCAATTCTAAATCTTTCTCTAATTATGTCTCTCTCTTTCTCACTCCCTCTCTCATTCTCTCTCTAACTCTATTTCTAAATTTTTCTCTCCCTCTCTCTCCAGCTCTCTCCCTCTAACTCTCTCTTTCTAAATCTTTCTCTAATTCTCTCTTTCTAACTCTCTCTCCAACTCTCTCCCTTTAACTCTCCTTCTAAATCTCTCTTGAAGTACTTACTTTCATTGTAACACACTATCTCTCTCTCTCTCTCTTCCAATCTCCCCCTCCTACCCCATCCCCCTTCTCAACCCCTGGCCATTACCCTTCTTTTTCCTCCCCTCCTCTCTCTCTCTCTCTCTCTCTTTTTCTCTCTCTCTCTCTCTCTCTCTCTCTCCTCTCTCTCTCTCTCTCTCTCTCTCTCTCTCTCTCTCTCTCTCTCTCTCTCTCTCTCTCTCTCTCTCTATATATATATATATATATATATATATATATATATATATATATATATATATATATATATATATATATATATATATATATATATATATAATATTAAGGATAAATCCCAGAGCCACGAGAAACGGATGTAGCATCTTTTAATTTTTCACTACGTTTCGAAAACTACAAGTTTTCATCTTCAGGCTAGAATAAGTTTACAAAGTTAATATGTATGAAGAAAACTTGAAAAGGCCAACAAGACATTATTTTACAGGTGACCAATTACAGAATATCAGTAGAAAGTACTACAAGTTAAATTAAATATGACTTGGCAACAGTTAAATTTGCTTTAAGACTGACTCAAAAATTAGTTCATAAATTTAAGGATTATTGCAGAAATTAATTACAAACTAAGAGAAATTGACCTGGCATTATTGAAAGATAATAAATTTAAACTTTTTTTAATTTTGTAAAGACTGTAAGAGTTAAAAACATTTAAAATACATAGCCAACTTTTCTTTAATTTTTTGAACACTTTACACCCTAACATCAAATTCACCATGGAAGTGGAGTCAAATGATAAGATGCCCTTTCTTGACCTTTTAATCAACCGAGATAATGACCAACGAAAAATTCAAACAACCATTTACAGAAAAAAAACATTCACAGGACTAGGTTTGAACTACTTTAGTTTTTGTGATTTCGGATATAAAATATCCACAGTAAAAACTTTAATACATAGAAGTTTCTCGCTATCATCCACTTACCAATCAATCCATAATGAATTTATTTTTCTTAGGAAGTATTTTATAAATAATTTATTTCCTTCTGACCTATATGATAGAGTTTTAAAAAAGCTATTTGATAATCTCATTGACCCCCCTCAACCCTGCATAAAAGTTCCTAAAATGCCCATATATTTACTAATTTCAGAGATGGGTTTTTTGAACGATACTTTTAAAAGAAAAATCTTATTTATTCTTAAAAGATATTTTCCCCAAATCAACCCCAAAATAGTTTTTATAAACAAACTATCGATAGGAAGTTTCTTTAACAGTAAAGATCCTATCTCTTTGGAGTTCCGCAGTGATAATGTCTATTTATTTAAATGTCCCAGTTGTACTGGAGCCTCTTACATCGGTAGCACTGTTAGGTCTCTTGGAGCTAGGTTCTCTGCTCATATGGGGATTAGTTGGCGTACAAGCAAAATATTAAATAGAAAGGAAAAGTCATCTATTAGGGAACACACCATAAGCTGTAAAACTAACATTTCTATTGAGAATTTTAAAGTATTAGCCTTTAACAACAACAAACATTGCCTAAGAACCCTAGAATCTCTATATATAAAACACTACAAACCTACACTCAATGAAGATTTAAGTGCAATATCATTATTAATTAACTAATTTTAACTACAGTTTGTTAGTTGGTTTGCCTTTTAATAAACCAACCGTCAATATAACCTATATATACTAGCCCCTTTGTTAAACCTACCATTCACTTTCTAGGATGGATCCGCTTTAGTAAGTACCCAAATTTTCCGTTTTTATTTTAAATGTTTTTAACTCTTACAGTCTTTACAAAATTAAAAAAAAAGTTTAAATTTATTATCTTTCAATAATGCCAGGTCAATTTCTCTTAGTTTGTAATTAATTTCTGCAATAATCCTTAAATTTATGAACTAATTTTTGAGTCAGTCTTAAAGCAAATTTAACTGTTGCCAAGTCATATTTAATTTAACTTGTAGTACTTTCTACTGATATTCTGTAATTGGTCACCTGTAAAATAATGTCTTGTTGGCCTTTTCAAGTTTTCTTCATACATATTAACTTTGTAAACTTATTCTAGCCTGAAGATGAAAACTTGTAGTTTTCGAAACGTAGTGAAAAATTAAAAGATGCTACATCCGTTTCTCGTGGCTCTGGGATATATCCTCAATATTAAATGTAGGCTTCACGGCCTAGCTCCATATAGATATATATATATATAGATATATATATATATATATATATATATATATATATATATATATATATATATATATATATATATATATATATCTGTGTGTGTATGTGTGTGTGCACACGAAATGAATACCGTAAACTGCCATAGGTAATTTCTATTATTTAAGCCTCCCGGCTTGTATAGTGATTAGTGTGCTTGCCTGGCAATCACTGGGTCAGCAGTTCGAATCTCCGTCCGGATTGTTTTTAAGCTGATGCTATTTACTAAGGGAGGTTACCTCGGTGACTGAGGAGTTGGGGCTTGCCCTGGCTGACGTGCGCTTGAGAACCTACATAACTTGATATGAGGACTAAAACCAGCAAACCATTTTAATTTTATCTCCCTGAAAATACAACTCGAATCAAAGGTTTTTCTTCACTTCTTCCTACTTCCTATACTGAGCTTACATATACATATATTACACAATCATCGTCACTTTTTTCCAGAGTATAGTGCACTATTTTCTCTTAACTATCCTCTCCTCTTTCTTTCTTTCTTTTCTAGAAAAAGTGGGGAAAAGAGGGGGTGATTAGTCAAAAATATAGGTGGTAGGGAAATAATGCGGTAAGGAATGAAGTTTAGGTGCCCGGTGTACGGGCCATCTCCATTGGTTTCTCTTCTCTTGTTATTTCATTTACTCTTTCTTATTCTTTTTACTTTTTATTTATTTTTTGCGTTTTTTATTATATATATATATATTTTTAGTACTAGTTCATTCAATTGAATCTTGGGATTGGCTAGGCACTTTTGGTATTTGGGAGGTATCTTTTGTACTCTCCCTCCTCTGGATCGAGGGTGCCTAGTATATCATTGGGGAGAATGTTCTCCAATTTCTCCCAAATGTCTCTTCCTCTTTTGTAGAGGTGCATGTTTAACGGATCTAGACTTATTTCTTCGTGGAAGCTCCTCGAGCTCTGGAAGTCGTACCAGTGATGAAACGGAGGCCTAGGTTCTGCACTCTTTGGAGTTTCGAAATGTTCTTTTTCGACTGGTGTATAACTTTTTCTTATTTGCTACTGTGAGGTTTCTAAATCGGCGGAATTTGTCGAGTTCAGCTCTTGCAAGTCCGGTTCTAGAGCTTTCGTGTATGCTCATTCCGGTACTAGAGAGTCTGTAGCCGAGAACTGACGCTTGCGGAGAGTATTCAATATCGGTGTTTCCAAGGTTGAAGGAGATTGGAGTTGCAGAGAACTTAGACACGTTTGTTTAGATTTTCCAGAGTTTTTCGAAGTTGGAGATCTTTTCGGCCTCTGCTGACGTGGATATGGCAGGACAAAGGTTTTTAAAATTCGGAACATTTTCGATAAAAATGAATTCTAAATTATTTTTCGCCAGATCAAGGTAATTGAGGAGAAGAAATCCTTAGAAATGAAGGATCTAAAAGACAGGTTCACCGCCTCAGATCAGAAGCGGCGAGAGAGATGGACTCAGCACAAAGTAAAGTTGATAAAGGTATGGGGCCATTTATTATTACATAATTTCTTAAATTTGCAGAAAATCATTTAATTTCTGTCATTTAACTTTTTCGCAAATGTTTAAATTAGTATATTCGCCTCTATCCTTTTTAACTTTTATTTATTTACCTGGTTATTCGTCTCCTCTAAATGTGTCCTTTCGTGGCTAATCAATACACCTTTGTTATGGTATAAGGTAGTAGCCATCAACCTATTTTTTCTAGACTCCACTTTATTTTGGTTAAAAATCGCACGCCACAACATTGGCGGAAAAAAGGCTATACGTTAAAAAGAATTAAATCGTTATATTTTACTGCAATTGTATTTTAATACAATTTAGGTCACAGAATGCACAGACAAATATTTCATATTTATTAAAGATAGCTCGACTCCGGCTTTTCTTGCCACCTCTCAACTCATGTATCTACTACTTCCTTCTCCTATCTATCTGGGAAGCTAACATACTTCAGCTTATTGCTGCTCATAAAACCAACTCACATGAGTTTTTCAAGCTCATCCTGTCTTTCCTCACCTTTTGCCTCGTCTTCTCTGAAGAAATTGTCGACATCAAATCTGGTATTTCTATTTTTCCACTCATCGTCACAATAAACCGTCTCTTACCCCTACGCATGGTCTTGTTTCACTGACATTGGTTACCTCAGATGAACTATCCTCCCTTTTTACCTCCTTTAAAATGACTTCATTTTCCCTTGATATTTCTCCTTGTCCTCTTCCCTCATATGAATAGTCTCTTTCTGTCTTTGTTTTTCTCTGGTGTAGTTCCTAATGGCTTCAAACATGCTCTGGTTTGCCCAATTCCGAAGACTTCCAGTATAAATCCTAAATTCCAAGTAACTATCCTTCTATCTCACAACTTCCCTTCCTCTACACAGTCCTTGATATGCTGGTGTCGGATAGGATACGTGATCGTACGTGCTCTTCTCGTCTGAAAAGGTTTTCCAGTCTGGATTTAATGCTGGACATACTCGTAGCACTGAAAGTACTTTACCACATATTACTGACCGTCTTTGAGGGAAGGCTGATGATTGTCAGCTCTACATCGTTGTGCCCTCTGACCTATCAGCTGCATTTGACACTGTGGGTCAAGCTATTCTCCTTTGTCGCCTCCAGGAATTTGTGGCTGTTTCTGGTACTGCGCTAGATTGATTCCATTCGTACCTCTTTCCACACTGTTAGTACATATGGGGAGGTATTTTTCTGAGCCTGGTCAGATACTTTATGGCATCCATCGAGCTTGATTCTTGGTCCGCTACTGTTTCACCGCCCAATGGAATCCCCCGTACGTCTCATCAGCCCCTCTTTCCATTTCTATGCTGATGATACTTAGATCGATCGCTCCTTCTCCACTACTACCTCACATAACTCTCCTTTCTGCACATGGCAGTGGATCTCTGAGACTTTCGTCAAGCTCAACTATGGGAAAACTGAGGTTCTATTGCTGAGCACTGCTACGGATATGGCCCTCTGTAGAGCTATAGATTTTTACAATAAATCTTGATGACCCCCCCACCCATAAATCTCTGTGCCCCCCCTCTAGCCCGCTGTAAAGCTATAGATTTCTCCATAAATCTCTGTGGTTCCATAAATTCTCCCTGCCCCATTCCTTCCCTTACTCCCCTTCGCCCCCTTCCCTCTCGCTGCTTTTTACTACGTAGTTTAAGTAACAACTACAACGTAATTCTTAGTCACCCCTTATTTAGGTATCCATAATCTTACCCTCTTTATCCCTGATCGTCCTCCATTTGCCTCATCTCACAAAAAGTCTTTCCTTTTCATGTTCATCTCACATAACGTAAGCATCTTCAATCTATATCTTTTAACACTCACTAACTCTCCTCTTTTTCCTTCCTCCATTATCTATCAATGAATATATGTGTTTGGAGTAGGACTCGGCCTATCGCAGTCTCGAGGCCAAGATGAAGGAAATGACGAGGCAACACCAGGAAGAGACGGCGCGTTTGAAGGAAACTCATCGCCACGAGCTGCGGGAGAGCGAAGAAGAGTGGACAGCAAGAGCGAGGGAGGAATCTGAACGCGTGAGAGTGAAGTGTGAGCAAGAAAAGGAAGAAGCATGTCGACGGGAAAGGGAACGTGAAGCTGAAAGGTGAGAAATGTTCATCTTCACTTATTTAGAGCTAATGTCCAGACACTTTCATTTGTAGCGAACCATCAGAAAATAAGTCTACTTTCAATCATTTCCTCATTTTTTTTTACTTGAATCGATCATTGTTGGATAGGGTTAAACAAGATCTCGACAGATGCGATTCTGCGTGGCAGAATCGTCTGGAAGTGTCTCTCAAACAATTCAACCAGACAAAAATGACATGGGAAGAGGATTCACAGCGACAACTGCAGCGCTTCAAGTTTGACCGCGAAGATGAGATACGAACCCTGAAGAAGGAAATGAACCTTGCCAAGGAAGAATACGAAGAGAAACTAAGGGAGATGATTAAATCTCACGAAGTAAGCCTTATTGACGAGAGTTGGTATTTCTAGTGTGAAATGATTATTGATTACTTTGTGGTAATCACTTTTTTTTAGGGGGGGGGGGTGATCGGAAGGCAAAGTGCGCGGGAAAACAAAGTTTGATTCCAATTCGGTTGAAATCGGAGTAAATTTCGAATTTGCCGCATTTCGTCTTACGACCTCCAAATACTCGTATGAAGAACAGATTTGAACAAAGCACAAAGAAAGGTTCAAGAAAAATAACCTGAGCTAACATAAGTAACTTAGTCTTCAACTTTCAAATTACTAGTTTGTGAAACTATACTCCCCATTTTTCTGTGTGGTTCCACCTCAACCCCCAAACCTTTTTTTTAATTAACTTGTAGTATAAATAACTCGAAAGCACACACAAAAAAATGATTTTGCCGCATTTCTCCTTACGACCACCCAAAATGAAGAGCAGATTTGAATAAATAAACCGAAAAAAATTAAGAGTTGCAAATTAAAACGTGTTCCTAAACAAGCTCTAATGAACGATTAGGGTCCCTGTGAACCTCTACCACGAGGTTTTAGAAATTTAATTCACATCCACTACAGTGGAATCGAAGACAGGCAAATTGGAAAAAATGGCGACGAAGCAAGTTCGATCAAAATTATGTGACATGTAACGTGACTGTACCAATTTTGTGGAAAAATACTGCTCTATTGTGACGTCATCACAATTAAGGAAGAGAAAAATATTAAAATTCAAACTGTTATTCTCTTAAGGGGTAACATCGACAGCTCTATTTAGATGTACTCGCAAAAATATGCTTGAAGCAAAGAGTGATTATTACGGGTTTCTAAATATTAACCTGATTATTATAATATTTAAATTATAAAATACATTTTTACCACTTGGGAAATATCACTTTTTAAATGGTTGACAAAAGAATTTTAACATTATTTCTTCCTGAGCAATAAATAACATGAACAGCGACACTAAATAGAAAATTTAAGAAATTATTTCAGTTTCCCTATATTCTTAGGACTTTTAAATCTAATTGTTTTCTTTGATGTTGGTAGACTTTAACGAAATAATAAATCCTCTGCCAAGAAATGCACCGACCTTTTGCCCTTGTGGAGGCATAGCCCTGGCAGTAACATAACATAACATAATTTCACGGATGACAAAAGCCACAAGGGCCCATAAAAGGTCATCCGCATCTGTCAAAACCCATCCACAAAATGCATCCATAGGATTGTGTCCGATCATGCATCTACAATATACAATTCGAACCATACACAGGAATGTGTCAAAAACAAAAAGCATCATCATCAAGACTCGTCAAAATCCAAATCAATTGTAATATACAATAATAAAAAACTGCATCCACAGGAATGAGTCCAGAATACCACCCAAAGTTAACCCTCCCTCGCCATAAAATCATCTAATCTGCGTTTGAAAACATTCAAGTTTAGACTGTCTATCGTCTCAGATAGCAAACTATTCCAGTAATCTACCACTATATTGGTGAAATAATATTTTCTAACATCCAACCTGCACCTCTGTTTTTTAATTTTTAAGTGGTGACCCCTAGTCCTATTACTACCTTCCAACTCAAACAACTTGCTAAAATCCAACTTATCCATCCCAGAACAGATTTTAAAAAGCTCAATCATATCTCCCCTCACACATCTTCTCTCAAATGAGAACATATTTAATACCCTCAGTCTATCTTCATATTCAAGGTGCTTCAGGGAAGGTATTATTTTGTTGCCCTCCTTTGTGCTGAGTCTAGCATGTTGATATCATGTCTAAAATGTGGTGACCATGCTTGTATACAGTACTCTAAATGTGGTCTAACTTACGAGTTATAGAGTTTAAGGATAACATCTTTACTCTTGTAGCTTACATTCGTGTTAATTTATCCTAGCACCCTATTTGCTCTATTTTTTGCCTCAATACATTTCTTTGAAAGCTTCAGTGACCTATCTACAACTATGCCTAAGTCTTTCTCATCCTCAACTGAATTCAGCCAATGCCCATCCATTCCATAGCTAAATTCCCTATTATCCATTCCCATGTTAAGAACTTTGTATTTGTTAAGGTTAAAAGTCATCTGCCACTTCTGAGCCCAAGCTAATAACTTATTTAAGTCACTCTGCACTTTAAAGCTACCCTCAACTTCTTTGACTACAGCTGCCAATTTAGTGTCATCAGCAAAAATTGACACCTTGTTATTTATAGCCTCCCCAAGATCATTTATATAAACTATGAATAATAAAGAGACTAGAATGGATCCCTGAGGTATGCCACTGATAACGTTCCTCCACTGTGACCTCACCCCATTCAGCACAACTCTCTGTTTCCTGTCTTTCAGCCATTCAGTTATCCAATTCAAAGCTGCCACATATCCTATGCATTTTTAATTTGTGAACTAGTTTCCTATGTGTAACCTTATCAAAAGCTGTAAAATTACACCAACCAAGTGCCTCGCACGAATAGGAAGAATTGCAACAAATTTCCTCGCGGCTATATATATACAAGGTGTCCCAGAAAAAAAGTTAACCGTACATTGAATTAGTATAACTCAAAACATATTAGAGATTTTTGAGTTCTGAAAAAACAAAACAAATCTAACAACTATTTATTTGTCGATTCTAGAAATTTCATTAAATTCCCTTGTACGATATTGATACACTAATGGGTTTAGTGGAGGCTATCAAAATTATGTTTGCGCAAGGAAGTAAAATAATGAAACTTTGAAGTTTAAAATCAACAAATATATTTAAATACATTTTTGACAAAAACACCTCTTCATATGGGTAATATAAATTATTTTTTATTTTTCTAAGCACTGTTTCCTTCCACATGTCCTCCATTTCTTTCCAAGAACAGTCGCGCCTTTGAACGCATTGATTGAACAACTTTTTTGATTAACTTGTGATTTTCCTCAAGTCTATTGACTTCACGTGTGATACTATCTCTTAACTGGTTGATGCTTTGTGGTGGAGTAGAATACACTTTATTCTTTAGATATACCCTTAAGAAATAATAGCACAGTGCTAAATCAGGGGATCTTGGGGGCAATTCAATTGCATGATTTAGCGCGACAATGCGGTTGTCAAACGTTTCTCTCAGTTTTGTTCTTACAGCAAGCTGTCTATGAGCTGGTGCGCCGTCTTGAATCGACTAAGGTCTATTGAATTGATTGCCGTAAATCTGGCAGAGTTCCAGGAAGATCCTTTCGTTGATCATGCCCACAAGATAGCCATTCCCGCATATTTTGATACACAGAGACACTTTCTGTTGACAAATACGTGTCTCAAAGTTGAATGCTGGGGAGGTAGGGGGGGGGGCAGCGGCGCATATTGCCCAATGTTATGGCTATTTACCTTTCATTCATGAAAAAGACCGCCTCGTCACGAATCACAATGTTTTCCAAAAAACGAGCAGGTTTATGGAGAAGCCATTCGACAAATTGTCTACGACGAGGAAAATCAGTTTCAAGAATCTGGTGTATTGCATGCATCTTATAGGGATACCATTTTAAGTCATGTTTAAAAATGCGTTTAAATGATGACTTTGACAATTGTAACTGATTCTTTCTGACTGATACATGTGGATTTTGAACAAGTGTCATCTGAACATTTGCGATATTTTCTGTTGTTCTTATGGTTCTCATACGACCCAAACGACCTTTATTTAGATTTAAGCATATTCCTTCATGTTGGTATTTGCGAACATTTTTCCAAATTGTGGGCTTGCTTGGTGGGTGGCCACCTGGGAAACGTTGTTCAAATGAATCTTGTACTTGTTTAATACTGCCAGTCTTAATAAAGTTTGTGACTACAAATACGCGTTGATCTTTTGTTAATTGCCTGATTAAAAAGGTTCTATGGAAGTAAACTTTTACACAGAAACGCTTTGATTTGCTTAGTAAGCAATAATGACGAGACCATATCACAGCGTGGTAAAAAACACTGTAAAATGGCCTAGGCTTTGCTTGAAAGTGCACGGTGGCCTAGCCTTCCTAGGCTTCGTTTCAATATTTTACTTCCTTGCGCAAACATATTTTTGATAGCCTCCACTAAACCCATTAGTGTATCAAGATCATATAAGGAAATTTAATGAAATTTCCAGAATCGACAGATAAATAGTCTTTAAATAAAACATTTTTGCAGGACCCAGAAATCACCAATAGTTTTGGAGTTATACTAATTCAAAGTACGGTTAACTTTTTTCTGAGACAACCGGGAATATATATATATATATATATATATATATATATATATATATATATATATATATATATATATATATGAAAGAATCTCACAAAGTGAACGTAAGTCAAAGTTATGCAGATACACCTACAAAGGAAAAGTGAAAAACGATTCCGAGTGCTTTCGTCTGTATTCTAAAAAACCTTTTCAAGGAATGAACAGAAGGCTGGACATACGAGTACATTGCTTTAAATAGTGGAAGGGGGATTAGACTACCCACCTCTGAACTTTAATTAGGGGGGTACAAAATCCTGAAACAACTTTATTTGAGATTTTATATATGTAGTGTTAATGGGGTCTAACATGAACAAACAGGGCTAAGGTTGAAATTTGGGAACGCATAAATGGAGATACATTTTAATATATTTCTCGAAATATAATCACTGCATTTTATGACTGGTTTGGACCTGTTCCAGCTAATGCTATGGTTAAGATTGTACATATATATAAAAAGCGCAGATTGTTCACTGTGATTACCTACATTGGCTTGATGTTGCTTAACCGGGACATCTAGTTCTTTCCCGGTTTGTCCATAATAACATTTATGGCAGTTGTTGCAGCCTATCGAATAAACAATGCCTGGTCGGGGAGGTGAATTTTTGACAAGGATACGATAAATTGTAGTCTCGTACTTTATGTTCAGATGCCTAAGTAAACGAGGTAATTTAATGAAAATATGGTTATAGGATAAAACTAATACGTTTTAGGCATGAAACCTAGGGATATTAACATTAATCTGATAATAGGAACGCTTGGCGGACTTATCACAATTGTCGAGATAAATTGGGATAAATTGGTGCTACCCTCTGTACTTTCTCGACAATTGTTATAAGTCCTCCAAGTGTTCCTATTATCAAACTAATGTTAATATCCCTAAGTTGCAGGCCATATGGAGAATAAGTACCCCAACTTTGGCCTTATCTAGATTATGGGCCCCAACTTTGGCTTTATGTAGATTACGGACCCCATCCTTGCCAAAATGAAGAATACAAAACTCAACTAAAATTAATAAAACAAACTTTAATATATATTTTTTTTTAAATTTAACTGAATGTTATGTTAGTGTTCTTGTTTTTACTACACTAATATAAAAAAGTTGTCTTTAGTTAATTAAAAGGTTATTATAAGAGGTCATATTCATTATAAGTTTAATTAAAAGAATATTGTGAACTAATTATATTGCAAAAATGAAAAAATGTATTGTTTATGTGCCATTCACGCCACATAAATTCGTCTAAGTATGAATTTAAGTGTAATCTCCTACATCCATGCATTGATTTTATCCAAATTTTTTTCCTATTCCAAAAGGTTTAGATAGTTCGTGTGTGTACCTGAGTAATTGGGTCAATAAATCAAAGCGAATGATTCACTTTCCTGTGAGTAAATCCACTATCTTGTTGAATACGCCTGTAAGCCTTCCATTCGTCACTATGAATTACAGTTTCAGGTTTTCCTATTTTTGTATAATTGGTAGTAACGTTTCTGCATTTCCCTTTTCACAATCTCCATATATACTACTGCAGGTTTATTATTTGTGACAACAAGACCAAAAAACCATAATGGCGTGCTCGGAAATCTTCCACGATAGTGCTTGGGTTTGTGTGAAAAACATGACTCGTCGATTTCTACAATAATTCCCGGACCACCAAGTTGTAATGGATTAGAACACACCTCCCTGAAAAAACTATATATCCACGATAGTTTTTTTTCTGAAACAGTGAGCTGATTCATTGCTTTGATTGACTAAAAAAAGATTTAGAACGTATTGATGTTCTTGTTTTGAATTTGGTGCAGTCTGTAATTTGGTATATCCATACAAATTTGTCTAGAGATGAGAAATGTTTAGTCCAGTTCATATTTTGATGACAGCAGCAACACTTCATTTCATTGGCAAGAAGGCGCTGCTGTTTCATCCAGTTAATAGCCGTTAAAGTCTCTTCAGTTGATATTAGAGGGCACACGACATCTTGGAAAATAAATCTATTCATGATGGGTAAATTGTCCAAAATACTCAATATACTTTTTAGGGGATGAGATTATTCCCTTAATTATTATTTTGAAAATGACTGATGAAAATTTAATATTATAAAAATTTAAATAATATTTTATTTCAGTGAAGCAACTTTCCAAATATTGAAATTTAACAAGAAGGTATAAAAACCTAATAAATTAACCCAATGGAGAGTACAGATGTAAGTTTGATACATACATGAGTAAATCCGTTCCACTTTTCTCTAAGAATGCTCTAAATTAATTCTTTAACCAGAGCGGTCTCGTCTTATGATATATCTATTGCCAGTGCTGCGTTCGAGGATCTAATTAACCAACTTCGACAAAATATACTTTTAATTACATAAAAGAATGAAATATTAAATCTTTAAGTACACTTCTAATACACGAGATTTAAGCTCAATTAATGCGAGTTCTTAAGTCATTTGAAATTGAAATAGTCTGGTTACGACTACCAGATTGAAGTAGTTTTGTTACGAATAACCTTTCACACGGAATGGGAAATAACAAAAAAAATGAATAAATTTTGAGGTGGTTTGGGGCGAGTTGGACTGGTGACTACCTCGCTGAGGTGAGGTGAGGTGATTCGGGAAAACAGCTGATGCTTCTTCCAGGGTTATTTGAACAAGTGACGATGCTTCTCTCGACTTGAAGATGTAAGTGAGGGGATCTTTGATGAATGGAAGTTATCCCGATCCCTGCGTTACCAATTATGGCTTCTCGACGATGAGACTTAACTAAGATGTGAATCTCTTCTCGAATGGGAATTTCCTTCCTCAATGGTGAGGGGTATCTCTGCTTTTTCAGCAAACTGAGATATGTGATTTTCTCTGGACGAGAATGGTAGGAGAGTTGGTCTCGATACCACTGGTCTGCTCATCTAAGCGACCAAAGGAACAGCCTCGTGATGGAAAGTCTCGCTTGGTTCCAACTATCTTCTTTATTCCCTGTTTGACTCAGGGACTCGTCTTCTTCTCTCAATTGCTACACCGCTTCTTCTCTAAATTTCTCAAGATCGAACTATATATACGTCGATTACCTCCTGGGGGGAAGGGAAGACGAGGGAGTTTAGAAAGGGCGAACCCTCACTAGCCCACAGTTAAGCCCCTAGCCCAGGGCATAATTTTTCAACGTTGTAACACTTCGCCCCCTTTAGATTTACGCACGGGGAAGGTGAGATTTCGTATATTTGGCGAAAAATAGACATAACAATCGAAGGGGACAGTGAGCCTGTACCTAGATTTTCTGCCGACGAAGCCTTAGGCAGCAAGATTTTCATTCTAAAGGCCCTCACACCCTCCTATATTTATATTAACGGACTACAACACCAGTCTCGTAAATTACAAAATCTGCTGACCGAAATCCTTCTTTGCAAGCGACTTTGAAGGGTCTTAGGGCAGCGGGGAAAAGGGAGAGGGGAACTCTTGCCCCATGTGGAATGTAACAGTTGACGCTATATAAACAAACTAGCGTCAGCTTGTCCTCGTTATATTCATTCCTCCACACAAACCCAAGGAGAAAATATTGTATAATATTTTATTTCGGTGAAGCAACTTTCCAAATATTGAAATTTTACCCAAGGAAAAAAAAATGAATAATATTTTATTTCGGTGAAGCAACTTTCCAAATATTGAAATTTAACTGGAAGCTATAAAGACCTAATTAAAATGGCCATATGGAGAATACGGACCCCAAACACCCCTTAATGTAGAATACGGACCCCAAACAAGGCTGCGGTCCGTAATCTAGATATGTTCGAACCTTTCAAACTGGTGACGTCCTTCCTCTCCTGAGGTTCCTCATCCTCGCCCATAAAACCGGGTTACCTCTTGCCATTAAGTGGGTGATCTGTGAGGCCTCCAAAGAGGTGACTGGTCCGCCCTATAAAGTGGTAACCCGAGGCCGCTCATAACTGGTGAAATATACCTCCTCCAAAGTGACCCTTCAAAGTGGTGACCCCTACGTCGCTCGCGAACAGTGAAGGCATCGAAGATATGGACTCTGCAAGCAACCATCAGATAAGACAAGGAGAACGGGAACGAAGAGAACGCCATCAACTTTAAGCCACTCATCTTCAATGAATCAGCAGTCACAGGCCGGCACTCAATAAACCTAGAATAACTGCGAATAACTGCCCCTCAGGTAGGAGTAAGTAAGGACCTCGTGCGTCATAAATTTATACAACTTTGCGCCTATAGTTGCTACACAAAAAGAACTAGCTCTGGCCCAAGTGGGTAAACTGGCAGATTAACTTACTGCGTTTGATAAAGAGCGGTGTCTTAGTGTGAATTCCTAAAGATGCACTGCCGTATCCGCGTCCAGTGCGTTTTTATAACGGAGCGAAAGTTAAGTGTGTAAATAATTCGGCGGGGTTTGCACGAACGGTACCTAATGGTAATTACAGTGAGCATAATATACTGGAGGGATTGCGACCATTCCGGAGAAAACAGAAACCTGTGGTTTTCTGCTCGCACTTGTACTTTCGCGAGGAGTCCTAGTTTTGTAATCCCTGGTGGAGGTGGCCAAAAAGAGGAGAACGCTTGCAAGTGCAACCTTCCTCCAGGCCATCTTCGCCAGTTCCACGGGAAAACTAGTCAGGCATGCCTTAGCGGGCGTAGCCGCTGGTATGCCATTAGTTTTCACCGTCGCCACTAAAATGTATGATAAAAAGCGCAAATTTTTAATTGACACAGGGGCAAGGGTCTCATTAATCCCGGTGGAATTGGCTAGGTCGAGTGAATTGTTAAATTGTCTGGGTAACCTGCGATAGCCCTGATCATAAATGACCTTTAGAACATACCCCCTAGTGTAGGGCCATCCTGAAGGAAGATGGGGCTGTGTACGGACCCGCTCCCTCTCAGCCATCACCACACTCTGTTGTCCAAAATATAGAAATTGTGAATATTGATATAGTCGGACCACTCCCACCATACACACTCTTGGATCAATCAATCCCCACGCACCGACGATATTTACTTCCGTGTATCAACCGAGCCTCAAGATAGATAGAAGCAATACCGACCCCAGATTTGGTGTCCCGCTTTATGTTTTAACCGACAGAGGCGCCAAGGTCGAATCCGAGTTATTCAAAGAATTATCAGCCCTCGTTGGTTTTCATTGGCTCCGCACTACATCATACAGACTGTCCACGAACCTGATTGTGGAAAGGACCAACAAGACCTTGGAAAGCTCCATAATGGCCCGTCGACAAGGCTGGCTGTTAGCACTGTCAAAACTCCTCCTGGGCATTCGTGCCTTACCTACCGAGTCAGGATTCTTCCCTTTCACGGCAGTAACGAGCACCACACTATTGTGCCCAAAACCTTTAGTCTCGTCGTCCTCATCAAAATCGGATGCTAAGTTTATTAAAGCGATGGCATCAACAATGGCACAGATCGACTTCGCGAGAGTATATTATGGCACCTGCACTCGGTGTCTAAGCCTTTCATGCCCCGAGATCTGCAGAATGCGACGCATGTTTAGGTCCGGATAGACCGCGTTCGCAAACCACTCGAAGCGCTATATGCTGTCCCTTTTTCGGTGATCGAGCGTGGCAGCAAGGTATTCAAGCTGGAATAGGCTGATGGAAGAAGGCACATTGTCTCAATAGACCGATTAAAGCTGGTGAAATTGTCCACCTTAGGCGATCATGACGTACCGGGTAATCAGCGTCTCGCAAGGACACAGGACGGGCACATGAGGACCAGCCGCAGTTTGCCGCGTGGAGAATTTGCGTCAGGAGAAGATTAGACCTCTGGCAACGCGCAAGACACCACAGCGAGAACCGGGGAAGAAAACGAGCAGCCGGGTATGGTCACGCGCTCCAGGAGAATGATCTCGTTTGCCAGGGACAATTTGTATTATTATTAGTATTGAACATTGCGTAATCATAAATAGATCGCCACTCTTCTATGTCATAAGAGGCATAAATACAGGTACAAGCTTCGCTGATCCGTGTTATTTGTTTGTGTACCTTAGAATTTATATGTTAAAAGAGGCATAAATATACATACATGCCTCGCTGAACTATTTTTGCCTTGTAACTCTGAACAATGTAATAATTATAGCCACAACTTAGCGATATTTCACGTATTTCTTTTGGGGGGAGCAGGTTGTACAGGCCCTCTGAGCACAGTTGTATCCATGTATAAGTGACGTTAATGTCATAGCCCTGTGCCTATGTTAAAAATGTACCAACAATTCTCTTTCTAGCTCCGTTACTGGGATGGGAGTTCTGTGGAGGCATGGCCCTGGCACTAAAATTGTACCAGCAAAGTGCCTCTCAGGAGGCCTGTTAGGAGGTCAGGAATCAAAACGGGAAGCCGTGAATTTAGATATCAATAAAAATTTGGCGACAAAGTAATAAAACGAACATTTCTCGCCTGGAAATGGAATTAAGCCGACACAGCTGGCGGCTGCTCAGCATGATAAAATTTATATCAAGAATGCGTGAACTTGTAGGCGCCATGAACGGTGACCTTCGGGACAATGGGATTAGCAAAGTCTTGCCCATTGGGCGGAGCTAAAAGCATTGTGGTCCCGGTGACGAAAAGAGACCACGCCTCCTATACCATTTATATAAGAAAAATGGAGAATTCGACAGAAAATTCATTTACTCTTTGGTAGACAGTTAAGTCAGATAGTCGATTGAAAGTAAAGAACTAATTACGGTTCGTTTAGCGTAGCGAAGCCCCAATTGTAATCGGTCTGTCTTATTCTGGTAACACTTGCTTCCCTGACCGGTAGTGAAATATTCCCTGACTGTAAACGCGAGCCTCACTTTTGTCTTGCTTGTTTTTGTTTGTTTGAATTAAACTTATTTTTTTTAAGTGATTCCTCTCAGTCCTTTCTCAATCACAAGCCTTCGGTAAGCCTAGGCAAGCCGGTATATAATTTGAGTATCTTTTGGATTCAGATACGAGATTAACGCTACCCTTCACCTCACTCGTGGGGCTTGAGGGACCTCTCCAAAATATCCGCGTCATTTTTAACCTTTCAAACTGGTGACGTCCTTCCTCTCCTTTGGTTCCTCATCCTCGCCCATAAAACCGGTTTACCTCCTGCCATTAAGTAGAGACCTGTGAGCCTTCCATAGAGGTTACTGGTCCCCGCTATAAAGTGGCAACCCGAGGCCAGTACCATTCACCCTTACTTCACCTTAAAACATTTGCCATAGTCGCGTAGAGATAATTAAAACTGTTTTTACAGCTCAAGATTCATGCATTCTTTTATGTTTTATTAAAAAAGATGGAAAATACTAGTAAAGTTTATGATACTATCGCAGTCTTGAGAAATTAAAAGAACGCTTAATTATCTTAAGTTGAAACGGAAAAGACTGTAAAGGCCTCTAACTTAAAAGATAATTTTTCAACAATAAAGTATCCCCATAGACACAAATAAGGAAAGTATAAGGGTATATTTTCTTAACCAAATTATTATTGCTTCCAAAAGCGTAACTTCCAGTTTTACATTCAAATTATTCGTTTCATATTTTCACTATCTTTATCTCATAGTGTTTATGTTCATTTATGTACAATTTAATTTTTATTTCTTTTTTTAGTCATTTTACTTCTGTCTCAAACCCATTTGTCAAAGGTCAGACTGAGTAGGCCCATTATAGCTTGAATAACATAAGGTCCTTTTCGCAGAGAGAAATCCTTCACTTATCTCTGGGGCAAGATAAGGCCAAAACAGAGATGAGGGAACAAATGGGAAAGGAATATGAAGAGACGAGGCAAAAATTCGAAAAAGGAATCAGAGAAACGTTTCGGCGTCAACGTGATAAAGAAATTGAAAAGGCTATTGCAGAAATCGAGCAGGAAACGATCTCCCAAATAGAAGAGAAACAAAGAGGTTTCAATTTCAAAATCAAGTAAGAACAGTGACTAGTTTTATCTTTTGCACCGTAATAACTTTTCTTCCCCATGAAACTCCTTATGAGGAATTTAATGTTCTTTCCTTTTGGTCGCTCCCCCACGGTCGAGTTGGGTTTTTTTTAGTATCTTATTTTCTGAGGTGGTCATTAAAACTTTTGTGTGATTTAGTTTGTCTGTGAGGATTCAGACACACCTGTTCAGCCGCGTGCACACGCGACTCTATAAGTCACTATGTCGGTCCGTAGGTCGATCGGTCGGAAGGTAACCGTTTTACTTTTCAATGAGCTTTTTGGTAATAACATCGTAACTATTCAGCCTATTCTAATGAAATTTGAAACTCTTATGTTGTTTTACATTCTCTTTCGAATGATACAATTACCAAGGTCCCTCCAAGGTTATTCCAGGAATTATTGAAAGTTTTGAAGGTCGTACGGTCATAAATCAGAATAATTGAGAGCACGCGACTTAGGTTTGTTGACCTTGTTATTTAGTAGTTTGATGATATTATATCCCCAAAAGAGGGTCTCCTCAGATATTAAGCTGTTTGGAATGTAGGAAAAATCTATAATATATTTTGGATGAAATTCGAGATACAATTTTGAGGGAGAAGCGAAAAATAAAAAGGAATATCAAAATTTAGTTTATTAAGAAAATAAAAATTTTATCCGTGTAAAATCCTTATTTTTATATTGTCAGACCTTATTTACCTGTGTTGTTTGTTTATACCTCAAAAAGTCATTTCAATAAAATTGTATGGATGGGGCAGGGCTTAATCCAAGGAAGAAGTTACTGGATTTGGGGCGGATCACATTCACTTTCTTTAACATCGCAACATTGGTCATTTTTTGTCCCTGGCAGAGGTGGATGTACTTTGAATGTTGTCTAGTTTGTATAAATGTTTCACCGGTCTTCCTCGCTTGAATCTATTCAGCAGACGAATATTAGTCCAATTTAATGATTCTTGAAACATTCACCTTATCGTATTCTCTTAAGGATTTATCCTAGGTTAAAAAGGCATGAATTGGTCGAATTCTGCTCATAAGTTGAATCCTTTCGATTGACCATTTAATCGTTCGGTGGAGGAGGATTTCTGGCCTGATGTTTTGTACGCCGAGAAAAACCATTTGGCTTATTATAAAAAAGAGGGACCACAATCGAGTTAAAACATAAGATAGGAGGGCGGTATTTCTTTTTTTCTCTGTGGACGAAAAAGGCGCAGAAAAAGGTTATTTAATGTAAAGGATTAAAGTTTTATGAGGATAATTTGGCAAAACAAGACCAATTTATTTGTTTTAGCAAATGCGGAGTAGGAGAGCGATTCTTCACTTTTCCTGCTTTCATTTTCAACCAATTCATTCTCTTCCCTTATTCCCAACCCACTCCTACCCTCCGAAATGGGCTTGAACGTTGATTAATCGATTGATCTTCTCACAGGAGTCTGAAGGAGCGATACGAGAGGGAACTCAGTGAGACGGAGGAATGCGAAAGGATCTCTCACGCCAGATATCTTGAGATGAAAGGCGTCCTCGCCCAGAAAGAAGAAGAGGTTGTCTACTTAAGAGCGCGCCTTCACGCTCACACTCTTGAGATGGGAGATTTTCAGCGGATGTTTTTTCCTAGTAGTTAAAGTCTATAGGCTCATGAAAGCAGCGTGAGCTGTTTCTCAGGAGTGCTATGCGACACAAAATGTGTAGCAAAGATTCCCAGATGTTTTAGCACCAAATGTGTTGTAAGCTCAATCAAATTGCTTCAGCACAAAATGTGTCGCAAAGTCTCTTAAATATATGAGTATCAACAAATCACAAGCAAATTGTGAATATACTCTCAATTATTCCTAAGGCAAAGTAATTTAATATTCATTTCAATATTATTATCCTCCATTATTTAAGAATTTTGTTTATAACTAAAATTGGTGAAGTTTTTGTAAAAATCAGTCAGAAGTTTGTTGCTAGCGTTGTATTTAAAGGGACGGTCAAAGAATTCACGGAAAATATCTCAAAGAATACACGGAAAATATCTCAAAGAATTCACGGAAAATATCTCAAAGAATACACGGAAAATATCTCAAAGAATTCACGGAAAATATCTCAAAGAATTCACGGAAAATATCTCAAAGAATTCACGGAAAATATCTCAAAGAATTCACGGAAAATATCTCAAAGAATTCACAGAAAATATCTCAAAGAATTCACGGAAAATATCAAAGAATTCACGGAAAATATCTCAAAGAATTCACGGAAAATATCTCAAAGAATTCACGGAAAATATCTCAAAGAATTCACAGAAAATATCTTAAAGAATTCACGGAAAATATCTTAAAGAATTCACGGAAAATATCTCAAAGAATTCACGGAAAATATCTCAAAGAATTCACGGAAAATATCTTAAAGAATTCACGGAAAATATCTCAAAGAATTCACGGAAAATATCTCAAAGAATTCACGGAAAATATCTCAAAGAATTCACGGAAAATAGCTCAAAGAATTCACGGAAAATATCTCAAGGAATTCACGGAAAATATCTCAAAGAATTCACGGAAAATATCTCAAAGAATTCACGGAAAATATCTCGTGGACGCGCCAGAAATGATGTAAAATATTGTCTAAATCAGAGGAGTCCAAAAAAGACTTTCCCAAATGTAATATGGATTATAATGAAAAAGTGAGGCTTAGATTCAACATTATTTTTTTATTAAATTTCGTTAAAAACACCATTTATTGATCGTGTATCGAAAGTTTATGGAGAAGACGCTGTTCCCAAATCATGCCAGAATTCTCTTCCTCCGTGCCAATGCTCATTTGTCAAGACTTGGGAGGCGAAAATTGCCAAGCTTTCAATGGGAAAATCTGACACAATCCCGTTACAGCCATGGTTTAGTCCCCTCCGCCTTTTTTATTCGTTTTCCAATTTGAAAAAGATAATCCATTCATCAAATGAGGAGGTCAAAATAACATTAAAAACCGATTCAATTCCAAACTATTTTTTACACGAAAGCGTTAGAAATTTGAAAACAAGGTAGAAGCGTTTTCTAAGATTGAATTTATGTAGAAAAATAAACACTTTTCTTTATATTTTTGCTTTTTGATAATTTTCCTGGAACCTTTGAACACCCGTCTTAACTAGCAATGAAAGATACTATTTCCTTTGCTAAGATGCTAGTCATTAATTAGAATTTAAGGTAAGGTGGAACATATAATAAAGGAACAAGTTTCAAGAGCTTTTGTTAATTTAGGAACATGTTTTGTCCATCAGTGAAGGGGCTGTTTTTTAACATTTAAACCATGGTAGGAACAAATTTGGGGAGTTTTTGTTAATTTATGAACAGGTTTTGTCCATCATAGGAAAGGTGTTTTTTTTTACATTTCAAACCATAGTATATGTTAGAAATTAATGATTTTTGGGGTGTAATTTTCATGTAAATATGGATTTATCTTAGAGATTTATGGATAATTTGTCCGTTTGGGGCACAAAATTAACCTGTTAAAAAATAAATAAATTTAGGGAACTACTTTAAAATTTACACCTTTCTGGCGTGAAAGAACACTGTTGTTCATAGGAAACAGATCTTACTGCCATATAATCCCAGTTATAAATAACTATTATTAACAAATATTACTTAAGTATTATTACAGAAAATATTAAAACTATTTTTTTATTTTTTCTGTTTATAAAAGCAACCTTTTTGTGTAGTTCCTTATGTCAACCAATCACAGACGTCTCTTTCACACCTTTTATATCATATTTTCATTCCTCTATTTTCCCTTTTTTTGTTAGATTCGCTCAACATTTTCGTTCCCTGCTTTACGCACTATCCTATGAAGCAGCTATTTAGGTGTGAGGAAATTTTCTACTGTGTAATTTCACTCACACATATTGCTCCTCTTCAATGTGCAATCGCTCCATAAAGCGATTTTTTTTTTTTTTAGAGTAGGAGGAAAAGATTCAGAGTGGGATGGGGGAGGGGGGTACTGATGGAGGTAGAGAGGAGTAGGAAGTAGGAGTAAAAATTTCAAGTGAGAAAGAGATTAAGAGAATCGAAGTTGATCTATCTTGACCTCTTTATAGCGGAAAGATTAGATGGAATGGAACAACTCCATTGTGTGAACCTACTGATTTTATCGTGGATTCCGAATCACACATTCCTCTATCGCTCGGTTCCTTCCATCTATTTTATTTCTTTTATTCCACTTTTACAACTTCATACAGTACAATCCACTTTTAAAACTTGATACAGTACAATCAAAGTTAACATTTACAATTTATCTTTCATTCATGTGTTTAATGTGGCATTCATGCCGTTGTATTTTTTTAAAGCTATATGAGCTTATTTATTTTGGTTTTGTTTATGTTGTATGTTTTGTACAAGTGGGCCCACATGGGGAAGGGTCAGCGGGTGCGATGAACGTAGAAATATCCCACTGAATAGTTATAAATTAAATGGGAGAATTTTAGGGAGGACCGATTGTGAGAGGGACTTGGGTATTTTGGTAAGTTCAGACCTTCGTCCTAGAAAGCAATGCCTAAATGCTAAGAATAAAGCTAATAGGATATTGGGATTCATTAGGAGGAGTGTAAACAATAAGAGTGCTGAAGTCATTCTAAAACTGTATCTGGCGCTAGTTAGGCCTCATCTAGACTATGCAGTACAATTTTGGTCACCATATTATAGGAAGGATATTGATTTGCTTGAGTCTGTGCAGAGAAGGATGACAAAGATGATTGGTGGGCTAAGGAACTTACCTTATGGTGAAAGGCTCAGAAAACTAAATCTACATACATTGGAAAGGAGAAGAGTCAGAGGGGAATTGATTGAAGTCTTCAAATGGGTAAAAGGATATAATAAAGGGGATCTGGGTAAGGTTCTTATACTTAGTGAACATGACAGGACACGTAGCAACGGGTTTAAGCTTGATAAGTATAGGTTTAGGAAGGAGATTGGGAGGAATTGGTTTACAAATCGTGTGGTAGATGAATGGAATAGGCTCACTAGACATGTGATAGAAGCCTCCTCTCTGGGTAGTTTTAAGAATAGATTAGATAAATATATGGATGAAGCTGCTAGATGGGATTGACTTTTTTTATGTACATATGTATATATTTTTCTAAGGAGTGGGGAGATTATATTTTGCGGTTGCATGAATGGACATAATCCTCTGGATGCATTTTATGTATATTGTAGATTAGATCTGACAAACTTCTGTTAAGGGTGACAATGTTAATGACTTTTCTCTGGTAAGAAATCTTTTGTGTGTTGACTGGAACAGGAGCTGCCAAGTGTAGGCCATGAATGGTCTTTTGCAGTCTCCTTCTTTTCTTATGTTCTTATGTTCTAGAAAGGAGGAGGAGTAAAAATTACAAGTGAAAAAGAGGGTAAGAGTATTGAAGTTGATCTATTCTGACCTTCATATAACGGATAGATTTAATAGGATGGAAAAAAAATCCATTGTATGGACATACTGATTTTATCGTGTAATCCGAACCACAGATCACTCTATCACTCGGTTCCTTCTATCTCTTTTAGATCTTTAATTCCACTTTTACAACTTCATACAGGTAACTGGAAAACAGCCTAATCTCTGTTAACATTTGCAGTTTCTCTTTCATTCATATGTTTAATGTGGCATTCACGCCGTTGTGTATTTTTGATGTTGCATATTTTTGTGCAGTAAAAAAATATATGAATATAGACATGAAACTCAAACCTTCTCTCTCTGGTACAGAGGACGAAGGAATGGCGTGATCGATAACGAAAAGAAGTTTACATCTCCTTACAAATACACTTGTACATCACCACCTGTCTTTTCTCCGGCAAGTGACATTTGCACTTTCCCACATTGATACCTTGGTTAATTATTGAAGAATCATGTTAGGAAGTCAAGTTTTTAAGGAAAAATATCTTTTTGTAGAATTCCATATATGTATATTTAAATTATAGGTTTTTCTTGCAATTCTGAACACACAGAACTAACCTAAATATTTTAGGACGCCACAAATACACAAATTCCATTTCATAGTTATGCGAATCATTTTTTAGTGACTTTGACAATAAAAGATCTAATTTGCATTGGGGCAAAGGAATAGGTATTTGTGAGGTCACGAGGTTTTTGAGTGACGTCATCAGGTTGCGTCTTCCAGTGAAGTCGGTGGTTGTCTTTCTTGAACTGATTGGCTCCCAAAGTGACTTCTTGGACATCCGTAATAAACCAGTCAGAAAACAAATTCTATAGAAGAGAAAAGCATAATTACAAAGCCATTTGTAGGTTTGTGTTTCTTAAGGTCTGGTCTATACGAGTTTGTCAAGCTCTTTCCAAAGGTTCAGTCATGGAAAAAATAACTTTTAGAGATGCCACAAGATATTGATTTTTCCCCCTTCCTGTTTCCCTTAACTCGAGAATCTCTCACCTCAATGTCGACGGTCGAGTCACCGCTCAAAGAACTTTCGTCCTTCTCATAAAAGTTCTCCAACCTCAGCAGCCATTCATTCCACTCTAGCCACGGCTCCAGGGTCAGGATTCTCATGTTGGGAGGCAGCGATGTTGCAAGAGAAGGATTCTGGTGCTAAAATGGAGCGACACATAAAAGGCGTAAGCAACGGGGTCATTCCCTTATCCGAGGGGCTTTCCTTGCTTATATAATTATTGACCTGTGAATGGCTCGCCAACCTTAAGGTAGAGACCAACATGCAATATGAACCTCGAGGGTACTCTATCAATGTGGAGATCGGAAAAAACTAGAGGTTAACCTAGCTAATTCTCTCCTACGCTGTCTGGATCCTGAGGGATCAGTCACGAATCCATTAGCGCAAGTGGTTAAACATAAGAATTGGTGGAAACATTGTTTTGTGGTGAGTCGAACAGGAGTAATTTGGAATTATATTTAAAAAAGATAGAAAACAAACAAGAACATGACCCAAATTTTTGAAAAGTTTGTAAGCAAAGTGGTGGAGACGCGTCTTCTGATGATCTTGGACAGGGAGAGAGGAAGTGACAAACAAAAGAAAACAGCAAGATATAAAAAAATCTAGAAATGCCCACCTGCGAGTTTACGAATGAACCGGGAGACGAAAAGGTAAGGACGGGTTGTAGGAGGATTTCTTCACCGAGGGAGCGATGCTGACAACCGAAGTCACACTCTGAGTAGGCCTGAGCACTGAAAATGCGCCAAGATCATCATTCTTACCAGGACTCAATTCCAAAGTGGAACAGTTCTTAACGCTTTCATCTGCGTTATGCCAGTCTCATCGGCTTATTCAATCACCCCTCCCCTCCGTATTTTTTTCTCTTAAGCAACAACATTGATATTTGTGTCTACTGATCTGAAAATAATCGTCCTACATCATCAAAAAAGATTTCCTTAATGAGGTTGGAGACAATGTCTCTAAGGAACACAAGGAAACACTATCCGGAACAAGCCACTAATGATTTTAAAAGGGGGTAACTGATGAAAAGGGGAAGACAGCTGCCAGATTGGCAGTGCCTATTACCTCAAGTACTATCAAAACGCAAATAATATTAAAGTCTAACTATAAGGGATACATACTCGTAATATATTTCGGCCTTATACATACAAATGTTCCAAAAGTATTAATACCTCTATCTAATTCCACAATTTTCGCCATAGTCCATGAACCATTTATTAAGAGATTAACAAAATTTGAAAGCGTTGAGAGGAATGTGTTAATATATACACCAACAAAACTCCAAGTTTGATAGAAAAATATAGGAATAATAACACATTTTATGAACACTTTTAATTAAAAAGCATTCATACTTTATGAAATTTTAGGACTAATAGCTAGTCAACAATATATCCTTTTTGTTTAATGACACTCTTCAAATTATTATTATAGATTTTGACTAGGTACAAATAAACTTTGGGTGGAATTTTGTCCCATGCTTCTTTGCAAAACTTCTGAAATTGATCGATGTTTTGGATTGAAGTAGGACAACTCTGATGACCATTACAAAACGTTTATTTTAGTTTCTCTAACCCAGGAAGAAACCATTTTTTATATCTGTTTTATATCTTTGTCGTGTTGAAAGACTCATCTTCTTTATAGGTCAAGCTTTGAGCATCACTTTTCTAATAATCTTCAAGAATCTTTCTATATTCATTATGTCGTTAATACGATGAAGTGTACCAGCAACTGTTACACTGAAAATGTCATATAATACTCGTACCTAGATCCATATTTACCTGACATCATTTTTGCCGAAAAACTCAATCTTTGTTTCACCTGATCACGAGCAGATAGCTACAAAAATTTGAATCTTTTTTCAATTGAGCGTTGGCCTACTTCAGACGGGCTTTCGAATAAATGTTTTCATGTATTTCTTTCTCGGACAAGATCCATGCATTTTCCTTTCAGCTGAATATTGGAGAGTGTCCAAACTAACATTGACGCCTTCCTCTCTTAACTGGCCTTTCATCTACCTTCTAGTCATCTTTGGATTACACTGGAGAACAATGTATTTGGTGAATTGACAAAAGTCCATTTCCTACCTAATTCGAGCATACTAAATTCAAATCTGAAATCAGATTCTCTCTAAATGCTACAGATTTTTCGTAATATCAATAACGAATATTATACAATAATTTTCATTTTATCACGCCTATCATCATGCCCAGAAGTAATTTTGAAATCGTCCTTTTGCGTTATTCATAGTAAAGCAGTTTTTTTTGTACAAACATTTTATTACATATGAGAAGAAACTTGAATTACACATTAGGATTACAAATATTGTAATCAAATAGATGCTAATTTATTAATGACCGTACATCAGGCTGAAGGATCTCTTCTTGATTTCAATCGGGCAAAAATCTGCGTTTGTAACTCTTTCTCTTGTAAGTCTACTCTGGCTGATCTCTTCCAAACGTCCAGCAGTAGTCTGCCATCATATGTCTATCCCAGTGACCTTGGTAGCGGTCTTCCATCGCCATCAAATCCTGATGGAAGCGTTCCCCTTGTTCGTCGCTTACGGCTCCCACATTCTCTGGGAATCGGTCGAGGTGACTATTTAGGAAGTGCAGCTTCACACTCATGTTGCAACCCAGATCACGATATGCTAAAAGCATATTAGTAAGCAGATCCTCGTAGCTATACGCTTTTTTGTTTCCCAAGAAGTTACGAACAACGGCAGAAAATGAGAGCCAGGCTGCCTTCTCTTTTTCATTTATGGTGTTCACGAATCTAGAATCACTCAGAAGTCTTCGGATTTGGGGACCATCAAATACTCCTGCTTTTATTTTTTCGTATGACAAAGCAGGAAACGCTGATACTATGTACTGAAAACAATCATTGTCAGTGCTCAACGCCTTGTCATACTGCTTCATCAACCCCAGTTTGAGATGAAGTGGAGGGAAAACGATCTTCTCTCGACTTACGATTGCCTCATTGACAATGTTTGGCATGCCTGCTTCCAAAGTTTCCAGAACTGGCCAATCTTTTGGGGACCAGTGTTTGTCACGGGTTCGACTGTCCCACATACAGATATAGCATGGAAACTTTATATATCCCTTCTGCTGGCCAAGGGGGAAGTTGACCACCTTAAGGTCTACACATATGATCCAATTGTGTTCATGCTACTTACTCGTAAGTAAATCCATGACCATTCTTCTGTCATCGTGAGTTTCTCGCAGATGGACAGAGTGACCTAAGAGGAACTGCCCTAAAGTCATTGCCATTATGCAAAAGGACACACTTGAGGCTACGCTTGGAGCTATCCAAAAACAGTCTCCACTCAGCAGGGCTATAGGTGCCAAGTCCCAACTCAGTAAACAGACAAGGAACATCGTGGCAGTATACAAATTGTTTATCCTCAGAGAAATACTTAACAAATGTACTCCATCTTATTCGGTAATAGGATATTCGTACCGACATGTCAAGCATATGCCTTTCACTCAACCTAGAGGCTAAAAGTTCTGCAGCTTTTTTAGAGATCACCAAATCACATCAAGTCATTCAAATCCTCTTGATTGAAACAGTGAGGAGCTAATGACTATTCAGCATCTAATGATGAATCTGCAGACTCTGAATCCATTCCGTGGACGTCCATATCACGTACATCATTTTCATCCTCGGAAGAAGCATATCCACTGAAAATCGGAACTGGTAAAGACTCAGAATGAGGTACTGGCCGGATCGCCGAGGGAATGTTGGGGTAGTCGATCTTGTGCCGATTTTTTAGTATTCACCAGTGAGAAATGACAGTCCGATACATGATCCTTTGGCTCTCGCCACACCATGGGGATTCCAAAAGGAAGACTATTTCTCTTTTCTTTCGACCACTCACGAAGATGTTCCACACATCTAGGCAAACAGCATGCGGGGCCCACTTCTTATCTTGATCGCCAAGAGGAACATCAAAATATGCCTTATAAGTGCGGATCACAAAGTTTGATATATTGCGCCTATGACGAACTAGCATGTAACAGCCACATATGTAGCAGAAGGTGTCTGGATCATTAACGCAATTTCCTCTTGACAAAGCCATCACTCTAACGTGAGACCTAAAAAAAGAAACGATAATGTCAATATTTTGCACGATAACACTTATTACTATCTTACTACTATGTACTGTGAAGTATTTGCTTTCTACAAGCACCCTCTCTGTCCGTCCAGAGGGCAGTTTTCGGGGAAACGAGAAAATCGAAATTACAGAATAACTATAACATGTAGGTAAAAATGGATTATATATGTGAAATCAGCATAAAAAACGAATTAAAATTGCCAGATAAATCTCACTAACCAGAAAATGTGATTAAAATTGTTCCCCTGTGTTATCTAAGGATTCTCCCAACCGTGACGAGTGGAATTTTCGAGGACGACCCGCATGAGGGGAATTTGTAGTTGCCCCAATTCCTTAAAGTTTCTTGTTACTGACTCAACTGTAGATTTAGTTCTTTAGAAATCTTCTTGTAACTCATCCTAGATTTTAATTTCGTAATTATTCTCGAAATGATGTTTGTGAAATAATCCTGTCCAGGATACGAGGCCAAAGAAAATGTTTTTAGATTCTTTCTAGACTTCCTGACTATTCTAAATTATTCTATTAAATTAAGTAATATTTTACTCAAAGTGTTCATTTTTCTATTAAATGGTCACAGAAATTACTCGTGCGCTTTGAAACTGCACCATAATTTAAACAATATAAATCAAACATAAAGATGTGAAAATGATATCTTCTGAATACTTCTTGGCTGCGAATGTCCATACAAAAAAAGTTATTACTCTTTTTGGGGTTGGTGTGGGTGTGGGGTTTATTAATACATTCCCAATGCCTCCAAATTCTGCTAACCTACAATAAGAGGTCCATAAACTATGACGAAAGATCCTGGTACTAGTTAGGGATATGAATATTTTCTAGAGCAAGTGTATATTATAGATTTCGTCATTTTGAAATTATAATCGACAGAGTCGACTCGTTGTTGCTTATAGAGACTAAGGGTCGTATAGGTTGGTGGGGGCTGTGGTTGTATAGGTTGATGAACCCTGAGGTTCTTCCTTAATGGCTGGTAATTAGAAAAAATCGCCAGGAAACCACGATTTGCCATTTAACTTGTAGTGGTCACAACTGTGGTAGGCAGGGGTCAGCCTACTGCATACGACATGCACCAAACAAATGCCTCTTTTAACTTATCATTTCTGCCATCACAGTACATGAAGGTACATTAAAACTCAGATTCAAGGGAAACTACCACTTCAAATTTCACTTGAGAATAAGTAGAGGGTGTCCTAAAAATCGCCACACATAGTAAAATAGTTTGTTTTTAAATTTTCCTTCAAGAATTGCCTTGGTCAAAAAGAAGAACGGCTGGAAATTATCGTCATGACTGGTTCGTAGCCCTTCAGAGATCCACTGAACGAGCCCCACTATATTTAAGGGGGATAAGCGTTTAAAGGCCGTGGTATAAAAGGAAAAGACCAGGAGCATGGATCATTTAAACACAAAAGAGGCGACTTCAAGTATTGCAAAACAAATGCATGTACCTAATCACGGGTACACGCAGGCAAGAAGACCTGCATAGACAGGTGGAGATAACTCCCATTAACAAAGTCATAGAAGAACGGACCCGGAAAATGCAGGATCTGGTTAATCGGGAACTGAGTGATGAAATCACCCATATGATTAACCAGAACAGAAGAGCTGACTGTCGCCCCAGATTCCCCAGCTCCACCAACCAAGTGGCTGGCGGAGACGAAGTACCGTTCTATTCATAAAGTGATGTAAAAAAACCTGTAAAGAAAAGTAACAAACCGAACAAGACAAGAAACCCAAATTACCACAACAACCCACCGATGAAGACACCTTTAAACCAAGACTACGAAAGAAACCCTCGATTTCGACAAAAAAATCAGCAACTAGAAGAAACAAAATCACTAAAAAACACACGCACACAAAAATTACCAATACATTAAGCACGCACTTAAACGTATTAAAAAGCACATAAAAAGTAAGCAATGCATAACATACATCGAATAAAACTAAAATATTATTAAGACAAATGGCTTGAACGCCATAAATAATAATAATTATAATAATTATTTATAATTATTACAAATCTACAGTAACAACAAAGAATACACGCAACCAATAAAATAATAAATGTGATAGGTCTGATCACCAGACTCTAGGCATCTCTTTGCACCCTACTACACTTCTTTCTCTTTTCTCTATCTACCCACACACTATATCGTCCTCCCTTACATGCACCCACTTTAATTTAATCATAATCATAATCACGGATCATTTAAAGGAACGCATTCTAAATGCAATCATGTCCATAACGCACATGATGGCACATGTTCGCCATGAGTGTGAGAGACGACTACGTATGTGCTTAAAAATAAATGGACATCATTTAGAGAATATTTTTTAAATTAAGGGACATTTTACTCAAAGTGTTCATTTTTCTATCTATGGCGACTTTTAGGACATATTGCATATAAACAATAGACGAGTGTCAAGATTCGTAGAACCTTGGATTAGACGAGTGTCAAGATCCGTAGAACCTTGGATTAGACGAGTGTCAAGATCCGTAGAACCTTGGATTAGACGAGTGTCAAGATCCGTAGAACCTGGGATTAGACGAGTGTCAAGATCCGTAGAACCTTGGATTATTATGTGAACCTGTGGAGAATGAAGTGCTGGCCTCGGGCGACCAGCCCCGTCCCAAAGGCTGTCTCGTTCAGAGGTTCCCCAACGCCGAAGGCGTCGTCGTAGAGGAGTCGTCGATGCACCATCAACTCGACCTGGCCCTCTGCTAACGAAGATCCTCCCTGATGAAAAAAGATCGAGAAGGACTTAAGGCAAGATGGTCCAGACAAAGAGGTTAAAGGTGGTTGGGGGAGGGGAGTTGGCGACAAGGGGTTCAAGGAGCAAACCCGAATTCCTGAAGTCTGACCATCCTTTCCCTCGCAAAAAAAACCTGAAGGGCGAAGCATCGTATAGGAACCCTATCACAACAGGGAGAAGGGAGGTTCAATACATGAAGAAGAGTGGCAGGAATTAAAAACAAGGTTAACAGACATAATTCGCGTGCTCTCAATTATTCTGACCTATGACCTTATGACCATATGACCTTCAAAACTTTCAGTGAGTATGGCAATCCGATCCATAGTTAGTTTTCTTTTAATAATTCCCCGACTAACCTTGGTAATTAAAATAATTCAAAACAGAATGTAAAACAACATAAGGGTTTCAAATTTAGTTAGAATCGGCCGAATAGTTAAGATATTATTGCCAAAAAACGCATTGAAAAGTAAAATGGTTACCACCCGACCGACATAGTAACTTATAGAATCGCGTCCACGGGACTAAAAAGACCGGGAACATTTATCTGACTTGTAAAGATTGAACGAAAAAGAAGAATAAAGGAAAAAGATGAGGACAGATAGAAGAAAAGAGAAAAAATAACTTTTTTCTGGGTTTCAGCACTGATCCGCCCCTTTTTTAGGTACTTTTATTGGCTGACTAACCACACCAGATGTAGCTTAACTTCACTGGCTGTAATCGAGGCCAGGGATTATTTTTGAAATTTGCAAGGGATGGAGAATAGGAAGAGTATATTCATATCACCTAATATATTAGATTCTACTCTCTCTCTTTCTCTCACTCGCTCAGTCACTTCCCCTCTCTCTTACACAAGCTCTCTCACTCACTCACATCCTCACACTCACTCACCTACACTCACACCCAGGGGCGGATCCAAGGGGGAAAGGCATCCTCCCCCCTTGGAAATTCCAGACAGTGTGCCTGGCTTGCATCGCTTTTCGAGTCGGCATCTCGTGTCTTGAGTCACGGCGGACACACACCGCGTGCGCGCGTGCGCTTGCCTCGCTGACCAGTCGGATCGCGCATCTTCACTCACACGCCTGGCCCTTCCGATCTTTGTCAGCTGGCCTGAGCTGGGCATGATGTGATTGCTGGCATCTTTCACTTTTGGAGCTAATTCCAGCATCCTCACTCTCCTCGCAATTACACCAGCAGCATCTCCGCGTTATCCTCTCTCTGAAACACAGTAGTACAAACTAAGTGATTTTTTTATTATATATTGTTACGGACATAGGGTGATGTGAGCGGCTGGGCTTTTCCATGCGATGCATTAGTTCTTTCTCATTCACAGGGCGTGAGGCATGAACGAGCCGGCGATTTAAAGATCACCTCGTTCTTCAAGACCAAAGTTGCCAAGCACTTCGACATCGCCAGCCTCTAGATCCGACAGCGACACCGAATCTCACCAAGAGGAGCAGGAGGGCAAGGAACTCGCTTCTCTCTTTTCGCATGGCACACTGACAATTCCCGTAGCTCCATTGAACGTTGCCAACTTCATTAGGAACAAGGTGGCCACCTACTCCGAGAAAGTGGCGTTAATCAACCATATTGCCCCTGGCGGAAGTACTCGTTGCTGAACGAGGTGGATACTGCGTTGCATGTGTGCTGTTCGGCAGAGTTGGAGATCATAGTATGGGTACCTTGGTGTTAAAGCCGAAGTGCAGGTACAAAGAAAGCCACCGAACTGCTCAGCAGTCACAATAAGCACGGATATCACGCGACAGCTATAATGAAAATGGAGGCGTTTGTGAACACTTTGCGAAACCAGACGGGGGCTGTCGACACCATGCTACAGGTGGAGAAGAAAGAGCAAATAGAGACCAACCAGTGCCTGTTGATTCCGATCATTGAGAGCATCCTCTTCTGCGGACGAAATATGCTGCCTCTCCGTGGGTATCGAGATGACGGTGCATTAGACCCCTCTATTCCGAGCAAAACTGGAGAAGGAGTCTTCGGAGCGTTTCTGCGTTATCGAGCCTAGGGAGTAGATGCCGACGTCAACCGCCTCCTCATCAACTTGGCCAGCAGAGCCAACTCAATCCTCATTAGCAAAACTATTCAGGACGAGCTGATCGATATCAGAGGTGGGTGACGCTACAACCTCTGTCCCCAAAATATATCTCATTCTAAAAGTAGAATTCATGCTATTTTGACATTATGAGCAGGTGTCACCATAATCATATTTCGATTTACAGGTCTATTACTCCTGGAAGAGGTCTTAGCCGGAGTGTCAGTGGTATTCGCAGTACTAATGGACGAGACCACGGACATCTCAGGGAAGGAGCAAGTCACCATTATCTTCGACACGTCGAAGAGGATATCAAGGAGGACTTTCTCACTTTCGTCCATGTTGAGAACCTCACCGGTGAAGGCCTGGCCTAACTGCTCATTCACACTGTACATGGCCTTGGTTTGGACATGTCAAAATGCTGGGGCCTCGGCTTCGACGGAGCGAGTGGCATGATGGGAAAGTTCAGAGATTGTGCCGCCATCACCATAGAGCAATACCTCCTCGCCAAACCGATCCACTGCTTCAATCACCGACTGAACCTGGTGTTGACCAAGGCCTGCGATGTGGAAGAAGTGAAACTCGCCCATCAGACGCTAAACGAAGTCCATAACTTCCTTTACTCCAGCAACATGCGGACGCTCCGGTTCTCCAAAATCGTGAAGCTTTCCTCAGCTAAGCGATAGAAGTTGGTGCCCTTGTGTCCCATCAAATGCGTTGAGCGGCATGATGCAGTCCTCGTGTTCATCGAGTTTCTGCCTCACATCGCGGTCTTCATGGAAGAGAAAATGAAGCGGATGCCATGCTTCCATCTTACTCGCCGCGATTACGGACCCCAGCTTTCTCATTGGGCTGGTTGCGGCGGTGTCAGTTTTGGCCCAGACACTCGAACCGAGCAGGACCCTGCAGATGTAGGACGGTGACTTGGCATCAGCATATGCATTGATTCGTGAGATCGAAACTGTTTTCGCCAAGTTCAGAAGGAATGCCTAGGAGCACTTCCACACTGTATTTAAAAAAAAAACAAGGGTCTTCTGATTGAAGTGGACTCAGCTCACGATGACGTGCCTGTTCCTCGAGTCTGTGCACGACAGATACAGTGCGCGAATATCCCGACCAGGACTGCTGAGGAGTACTATCGACCAAGTGATCGCTGAGCTGAAAAGAAGATTTGAGGACGATACCGTGCCAGTTGCTCTCCGGTTGAAGGAGCTTCTTAAAGGCTCATAATCAGACGTGGATGCCGTCCTTAATGCGGTTAAGCTCTACAAGAGCGATGTTGAGTCACTGGTGCTCGTGCAGGCGGAGGCACAGTGGTAGACAAATTTCGCTCCGGTCTTCGGGACTGTCAAGAATGCGAAAAAATACGCCGAGACCTTATGTTCCCGAACGTTGCGAATCTCCTGACCATCTTAGTGACTTTGCCGGTCTCAAATGCAGAGGCTGAACGCTCATTCTCATCCTTCATACAGCTAAAGACCTACATGAGGAGCACCATTGGCCAGGATCGCCTCAACGGCCTCACACTACTCGCTGTCCACAATGACATTCAAGTTCCGAATGATCAAATGATTGACAAGTTTGCGGAGAAAAACCGACATCTCCTCTTCGCTTAGGCAAATGAAGGGTGACATTGGGCATGGGCCTACGATTTTAAGAGACCCTACTCCTGGAAAATAAAAATACTTTTTCTATTATGTTCCTTGTTACCTAAGTAGGCGAAATGACTTGCCAGTAGCCTACATCATTATAGTCTACACTAAATGTACATATTGATCAGTTATGCCTATAACTTATTCGTATGTATTCAGCACTGATTATTTGTACCATCATACATGTATTACTCATAAAACTATGTGCCACTAATGAAAATCCTAGCATCGCCCCCCCATTCGCTTTTTCTGGATCCGCCACTGCCCACATCCACTCTCTCTCTCTCCCTCTCTCTCTCTCTCTTTCGCACACACCATTCACACGATCTTTTCCCCACACTATCTCACACTCTCTCTCTTCTTTACTCCCACTCTCACTCACAACTCCCATGCACACACACTATCTCTCTTTTTTACCTCTTTACTCTCTCTCACTCACCCGCACCCTCTCTCTCTTACCTCTTCACTCTCTATCTTTCTCTCCCTCTTACAGAAAATTACACACACTATCTCACGCACTCGCTATCTCTCCCTCTTACTCTTAATCACTTGCTCTCTCTTTCACCCAATCTTTTTCACTCACTTATTCCGTTTTACTTAGTTTCTCTTACTCACGCTGTATCTCATTCTCACTCACAATCTTTCTTATTCTCTCTCTCTCTCAAATACTCACTGACTCACACACTCTCTTACTCTCTATTACGCACTCACATACATACACTCTGTCTCACACTCTCTCTCACTTTCTTTTTCATTCTCCCGTACTCCCTCCTTCAGCTTGAAGTGATTGTTGAGGTCTTGTCAAGTGCAAACGTGTTGATACATTGCTTATGTGTGAACTACTGTGTGTGCCGTTTTCATTTTCTTAGGCGTACTTTCAATTTTAAAGCTAAAATCAATGATTCTATCTCAGTCTTTACGTATCATTCTCTGCTATTCCCTTATCCGTGTTCCCATTGTCTAATATTCAATTTTAATAGCTAAGTGAAACTACACGCATTCCTAATTTATAAACTCTATAAGCCAATCAGAGTCAAGAGTTCTCTCGACACAAGTGACGCCAGAGATTTCAACCAATCAGCGAATAGGCTAAATTTGATCTGCATCATATTGTCTTAGGTCTTAGCAAATCTCGGTAGGTGGACTGATTTATATCAACTATAACATAAATCAGACGCATCATCTCGCAAGAGATATACAAAATCTTAACAACTTCGATTAAGAACTAATGAGGCATTCTCTATGCTCAAATGACTTAACTCTATCAGATTATTATCTTTTTAGGAGTTTAGCAAATCACTTGAAGAGAATGAAGATGTCAACACAAAAAAGATCGAAACAACCCCTAAGTTTTTTTAAAAATCAAAGTCAAACGTATTTTACAAACATGGTATTGAAAAGTTAATAGAATGCTGGAGATTAACTCATTTTAATTACTAAAGTGTTGTTATTTCTTCTGTGAATTTCATGTTGATGGCAACACATCTCAAATAAAACATTTTACTCATAAAAACTTTTGCTCTATTAATACAATAAACTGTAATTATGTTGAATAATTAGACTAAACTTTGTCAGTTGGAATCGGACCTTATTTTCTGAGAGTTAACGGCATCATGGAAAGTATACAGCACCACCTAAATTAGGTCCGCGATGAAACAACTATAAAGGAAACTGTAGAGACAGAAATTCTGGTCGGTAAAAGCCGGAAAATAGAAACGTAAGTAATCCGAGATGTACAAAATCATATTTAAATTTTTAGGGAGCAATTTCTTTATTTACGGTGGTAAATTATTGGAATGGCCTTCCAAGAGAGGTCATTAATAGGAGTTGCATGAATGGGTTCAAGGACCACCTTCATAACTATTCAAGAGGATGCATGTCCTTTGCGAGTGGTTGATATTGACTTGCCTTTAGGTTATATGGGCATAAAATGCTTATATTTTTATCATCATCATCATCATTTCCATTTTCCAACCAATCAGTGTCAGCGTACATCGACAACACCACAAAAACAGCCCTCCGCCATTTATTCATCTTTATAAACACAAAAACACCCATTATTTTGTGCACATCAATTCGCCTTTTAGAGCAATGGGTCGCTATGCGCTGTAGTATCTCGTCCAGTCAGGATATATCCATAGGTTGAAGACCTCAAATACGCTCCCTAACCTCTTTCCTGCATTTGTATCATAAACAAAATTATCCACTTTTTTCTCAATCAGTTTTTAGTCGCGTGCACGCAACTCTATAAGTTACTATGTCTGTCCGTTGGTCGGTCGGTCGGATCGCAAGTATTTGACTTTTCAATGAGTTTTGTGGCGATACCATCGTAACTATTCGGCCAATTTTAACAATATTTGAAACCCTAATGTTTTTTTTTAATTTTATTTCGAATGATATAATTGCAAAGTAGGTCCTTCCAAGGTTACTCCGGGAATTATTAAAAGTTTTGAAGGTCGTATGGTCATAAGTTAGAATAAATGAGAGCACGCGACTTAAGTCTGTTGACCTTGTTTTGTTTGTTAGTAAGTCTGTAGCCACATATTGTAATATATGAACCAAATTCTTATAACATTTGTCAACTTTGTCTCTGAAGATGATACGTGCCATATCGAAACGCGTGTAAAAACATATTGAGGAAAAGTACATTAATTTACTATTACCTTCCTTAAGATTGAAACCTAAGTTTTCAATGAACTTCGGAGAGCTTTTATCCACGAGTTGAAAAAAGAAGAGAAGGCGAATATAGAACAAATCGAGAGAATGGAAAAGAAAATTATTAAAGCACAATTAGCCGTTGCTTTCAATAAAACTTGCCAGAATAAACATATATACATAAATTAACACCCTTCTCCCTCTCAGCTCCTGACACGAGAACTTCACACATACATATATTCATTAATAACAAATAATTATGCGTTACCTGAGCGCGATCAGTCATCAGTGCTACGTTTCCTTTGCTATTTGTAGATTGGAGGATGATCCGTGACGTCACTGGGTAGTAATTCTGCGATACCGGTTCAGTACTATTCAGGACCCACGTCTCTCTGTAGTCTTTAACTCCTGTCAGGACACAAAGGGGGGGGGGGATAAAGTCAACTTCCTTCAGTTAATGACGCGTGTAAATACCATTTAAAGTCTTTAAAATTATGATCAAAAGACAAAAGAGGAACAAAACAGAAGAAAAGCGAAGAAGTCGAAACGTGAATGGGTAGAGAGGAAAGATCTGAGACCACAAAGTTTTCTGTCGCATGCATTTATCATTGCCACCATATGTTGAAGAGGGGGAGGGGAATATCCCACATTTCATTGTGGTAATTTTGTACATGAGATGTAAATGCTTTGGATTCTTCTCCTTGAGAACCTTGGTTTCTTATCAAGTTGAACATAAAAGAAAGGAGTGAATTCGAGGAGACGAATCCAACCTCATAAGCCAATAAGGATGGATATGGTCGAGGTTCCTTCGGATATGGTCGAAGCTCTTTGAATGAGGCGAATTCAAGCACTTTCACTCCAATAAGGTCGACCATAGTTAAGATGGGTGAATGCATAAGGATGAATGCATCCTGGTTATCCGATTATCTTCCATGTGGTTGAGGCTCTTTCGCAGATACACTGGGTGTGGTCATCTTTTACTAACGATGGTCGCAATAAACTCGTAACCACAGGCTCGAAACCCGATACCCACGACTGATCCTCTCAATTAACAAGAACATAAATTGAATCGAAAAAAGGATTCTAAAATACAACAGGAACACTAAAGTCTTATTGGAAAATATGTTCCATTTACATAGGAAGAATTATTAGTTAAACACTACATATTAATGAAATAAAACTGTGATTATTTAAGCAGTATTAATTAAATAGTAATAAAATTAGCAGTGATAAATTAAAAATTATAAATTAATAATGCATGAATGGAGAAAATTATAGAACTAATGACATGAACTCACTTTCGACATTGTATTACGCATGAGAATGTACGTGTGTAGCAGAGGTGTGCGGTGACCTTTGAAGATGAGGAAGCAATTCAAGTTTTACAAAAATAAATATGTTAATTCAAGTAAATATGTTGTTCATTAAAAATAACTATAAAATTGTAAGCTACTCACTTTATTTAAATGTTATTCTTTTAAAACTTTATTTAAATATTAAAATAGCTTCTGTAAGTATGTACAACCACAAGTCAAGATGTTCTATCATATTGGCCTACATTGTATTTGCGAATGCAACAGTTTTGGATGACATCTAGTTTGGGCGTAGACCTACCTGTTTTAATATTTTTTTCTCTTTCATTATAAGTCATCGCACTGAACTTCCTTTTCACTAATTTTTCAATAATGCAATCGCATTTCCTCACAGCTACTAACTGATCTCAAAGATTCGAGGGGTGAATCCGGTAGGGCTGCCATAATCCAGGAAATATAAACAAAATGCTTAAGATACAAGAGTATAACCATACAGAGTTTAGTATTTAATATAACCTAAAAATTGCTTCAGAGCATAATAATAGTTCCGTCATTGTGTCTTAGACCTTTTATTGCTTTTTCCTAGATTCTGGCAATCCGGCAGAGTTGCAAGATGCAAGCAGATGACTGCAAAGCTAAATTTGCTTCCCTTTCCCTATGCAAATAGGTTATATTTTTCTTAATTCTAACACGGCATTGAAATATCTAGATAAAAATCATAAAACTCTAATGACTGTATATTATTGCTAAGAAAAGCAAAGCATCTTTTAAACTATTCATTCCAAAGCACCAAAAAAGCAGAACTATTGTTGAAATTAAGAGAGAAAAAAAGAGAGTAGAAATCTCGACGAAAAGGATGCATTTCTTCAATTGCAGTCGGGCTCATCAGGGTCTAACGCCAATTAGATTGAAAGTGAACCGTCCCGTATGGCGTATACAAGTACAGGCAAGCATAAATGTGAGAATAAAATTGATTCTGCTGTCATATAAATTGTTGGGGTGTAATTCCTTTTTCTTTTCTTCTTAAATGGGGGCAGCATTGCTTCCCTGGATTCCATTGACTGCACGCCACTGATGTGTAGGTATATATATATATACATGTACGAGTATCTTTATAATGTTCGTCTTTGTGTATGTGTATACCTGTGTATACATTTGTATAGCTGTGCATGTATATTTTACTTGATCGATGGTCCGTGGAATAAAGAAAATATTTTCTGCCCCTTGCTAACAACAGTACCCATTTATCAAAATCCCAATGCCTACGGTTACAAAAGTGACCATCCCTCGCGTCTCGTATTTTTGAATAAATTTGCTTTGATGGCATTCCTTGGGCAAGTCGCGCCACCTTACCTCCACTTAATACCCCCCCCATCCTCAACTGAATTAGCAGTCCTCTCTCCTGAATAAGACCCTTCTGTTTTGTTCAAGTATGCCCCGCCTCATAAACAGGGCGCACAACCCCGATCTTAAAATCTCCGGGCATAACTGACCGAGTGGCTTAAGATCTGGATAAACCCACTCTTCTTTGTACCAAAATGTGCCCAGGTTGGCAGGAATTAAACTCCAGTTTAAGCTTTCCCCCCACCTCCTACTTCCATAAAATTAGTATATACACTCCGAATTTATTTGTAAAAAAGTAGCTAGTTGTGGTAGGAAACATTCCGAGGTTGACCTCTCAGTTAAACTCCTAAGATCCCGAGAACCTTCCTTAGAAATCATTTAGAATCTTGATCAATAAAAGACTGCCCCGAATCACCGCCTTTGGCTTCCCTTTTTACGCCGTATTGAGGACAAGCGGTAGGATTCGACTCGGTTGGTCACGTTCCAGAAGAGGACCGAGTACCAGCACACCCGTGCCAACAAGGATTGTCCCTGGAAGTAGAACTCTCGTCCATTGCCTTCAAAAAACTTCCGTTGGGCCAGCCACATTTGATCCCCCACCAATAACCATCAACAGAGGGGGGCTTAAGGAAAAGGTCTAACCAGTACAGGTGACCCTAACCATTTTACATCACAAATAACGACTAAATAATAATATCATAATTAATCGTATGAGTAGTATGAGTAGTAATAGAGGTAGTAGTAGTGTTAGTAGAGGTATTACTAGTAGTACTATTACCAGTAGTCGTACTAGTAGTAGTAGCAGTAGTAGTAGTAGTTGTAGTAGAGAGGTAGTATTAGAAGTAGTAGTAGAAGTAGTAGTAGTTGTTGTACTAGTAGTAGTAGTAGTAGTAATGTAGGTATAAAAGATTGTGAGAAGAAGTTTGCAAAGTGGAAGTGAAGAGGCATGGAAGTACTATAACCTAAATAGCAGAAAGAGGAAAGTTCCTGGTGTACTAGGATCGAGAAGATTGTTGTCTCCTGGACGCGCCCATGTTGTTTTATCCTCCCGGGGTCATTGACCCTAGTCCTGATTACTTGAGTAAGGCAAAGACAAGACAGAGTTCGAATACAATCCGCATCTCAGCATCTGCACTTCCCTTTCTACCTCCCAAACCCCGCGAGGCTATAAGTTTCCTTTGAAACCAGTTTATCTTTCAATCCAGAAACCACTTCTTTTAACCCAGAAACCATTCTTCCTTTGAACTCAGAAACTAGTCATTCTTTGAAACCAGAAACTAGTCTTTCTTTAAATCCGAAATCATTCTTTCTTCGAATTCAGAAACCATTTTTTAAAATCCAGAAACCCTTCTTTTTTGGAAACCAGAAACCAACCTTCCGTTGAAACCAGAAACCATTCTTTCTTCAAAATCAGAAACCTTCATTTCTTTGAACCCAAAAAACATTCTTTGAATCTATAAACCAGTCTTTCTTGGAAATAAGAAGCCATCCTTTCTTTGAATCCAGATAACAGTCTTTCTTTGAATCCGAAAGCATTTTGTATTTAAATCAAGAAACCATTCTTTCTTTCAAACCAGAAACCATTCATCTTTTGAAACCAGAAAACATTTTTTCTTTAAAATCAGAAAACGTCCTTTCTCTCAATCCAAAAACCATTCTTCCTTTGAAACCAGAAACCATTCTTTCTTTCAAGCCAGAAACCAGTCTTTCTTGGAAACAAAGAAAAAAGATTCTTTAAATCCAGAAGCCATCCTTTCCTTGAAACCAGAAACCATTCTTTCTTTCAAGCCAGAAACCAGTCTTTCTTGGAAACAAAGAAAAAAGATTCTTTAAATCCAGAAGCCATCCTTTCCTTGAAACCAGAAACCAGTCTTTCTTGGAAACAAAGAAAAAAGATTCTTTAAATCCAGAAGCCATCCTTTCCTTGAAACCAAAAACCATTCTTTCTTTGAAACCACAAACCATTTTTTTCTTTGAAACTAGAAACCATTCTTTCTTTGAAACCAGAAACCATTCTTTCTTTGAATCTAGACCCCATTTTTTAAAACTCAGGAACCATTTTTTTCTTTGAACCCAGAAAGCATTTTTTCTTTGAACCCAGAAACTATCGGGTGACTTACGTTTCTGCATTTCTCGTCCGTTGGCATCGGTATAGAAGGTCTTTTTGGTGTCCATTTCGGTAAACTGCAGTCGATGAATGATCTCCTTTCCAATTCCGTCCCTTTTAAAGATCCAAGCTGTGATAATCTCCGGAAAAACGCGGTAAAACAAAAACTTGGAAATTGGGGACCATGTATCACATGAGGTTGTCAGTCGAAGGGAAACATTGACAATACCAGATTCCCGTTTCACCAAATTCGATAGTGTAGACACTAAAGTATTTGTAAATAGATCATCTACTCATATCTACTCAATTGCTACACATTTTCCTCGAAATTGGTATGGCAGACACATTTCAAGAGGGGGCTTCTATTGCTAAGGCCTAATTCTCAACTCTAAGGCTTAAGTTTGAGTCTTGACTTGGGTCTTACTAACGTTCTGTATTCAAATGGCTGAAGAACCGGAGTCTTTGGATTCCAATGGAACCTTTCCCTCGATCTAATGTCTTGAAGGATTGTATTCCCGCCTAATCTACCACTCCCAAAATAATGACTCACTCAAAAGGAATAGGACCAACAAGCCATTCTGTTTCTACGTGGTTCTTGTCCTTATATAGCCGGAGAATCTGTGTTACCCATGGGCTCCATTCTTGGTGGAATTCTCCAACCAATGGCCCTGAAAAATCAACCAAAAGACATTAGTTTAAGTTCGGTTAGATTTAACTGCAATTTAACGCATAATTTTTCAACGCTTTCCTTCGACAAAAGAAAGAGAAAAAATAATTTTAAAAAAAGGAAAATATGTGTCATGAAATGCTAGAACTACCCAGGATAAGAAGGAAGGATTGTGGGTTCAGATTTAACTTTCCTGTGTAAAGAAACAACAAATAAACAAGAAAAAAAAATACCCCTAATGTTTAAGGTAGAAGAAGACAGGATTGTAAACCGCCGAATGCGTTTACAGTACAACAAAAAAGGTCACCAGAACCCCCAAACCATTGGATATCCTAGCTGACCAAGGACAATACCAAAACCACTGGATATCCTATTTGCCCCAATTCTAAGCTGACCAAGGTCAATCCAGGCACGGATCCGGGGTGGGGGGGCTAGGGGGCTGAAGCCCCTCACTAATTTAATGCCCGTTTATGTTCATATTTTTTAAGTCATACTTGTATTCTGCTCTTCAGAAAAAGTTATGCAAACATATAGAATATATACAAAACTTGTTAAACCGTTGCGATCCAATGTATCTTATATGATACATGTGTTAAATGTAGGTAAATCTAAAAAATAAATATTAAATTCAGTATTATACCTTAGATGACGCCAAAAAACTACAATTCATTATTTTTTGATGTGTAGAATAAATTTGGATCTGAGAAAGTTGGTGCTCACTCCTTTATGAGATGCTGTAATTTATTATCAATTCTATCTATGATAACCCTTATTAGATTGGCCTCAAAGTCCTGCCTCATTTAAGAAGCGGAAAGAAAAGGACAAAATTTTAAGGAGCAACACCAAAATTCAAAATAAAGTGCATCAATCTCTACCATCGTCTTCCAGCATCCGAATCTGTCCCAGATTCAAGTCAGGGGGAAATCTATAAAAGAAGCTTCCGCTTCCTAAGTGAGTCACGCCTTTCAGGCCAACCGTATATTAATGATCAATGCCCTTTTCTCAGACTCCTCAGGGGAGGAATTCAGGTTACCCCCTCCATTTGCTTTAGCCTGGATCCACCACTGGGCATTTACCCACCGTCGTAAATCGCGTTCAGTTTTGCCCTCTCTGTGACCTTAAGTGCGTCTTCGCCACGGGGCCGGAAAATATAGGCTCCTGATGCTCTCCACTCAGGAATGGCGTTGTTTCCTTTCATTCCTTCGTACCAGAGCCAGTCTTGAGTCAACTGCGAAGGACAGGAGTGACGTTATGCTTAGTCCATTAATCCTACAGTGAAATTAGCTGAGTGGGACAATAGAGAGCTCATTTGAAGGAAAATCTTCCATTCTAAAACCTGTCATACCTTAATATGATGGGTGGTATTCTTCTCCGTGGTTACCGCAATGCGCTTCAGCTTTTTTGACTCAGCATCCAAAGAAATGGACACTTTCTGTGGAGGAAATGGATTTTTCATGGAAATAGATGAAACAAGGAGGTCAACAGACCTAAGTGGCGTGCTCTCAATTATTCTGACTTATGACCCTATGACCTTACCACCTTCAGAACTGTCAACAAGTGGGGCAATCCGACCCATAGTTAGTTTTCTTTTAATAATTCCCCGGGTAACCTTGGGAGAACCTTGGCAATTATACCATTCGAAAGAGAATGTAAAACAACATAAAGAGTTTCTTTAGAATCAGCCGAATAGTTACGATGTTATTGCCCCAAAACTCATTGGAAAGTAAAACGGTCACCAACCGACCAACGACCTACGGACCGACATAGTAACTTATAGCGCCGTGTGCAACGCGACTCTAAACGTCAACAAAACATTGCTGAACCACATCACACGAACCAAATGATAATGGTAGGTAAGTCACCCCATTCGCCTCTCACATTGTGGGCGAGATCCCACGAGCGGATAATGAAATTCACATCAAGATCAGAATAGCAATCAATCGAGAGCCAGAAGGAATAATGATCCGGGCCTCGTTGGAGGGGGTGGGGGCGAGGGGTAGATTGTGTTTATGACATTGATCGCGGCCCTCCTTATGACCCTATGGGGCCGCCCGGTCCGGGGTGGGGTTATGTAGATATGGGAAGGGAGCGTAGATATGGTGAGCTGTGAAGACTGGAAGGGAAATGATAACGGTGTTATGATTAGCTGTTTTGATGAAGTATATAAGAGTTAACAACCCCCGCGGGGGATATGTCCATGGTTTACGCCCAATCGGCGGCCAGTCACTCCCTTACATACGCTGACGTTTCGTATCCATGCTCGGTGGGATTGAAGACGAGGCCTCGACGCCAGAAATCTAACGCCCTATTCACTAGGCTAGCGAGAGTTCGAGTGTTATGCCTCTTTTGTCAATTTAAGGTAAAGGTTCAGATTGTTTAGACCAGATGGTAAAGTTAGGGGGTGTGAAGGAAGGAAAATCTAAGAATTCCTTCAACCTTGAAAACAGAAAGTTTAGATTCAAAATTTTGCTTTTGGGTTAATTATTTTAATCCCCCCTCATCTCTTTTCCTCTTTTTTCCCTAGTTTTTTGCCGTGATTTTCTTTGGTAATTGGCCCCAAAAGTTTTTTTCAAAAATATTATTTTAGCGTCCATCTGGCGACTGCATACAAAGGCATAAGTCTCTTTAATTATCTTATAGCCTAACGCTAAGCTAAAAAAATAAGCAAACAAAAAAAACAACAAAAACAAATAAGAAAGATAAACAAACAAACAAACAAAAATAATAAACAAACATCAAGCAAAAAGAGGAAGGAAGCAGGCTCCGACGTCGCATGTAAGGGAGCCTCCCCCCGCTTTTTCCAAAATATAAAAACCGAATTGCCTTTTCAAAACGTGTTTATTACCCCTTTTTGAATAACTACATCTTGACGACGACTGAATTTCCTGCTTCTGATTTGGCTACTCTCCACTTTGTTTTGGCCCGCTGCTACCAAGTACTGCCTAGGAGAGAGCGCGGGCAAATCTTCCGCGTAGAAAACGAGCTCAAATTTGGCGTCGGATTTACGTCCGGGAATTTTCAAAACTTGGGACGGTAGAGGCACTACTTGGGTTTCCAGCTGCTTGCCTGTGTGTCAAATTAGCTCGTCATCAATGGCCGAGAAAGTGTCCTATTGGGCAAATTTAGACTATATACAGGTACAAAATAAAAAGCCAATATAGGCCGATCGCTCCTAATGAACAAAATATCTCCCTAACGCATTAGTTCAAGTAAACAATCCTGAGAAGGGGCCAGCGCTAGTAATGTTTCATTGGTGACTAGCATTTGGACATTTACGAAAGTTTGCACGCAGAGCTAGGTCTGATAAGCGGTGGTAATAGATGCTCTAGAATTTAGACCACCAGGCGGTACCATATCCCAATTGACAAGCACAATAGTGCTTGTCTAGTGTCCGATATCGGTCCTTCGAAATTACCGAAATGTGTTGAACCCTGAACTTGATTTCTATGACTCCTAAAGAAATTACCGGAATTATCGGTGACTTTGTACTTCAGTGGAGACGCGATCGGCAGCCTGATATAGCTACTTCTTGACCTTGACAGTGGATTATAGACATTCACGACAAAAGATTTCGCCGTTTCCGTCGGTGGACAAGAGGAGATGTTGAGCAGAGGGCAAAACTGAATTTCGTGGATCCCAGGCAAGGAATTTTCAGAACGAGTCATGATTCTAATAAAAGAGAATTAAAGAATTACTTTTGGTATTCGAATTTTATATAAGTGAATTTGCTTCTTTATTTGAAAAAATTCTGAGACTCTCAAAGTTGTATCTTCAATTTCGGGGAGTTTTTTGATAATAAATGATGGCCAATAAGTAAAACAAAGGTGTAGACAAATAAAGGAAACGGATATAAAATTAATTGGGTACCAACTGAGAGGATAATCCACTTGTTAATTAAGCGATGACAAAAAAAATAAATAACCCCTCTTATTTGAAAAAAAATTAGCAAACTCTTGAGCACAAATTCCCTTAAGTGGTTGGCAAACTTTTGGGGACATGACCACAGGATATTTTGAGGCCTGGCGATCTCCAGGGCAGAAAAAAATAATTTAAGGTCTTCATTTAGTTTTATCTAATAAATTTCACTGACTTTAATTTAATGCAAGGCTCAATAAATATCAATACTCCTTTATTTGGTTAAAGAAACTATAAGACGTCAATGCAACGTTTTGGAAAACATGGCAAAAAAACCCAACGTTTGTACTAGTGTCCAATTTTGTCATATTTGTAGTTTTTTATTTTTAGTAATATTATTTTAACCATCCTGCTACACTCAGATGCATCTTTGAGACTCTTATTTGGACCAATTGCCACAAGAAAATTAGTGAGATGCAGAGGATTGACAAAAGGATGAGCGCACCTGAATCCTTCACTTAGCACCGATGTCACCTGATCGGCCCCGATCGACAACCGTTTGTAATAGTCGTCAGTTACGTGTTGCTTTGCGGTGCCGGTAATGGCGTCGTGGTGTTGCGCAACACCCATCGCCCGAGCCATTGTGTCAATCGCAGAGCTCCGCCCGACTCCCGCCAATGCTGCCATCTGCTTGACTGCCTGCGTCGACCACGAGACAAATTAAGACAACAAAGATACCGAAAACGGCTGCCCCAAGTGGGACAAGAAATTTCCAAGTCAATACATTGTTGTTGTTAAGCTCTGCAAGAGGAGATGACCTCTGTTCCTTGAGATCACTTAGGAGATTAAGGAAAAAAGCTTTGAACCTACAGTCTGTGCTCTAGCACAGCCAACGTTACGACAATTAAGTTCAGCCGCGCTTTCTGTGAGGCTGTCCTGAGTGTACCATATTAGGGTCGAGGGAGGCTGTTGCATGCTGTGGCAATTTTATAGCACCATCCTGTGCTAGCGGTCCATGCCACAGCTAGGAAGTGGAAGTTCTAGTACAACATAGACTGGTACTTAAATAATCTCAAGAAATTGGGACTTTTACCTGACAATAAACCTTTGCTGGAGTAGACAGAAGGGAGACCTAATTTTACTAACCTTCTCTCAGCTTTATTTCATCCTCTTCCACCCCTATTTTCGTTTACTTTGACATTCTGTCATTTTCTCAACTTTATGTTCAATGAAACAAATTTGATGCGGGCCATGTAAACGTTACATTCTTAGTCATGTACTGAATGGTAACTCTCCCTGATTAAATTCCTTTCTACCACACAGAGTTCTTCCATTGTAGAAATGGAGTGGAAGAATGGCGATTCACATTGGAATGGGAATCTATTAATCCACACAACATGTAATAACAATACACTATTTGACAATGACAGATGCTTTCTAGGCCAGATATATATATATATATATATATATATATATATATATATATATATATATATATATATATATATATATATATATATATATATATATATATATATATATATATATATATATATATATATATATATATATATATATATATATATATATATATATATATATATATTCGCGGCGTTCTCAAACAGCAAGGAAAACTTTTACCTGAAACAGACTATTAGACTGTCGAACGTAACCCTTCAAAGTCGGTCTTGATGTGTAGAAACCCGTCCAGTAGGCGTGTGGATCGGAGGCGTAGGGAAAGAAGTCATCTGTCTTCGTCGGCCAAACTTTGTCAACAGAATGCAGGGCATCCAAATAGCAAGATGGCGTTGAATACACTAGATTCACCTTCGAGCCGCTTTTCTGACGTTCATTTACGTATCTACAAAAGTTTAACTGTAGTAAATTCTCTATTCACTTAAAGATAAACTTTATATTGTCTTTTAAGTTCGCAAACTACTTAGAACTTGCTTAAGAGCGAGACCTTATTTAAAGATTAGTGTATCTTGAATGCATTGACTTCCATCCTCACGTCCTACACTACACTGGAGAAGTGAAGATGAAAATCTACGAAATTACTCTCGTAATAAACTGCCCGCAAGGTTATGTGGATATGTTCTTTTCAGTTCTCCTGCTATTAGTTATTACGTACTAATATTGTTCGGTTTGAACAGAACGCTGGGAAATTGAGGACGAGGTACCTACTTTATCAGCTTGTCCATATTCTTGAACCAAGCTTCAGCGTACACATAGGTGAAATCTTCGCCCATTGTCATGATGAGGTTGGAAGTGGCATAACCGGATTTCTGATCGGCTACCACTTTCAGAAACTTATCAACCTTAAAAAAGAGAGAGAAAAGATAACAAACGAGGGTAGAAGTGTTTAAAGCAAAATAATACTGATAATATTTTGTCTCCATCTTACGAAATATTTTTATTGTGTTTAAGATGAAGATAAAATCTAAGAAAACTGCAAAATAATAATAATAATGATAATAATAATAATTGGAATCGACTTAGGTGAGTGAAAACACCATTTCTCACATCAGCGAAGTTAAGCTACAAAAGGTATGGTTAGTCGCCGAGTGGGGAAACGATTTGAATCGAATTATCATTGCAGCGTTTGTGGAATAAGTTAGCGGCTTGTGACCCCCACCCCCACTCCCATTAAAGTCTCGCTCCTCACTAAGATAAGCGCCGGACGGTGTGAATTGGAGATGAAGCATCTCACAAAAACGACATCAGACCCTAAAGTTTGTATTAGCAACATCACGTTTCTTGCAAATCCTAGGTTATAACTTTCCTGGAAGTTTTAATTTTATCGCACTTCTAAGTTCTAACTTCCAGTGCAAGTTCCAAGTTTCCCGCAAGGTCTAAGTTTCCTGTAAGTTCAAATTTTCCTACTATTTATAAGATACACACAAGTTCAGAGTTTCCTACTAGTTCTAAGCTACACACAAGTTTTAAGTTTCCTGCAAGTTCTATGTTACCATCAAGGTCTAAGTCTCGCGTAAATTTCCAGTCAATTCCAAATTTTCTGGAAGTTCTAAGTTTCCTGCGAGTTCTAAGATACCCGTAAGTCTTAGGTTTCCTGGAAATGCTATGTTTCCTGCTTGTTCTAAGATACCCATAATTTCTGAGTTCCCCGTACGCTCTAAGTTTACTGCAAGTTCTAAGATACCCGTAACTTCTAAAGATACCTGCAAGTTCTAAGTGCTCCCAAAGTTGAATAATACCTGCAAGTTCTAAGTTTCCCCAAGTTGAATGCTACCCGCAAGTCATAAGTTTCCTACATTTCTAAGACACCCGCAAGTTCTAAGCTTCCTTCAACTTTTGTTTCCTGCAGGTTTTAAGATACCCGTAATTTGTAAATTTCTCGTAGGTTCTAAGTTTTCGACAAGTTCTAAATGTCTAAAAGTTCTAAAGTTCATATCCAGTTCTATTTCTGGCAAGTTCTAAGCTTCCTGCAGGTTTTAAGATACCCGTAATTTATAAGTTTCTCATAGGTTCTAAGTTTTATAAAGTTCTGAATATCTTGCAAGTTCATAGATACCCGCAAGTTTTTAAATTCATATAAAGTTATGTTACATGCAAGTTCTAAGTTTCCCATAAGTTCTAAGTTTCCTCAAGTTTCTAAGATACCTACAAGTTCAAGGTTCCCTGGAAGTTCTAACTTTCCTCTACGCTGTAGGTTTCCTGCACGTCATATGTTTCCTATATGTTCTAAGTTCATGCTAGTTATAAGATACCCGTAAGTGATAAGTTACCTGCAAGTTCAAAATTATATGCAAGTTCTAACTTTCCTTAACGCATTAAGTTTCCTGCATATTCTTAGATACCCTCAAGTTCTATGTTTCCCATATGTTCTAAGTTTCCATCAAGTTCTAGCCTTCCAGCAAGTTCTATGTATCCTGCACGTTATTTGTTTCCTGCATGTTCTAAGTTACCCACAAGTTATGTGTTTCCCGTAAGTTCTAGGTTACCGGGAAGTTCTAAGATTCGTGCAAGTTCTAGGATACCCGCAATTTCTAAGTTTACTGTTCCTTATAAGGTTTCTTAAATATCTAAGTTTCCTGCACGTTCTGTTTCCTAAAAGTTCTAAGATACCTACAAGTTCTAAATTTCCCGCAAGCTCTAACTTTTTCTCAATTTCTAAGTTCCATGCAAGTTCTATGTTTCACGTCAGTTCTAAGATGCTCGCAAGTTCTACGTTTTCTGCATATTCTAAGATATCCGTAAGTTCTATATTTCCTCTAAGTTCCAATTTCCTTGCGTGGTTTAAGTTACTTCCGAGTTTTGTTCCTTGCAAATTCTGAGTAAAAAAATGACTTAATTCTCCGAATCAGTTCGTTTCCAAACCTCCACCCACACCTTCATTATGAATTGGGGACCCATATATAGGCTACACCGATTGTTCAGACACTTCACTCCAATGCTGTAGTTTGTGTCTCACCTTAGTGTATCGTGAATGCATTGACTTCCATCCTTACGTCCTACACTACACTGGAGAAGTGAAGATCAAAATCTACGAAATTATTCTCATAATAAAGAAAAGCAGGATTTGGGACACAAGGGTACTTTTTTGAGTACACAATCACCTTGAGAAATAATGAAAAGCAACCGAATTCATTGAGAACGAGCCTTGAGTCTTACCATCTCGTCCTTGTTGTAGTCCTCGAGTCGAGGGTCATCCATAATTGGATCGTCCGCGCACAGGAGATCGAAGCAAAACCCCCGAGGAGGGGAGTACCAGTTAGGGAGGACTCCCGTGAACAGCCAGGCTTCCTCTCCTGCAGAAGTATTATTATTACTTTATTATTATTATTTACTTAAAAGAGACGAGACGATCAAGGAGGCATTCGCCAAGAAAGCTTGGGAGAAGAGATTAGTAAAGAAAATGAGTTATGCAAGTGCATAACTCGAGTAATCCAGAGAGGGGATTAGTTCGGCCACTTGCATAGTGTGGGCACGCAGTTCTTCGGGAGGTGCATAGTCTCCAAATGAAGGTAGACTTAATGGGGGAGGGAAGGTGGTAGGGGGAAGACTTCGGCCGCTTACATAGTGTGGGCACGCAGTTCTTCGAGAGGTGCATAATCTCCAAATGAAGGTAGACTTAATGGGGGGAGGGAAGGAGGGAGATGGGAGACTTCAGCTACTTGCATAGTGTGGGCACGCAGTTCTTCGGGAGGTGCATAGTCTCCAAATGAAGGTAGACTTAATGGGAGAGGGAGGGAGGAAGGGGGGAGACTTCGAGACAGGTAACCAAAGAATTGCCTCGGTTCTCTTACGAAGGTTTTGTGTCCGACGCGATGCTATGGTAACAAAACCTAACATGGTAACAAAGGGTAACCAATATGGGCATACTATACTATACCCAATACAGTCTACTATACTATACTATAATTTATATATTACACTATATTATACTACATCATTCCTCAGCTAATTGTTGATATGTGTGATTTATCCTTCTGAGTGATATTTAGAAGTTTTTCCTTTCAAACTTCGTGTATGTACTTCAACCTGTATGTAGGGTTGAAGAATGATCATACGAGTAGCGTCTCCGTGCGCGACTCGTAAGAGGCGGCTAAACATGGATAGGGGCCGATGGTTTGAGAAGTCGCGCAACCAAAACTTCTTCCTCAGCGACCGCACCATCCCTTGGGTAGTATCGCGCACGCGTGAATGACCGTTAGTTATGAGCGAACAGCGCTGTGGCAGCAGAAACAGATTGATTGTCTTATAGATACAGATTGCTCCTGGAAGTTTTTATGTTGTTGAAGGTTCTAAGGTTGCTGAGGGTCAATTAAGGTTCACGGTCGTTTCAGGAGGTGCTTGAATATCACTAGAAGTTCCATGAAGTTTCTAAATGTTTCTGGCGGTTCCTGAAGATTTCTGATGGTTTGCGAACCTTTCTTACGCTTCCTGAAGGTTTGGAAGATTCCTGACAATTTTAAGGTCCTTGACGAGTTTTAAGGTTAACAGAGGTTTCTGGAGATTCCCGAAGGTTTCCTGTCATCCCTGGAGGTTTCTGATCGTGGTTCAAGTTTAGAGTAAATGAGATTTGCTAAAGAAGCTTTGTCATCCCTAGTTAATATTTTTGTTCTCACTATTTATCTTTTTTTAATCTTTCTGCCCTTTGTTTCATTCTACACCTAGCGAAAATGCATTAAAATAACAAAAACCTTGGGGGAAGGGGAATCGTTAATCAGTAGCGTACTGACCTAGGTAATTGCTTCCTTTCCAAACCATCTCCATTTCGTGATTACTCCAGCGTTTCCTTTTGTCGTCGTAGTCCAAGCGACCGAAGAAGAGACCGTCAAAGCCCATCTGCGCAAACAAACTCGCCTGGCCGGATAACACAAAGTTATGGTTTATGGTAAATCTTTGGTTTTGGTTGGGATGTTTTAACCGATGTGCACTTATTTTTAGGGTTTTCCAAGGGAACCTACTGTTTTTGGTTGAATTATAATGTACAGAGAAGTCGTATGCTGTTACTATAGCGATGGTTTGCCACATTCGCATTGCAATTGACACCCTTGAAGAATGGTCAACAACGGCAAGTAATTAACTTTACACTAGGTCCAATTGAAGTGTTAGAGTGTTTCAAGCGCCTGTTTTCAATTGTAACATATAGTGTATCCCACACCAGTGAGAGTGAAGGTTCAAATAAATTGGTCAATTTTATACAATCAATTGCACGCCGCTGATGGGCCTTTCCCTGGACACCCCCAATGCAGTGGTAGGGTTGCCTAACATTTCTATAGCAACCTACAATTTAATTTAGCGGTACTAAGGGCTGTTACATAGTAGCTTCCCAAGGAAATCGTCCTTGAATAAGAATCTAGAATTAAATATCCTAGTATCAGGGTGATTGAGAAGCCCGAAGACAGACGGAATATCAATTGCAATCACTTCATACTCTTAGCTCCCATTACATGGATGAAAAGAAAAGTATTATGCTTTGGACAGCCAACATATCTTTAACCACTTAGATTCAAAAAAGTAACACACTACCCCTAAAAAAGTTTATTAAGTGACCTGTTTTGGAAATGCATGGATATCCATATTGAGTCCCAGAATGCACTTCAATGCAGTCACGAAACTAGTTTTCTAATCGCTATCAATGATATTATAGTAGTCTTTTCGTATTTATATCTCCTGTTACTAATTCTTAAGTAAGTAAATTCGATACCTACAATCCGTTGACCTTATTTCATTACAAACATCCGCGCTTACTGACTTGAATCCTTCATTTCCTTGATATCAGCAATATTCATAATGGAAGAATTATTTCGAGTTAGGGTCTCGGGTCTAGTGAAAAACAAGATTGCCACATTGAATAAGTTCTCCCTCCCACGCTTTCATCGACTCTATTTTTGGCCGATTAGACAGCAGGGTACAAGCGGGAGACGAGAGAGGTTTAAAGGGGAGGGGGGAGAAGAAGCGAGTTTTCTGGACGATTGCATTTGTTCCATGAGAATTTCAGCCAAGGGAAGCTTGGAGATCACTTGTGACTGGATTTATGTCACACACGAAAGAAATGCTCATTATTTCATCCCAGCGATCAATAACATACACCAATAATTTATCTTAGAGATATTCCTCGATAAAATTCTCCAATTATATTATTCATCCTAGCAATATTCCTAAAAGGTTTCTTCAATAACACTAGTCAACAATAATTTTGCTACTTGTGATTTATACTAAATCGAGTATGCTGATTCCGAATGTCTAATCAGAATTGTTCTAGCACGTAAAATTCCTGAGTTACACACATACACTTTAGTTAAGCATATTAGCAGTGTTGCTTCGGCTACGGTAGTGAGAGGATGTGTTATGTGTGTTTGGTTCCTGCGTTACACTCCTGCTTCATCACGTTGTCAAATTTAGCTATTATAGTAGTGGTATTGAAACGGTATTTACATACAGTGATTAATTGCCTTTTTCTTTCAGATTTATCTCTCAATTAATTTGTAAATGAAATAAGATTGTACAAAAGTATATAACAGGATATATACAAACTAAGTTAAAAACATGAGTCGGCAAGGATGTATAAATAACCCAGACAACTTTTGTTATATCTGTGGAAGATATACTACAAGCAACCAGCGGAAAATTTAGCTAAAAGAGTGAAAACTTCATACAATTATTATTTTCGTTGTAAAGTTGGTGACCAAGCCAAGCCCTGGGCACCTCACAAATCTTATACTGTGTGTTATACGGGGCTCACACAATAGTTAAATGGCAAACGGGAGGGTATGCCCATAGCTGTACTAATTGTGTGGCGTGAGCCAACAAATCATGTTTTTGATTGCTACTTTTGTACGACAAATATCGCAGAATTCTCAAATAAGAACAAGTCAAAAATTGTATATCTAGATTGTAAGTCATCTATAAAACCAGTCCCCCATAATATGGAGATGCTAATCCCAGTTCCTCCATCAGCTAGTGCAGTTAAAGAAGATGATTCATCGCTTCAAGAGGAGGATAACAATGACGATAAATGTATGAGGATGATTCTAAGGAAAAGAAGATCTAGTTGATAAATCACGAAAGATCGAATGATTTGGTGAGGGATTTGTCAGTGTCAAATGAGAACGCAGAACTGTTGGGCGCAAGACTACAGCAATGGAATCTTCTAGAGAACGGTGCAAAAATATCTACTTTCCGTAAATGCCATGAGGCTTAGCTGCCTTCCTAAAGAAGAAGATAGTGCTTGTTTCTGTACTGATGTTAATGACCTCATGCATGAATAAGATAGGAAACGAGCATTTACCTGATGAATGGAGACTATTCATCGATGCAAGCGCTGCTAGCCTCAAAGCTGTATTGCTACACAATAGTAACAGAAGAACATCAATTCCTGTTGCACTTAGTGTTGGGATGATAGAGACATAGGCCTCAATTAAATTTATTTTGAAAGGTGTTCATTACTCGCATCATAAGTGGAATATCTGTGGTGATCTAAAGGTAGCTTCTTTACTTCTTGGACTTCAGCTAGGATATACAAGAATATGTGTTTTTTATGCCTATGGAACATCCGTGACGACAACTATCATTATAGTGTCAAAAAGTGGCTCGAAAGAGAAGAACACATAGTTGGCTGATACAATGTAGTGCATAACTTCTTTGGTAATCATAGGGCTGAAAACTATAAAGAACTAGTAGACAACATGCGAAAGGCCTATGGACGAATGAGGTGTCGGATGTCTCTTAAGATGCATTTCTTGCATTCGCATCTAGATTTCTTTCCATATAATATAGGTGATATTAGTGACGAACATGGGAAAAGGTTCCACCGAGATTTAGCAATGATGGAAAGCAGGTATCAAAGCCGCTTCAACAAAAACATGATGGGTGACTACTTCTGGTTCCTACAACGGGATGATCCTATATCCACGTACAAACGCAAGAGCAAAAGTCTCAAACAGTTTTTAAGAAATTTATAGTTAGGTGAGTACTACCTCTTTTATATGTAATACATATCTTGTCTGGTTCTGCAAAAGGACGTACATAGTGCCAACTAGGGAGCTCCGATTCTAAACTTTTGTTCAGAAACGTCTCATTCTTCTCAAACTCGCAATAATTATATAATTAATTGATCCAAGGTGACAAAGTGAGCCATATAGCCTAGTTGAATCACTCAGGAACCTTACGGGCTAGGACATATCTGGGTACAGATTTGGAATCAGCGCACCAAAATTAGTTAGTTACAACATTTACTCAAGTAGCAGAGACAAAGTTAAAATTTGTTGGCTAGTGTATAATCACCCTAGAGATATTCTACAATAAAACTTTCACAAATTCCCCCTAGGGATATTCCTCAATAAAATTTCATATTAAGTCATCCTAGAAATATTCCTTAATAAAATTGTTCCTTAATGAACCATGGACAAAATAAATATGTATTTTCATACACAGATGATGGAATTATTACTCAATTAGTTCTAGGATTAATAATAAAACGAGAAACAAAAGCTTTATTTATTTAGAAATAAGATAAAAGTGGGAAACCCGTGAATTTCACTATTAATTCTACCGCATATTGATCAGTGTAATATCTAATTAAAAGTTAGAAATAGTTAACCTATACACATAAATTCCTAAAAAATAAAAAGACAATAAAAAAAAATACCTGCTCCTTAGAATGTCCAAATGGATCAATTTGCCAAGCAATTCTTGGAGTTGCAGCTGGACCAAATGTCATATTTAACCAACTGCCAAAAAGAGGAAAAATTGATTCTTCTAAATACCAATAATTTCGACCTAAGAAATGTCCTTCCCAAAAGTAATAAAAAAAATTTTTCTTAGCAAATAATTTATCCTTAAATAATCTAAGAAATTCGTTGGTTAACAATCAGTATTCATTATTTTGGTGCCCAGATAGTTCTTTAAGATTATTTCTAAAGATTTATCATACTTTACCAACCTCTAAGGAAATGAAAAGGAACGTGGGAGAAAAGGAAGCAGATCCACCAGCTTCCCCTTCCACACCCCAGCCCTCCTTGGAGTGGCCAGGGCAGGGATGGATGGGGAAGGGGGCAGAAACCCGTTACTCCCTTGTAATTCTCCGAGTTCCTTCCATCAAAGTCTCACCAGACTCAAAGTGGAAGCATGCCCGAGTGTTTAGCCAGTAAAATCACAAAAATACGCACTGTAGGCAAAAAGGTATAATAAACAGAAAAAAATGCATATATTTCCTAAGTTATCTTGTTTCTTATTCGGAAATTCTTTCTTCATTCCACATTATTACTAATATTTTTTTTCAGATAATCAGGAATAACACTGCCTTCTCTGTGAAATATTTTTAAGCTGAAAGTAAGTTCTCTCTACTTCAACTGACGTTACTGGTACATACTAAAAACAAGCTACACTTTCTATGTTCATGTTCACACACGACGGATTACAGCTACCTACGAGAATTTTAGCTATGTCCTTAATTTGCTCTAGATCTTTATTAGCTAAAACTAATGTTTCATAATTTCTTTGTTTATCTCTACCTATATCACCAGAAACCACACCAAGATCTTCAGCTAGTCTATTCAAAACTTGCAACCTATTTATTCACCTGTTTCCCCAGGTTTCTCGACATCAGTAACTCCTTGAAGAAAATTTGCAAAGTTAGAGGAGATAATGGTAATGTAGAGATATAAGGGGTTAACGAAAGTTAGGGTGAAATAGCGACCGTATATATGTATCAAGATTACCCTCCCGGCGAGGAGAACTAAAGTTATAATAACAAAACGACATCTGGTTTTAACTTTTTCTGTTGGATAGTTCTTCGGTAACATACGAAAACGGTAAAATTTATAAACACTAAAAGCAAAAGTGCAAACGGGCGACTTCATATTACATCCCCGCCTTGGATTCAAAATGCCGATTAGGCAAACGAGCCTCCAAAAAGGAAAACTCCAGTTACCTACCATCTGGGAGTCCCCCCCCACACCTCCATTTACCCCGTGGGGTTGATTGAGGTATAAAACAGGTTGGCACGAGGAAAACAAGGCTTTTTGTTCGTTCTAACAGAAGAGACATGGAAGTCACCAGTTGAGAGATGATTTTTCGAGTCCGAGAAGAAAACAGAAAAATCACCGGTAAAAAGTGTTCTGCAAGTTAAGAAGAACTTGCAGTACTTGGACAATACCAGATTGTTCCAAGGAAGCTCGGCGAAGTTCGAGCCCCAAGATTGTTGAGTATCAATCTACCGAGCTTGAGGACTCCAAATCTTACTCTATCTGAGTTGGACAAACCCCAACTAGATAGAGAAAAGAAGACAACGATTTCATCTCGTCCGGAAGAAAACGAGGTCAAAGTCACCCCGACCCATCATAGATCCCTCATGATGTCACCCGTCAAATCACCAGCCTGGTCGACGAACGCCATCTATTGAGAAAACAACCAGCAAACTCGAGCTACGCATCTCAGGGACAAAAATCCATGAAGATATTGTAACTGGAATCGGGTATTAATCTCCATTACCTTATGTAAGTAAAGAATAATCCTGTTGTTTATGTCCCCGTGCATTAAAAATAGTTTATCGGGTATCTTACTAATGACAAAGATATTAAGTTAAATTGTTCGCCCGTAAAATTCTATCTCGAATCGAGCCTAGCGAGCTCGTCAAGTAATCACATTTTCTTTTTATACGTGTATTAGATCAGTATGTTTTAATGTTATTTAGTGAGAGGGTTTATGTTCATTAAAGTCTATTTTTTTAGTAAAAGCTCTGTTTTATTTATCCTCGAACGAGTTGAAGTGGCAATATTTGGTAAAGTCAAGAAAGAAACCCCTTGTTATTCATTTCCCTAGAAAAAAAATATTAGTATCGCACTCTTAGAGAAGGATCCACGAGCGATCAACGAGATACGAACCTACGCTTCAAGGCCCCAAATTTTAGTTGTTTTATTAAATATAATAATAATAATAATAATAATAATATATATATATATATATATATATATATATATATATATATATATATATATATATATATATATATATATAAGAGAGAGAGAGAGAGAGAAAAAAAAAAAAATAATCTCGGCCAAACCACGACAGGCAATGTTATAGTGAAAGAACTTTTTATGGCCCGGTTCTTGCACGAACTGAGGTAGATTCCTCTTTTTTGTCAACAGTTAATCATTTATTCTATCTTTTCAAAATTTGCAACGTAGTAGAGTACAGCGGAAAGCCACTTCCCCACCTTATCAAAATGAGATGAGGAATTAATGAAATCTCGGGTGTCATTTACTTGAATAATTGCACATATGATAGATTCTGCATTCTAAACTAATTGATCAACGTGTGGAAATAAACTCCTTATGTGTTCTGCATTTCTATGGAGTCCATGGATCATGGATTGGGCAAGTCAAACGCAACATTTTAAGGAATACAACCTTCAGTCCAGTTTTTTTTTCCTATATGGAGCTGCCTCAGTCACAAATTAAATAACATTTTCATGCTTTACACCTCTCGCACGAGCGGCGAAGAAGGCGAGGGGCAGAGAGTGATAGGAAGAGTAAAGAGTAGAGAGAGCAAAGCTGGAAATACAGGAGTATATTTGACAGGTGGCCCAGGCAATCGGTGGATCTACAGCTTTACGTGGGTTCCGAACCACGGTGTGTACTATGTCCTTGCCTATTCATTATTTCTTTTATTTTCCTTGTCACACATATACAGTGTTCAGCCCATATAGGGTGAAGGATAGTAGAGAAAGTTTAGGGAGAAGGGGAAGAAAGTAAGAAGTTTGCAAGTAAATGCTAGGTTACACCTTCTGGCAATGTATCTATCTCCAACATCAGTGGTTTCGTCTATTGTGATCGAAACTTTACTGCATGCCACTTCAGCCCCAATTTTCTTAAGAATTGTGTTATAGTTTGATTCAAAGCATTTTTTTCGTAACGTTGACTCGCTGTGAATATGTTCATTTGTATATTTTTGTAAAAAGTGAATAAGAAATGGATTTACTCATTTTCAGCCACGATGAAAGAATGCATTTCACAAGTCATTTAAGAATTCATTATTATGACTAGAATTAGCAACAATACACTTAGGAATCATTGCTTTTTTTGACTGTATTATCAAGAAGTTAATTAATAGTTGACATTTCGGTGAAAAATAAATATTTAAATAATAAAATATACCTAATGGCAAGTAATTATTGTTAAAATTATTTTTAAATCTACATAAAGAGCGTTCATAGAAAATGGGCCTGCCATACATGAAAAGGGAAACAAACAAATTAAGTACAGATAGACTGATAAGGACACCCTATTAAGAAAATTGGCATTCGCCTTTTAAAGATCACCTAAAGAGGAGTATAAAGGCTTATAGCATTTAATTCTCTAGTGATAATGAAAACAAAATGTAGATAGACGCATATTTGAGACACCATGTAGTATCTGAGTAAGAATGAGAGAGAAGAAGTGGATGAGAGGGAAAATAGTGAATGGCAATTAGGAATTGTGAGTAGGCCATTACGCTCGGCCAACTTTCATGCACACGGGTGTTATATTGGTCTCTCAGAAGTACGACCTTAGAGACTTTCTTCGTTAGGTAGGGAAGGGTAGTAAGGTTATTATTTTTATTATTATTATTATTCTTATTGGGTATTAGTACTTGTATTATTAAGTACTCATCTGGCTGTCATCAAGAGCATAATTAATTTTCAGCCTAATACTAGGCTACTTTAAAATTCACAAAAAATACAAACAAAACAAAATAAAAACAAACAAACAAAAGGCCTCCAAAAAACAGAATCAAAACAAAAGCAAGAAGGAATCACGTTCCGGGACTTCGGGAGGAGGGGAGCTCGCCCCATCTCGGCGCAATATCAGAAGTGGTTCTAAAACTACTACTGATTTCCCCTTTTCTCGATAGTGCGCTGCTTGGGGAACCCAGTGATCGGAACTTGGCCCTGCGGCCCTTACAATGATTCCTTTGGCTCTAGGGGCCTTTCCATTCTCGCCAACTGGGTGTTAACGCGTACTAGAGCGATTGGGAAAGCAGGGTCGCCCTCCAAGCATTCGAATAGGAACTTACGCGAGGCCGAGGCTCATTTGATCAATGATGTCGTTGTAATTGGCCGCGGCTTCATCGTTCATACTCCAACCCCCGCTGGTGAACTCCAGTTGGCCGCTATCGACGAGCTCCTGGAAAGAAAGAGGCTTGGATTAATCTCGTAGCTTGGTTTCGACCCCTTGGCTTGTCTTCGTCTCATGCCTTGTGGGTAGGTAGGAAACGCCCCCTAAATCAACTAATATAACCAATATAAATATGAGCATGACAATCTCTGGTGAGCTCAAGGATGCCGATCTTATTATATTTTCTTTGTTGGGGTGGGGGGGGGGGGGTAAGTATTTTTGTTTTTTACACCAACCAGCGATAAGATAGGCCTTCGCCTATCTAATAGAATTACCCATTGGCAAGATTCCTTCCAACATAAGGTATGTGTGCTTTTGTCAAAGCAGGAGAAGAAAGACAGCGGCGTTGTGATTTGGTTACGTGTGTAAAATCTACCTATGCACAGGGTGCCCACCAATCGGTGGCTAGACCTCGACGTGCACTGATATTTGTGTCCGCAGTCGCTGAGGATCGAACCTGGTACCTCGACGATAAGAAACCAACGCCGTATCCACTTAACTAGCGGGAACTGCTCCTATGCTTTGCTTTTATCTCATGGCTTGTTTTTATCCCATGGCTTGTTTTCACCTCACTGATTGTTTTCAGCCCAAGGCTTGTTTTCACCCCATGTCTTATTTCCATCTAATGCCTCGTTTCATCTGGTGGCTTGGTTTAATTTCGTGGCTTGTTTTCTTTGTATGGTTTGTTTTGGTACTTTGGTTTGTTTATGCTTATGGCTTTATTACCTCATGGATTGTTTTCTTTTCACGGCCTGTTTTCATTCAATGGCTTGTTTATACTTCATGGCTTGTTTTCATCGCATGGTTTGTTTTTACTTCACGGATTGTTTTCGTATCACTTGTTTTCACTACATGGCTTGTTTTCACCTCATGGCTTATTTTCATCTGATATGTTTTCTTCCCATGGTTTGCCTTTATCCCGTGGCTTGTTTTCACCTCGCAACTTGTTTTGATCAGACGCTTGTTTTCATATTACAGCTTGTTTTCACTATATGGCTTGTTTTCGCCTAATGGCTTGTTTTCGTCAAGTGACTTTTCAGGCCGTGGCTCGTTTTATCCCATAGCTTGTGTTTCATCCCCTAGCTTGTTTTCCTCCCATAGATTTGTTTTCATCTCAGGGCTTGTTTTTAGCCAATGGTTTGTTTTTATCCCATAACTTGTTTTCATCCCATAGTTTGTTTTCATCTCATGGCTTGTTTTCAGCTAGCGTCCCATAGCCCCGAGTTCAATCTGAGTTCGTCCTTCCATTGTGTCGCTGGGTAAATGCAAAAGGCAATCCCGCCGAGGTTCATTTTGAAGCCGGAGTTCTCGCTAGAGCAGTGGGCACACCTTAGTAAGCCCCAGGACCTAGCGAACGGGAGTTCCATATCCACACTCCCGGGGGCCTTACCCTCGGGACACTCCTTACTCAAAAGGACCAACACCATGGTCCCTTCGGACTTACCAGCCATTGTCATTCTGATCTTTATGTGAATTTCATTATCCATGAAGGGGGACCTGGCCTACAATTATAAAGATGTTTCCAACGTATTATGATATTTGGTGCGGTAAGTAGAAAGCACAAAATGATACCATCCGCTTCCTATAGCCCCCTGGAGAATTTTTTTTAAAAGAGCTCATTGTTACCACCAGGAAAGATCAAGTTTCAGTTAGCCAGTTCTAGCGGGCCTCCAAAAGCTCGTTCGAAATAGCAACCTTATACTCGACAAATATGGAAAATTCTACTTAACGTAGCATCTATTCTAATTTTCCAAATTTTTCAAGAAGTGTTTAGCAGAGATAGACAAGAAATTATGTTTAATTTCCCGTTTCCAGGTTGCTATTTCGAACGAGCTTTTGGAGGCCCGCTAGAACTGGCTAACTGAAACTTGATCTTTCCTGGTGGTAACAATGAGCTCTTTTAAAAAAAAATCTCCAGGGGGCTATAGGAAGCGGATGGTATCATTTTGTGCTTTCTACTTACCGCACCATCTGTTATAATTTTCCATATTATGAAATTTCTATACAAATTGGGGTATTAAATATAGCGATAAAACAAGTTGGGCACACAAATCTTCCGGTCCACAAAGTTCCTGTGTGTTGGGTTGAGAAAACACAGACACTTCCACAGTTAAAAGAGACGAGGCAAAGCTATTTCCGATAGAGCTTAAATTGCCATGGTAACAAACTGCCCAGATGACCATTTAATTTTCAGGCTATTATGGTACTCTTTTGTTACCCCCTTTGTAACAAAGAAGTCAATTTTCCTCTTCCTGCATCTGCCCCGTTTTTCTTCATTAAAAGACCTATCGAGAACTAGAATGGAACTGGTGGGCTTCGAGGGGGATAAGAACAGTTGAAGAAAACGGGAAAGATACCGAAAGAGGAACGAGCAAGAATTGACTGTGTCGATGGTAAACAATGTCAAGCATTAAAGCCATTAAATACGTTCGTTTAAATGAGAACTGGGACTCGAAAGTACTGGTTTAATCCGGAAGAAACGGGGTTATGTTTTTAGAACCGAAAGAAAGTTTAGAAACTCGTCCCCTCACCCAAACTCCCGTCGAACCCTTGCCCGAAGGTTCATTTTACCTTCTCACTTATCATTTTGCCCCTAACAGCATTGCCACTAATAAAGGGTTCCATTAACAGATTGTGGTCGCCCTTCCCCCCGCCCGCACCGCCTTTGGACGACTCGTACGACGTGTCGTGACAATCGCTTTAACTCTCACCCTCATCCTTCGATTCGCCAGCGGAAGCAGGAGGGTCCAACCACGGCCGCTTCTCCCTTAACCGATTGTTTCTCGTGAGAGCCACCTACCGGCACCGCACGCTGATAAAAGAGATAGAAGCGTCTCTGAGTGTACGCAAAACTACAGACAGGCAGCCACATGTGTACATCCGCACATAAAGTCCGAGTTTCGCTTTTTATCTCTTATCGGTGCGGCTTAACTTAGGTTCCCATTGATGGGTTTATTTGGAGGAGGCAAAAAAGCGTCTAATCATATCGGTCCCCACTGATAAGGAAATGAGGCGGAGGGGGGCGGGAGAAGGGTCGGGAAAGAAGGGAAAACATTTAGGACCTGATTTCTGATGATCAATGCACCATATAGAGGCTAATCATAAGGGAAAACGTTTAGGGCCTGATGATTAATGCGCCATTTACAGGCCTCCCATAAATGGAAACACTTTAGGGCCTATTATCTCCTTCGAGTTTTAGCACATGATTTCCCTCGACGTTATCCCAAACTTCCATATCTTCATTACTCAACGTAAGATAACCATACATTTCTAACCTTTTCTTCTGCATTTTTGTCCATCTCTCTCAGTATTACTCTTCCTCATATCTTGGATTCTGATTTTACCCACTTTTCTAATATTTTTCAAAATTTTCATATCCTTTTGCCCCCTTGAATCTTTTTAGTTGCTCGCGTTTTGGCCAATCCTGACCTTGCACTCGTCCCACACTGCTTCCTGCTTACCTTTGCATTAATCTTTCGATCGAATAACAGATCCCATCGTCAGTGCTAAAGAATCAATACAAAATACAGATTAAAATATGCATTAGAAAAAAATTGTATGTACATATTTGAATCTGTATTTTTTATTGGTGCTTTTGTACTGATAATGGGACTTGTTATAATCCTGAAACGTATGCAATAAATGTTACGAAGCGTCTTCGGTTCTGTCCTGAATACCCTGTTTATATATATAACTATAGCATTCCGTTGCCATCTTATAGAAAGGCAAATAGATAGTTAGAAGAAGAGAAAGTTGCCAAAGAAAATTAATTAAGGCAAAATACACAATGGTCTTCAACAAAATTTGTATTCAGAAAAGAATGCTATCCAACTACACTAATATATATATATATATATATATATATATATATATATATATATATATATATATATATATATATATATATATATATATATATATATATATATATATAATATATATATCCAACTTCACCGTAGGAAAGAGAAAACGGAATAATTTTTCTTCGGAAATAGTTATTTCTTACTTCGAAAAAATATTTGGTTTTCTCTTTCCTGCGGTGAAGTTGGATTTATTTCATCATTCGCTCGCGCTCATGATATATATATATATATATATATATATATATATATATATATATATATATATATGAAAAAAGCTCACAAAGTACACGTGAGTCAAAGTTATGCGGATACACCCACAAAGGAAAAGTGAAAGAAAAACGATTCCGAGCACTTTCGTCTTTATTCTTAAAGACCTTTTCAAGGAATGAACAGGAGGCTGGACATACATTGACTTAAATAGTGGAAGGGGGGATTAGACTGCCCACCTCTGAACCTTAATTAGGGTGCACACAATCCTGAAACAACTATATTTGAGATTTTATGTATGTAGTGATAATGGGGTCTAGCATGAACAAACCAAGGCTAAGGTTAAAATTTGGGAACACATAAATGGAGATACATTTTAATATATTTCTCGAAATATAATTACTGCATTTTATGATTGGTTTGGCACTGTTCCACTTAATGTTATGGTTAAGATTTTAATATGTAGAAAAAGCGCAGATTGTTCACTGTGGTTACTTGATGTTGCTTAACCGGGACATCTAGTTCATTCCCGGTTTGTCCATAATAACATTTTTGGCAGTTGTTGCAGCCTATCGATTAAACAATGCCAGGTCGGGGAGGTGAATTTTTGACAAGGATGCGATAAATTGTAGTCTCGTACTTAAAAATAACATTTATGTTCAGAGGCCTAAGTAAACGAGGTAATTCAATGAAAATATGGTTATAGGGTAAAAGTAATAAGTTTGTGGCCTGAAACTTAGGGATATTAACATTAATTTGATAATAGGAACGCTTGGCGGACTTATAATAATTGTCGAGAAAGTACAAAGTGTAGCACAAATTTATCCCTATTTGATATATTCTATTGACTTCTTTGTCTAGGTATTCTGGTGAGACAATTCTAAGGGCACGCAAAGACATAGAGGAGAAAACACTTTGTTTGATGTTATTATGGTGGTTAGAGTAAAAGTGTATAAAAGAGTCTATGGCTGTGGGTTTTCTATATATTTCATATTTGAAACAATGGTTTGTCCGATGAATTAGAATATCTAGGAAAGGGAGTGTGCGATCTTTTTCAACTTTTAAAGTAAATTTAATCGAGGGCAATAAGGGGTAAATTTTAGTAAGAAATGTATTAATATTTAAATTATTAGGCCAAAGGCAAAGGATGTCATCAACATATCGCATCCAAGCTATAAGAGTTTCATTAATTTGATGAAGTGTTCTAGATTCGAAGAATTCCATGTATCAAGGACATTATATACCGAGGGATAAAACCCATAAACGCCAAGAAAAAGATCGCACTAATCATCTATTATCAAAATAGACGTACTTCAACCCTCTTTATGAAAAATAACCCCAAACCCTCGCTACAACCGAAACAAAGGACACATCTGATATACGAGTACACATGTAAATTAAGAGACTGTGAGCTCCTACCTAACTCGTATATCGGCATGACCGAAACCACTCTCTCAAGAAGAATGTCATACCATCTGAACAACGGTGCACCTGAAAAACCTACACAGGAAGTACATATCACATGCCTCAACCGAAAAATGATAGAAGAAAACACCAAAATTTTAGACTATGCTCCCAACAGGCGTAAACTGCTCTTCCTTGGAGCTATATATATCCAAGAGAAGCAACCGAATTTGAACATACAGTCTAACTCCAATGAAATCCTGCCCAGTGCAAGAAAAGCAAACAGGGGGACAGGTGTATTTAGAGCTGCCCCTAGCCACTAATCCCCTCTGGCAAGCCGCATAATTCCCCCCCCCTCTCTCTCTGGTTACCTACTTCTCCGACCTTTTATCACCTGGATCCAACCTACCTATACGTGTATAGCTTCGTTTGAAATTTTCTTAACACATTTTGTAACATATATAAACTGAATACTTTGTAATAATTCCCCATTGTAACTCTGAAGATGATACTCGATGTATCGAAACGCGTCAGTTAAATTAAAGAAAGTGCTAAATGACAAGCATCAGTTCTCGATGAACTTCGGTACGCTTTTAGTAAAACATAATATATATATATATATATATATATATATATATATATATATATATATATATATATATATATATATATATATATATATATATATATATATATATATATATATATATATGAAAATTAATGCAATATCGCAAGGAAAGATGAGGAATTAAACCACATTCTCCGAAGACAATTTAATTCAGAACAGTTTCGGTGTATCTCACACCCTTTTTTAACTGACACTGGGCAGAAAAATGAGAAAAGCATAACACAAGATCCCCTCTTTTTCCCCCCAATCCCCTACTTGTGGCTAATCTGGGGGGGGGGGGTTAGGCCTAAACATATTGAAGGGCTGACATTTTACTATTTTATTTATTTGCGATCTTATTACAGGATTAAAAGAAAATTGACCCTCAGATAGATTTAAATTAGGAACTGACGATATCAAGCTCGATTCTACGATTCTTCTCTTAACATAGTTGGCCGATTTAAATAACATTTTACTTCCATTGAAATCGATCGTATGATTCTTGTCTCTAACATGGCAAAAAATTCCACTACTTTCGCTGCCCACTCTAATATCTCTTTTGTGTTCGTACAATCTCTTGTCTAGATTTCTCCCCGTTTCCCCTATATAAACTTTATGGCAATCGTTGCATGGTACTGCATATACTCCTATGTTATGATGTTCTTTGGGTTTCCTGGCCATCATCAATTGGTTTAAGGAATTATTATATTTAAAGGCTAGATTAATACCCGCTTTTCCAAATATGTCCTTTAAACTATTTAATTTATTATTAAATGGCAATGTGATACATTTGTTGAAGTCGTTAGTGCGGGAAGGCTTATTACCATAAAATGTTTTCCTAGCTGCAAAATGGGCAGACGATATGAACCAATCGGGGTAATACAAATTAGAAAAAATGGCCCTGATAATGACAATTTCTTTATCTAAATAGGAAGGATGACATATTTTGTATGCTCTGAGGAAAAGGTTAGAAATTACCGATTTTTTAACAGTATTATCGTGAAACGAAAAATAATGTATATAGGCATTCGAGTGGGTTGGTTTCCTATACACGTCAAGTTTTAATTCATGGTGATCTTTATTAATGAGGACATCTAAAACGGGTAATCTATTATCATATTCCTATTCATATTTAAATTTGATGGAGACATGCAAATTATTCAAATTATTAAAAAAGGTATCAAAATCATGGCCATTAGGCCATACAGAAAATACATCGTCAATGTACCTTAACCATATAAAGTTAGGGGGAGAAATTGTGGGAAGGAGTTCAGTCTCAAAATATTCCATGAATTAAATTGTCTTCGGAGAATGTGGTTTAAATATATATATATATATATATATATATATATATATATATATATATATATATATATATATATATATATATATATATATATATATATGAGGAATTAAACCACATTCTCCGAAGACAATTTAATTCAGAACAGTTTCGGTGTATCTCACACCCTTTTTCAACTGACACTGGATAAAAAATATAAGAAAAGTGCTTACAAACATAACACAGGGTCAGGTCGTGAAAGATCCCCTCTTTTTTCCCCCAATCCCCTACTTGTGGCTAATCAGGGGGTGGGTTAGGCCTAAACATATTAAAGGGCTGACATTTTACTATTTTGTTTATTTGCTTTCGTATTACAGGATTAAAAGAAAATTGACCATCAGATAGATTTAAATTAGGAACTGACGATATCAATCTCGATTCTACGATTCTTCTCTTAACATAGTTAGCCGATTTAAATACCATTTTAATTCCATTGAAATCGATCGAATGATTCGAGTCTCTAACATGGCAAAATATTCCACTGCTTTCGCTGCTAACTATGTTAAGAGAAGAATCGTAGAATCGAGCTTGATATCGTCAGTTCCTAATTTAAATCTATCTGAGGGTCAATTTTCTTTTAATCCTGTAATACGAAAGCAAATAAACAAAATAGTAAAATGTCAGCCCTTCAATATGTTTAGGCCTAACCCCCCCTCCTGATTAGCCACAATTAGGGGATTGGGGGAAAAAAGAGGGGATCTTTCACGACCTGACCCTTTGTTATGTTTGTAAGCACTTTTCTTATATTTCCTATCCAGTGTCAGTTGAAAAAGGGTGTGAGATACACCGAAACTGTTCTGAATTAAATTGTCTTCGGAGAATGTGGTTTAATTCCTCATCTTTTCTTGCGATATTGCATTCATTTTCATCATATATACATATATATATATATATATATATATATATATATATATATATATATATATATATATATATATATATATATATATATATATATATATATATATGGTGCGGTTAAGGTATTGCAAAATTTGGCAACTGACACTGCTTCAGGTCCTGAGGGCCGACCATCGTCCTCGATCTTGTAGACAACACTCAAGGAATCGGTCTAATGTACCTAAAAAAAAGGGTACATTTCCCTAGATCTCCTTCTTATGTGAATCTAGTTGACCGTCGCAGAAAAGTGAAAAGTCCTTAAATATTTCAGTTTTATCTTTGCTAAAGACATTTTAAAGAGGAAAAAATTCCCAGACAAATTGATGCGATTAATGCAGCGTGAAATTCGAAAAGTGTGTGTGTGTGTGCGTGTGTATATATTCGAAAGTACCATTCAAATACTCAGTAAACCGAAAAGATGGTGGGAAATTCTGCCATACAGTGATAAATCTTTAGATATGGAAGATAATTCAGAATTTATGGCGATTGTACAAAAGATAAGGACTCGGAATTTCCGTGACTGAAAGAAAAAGATGCCGAAGAATATATGTATGTTAAGCAATGTTATGTAGTGAAATGTGTTTGTTATGTCATGTAGAATTTTGTAGTCAGTCAACACTGGGTGTGAAAAACAGAAAAAGAATCCCAAGAGCTTTGGTCTTTATTAAGACAAACAATGGTTAATATTGAGTAGTAAAATAAGTTAGAGAGGCTTAAAAGGATCCCTTCTTGGCTTGACATTCTAAATGGGCACAAAACTGAGTTGAAAAAAGGACCTCAATTATTTTATTGTCGTCATAAAAGTCTAAATAAAGAAACAAGGTCAGCAAACCTAAGTCACGTGCTCTCAATTATTCTGACTTATGACCTTGAAAACCTTTAACAAGTGGGGCAATCCGACCCATAGTTTGTTTTATTTTAATAATTCCACGAATGACCCTCGGATGACCTTGATAATTATATCATTCGAAAGGAAATGTAAATGAACGCAAGTTTTTCAAATTTCGGTAGACTCGACCGAATAGTTACGGTGTTTTTTGCAAAAAACTTATTGAAGAATAAAATGGTGACCATCCGACCGATCGACCTAGTAACTTATAGAGTGCCGTCCACCCGCTAAAAACCTTTCTCTAATTCCTTAGGTTAAAGTATTAGAATGATGTAGTAAACTGAAGTGTGATGGTAGGTAGTAGTTAGTGTAACAATAAGTAGCTATCTTCAGCTGACAAACGCTGTTCATCCGCGCTGTACCCAAAGAGAAGACACATTTAACATCCCTGGAAACAGCAGACATCTGCTTGGCGTGGATGAACGGCGTTTCCCTCGCTGGTTGGATACGTTGTGAAGGGAGCTACTCGTTTCTATGGTAACCGGATAGAGAGGGAATTTTCAAGCGTGGACCCCAGGGAGGGGGGCTGTGTCGGCTAAAGCCTCTCTTTCCCAAATTTCAGGCCCGTTTATGTTTATATTTCTTTTTTAAGCCATACCTTTATTCTACTATTCATAAAGAGTTATGTAATAATATAGAATATAGAAAAGTTTTTTAAACCGTTTCGATCGAATGTATCATATACGATACATGTCTAAAATACGGGTTAGTCTCAAAAATAATTATTAAATTCAGTATTAGACCTTAGATGACGTCCAAAACCCCCAATTCATCATTTTCAGTGTAAGATTACTCAGACTATGAGGGATGAATTCAAGTTAGTCCCCACCCTCAACTTTTATCCTGGATCCGCCACTGGGAATTGTACCCTATTCACATGCTGAAACGATCCATTTTTAAATTTTTAATAGGAAAACGCATTATCTGCTAGGAAAGATGGCATGGGATAAAATAGTAATATTTCTTAATTTTGTGTTTGTTTTATTCCAATTCGAACCAAACCGTGGGAACAAAGGAGGAATGTTAAATAGGTTGGAATTGACCGCTTTGGGTGTTTAAGCCCCGAGGAGATTTAAAACAAGACCGATTTTCAAGATGTTCGTGCTTTAGATAAGTTTAAAATGATTGTTTTTGAGTTGTTCGTGTTCTGTGTACGTTGGACATGACCGGTTTTCTAGTTGTTCGAGTTGGGGACAGGTTGATTATGGTCGATTTTCAAGCAGTTCATAAATAGGACTAATTTTCTAGTTGTTTCTGGTGTGGATAGGTTAAATATGGCCGTTTTCAAAATTATTCGAGTTGACATTCGAGTTGTTCGTGTTAGAGGTAGGTTGAACATGACTATTTACCTGCTCGGGTTCTCGATAGTTTGAACATAGCTGAGGTTTGACTCGTTTGTGTTGTGGAAAGCTGAAAATTACCCGTTTTCGAGTTAAGGAGTGGTGGAGAAGTTAAAAGATCGGTTTTCAAATTTCTTGATTCAAGGACAGTTTGAACAAGACTGATCTTCGAGTTGTTCGCGTTGTGGGTAGGTTTAAAATAACCATTTTTTAGTTGTACGTGTGATAAATAGTCAGAGCATGATAACTTTTTAGTTGTTCATGTTCTGAATAGTTTAAACATAACTGGCTTTGACTCGTTCATATTCTGAATAGGTTGAATATGACCGGAGTTTATAGGGTTTCGAATTGTAGACAGATTGAATACGACCAGTTTCAAAAATATTTGACTTGTGGTCATCTCATATATGTTTGTTTAGTTGTTCATCTTATGGACACGTTGAACTTGTTTGCTTTTCCAGTTGTGGACAGATTGCAAATAGCCAGTTTTTAAGTTGTGGATAACCCGAAACATGACTAGAAGTGGGGGACAAAAGGTGCAAGAAGAAAAACACTCCATGAACAAGCTGGTATGGGAAATCTTAATATCTGAGTTCAATAATATGCCACGCGAGAAGAGATGAGTGGGTTAGAGTGTAATTAAGGGGTGCGTTTTATTTACCTTGACGGCGTTTTGCTTGGTCGAGTCCTGTTCCTCCCACCAACGCCAGAAGAAGGCGGACTCGACGTAGATGAAGCGCCGGTCAGGGTGTCGAAGGAGGGACTCTACCACCGAGTCGAGGATGTATTGGACGCCCACCCACGTGATCGTCTTTTTTGCTGTAACAAACAAGGACTGTCACTTACCAACGAGAAATATTGTGTACGGGGGAGGAGGTAGATTCTATTTAATCACAAACGAAGCTAAAATGGCTAAACGGGAAATGATTTTTTTTCTTTAAAAATGGCTAAAAAATAATTATTTTGGCCTCCAAAGATGGATAAAAAGGAAATGATTGTGGCATTCAAAAATGACTAAAAGGAAATGATTTTGGCATTCAAAATAGGTAAAAGAAAATGATTTTGCCTTCAAAAATGGCTAAAGATGAAATGATTTCGGCCTTCAAACTGGCTAAAAGGAAATGATTTTGGCCTTCAAAAATAGCTAAATGGAAAATGATTTTTACTTTGAAAATGGATAAGAAGAAAAGGATTTTGCCTTCAAAAATTTCTAAAGAGGAAAGGATTTCGGCCTTCAAACTGGCTAAAAGGAAATGATTTTGGCCTTCAAAAATAGCTAAAGGGAAAATGATTTTGACTTTGAAAATGGATAAGAAGGGAAGGATTTTGCCTTCAAAAATGGTTAAAGAGGAAATGATTTTGGCATTCAAAATGGCTAAAAATGAAATTATTTTTGCCTTCAAAAATTGCTAAAGAGAAAGTTATTTTGGCTTTCAAAAATGGTTAAAAAGGAAACGATTTTGGATTTAAAAATGGCTAAGAAGGAACTTATTTTGGCCACCCTTTGTAACGGGATATGACTTTTATTTTTGTGGAAATAAATATTGCTTAGTTATGGCTATCGTCTCCTCTTCGAAAGAGCCAAAGTCTCAATCGCTCCAACTGTTCTTGTTCTCCTCTCATCCGTGAAAGTCACAAGAATTTGCCTTAGAACAAGGTCAACAGACCTAAGTCGCGTGCTCTCAATTCATTCAATACTTATGAAAAAATAGATTCAATTAAAAAACGTATTATCAACTAATGAACATCGGACCTTACGACTTTCCGTACATTCAAAAACTCATTGAAAAGTGAAATGGTTACCATCTGCCCGACCGACTTAGTAACTTATAGAGTGGTGACTAAAAATAAACTAAATTCCTTTTTCTATTTGATTAGATAATTCTCTCTCGTGGGAACTCTAGCCACCTGTCGACAACGGTAGAGGGGTCATAGAAGCCCGGTTGCTAGCCACTTGTCGTGGAACAACAGGGTGCCCGGGAAGCGGGCTTAAGGAAGGAGGGTAGAGGTAAAAACAGGTCCGCGAACAGAACGAGCGGGTGAACTTCTTTCTCCCATGTTTCATAAAAAGTGTAGTTGGTGCTCATCATTGCCTTATAAGACAAGTTTAATTTAGCCCGGGCCAAAGTGGCCCATATAGTGATGGGGTGCCGTGACATCCGGTCAAATCAGGCTCCATCCAGTGGAAGAGGTGAATAGAAGAAGGCAATCAAAAAGTACTTCCAGAAAAGAGGACAAGAAAAAACAACCCAAGAAATATTTGACTTGGTGGGTGAAAGAAGAGTTACTAAAGGGCGAGATGACAATGCATGCAGGGAACTAAATAGACATATTAAGAGGAAGTGTATAGAAACAAAGAAGAAGTGGCTAGATGAGCAGTGTAAAGAATAGAAGATCTTGAAAAGGGAGATTCTAGAATGATGTACGATAAGATTCGGCAAATAGCAAAGAAGAGAAGTGAAGGGCTATTAAAGACAAAGATGGTAAGTTACTTATGGATAGGGAAGCAATTAAGCAAAGATGGGAGGAATATATAAGAGAGCTCTTTGAAGATGATAGACAAGAAGAGTAGGAGGAAGAAGAAAACCAAATAATGGAGGAAGAGGTGAAATATGCTATAAGTAAGATGAAGAAATGGAAAGCTGCTGGAGAAGATGAGGTAATGGTGGAGATGTTGGAGGCCTTGGGAGAATTTGCAATAAAGAATATTACAGTTTGGTTAATCAGATCTATAATGCGGGTGCAATGCCTGAACAGATGTGCAACTCAATTTCCATACCGTTACCAAAGATAAACGGAACACTGGAATGTAATAAGCACTGTACAATAAATATAATGAACCAAATAACAAAGATAGTTTTAAGGATTATACAGAACACAATAAAGAATAAAGTGGGAGAACAGGTATCCTGGGAGCAGCAATATGGCTTCTTAGAAGGCAAGGGAACAACTAAGGCGATATTTGTGATGAGAACAATTTTGGACAGAATGATCGAAAAACAAAGAAATGTGTTCCTTTGTTTTATTGACTATGAAAGAAAGGCTTTCGATAAAGTAAGGCATGAGGTGATGCTGGAAGGGCTGGACATCGATAGGAGAGAAATGTGAGTAATAAGAAATTTATATTGGAAACAGAAAGCTGCAGTTAAAGGGCAGATCATAAGGAGAGGAGTACGTCAGGGTTGTGTTATGTGCCCTGATTTGTCTAATCTATATGGGAGAGATGATATTAAGGGAGCTGCAAGGGCTTGAAGGACTAAAGATAGGGGGATTAAAATATCAACCATATTAGGTACGCAGATGGTTGGTGTTGTTATTCGCAGAGTAGTTGCAACATTTGTTGGATGTGACGGTGAGCGCGAGCGAGGAGAAAGGGTTGAAGGTCAATATGGACAAAACCAAAGGGTTGGTGGCATCTAAGGCGAATATACCCAGAGTAAGAAGAGAGGCAACAGGAAGAAGAATGGAGCAGGTGGAAAAATTTCCTATTTCTCGGGAGTTTGATAACAGAAGATTGCAGCAGATGTGAGAAGGAAATTAGAACGAAAATTGGAATTGCAAAGAGGCCATTTACAAGAATGAAGCCATAACTGACAAATAGAAAGTTGTCTACGGGAAGGAAAATCTTTTGTGTAGTCAACCTGGTTGTACAGATGTGAGACTTGGACGGTGAGGGAGGAATATGCAAGAAAAGTTGGAAGCAGCTGAAATGTGGTTATGGAGGAGAATTCTGAAGATGCCATGGGCAGCAAGACGAACTAATGTGCTGAGGCAGATGGGAGTGGGGAGGGAAATGATGACAGCAAGAAGAAGACGTCAAAGGAGAGTTCTCGGACATGTGATCAGGAAGGATGAGATGGGGGCCGTGGTGTAGACTGGGGTGATGGAGGGAGGAAGAGCAAGGGGACGACAGAGAGAGAAATTTATAGACGGTGTGAGGAGAGTGGCAGGGGGAGATCTTAAGCCTGCATAGTTGTTTCAGCTAACATGAGATATATATATATATATATATATATATATATATATATATATATATATATATATATATATATATATATATATATATATATATAGAGAGAGAGAGAGAGAGAGAGAGAGAGAGAGAGAGAGAGAGAGGTGGCGCTCCATGGTTGTCCAGGTGGATGACGCGCGTCGGTCAGGTAAGTAAAGCGACTCTTAGAAATAATTTGGAAAAAAGCTTTGAATATACGAACAACCAGCCCACCACTCTTCTATGCAATATTCCATACGTTAATTAACAATGAGAACCAATGCTCCAGATGTTATCTGCAGCCCGATTGCCCGTACCACACACGATTGGTGACCTTCACCAATTCGTAGGGACAGAAGCCGAAAATGACGTGTGTTTAACCGAATACCCCCTCCCCTCTCCCCCCAGGTACGGAAAAGTCACGCGCCAGGTAGTCTCTTCCTTTAGTACATCGAACTATCTCTCACAATTTTCCAACTTCCCCTAACTTCATCTGATTCACTTAATTTTCACTTCCTCTAACTTTACCACTTTATAAAACTTATTTTTCAATATATATTTTTAAATTCCCAAGATATCCTGTTGGTTCTCGCTTTTTTATCTATCCCGACTATCCTGAATGCTTCCCTAGCAGCCCTCCCCTCCCCATGTTTCCCACATTGACCCACGAAGAAATCTCCCCAACTCTTCCTTTGAAGAAAGTATGAGCGCGGTTTCTATAGCAAGGATTAGCGAGCAATAAAGTGCCTAGGCCGCGCCTAGCCTGGGTAATAATTGCTATAGCGACCGCAGATCATCGCTGCGTACTTTTAACTGAAGCGGGAAAGACCAGTACTGATGGGGAGGGGGAAATTCTTACAGCCATAGTAGTATTCATCCACGGTTTTCAGCCACCCCACATCATCGTGAGTATGGCAGACTAGATGTACGTTGATCATGTCAAGCTTAAGCGGCGGACAAGCCTGAAATGAGAAAGAACCTCTTACGTAACTTCATTTTCTTATAGTGGTTGTTTTACCTTGGTTTGTTTTAGCTTTTTGTCAGCGGTATTTGTAGATTGGCCTATTCGAGCTGGGTAGCTCCGATTCGTTAATTCGGCTACTAACAGTTAACATTCAATGTGGCTCTACTTTACTAAAGCTGGAAGTGGTAAATATTACCAAAACTAACAAATTCAAACATAACATCCAAAGAAATTAAAAATAATATTAAATGCGGTTAATTTGGGGTTTATGCCCACCTGCGAATTTTGCGGGTGCTTTGTTATAAATAATCTCTATTTGTTTAAAAAATACGCAAATGCTTACCTAGCTAAAAATAAGAACTTTCACTTCTTAATTTGGGCCAATTTCTAATTATGAGGTTAGGACAAAAAATATATTGGCCGCCATCTTCGCCATCTTGTCAGTTATATATTGTTTTTATCCATCGAAAGAATCGGTTCCGTAGGGGTTTATGTAGTTTAGTTTGTGTTTTTTTTGTACAACACTTAAAATATTTCTTTTCTAATTAAGATGCCATCATTTTGTCCATAATTCAAAATATTTCCTTTCTAATTAAGATACACCTCTAATTTTGTACCTCTAGGGTTACCAACCATCCTTTATTAAAAAGGACAGTCCTTTATTTAGCTTCCCTGTCTTTGTCCTTTTTTTAGTTTGGAAAGGACGCCAAATGTCCTTTATTTTGAAAATCATGATAAGTTATCTTGGTAATTTAGGTGAGTACCAGGATTATTGTTTAATTGTAAGCAGGTGATATAGGCCCTTATATTTTTATATTAAATATATATTTTGACAAAATATAGAGGATGACTGAGTCTATCGAAGGAACGATTGTGGTGGTGAAGGTGTATAGAGTTAAAAAGAGATTTGAAATAGCTGATTGCATGAGCCGATAAGGGAAAGATGGAATTCAATTTTAAGAAGTGTAAGACAATGTATATGGGTAAGAATAATAATGGTTTTGTCTGAAATGTGTCCCTCAAGAGAATGACTTAGAAGTAATTATTAGTAATGTTTTAAAAGTTCCAAACAATGCTTAGAAGAAAGGAACAGGGCAAATAGAATGCTGGGCACAATTATGAGAAATGTCAGCTATAAAAGCAAGAAAGTGATTACAAAGTTGTATAATACCTATGTTAGACCACATATTGAGTACTGCATCCAAGCATGGGCACCTCATTATCAGCAAGATGTAAAAATGATAGAGGGGGTGCAACGAAGAGCTACTAAGCTTATAGCTGGTTTCCAACAATTAAGCTATGAGACCAGACTACAAAAAACGGGATAATTTTTCGGTTAAGAAGAGAATGCTGAGGAGGGATCTGATTCAGGTAGTTAAATTTTTTTTCAGGTTTGGACCATATTAATTAATCCTGAAGATTTCTTGAGTGACACTTGAGGTGTTACTCGAGGACACCAATTTAAAATTAAGAGCCAATTTGTTAGGACAGATGTAGGCAAATTGTTTTTTAGCAATAGGGTGGTTGATGCTTAGGATGATTTGCCTCCAGAACTGGTTAATTGTTCCACTCTTCTGTGTTAAGACAAAATTGGACAAGAGATTGAGAGATAGGCCATAGGGGTATATTTCAAGCATATATGCACATGCTAGAGTTGTATGCATCTATTCATTCTTAATGAATAGATGTATAATAATTTAAGGTTGCATGATAACAAATCCCTTTTGTATCGGGAGGATATATGTATGTGTAAAATCTGTGATTGGGGAAGTTTTTATGGGTCCGTTGGGGTTGATCAACCTAATTTACTGTATATATGTATTAATTGGTGTGGGCTGGTGGGTTGAGGCTTGTTGATAACTGGTTCCTTGTGGTCTTTTCTTGCTGCATTAATTTCTCATGGGATCAAGTAAAGATAGTCCCTCCCATTTTACCAAGTAAAGATCATCCCTCCCAAAGTTACACTAGTAAAGCTAATCCCTCCCAAAGAAAAAAACTGTTAAAACTTTATTTAGGACCATAGTTGTTAGAAAGTTTATTTGAAAACAATTATAAATTGTAAACTTTGTAGAACTATTACCATGTCTTTTAAGTCACATAAATTCCTGTAGATAAGAGTTTAGCATTTCTCTCTTGCATCCTCGCATGCGTTTAATTCTTAGTTTATTCTTATTCCAGTAGCTTTAAAATGAGTATGTCATAACCTCGTATACCTCCCATATTACCAAGTAAAGCTCATCCCTCCCCCAATTAGCCAAGTAAAGTTAATTCCTTCTTTTTGTCTTAGGAGGGACTATCTTTACTTGATCCTCCTCGTGTTCTTATGTACTCGTACGTATCTAGATTATAAATGGTTGGCGGCAACTAATAATCCACAAAGAGTAAAGTGTATTATTTGCCAAAATGTTTTTAAAATGGGATCCATGAGGGGGTTTCAGCAATTAGCAACATTAAAGTTTAGAGGAAAAAAAAATTATCTTCCATTTTTGTAATTGATAAATTTTTCGTTAAAGCAAAGTCTAAAAAAGAAGATATTATATTTACTTTGGAAATAGCTCAAATATATTATGCAGTTAAACAAAATTATTCCTACAACTCAGTTGAATGTAGTTTGAATTTAAATTCAAAACTGTACCTGGATTCAAAATTAGTAGCAAAAAAATCTTGTGGCGGACTAAATCATAGACAATCGTTACAAATGTGATCAGCAAAAAGGCATTAGCAGTAGTTTTGAACGATTTAAAAGAACATGAACCGAATATTTATTTTTGTCTTCAAAATGATGCCGTAAATCACAAAAAACTTGAAAATGTTCCCAGTATGTATTTAATATTTTAAAATGGACTTTAGAGCAGTGAATTATATAATTGATTTTTTCAAGAATGTTGATGAAGTGCAGATGGAATGTTCAAGTATTTCGAGAAACACTATGGACAATTTGTAACTTGATTGGGAAATAGCTTTTTTTTTTTAGTGCAGATAACGCAAATTGCAATTTTGGAATAAAGCATTCTTTATATACTAATATCCCCACGCTGAATGACGGTGTTGTTAAAGCTAATTGGATGTGGACATATAAAATATTGTCCTAAAGATTTAAGGCCTTTTTTCAACGTCAGTAAAGAGAGGCGAAACTCTTAAAGATTTTCATTCATTTGTAGCATGTACAAACTAGATGGCTATCTCTGCAGTCGTGCTTAAATTCTTATTTTATAATTAGACTAACTGATTGCTTTAAACAATTACTCAAACTTCTTTCAATTACCAAGTTATTGAAATTTATTTGTTGTTCTCGCAGCATACAATGAAGATATTTAAACTATCTTTTGAAGGACTTGAAAAAATGAAACTTCAGCTGCAGATGTTTTCTTATTTTGGTTAATTTAAGAAATAAATTTAAAACTCGATATGCTAAAGAATTTTTTGCCTATCATGTTCAACAACTTATGAAAAATTTCCATACTGCTGAGGCTCGAATGATTATTGAAGACTTTAAGTTATTTCTTATTTCAGCAATTACATATTTGGAAAAAAACATCAACTTTCAATTCATTCTTCAAAATACCAGAAATTTGTTGAAGTTATTAAAGAGATGAAGCTAAAAGATATCCTGAATTTAATATGGATGACCTCTTTGCTGAAGGTGACATTAATTAAAAAAAAACTTTGACACTATTGAGGGGGGGGGGAACCTACGCAAAGATATGAAAGAGGGGAGGAGAGGCGAACAAATCCCTCAAACTAGGGGATTATTTATATTCGAAGCTCTGAACTCTTTAGAAGATGCAAAAAACAAGCAACAAATGGGACTTGATTTTAAAAAGTAGCGATTTTAATTGGGTGATTATTTTCAAATTACTTTCATTTATGCTTTCAATTCCTAGAACATCAGGATTAATATTGTATAGTTATCTAAATGGTGAAATAAAAGAAACGGTAAATATGTAGACGAGCGGCCCGCCCGATAAGATGTACTATTTCGTCCGTGTTCCAAAATGTTTCACGTTTTTTGAGTGTATTTATAGGGGACGGCTCGTGGGGAAGGCGGGGATAAACACGATGCGTGGACGGCACTACGATGATCCTGAGTTTCATTAAATTGGGGAGGGTCTGGAGGGCACAGCCCCCCAGTATATAATCCTAATTTTTATAATGTTCTGACGTTTACAGGGGTGAATGCTTTAACTATATCATGTCAGCGCCTTTAATCGTTTTGCAAATTATAATAGGGGTTGGGGGTGGGGTATGACGTCAGAAATAATTGATTCGGGTGAACGATAATATTTACACAAAATCATTTTTTTCCGGCCGGGCCGCTCGTCTACATGTTTACCAAAGAAACAGATGCTCCGTGGAACTAATGAAAAATGAACTTTCATATACTTCAACTTAATTGCTTAGAATTTGCTGAAAAAACAAAAGCTGACACCCAATTACTCAAGTCTGCAGAAAGCCAGAACAAGTATAATTAAAAAAAATAAAAATCTTTTACTAAGTTAAGAAAGAAGTATTTTTTAGTTTTATGTTTTATTATATGGGTATATATAGGAATGAAATGAAAAATTATGTACATACATACATATTCTTTTTTATTTGTCCTTTATTGAAATTTGACAGAGTTGGCAATCTTATGTACCTCATACATGATTCGGCAGTAATTTCCCGCGTTCAAGGCTTAGTCTAGTCTAACCTAAAAACACCTAGCTCCATGTTGTTAATAGGAATCGCATCATAGTGTATTATATATTATTTTGAAGGAAATTTTTTCTGAATTAAAATATAATAAGTACTTTTAATAATAACCAATTTTAAAGAAAATGTCATTGATTTAAATAGCATTCGGGGGTGAAAATTAGGAATATTACGTTTTTTTTTTTTAAATTTGCGTAATATTTCTAATTCAAAAGCCTATCATTAAATTCGAATTTAAAGGCGATTGCCAGCTGTTGTTAGGCCTTTAGTTTTTCTACCAACTTGAAGTGTTCATTCATTTATTTCATTTTAATTTATAATTTTTGCTTTGTTTTCTCAGTTTGTTTTATAATTTTGCAGTGTTTTTCTTTGTAAGTTCGCATTGTCCTCTCTCGGTATTTTTTGCAGTTTTCTTGAAAGTTTTACTAAACTCTAAATTTATTCATTATTACATTGTCGCATTATTTTCTCTCAAACTCAACAAACTTTAAACTTATTGTCAGTCATTAATACATATATCTCTCTATGTATTTTAAGCTTGCTTGCTTTCATATTATTTTACTCCATTATAGGCTGAAGATGAACATAACTCTAATGTTCGAAACGTTCAAAATTATATATGTTCCTAATACTGGTTCTCGCTTTAACCTGCATATATATAAACTTAAGGGTTGAAAATGAATAAAAAGGGCAGAACTTAACTTGACCCTCATTAATTGGTAGGTCAGAAGTGAAGTGGGGCGAAAACTCCATTAACAAGCGCTATTAAAAAAACGCAGGGAAACAATTTTACCAATTTAGGAGGGATTTCCGGCAGAAATTATTAAGTGACTTCAGTACGGAAGTGACACACAGGTGGCAAATTTACCGTAAAAAAAATGAACGTACCGGATTAGAATGGCTTTCCCTGGATAAGATGAGCAGGAGAATGGAAAGGCCAGCCCACTTGAACATCCTCGAATGAGCTGCACCTGAAATAAAGGATTTCATTGCTGAGTCCTAAATCATGTTAGTACTACCTCGGTCTCTCTCTCTCCCCTCCGCCCGACTTTGACCATGCTTCGTACTTGCTTTTTCCTTTTTTGTTTGTTTTTTGCCTCTGTGTTTGTTTTGGAGTTTATGTTTGTTTGTTTATCTTTTAATCTAGCCTAACATTAGGCTATAAAATAATTACGGCGACTTATAAAGAAAATCAGTATCTTATTTACACCCAGTGAGAATTCCGCTATCGATAAAGCAATAACAACAAAGATATTCAACGTAGAAACTATAGAGTTCTCTCTTTTCAAGATGTTGCTTCTTGAACAAGAAAAGCAAGCGACAAAACATCAAATTTCGATTCGTATGCCAATGAACTCTCAAGGTCGAATTAAGTTCGCAAAATACAACCCTGAACTTAGAGGAGATGCGTTTGAAAACAGGTTTAAATTGGTGCGCTTTCGATTATAATTATTTTTTATTATTTTTACTTTTATGCACATTTCTGACCGTAATATCCAGGTACGTTATTATTTATACAATATTCACGTTTTGTTTTTATTTTCCTTTAGGTTTTTCCATTCATTGCTTTATTTCTTTGAAATAAACATTATCAACTCCCAAATTCGGTCATTGAAATCAATGAACATCAAATTCCTGGTTTATGTATTTTGGAGGTTGTTAGAATGTTACTTAATACGATTAGCACAAGGAAAATTCACCTATCATATTATTAGTAATCTTATATTTTCAACTATTATTTTCTTCCTAGAAATGTGATATTGCGAGAAACATTAAAATGATTCCGTCAATTATAATAGCAAAATAAGAACAATGCGTCCTAAAGATGTTATCAATCTATAAATTGTCCGAAAATTGCCTATGTACAATAAAGTGGACCAAATGGTCATTATGAAATCCTATTGAAACTATCACTAGTGATCCACCTTGAAGTCAAACTGACACATGGGTGACACTACTAACTATTTCCCCAGGCAAACTATTCCAAAACCTCACCACCCTTTGACTAAAGATCTGATTTGGGATATACAACCCAGACTGCTTTGTCGTGTTTCATATCGTGTGTCGATGTCCTTTTGCAAACTCTGTTCTGTGACCCATTTTCTAGATCATGAACATAAAATATAAACAACACTGGGCCCAGGACAAATTCCTAAGCCACACCACTAAGCACCGGCTCCAAATTAGATTTTTGAGTATTTAAAAATCACTCCCAATTTTCTATTGATCAGCCACTCTACCAATCCAATTAAGAAACACTAAAAGAAACCGACTTTCTTTAATTTACTAATAAATTTTCTGTGAGGAACTCTTATCTAACGCCTTACTAAAATCCGAGTAGTAGTAGGAGTAGCTCGGCAACCTGCCTTTATCCAGTCACATATTTAAGGAAAGATAACATGTTTGCTCACTATGATTTACCAATGGCGAAAACCAAATGGAGATATTTCTACCAAACTTGTGCTTTCTGAGAAATCAAATAGCCTTGATCAATTTCTCCAAAATCCTACAAGCAAAAGATGCAAAGCTAACTGGTCGATAATTATTGGCATCACACTTGTTTTCTTAATAATAGGAGTAAACATTTGTCAATTTCCAGTACTCTAGTACTTTGTAAAATGGAACAGACTTATTAAAAATTATACTGAAGAGGAAGGTAAAATGATCTAATCCTTCGTGAAGAATTTTACCATATTCATTATCAAGTTGTGCTTCTTTATTAAGTTTCATATCGTTGATAATAATTAGAATTTCTTCCAAATCAAAAGTGATACTTTTACACATTACTTCGGTTATAATATGAAAACCTGCACCATATGAGATAGGCTAATAAATACAGAGTTGAAGTGATCATTTAGAACTTGCACCATTACCTAATCTCTAACAATTAATCAACTATTTATCTCAACATTTCTGGCTAAATTGATTTCTACTTTTGCTGCCTCTGATTAATTTATTAAGATCATTTCTAATCATCCTATGGTTTCTAAGAATCCTCTTCATAATTACTATCTTTATATACTCTAAATCTATCTTTTTAGCACGATTTTTATAACTGATTTCAGCTTTTCACAATGTGTTTTGTATTTCTTTCAAAGTTTTTATAATAAGGGTAAATTCCTCACACATCAAAAGATGTTTATCTTAGAAAATCTCTTCCAAATTGACTTGCTGCAACTTTCCCCTAAATATAATCAAACTTCCTTCCTTAAAAATCTATACCTTTATAATATTGGCTTTAGGTGAACACAAAAACAAAACAAAACAAATGAAACCTTATAATGTTATGATCGATGCGACCCAAAGTTTATCCAATATTAATTTCTATCTTGTCTCGACAGAGAATAAGATGCACCGGGAAAAGGTGAGAACATAACCCCAAACAAAATAAAAATTACCCACCTTCGAAATAGAAGTGTTTAATTGAAAGTGAAGAATGCTAAGTGCGTTTCCTTTCTGCCAAGACAGAGCAAGTTCAACTAAAGTTAAATTCACTTCTCTTTCAAATGTCGTCGGAAATCTCACCAAATCGCCTGGGAACTGAAGTGAGATTTCGTTTTCTTCTTGATAACATGGAAATGCAAACACGATAAATATAAAGGAATGCCTGTCTAAATTTCATTTATATTTAGAATTCCATAGAAACACGAGGCACACACACAAATGCATAAGTAGCAAACAAAAGCAACCCTCTTAATATCCACAAAACAGGAAATAGTTAATTATAAACATTCATTGATAGAATGAGGTTCAGTTGCTTGAAAATCATAATTGCGGATAGTGTGGAAGTGACTGGCTTTTATCATCAGTTAATTCCACACTTACTATTCACAGTAAAGATTTCCGATGAACTATGCACGTCCTATTTTTTAATCTATAAGACCGATACTGAGAAATAGATTTTGAAAATATTTTTCATTTAAATTTGAATTTTCAGGGTTAGCGCTTATTGTTACAGAAAACGAAAGATTTGGCTTAGCTAATTCTATAGTAAACAATTATTATTTTTTAAAAGAAATATTGCCTTCATATCTACAATCTACACTTTATTTGGTAAAGAGGAAGATGCTGCTAACTACTTTTACTTGAGGCCGAGCGGAGCGAGCGGGGGGGTATAGGGGGCAGAGCCCTCCACCTTCCTATAGTAACTCATAGACAATATTTCAACCCAATGATGAAACAATAATCCTTCGCTGGCGCCTCTTGAAATACTATGAGGCATCTTGAAATGACAAGGCTTAAGTTACGCTCTCGTGTTTGTTTTTAATGTTAATATTAGTTAACGTGCTTTAGTTTTACCAAAAGTAAAACTAAATTTACAGAACATCCCCACCAGGATTTTGTTTTATATAAAATGTATTTTTCTGGCGTTTTTAGACTTACCATCGAGTTAGCTTCATATTCATGTGAGCACAGTTGGATATCCGCATCTGCCAGAGATCTGTCTGTCTTAGATAGGGTTGCTCGCGGAGGCAGGTTCCTTTTTCCTGATGGGGCTAGCTATGACTTGGGTCATCGACAGATGATTTCATGTTTGTTGATATTCCATAAATACTACTTCAGTAGGAAATTGCCACTATCATTTTTAATTCCTGAGCCCCTGCCTCTTGCTAGAGCAACAAGGTTTGCGGATGGACAACATCCACATGCACTATGCATTCCCCGTTGCCGCACTTCTCAGTTTCAGCATTGCTTTTTGCCAAGTACGGTAAAGCAGTGAAATGATCTTCCTGCAGAAGTTATGCAGGAAGATCTTATTATCTTCAAACGAGGTTGCAATGCTAGATTGAGGGTGGGTGCTACTCCCTCATAATTTTAATATTGATTTGATTTTAATAATTTTAAACTTATTTATTTATTTATTTACACATTTCAATTTCTTTCTTCTAGCATTTATTCTTTTTTACTTGACATATGGACACTGTGTTCTGTGGGAGCTTGTTTTCAAGTTCATGGCCGCTAGGCTTTTCCCACAAGAATTTTGTGTTCATTATCTCAAATAATAAATAATAATAATAATTGGATTTGACAGTAAAAAAAAGTCGAAGGTGCAATTCTGGTCCTGAAGGAAAAGGACATCCCACTGGCAGACGAAGCCTTTTCCCAACCCTTTGTTTAAAGGGATGGAATAACGGGAATAGGGTGTCTGCTAGGGGTTGACGCCATATAAAATATGAAGTTCTCAAATAGGCGCTGCATGGAGGAAGCCTCTCTAGCGACAGAGAAGGGCCTGATACCTCATCGAAGTATCTACTAAATAAACGATACCTCGATAATAGGGGGTCACTCGCGGTACCCCTGGCCACAGCCGCCATGCTTCAAAAAATAGCTATTGATCCTCAGTTGGTTGCAATTATCAATTCACGGGGGGGCTGGCCCGTTGGGAAGCACTTTACTCCAAATAACTACAAACATCCCCTGCAACACTCAAAAGACTTGTACCATCCTTCTAGATGGTAATCTGAAGGGGGCCGGCTCCACCGATTCCGAGAACGAGGTGGGGAACGAAGTGGGAAATGAGGTTAATTTGCCCCAAGGGCCTGATTTGGAACCGGAGGCTGACAAACTTTCGAAAATGTAGTCAACTGTGCCCTAATTCCGCCGACTTCTTATTTCTACCCTTCGAATTTCACAAAATCGAAACTTGAATTAGATTTGGGCCTAGAGTATCTGTTTTCCCGGGTTAAAGGATGCCGGTGCGGAGTAGATTGACAGGTGTAAAATTAAGCAGTTTATCATCAGTGTGGAAGAATAAAGAGAGAGAATTTTTTTTTCTCTTTCCACCTTCTCCGGTACCTCGGTTCTCCGTCATCGCCCCCCGCCCTTCCTGACTTAATCAGTCCGCCGTTGACCATTTGCCCCAAGTAATTCGCTCGAAGGCTAAACGCCATTCTCGCAGACGAATTTAGTCGACCTCACGTTCCGTTCGCAGCGCTGCGTTTATCTGCCCTATATAATGCGAAAATTAGAACAATGGAAAAACCATTAAGGGAACATCTCGATTTCCCGCTATGGACCCTTATCGCGACCCAAGGCAATTAAGGAAGTCTATTGGTGATGAGTCTCTCTCTCCGTCTAGAGAATTTCGGAGTATATATTCGATACTTCGGAGTTCACAGGTAGATTGAGTCTGAAACCGCCGTCCAATACGTTAGTCGTTAACGTCTTCGTTAGTCGAGAGGGAATCGACTACATTCTCGTCCAAAGAAGAATTGAGTGATTTTCGAAGAGCTAAGGAAGAGCTACTCGTCACTCAGGGTTGTTCGTGGAGATAGATTTAGGCGCGCTTCAACCCTTCTCACCACGCCTTCGTATTTTAAGGATCGAAAAAGCCCTCCCCGAAGCATTCTACGTTTGCGCCTTGTGAGATGCCCACAAGTTCAAGGTCGAATTTACCTCCCTGGTCTTACTCGCTGCACATCAAGGTAAAAGGGATTTAACTCCCACTTCGTCACGCTCCTCCCACCTTTACTGAGTCGAACCACAATGATCTCCTTTGCTCTAGAACTTCCATAATTGTAAGATCATTTCTTAATTAATTATCCCTCGGTTCAAGCTTAATTTATAGTGTCAATCATCTTAGCCGTGAACTCGGCCGGACGGAAAACTTCTGAAGTGTGAGGCACCGTAAACGACGACTCCTCGCAAGTGAGGTTCTTGCCCGGGTTCTCGGGACAAGGTAAGTTTTTATACCATCTTTTTCGCATTGGTTCTGCGAGTTTCCCCCGAATTTCCATCAAACTCTCTCTCCCCTTTGTCCCTCTCTCTCTCGCCTAAATTCATTTAATCTTCGGTCCTTCAAACTCTTAACCTTCTATCCATTTCGGAACCATCAAACTTCTCTCAAACTCTCAAATACCCTTAAACTAAACTCTAACTAATCAAACAAATCAACTCTAACAAATCAATTAGACACTAATGTTTCTCACTTAAGCGCTACCATGTTACTTAACTCTACCCTGCTTTCAGGCTAATAATTCTAACAACATTGGAAAGTATAATGTTTATTTCCATTAGTTATTCTAAGGGACATTCCGATTCATTTGGAGAAGTCGATCTTCCTAGAGATACCCTCGTTGGAATACCGTTTGCTCAACCGATCTTCCCGTTTACTTTTCAAACGCAAAATGGCCGGGAATCCTCATATTTCCATTTCGGACGAAATTGAATCCCACATCAAAGTCTTGGTCAGAAATCGGGCGTTGTTTAAACGTAAAATCACCGTGATCTTTAATAAAATTAGCTCTGAGTTAGAAGAGGCAGAAGTCATTGACCCCGATGTATTGCAAACTAAGATAGATACGGTCAAGTCCTACTTTGTTTCCGTGAATGATTTGGATAGTCGATTCTTGAGGCTTGCCAATCCCTCCGTGCAGAGGGAGGGGACGAATCAATTGTAGACAGAGAGCTTTCCGTTTGAAGAGAGTTCTGAGTGTAGACGGTTCCTTCTTCTTCCAAGCTTCGCAACGGTTCTGCCCAGAGTCCAAGAGTTTTGGGTTGATATGGGTTTCAGCGAGTTGTTTCTTTCTCTAGCTCGTGATGAATGGTGCCCCTTTGTTCTTCCTGCAAGGGGGTTTTCAAGGAATGGGAAAAAGGGGAGTTAGGGTATGATTAAGGGGAGGGGGGTCGAGTCATAAACCAGTGTGTCCACTGTGCCGATCGTCGAGGAGGTGGGGAAGGGCAATATTCATCCATCTGTCCAGGACGGTCGTAAGCTCACAACACCCTCACCAACCATAAATACTCATAAACTATAAACCACTCGCTTTGTCTTCATTAGCCTAGAATGGGCCAGGGAGAAGATGGGACGGGAGGAGAACCCAATACAGGAAGAAATCCAAACTATTCTCCTTTGACTTACATGCGTTCATACACGCTCACACAGACACACGTGTATGACTGTACAATAGGCTCTGCAATCCTAACATACACACCCACCGCAAGTCCTAACGCAAACCTGCCCAATCCGAAAAACAGGGACAATTGGAAAAAAAGTGAAGTAAGCTGCAACTAAAATATGTATGTAAACATTGTGACGTCACTCTATAAATTTTTAAAAATACTTTTCCAATGTGACATCATCACAATTAAGGATGGAAAAAAAAATGAAATTCAACCTGTTATAATAATAATGATAATAATAATAATAATAATAATAACATCGGCTGCTCAATAAATTCTATATAGATAGATTACCAAAAATGTGCTTGATATAATATGAGGGATTAAATTTTTTTTAAGCGATTATGGTTTTCGAAATATTAACCTTTGACAAAGGTCTCAACTATAATTTAAATACAAAAAAATATAGTTTAATGGCACAAATTATTAAATCTACTCTCGTTGTTTTGTGCAAATGAATAGAAATCGGAAAATTGAAGTACCAATTTTACCAGACTCCTGCTCATGTAGACAAAGAAAATGGTTAGATTTAAGCAAAACACACATCAAACCTACCAGTAAAAAGTATTTATTACTTTTACCTAGCTATCCTATCCTTATTTAACCTAACCTTACCTTATCTAACCAAACAAAATCTATTTTCTTATAATCAATCAAGCAAGAAACTTTCTTTTAATTTATTGCATAATATAACTGGAATGTTTTTTTAAAAATCTATGCACACTTCATTCGGTGGAACCTCAGAAATAAATAAATATCTGGCAAAGTATTTATTATAATGTTCCTTCAATTGTCTGCGCGTAGTACCCATGATTTGACATCCTTCCACAATATCTCACTATTTTGAGTGTGGGCTCCACTATAAAGGTCAACGAAATTTAAAGAATGATTAACTGTTGAATGATTATACCCAATATTACTTAATGAATCTTAAATCTTCCACTTTTTGCTGATTTCATGAGCCGTTAAAAATTTATCGTCTTATTAAAGGTATTAATGTATCTGCCGAACGGTCCAAAACAGACAAAACATATTTCTTTTTCGATACTCGCTCAATACACCCAAATGCCCAAACACCCGTAACTTTCCTACCTCAATTATATTTTGATTTTCGAAACTTACTTTCATCTCTCTCGACAAAATTCACAAACTTCTGAACACATCGACTTCCAGTGAATCGATATCTAATTATATTTGACATTTTTTTTTATTATGCATAAAATTCCGTTATTTACGAAGTTATACATAATGTGACTTGCTTTACGATCGTCTTTTGTTTTTGTTGATGACGGCCCTTGTTTTTTTTTCTATTTTAAAATTATCAGTTTGGGAAACAATACCCACCTATACCCTCTCCTTTTTTGTGTGTGGGTGGGTGTGGGTGGTTCTACTCCCCAAATACCCCGATATTTTAATCAACTCGTAGTATAGGTAACTTGAAAATAAAAATATTTCAATATCACGAATAAACGTAGGGGGTGTCCGCATGGCATGAAAATTTACTAAGTTATTAAAATAAGGAAGCACAAAAAAAATTATTCGGATAAGTTTGCTTAATATTATTTCTCGTTGTGACCTGTATCAAATAATAACTAAAATGAAATATAGTTATGATTTACTTTACTGTAATCACTTTTTATAACAATATATTACTATTTGTATCGTAGAGATCTTGTTAGCCGAGTGACTACGGCGTTGGTCTGCCAACCTCATAGTACAGGGTTCGATCCCGGCATGAGCGGACACAAACGTCACCGCATCTAGAGATCTGGCTACCAATTAAGGGATGCGCTGTGCATTTGGGTGGGTGGATCTTGCACTTCTCATCACACATATAGCCAGTTAAAACACTGCTTTCTTTCCTCTCCCATCTTCGCAACACAACGCACACACACACTGTTCCAAGGAATCCTGAAGATGGGTATCTATATCCATATACCTCTGAAGCGGAACAGGTCCCTCTGCCCCGGGGCGACGAAGGTTCCACTTAAACGTTGTTTGGTGTCAAAAACCTGCTGACACTCCTCCCCAAAGAGGCCGGGCGCCCTCAGGCCCACCAGCCCACATCATCACCAGGAACTTTTTAGTAATCTCTTCCCTTTCAATTCTCTTCATGTCCACTTTCATTCCCTACCTCATATCCAAGACCATTAAGTAGTCCTCGGTCCTCCTACTCTTTCTTACTCCCTCCCATACCTCATCTCAGAAGCTCCTATAACCAATGGCGGATCCAGGATATAAAATTGGTGGCTAACCTGGATTCCTCCCTCTGAGTAATCGAAAAAAGGGCATTGATCATTAATTATAATAGTTATCTTACACATCATTGATGATTAATAATGGTTATCTTACACATCATTGATGATTAATAATGGTTATCTTACACATCATTGATGATTAATAATGGTTATCTTACACATCATTGATGATTAATAATGGTTATCTTACACATCATTGATAACAGCATCTCATAAGTGAGTGAGCGCCAACTCTCTCAAATCCGAATTCTTTTCCACACATCAGAAAATTATGAATTTTGGTTTATTGTAGTTTTTGGACGTCAGCTAAAGTATAATAATTATTTTTGAGATTTATCTCCATTTTAGACATGTATCGTATAAGATACATTCGATCACAACGATTTAAAAAACTGTTTTTAGATATATTCTATATTATTACATAACTATTTCTGAATAGTAGAATACAAGTATGACTTAAAAAAGAAATATTAACATAAACGGGCTTGAAATTTTAGAGATGGGTCTTGAGCCCCTTAGCCCCCTTTCCCCTGTATCCGTGCCTGCCTTCAACTCATTCATCATTATCACTCTTCCGCACATACCCCTTACATTCTAATAGCACGTATTCTACTGATTCAGCTTCATTTTCTCTGCAGTTTCTACTTACACATGTTGGTGTTGAGGTGAGGTTTAGCCTGTTTGGATGGGATGGGACTTTTCTGTGCGGTCCATGTGGGGGCGGTGGGTTCATTTAGGGTGTTGTTTAGGTGTCTGCCGGTGTAAATTGTATGAATGTGTTTTATTGGCTTTTTAACATAACATAACATAATTTCACGGATGACAAAAGCCACAAGGGCCTATCAAAGGTCATCCGCATCCGTCAAAACCCACCCACAAAAAGCACCATCGGTTCACACATTGAACCTTATAAATAGGAAAATAAACTTCCCGCTTTTTAGTATTTTTCTTTCGTGAATAGGAAGATAAACTTCCCGCTTTTTAGTATTTCTCTTTCGTAAATAGGAAGTTAAACTACCCAGTATGCAGTATTATAACAAAAAACGGCTATACGTGGCTCCGTAGAAAATAGATCTTGTTCTTGATGTCCCCGTGGAAAAAAGGTAAAAATCGATGGCGTTTTCTTGAACTGATCACACTCGCCTTTTCCTCCTTTGTCGGTTTTGAACTTTTCGGTGAGATTAATTTTCTTGTAGATTTCTTTCAAGTCTAAAAATTTGGAAATGAAATGAAATGAAATGAAAAGAGAGGTGGGAGACAAAGAACAGCTGTTCCGACCCTCCCCCTGCCCCCATTGGCGCTCATGGAGCGGCCTAGGAGGGAGGGGGGGAGGCCAGGTACTCCTTTATAGACTCTCATAGTCACACTGTCTAGAGCAAAAGTACTCATATGCTCCAAGCACGGTGAGTACGGCGGTTAGGAGTGAGAGAGAGGAAGAAGAAGGTTTTAGGATAGGACAGCGAAGAAAATAGTAGGAGACAAAAGTGGACTTAGTTAGTCATGAAACTTACAGCTTAACGTGGAATCCGAATCACGATGTGTCGCTTGCCTTTTACTATAACTATAACAGTTTTTCGTGACCCCTGTTCCACGTATCACTGTGAGTCCCGTGTGCAAATATGATAGTAAAAAACGAATAGATGCAGAAGACTGAAGGAAGTAAGAGGTTTGCAAAGAGATGCTAATTGCCTAGAGGTGAGGCTTATCTTTGTCCATTTTAGGTAGTATAGCTAGCGTGATAAAGTTAGAAAGTAGTATTGGTACTTATGAGGCGTTCAAACTGTTATTAATTAATACTCTTACTAAAAACTGGTGTAGGTTTTTATCTCTCTATCTATTCTTTCCTATTCCTATCCTAGTTATAAATAACTCTATGCTATTCTCTGGTTTGCTTCGGTTAATTAACTACTCTTAATCGTCGTCGAGTATTAATCCCTTTCTCTAAGTGTAGAGTTTTTCTTCATCTTCTTCTACTCCCTCATCTATCCTTGGGAAACTTGGGAATAATCTAAGTGATCTCCATCTTTCTCTCAGGGCAATTTGGTTGGTTAATTCAACTCCTACTTCACTCTGTCTTTTCTAAGACTTTCCTTGCTCTTTTTGCAATTATTCTGTTAAGTGGCTTTATCCTTGCCTATCTATGCATGTCTCGTAGTCTTCTTCTTTCTCCTCTTCTTGTGTTTGTTATTTAGTAGATAACTTTGTTTTGGACTTTTTGGAGTCTTAATAGGTTACTTCTCAAGATCGTGGACATCGCGATGGGTGGATAAATAATCACGAACTGTACTATGGCTTGGTAAACTTTTTTCTTGTTTTTCATGCTTAGGTTAACTAACTTGTACAGTAATGCCAGGCCTCTCTTCACTCGATTTACCCTCTTAGTTAGGTGCTTTATATAACCTGATTTCGTAATAGTTAGTCCGAGCACCTTACATTCTTTGTCGTATCTGTAGCGCTGTCCTTCTACATATACATCTGAGATGCTCCTCCTGTACACGGGTGCCATTTTAAATTTATCCCTGTTGGTTTTAATTTTCCATTTTTCTTCGTATCTATTAATGCTTGTTATTTCTTCTGCAGTCATCCTTACTTGCATTGGGCCGTTCCTGTAGAGCCAAACTATGATTTGAGTGAGGTCGTCGGCAAATTGGATGTTCAAGCAGCCTTCATTTCTTGGTGGTGGTATATCTGCTGTGTAAATTGAATAGAGAGACGGACTCAGACATCCGCCTTGGGGCAATCCCGCAGCGAGCTCGAATATTTCACCCTGATGTCGTCCTATTTCCACATAAGCACGTCTTTCCATTACATAGTCATAAAATCCTTTCGATCTGGTTGTTCATTCCTAATCTGAGTATCTTGAGTTGTATACCCCCCCTGCCATACTTTGTTGAATGTCTTGGACTCATCCCAGGATACGATGTCTACGCTAATTTTTTCTCTCTTTGCTTTCGCTATCTTTTCAAGGATGACTCCAAGGGCCATCTCCGTGCTCCTGTTTTTCCTGAAGCCAAATTGGCAGCTGTTTCTTCGGCCATTATCATCGAGGAATTTGGACAGTCTGTTATTTATTATTTTTTCCAATACCTAATCTGAGTATCTTGAGTTGTATACCCCCCCTGCCATACTTTGTCGAATGCCTTGGAGTCGTCCCGGCATACGATATCTACGCTCATTTTTTCTCTCTTTGCTTTCGCTATCTTTTCAAGGATGACTCCAAGGGCCATCTCCGTGCTTCTGTTTTTCCTGAAGCCAAATTGGCAGCTGTTTCTTCGGCCATTATCATCGAGGAATTTGGACAGTCTGTTATTTATTATTTTTTCCAATACCTTACCGGTGAAATCTAGCATCGAGACAGGGCGGCAGTTACCCAGTTGATCTAGAGATAGATGAGATATATTTAATAATATAATATATGATCTGGGGGTTTTCCCGCCTTGGGTATGAATATCATCTTCGCCACTTTCAGTTCATCAGGAAAGTATCCGGTGTTCAAGCACGCATTGAAGACGTTTTCGACTCCCTTCACTATGTTCAGGGGTGCTTTGATGTAATTTAATTTGGTGAGTCCCGATCTGCCTGGGGCTCTCTGTCTGAAGTTCTTTATGGTTTCTTTTAATTCCTCAGATGTAATGATTGCGTCTATTTCGTCGTTGTTGTTTCTCCTTTCCTCGACAAAGTGGAAGGTGTATGTCATTTCGATCTCTCCATTGAGTTCATCCACGAGCTGATGTTCAAAATTAATGTCAAAGCCCTCATTCTCCTCTTCGCTATTTTTGAATACATTTCTCCAGTGTTTTTTTTTTAGGGGGAGAAAAGGTACGGCTCGCGGTTACTCCTCCCCTCTGTACCCCTCCCACAATCAGGGGGCACAGAAGAGGAGGAGGCGTGCAGCCGACTTGCTCTTGGAGAAACTCCCCACACTTCTGACTCTTATTTCAAGTTAACCGATAGTAAAGTGATTAATGGGAAGTCCGGAACAAGCTTTAGAAGAGGGTCTATAGTGGAAGAGGTAAAGTTTTGCGTTAAAAGAGGACAGATTGGTAAGGAGGCAGATTGAGCAACCTCGGAGGTCAAAGGTGGAAAGGGTGGAATACCCTTGCCCAAGGGAGAAGGCGGACCTGCTGATTAACGTGGATTCCGAACCACCATCAAGCATTTACTCATCATTTATCATGCTTACTTCTTTTCTCACACTTTGGCACCTATATTCCTTATACAGAAGCGGGAAGACCGCCTAATCTCGGTTCCCTGATTCTTTTCATCTTTCATTCATGTTTATTGTAGCATTCATGCCGTTTTGAGTTATCTTAGCTCTGAGCTTTGTTTATGTATTGTTATGTTACTTTCCTTACTTTGTTTCGCTTTCTCTTGTTGTTATCACTTTTTCACTTTAGTGTCACTTTGTTCACTTGTTTTACTATTAACTTCCACTTCACTATCATTTTTGTTGAACTTTTTAATATAGTTCACTTATTACACTTTTAGTTAATTCTGTTTGCACTATTTCTGTTTACAGTTGATCTGTGTTGTCTCCTTAGTCGGTTGTTTCTTCCTATTTAGGTTGTTTAAATTCGATTGTCTTATTAGGGTATCAATCTGGTATCTTGGTTGGTTATTTCGTTGGTTGGGTTTGTATATAGTCGTTATGCTTGTTCCTTCTCTCTTTTTTTAATTTCTACTTAAGTAAACATGGAAACCTCCTCGATTCTCAACTGTTGTCTGCCACTGGGAAATCGAGTGTTAAAGGGGAATCCAGCTCTGGTGTTTGTGTGCTCTGCAAATATCAAAGGTAGATCGTCTATCTTACTCCATATTTTCTCCGCTCTGTTTCTGATGTTGATATTGAACGTTTCTAATCCTGCTCCTTGGTGTAGATCCTGTAGTCTTCTCCTCTCTAGAGTTTCAATTTTTTGGTCCTTGTTTCACCGTTGATAGGGGTTGGCGGGTATAGTAGTACCTCTCTTCCTAGTGCAAGATAGATTTTTCTTTTATTTTTTATGCCTAACCGTCTTAGATTGTGCAGTAGGTTAAGCATCGGAATTGCCTTGTTCTTTGTCTCCGTTATATGTTGTTTGTAGCCCTTTTTTGTTAATTTGTATCTTAGCACTTTACCCTCACTATGATTTCTGTAGTTCTGATCTTCAACTACAATTTCAGCTGTTTTGTTCCTGTAGATTGGTATTATTGTAAATTTCCTCCTGTTCGTCCTTATCTTCCAATCTCTTTCGTAGATGTTGATGTTGCTGATTTCTAAAGCTGTTGTCTTTGCCTGAAAGCGTACGTTCCTGTACGGAGTGACGACGAGTTGGCTTATGTCGACGCGAACTGTATGTTTAGGCAACCAGGCATTATTGGTGGTGGCAGGTCTGCTTTGTATATTGAATAAAGCGTGTGGCTGAGACAGCCCCCCTGCGGGAGTCTAGCTTCGAATTCGAATTCTGGTCCTGAATAACCATTGATCTTCACATATGCTCTTCGCTCTGTGACATAATCGCAGAGAATTGTCTCCAGATTGCTATTCATCTGGAGATTTAAATCTTATATTGCATTCCTCTGACCAAAACATTGTCGAATGCTTTTTTTTTACATCTCTAAGGACCAGATCGATGTAGTTTTTCTCTGCTTTGGCCCTTGCTATTTTCTCTGTTATTATGCCAAGTGCCATTGTGGTGTCTATGCCTCTTCTGAATCTGAACTGATAATCATTATAAAGGTCATTTTCTTCAAGATATTCTTTTAGTTTTCTGTTAAGGATTTTCTCGAAGACTTTGCCCATGAAGTTCAATAGCGATATTTGCCGGTAACTGCTGAGGTGGTTTGGTGTTTTTCCTGACTTTTGGGACGAATATCATTTTCGCTAGTGCTGCAGATTTTCAAAGCTTTTAGTAGATATATATATATATATATATATATATATATATATATATATATATATATATATATATATATATATATATATATATATATGTATATATATAGTGGGAGAAATAGTTTGGTGAAAACACACCGTTGATATTTCACCCTGTTGATTGGGGCATCTCTTGCATTATTTTATTTTATTTTTTTTCACTCTTTTGAATCTTAATGCTTGACAATTCTTGCTTTTTTATATATATATATATATATATATATATATATATATATATATATATATATATATATATATATATATATATATATATATATATATATATATATATATATATATATTCTTCTTTTTTTCTTTTTTATTATTAGACTTTTTGTATACACACTTATATATACTCTTTTTTTTTACATCTATATTTATTCTAAAGTTTATACTTTCGTACAAATTTGACATATGTATATTTATCCTAACTTTACACTTTCATTCAAATTTTAACATATTTGATCTAGCTTTAAACTTTCCTACAAGTTGTTACATAATTTTTCTAATGTTATACATACAGATTTTTACCTATATATTTGTTCTAACTTTAAACTTTCATACTACTTTTAACATATATTTGATCTAACTTTAAACTTTCATACAAGTTTTTACATAATTTTTCTAACTTTTATACTTGCATACAAATTTTGACATATATTTAATCGAACTTTAAACTTTCATACAATTTTTACATATTCTTTTTAACTTTTTTACATTCATATCAATTCCTATATAAGAAAAATATGTTTATTTTTAATTCAAGAAAAATACACTTACGTATATGTTTTGCCTTTTACTTCATATAAACATATTTTAAATAATTATATATTTTTGAGGTTTTAAGGCCTTTATATTCTAATTGTGGCTGAATTAGTACATTTTAAGTACCTATTAAAAAAACTTTTGTCAACATAAGTGATATAATTAATATCAGACAGATTAAAGATTTAGGTCATAGGTTGGAGTTTAAGTGCTTTTGTCGTAATTAAAGGGTTTCTATATGAACTTTGGGTCAAACAATATATACAAAGGATAGTCTATGTAAACCGTTCAGTCAGTTCCTCAGCAGAAGTTCGCCTGCCACTTCGGAAGTTAGTCCGTCGTGTGATTTTACGCTTTAGTCTTGTCATGTCAATGTCTAAGACCAGGTCCAAGTTTGGTAGTATTTCAGCTTCTACTTTGCCCCATGTCTTCTTTGCTTGTGATTGTACTAAAGTGTTGATTGGTTGTAGTCTCGCTCTTCTGAGTAGTGTTCTCTGTGATATGCATTCCCGTCTTCTTGTGTGGTTAATAATCAAGAAGCGTTTATTCTGTACCCTCTGCATAGATCTCAGTGTCATGATCCCTGATGGTTGAGTGATTCTGTAGCCTGTCGGCTATGATCTTTTCAAAGATCTTGCCTATAAATTCAAGGAATGAGATTGGCCTATAGTTTACGAGCTGGTCGGGAGGTCTGCTTCCCTTCGGGATGAATATAACCTTTGCAAGTTTAAACGCATCAAGGAAGTAACCAGTGTTCATGGCTGCGTTCATTACGTTCAGCATTCCCTGATGCACCTGCGGTGGAGCGTTGGTTATATTCGCTTTTGTTATTCTCGACCAACCTGTAGCTTTTTGTTTGAATGATTTGATGGCATCAGCGAGTTCCTGCATTGTCATTACCCCCCCGTGACCCATCATCTCCATTTCTTTGGAGACGTACGGGTACGGGTAGGTCCGCTCAATAACATCATTCAGTTCGTCGATGATCTCACCCTCAAACTCTAAGACGAAATCTTCATTGTCCTCTGGTGTTATTGAGAAGACTTCTCTCCAGTGCTCCCTGAACCGTACTTCGAGGTATGTTGGTTTCTCGATGTATGATTCCTCCTCCTTGATTCGTGTTTTTTCCCTTGTGTTTGTACCCCTGAGTCTCTTTATCTGTCTTCAGAATTTGTCGGAGATTGTCTTCGTCCTCAATGTTGTCGACTAATTGTTCCCATATTTCCGTCTGTTTTTCCCTGATTATTCGTGTAAGTTCAGCTTCGAGCCGCGCATCTCGGTCACTAGTTCCCTGCACGTTCCCGTGTGTCTCACCAGGTCATAGAGTTCTCTATGTTCCCTTGCTATATTTCTCATCTCGTCTGTCCATCTTGGCTGGGGGAGCGTTCTATATGATTTGGTTGGGACGCTCTCCCTATCTGCCCTGATGATCGAGGTTGTTAATAGCTCCAGCTCTTCGTCTATTTCTTCGAGTATTGTTCCATTCAGATCTGCTGGCTGGTATTCGCTCAGCATTTCCTGGTACCTCTCCCAATTGGCTCGGGCGAAGGATTTCCTTGTTTGCACCGGGATCTGAATGGGCGCAAGGGAAATAGTTGTAAGTATAGGTATGTGATCACTCGGGATGGGCGGACCCAGAGTGCTATGATGGTTAAATGGAAAGTTGCAGCTGGTCAAGATTACATCCGGCCTCGACGCCGAGCGCGAATTAATGAATGTCGGGAAGTCAGGTGCAATTCTGTCTAGTCTGTCTCGGTCAACTAAGAGTTTCAGATTCCTGCCTCTTTCGTTGGTCTATTTGTATCCAGCTGCTCCCAAGTTAGCGTTTAGGTCACCTCCGAAAAGACTTTTCTTTGGTGCGCACATAATGTGTTGAAATTGTGTAGCGGCAGGTACTTTCTACTAGGGGGTTGATACCCTGCCGCTACCACAAGATCTCCGACGAGAGTCGGGATTGCTATCGCTATAATGGATTCATGAAGCTCAGGTAAGTGTTTGAACTTGAGGTCTCTCTTTATCGCGATCGTCACCCCGTCGTACCTTTCCTGGGAGCAGTTTTTTGTTAATGTCGTGTAATTTGGGATTTTCATTTTTTGTGTTCTTGTGTCGAGTCCGTATTCAGTGATAAGAATGATGTCTGGGTCTGTCTCCCTAAATATATTACTGTTTAATCCTCAAACCTGCTTTCCCCACTGCCCCCAATTATGCCTTTCTCACAGAAGTGCATAGTTGGAATGAGGCGATGAAAGGCATTCACAATCGCTAGTGCGGCTCCTCAACAGAGTGGGGGTGGGGGTTAGGCGCACAAACTGTTGATTTGGTACCCGAGTAAAATTATTCTTCCTTCAGTTCTTACTCCAGGAGAAGGTAAGTAGAAATCCAGAGGCGTTTCGTAGGGGAAAAAAATACCCCTACCCTTACCTCCTTTACCGATTTGCTTGTATACTTCTCCAGCGTATTTAAGTGTTGGCTTTCTGATCCGTCTTCCGCTAGTGCATTTGGACATTGGAGGTATAAAAGTTTGGAATATAGTAGTACAGGGTTTTAGCTGGAGAAAATAGTGGAGAAAATTATAGGAAAGCGATAATCAAAAGTAGGATGAAAGACAGATCCCTGGTGAAAAGGTAGCTCTGGCTTTCTCTGCGTTTTTTTTTAGTATATATAATATAGCTATATATATATATATATATATATATATATATATATATATATATATATATATATACGCATACGAAAAGCATTCAAGCCTATGTAGCAGAGGGGTTTTTGGCCCCTACTGCTGGTGAAAAGTTTTTGTATCTGGCTTTTTAATTCCTGATTTTGCGTTTATTCGTGTTTTTGCTGTTGTTATTGTTTCTTTATTTTGGGAAAATTAGATTTTTTTCTAATTCAAGGGAAATATATATAATAAAGATTGCCTTTGTTTATGTTTGATTTGTGGACGGAATTTCACGTGAACATTGGGTTTATTGTCGTTGTTGATGAGCAGTCTGCTACTTGTAAATGATCTTTTGTGTCTTTCAGCATTAAATTCCATGTGATCGAGCACAAACTCGGGAGGAGGTGCCGGTGTACGGCGTCCCAGATCTTTTTTACTCTATTGTAAAGCTCCATGTTTATGGAGGTCAATCCCAGTTCGCCATGGAGCTCACTCTGCCTTCTCATCTCTCCCTTTCGGGTTCCTCGTTATAAGTAAGACAGCCTTATTGTGAACCCTTTGCAGTTTAAGGATCTGGGTCTTGAGACTCGCGTTTTGGGGGCTTGGGGGTACAGGGTTTGGATCGGATGCACGCATTATAGTTTTTAAATTTTTGGGAGGTTATTAGGTTTATGAATCTGAAAATTCACCCAAGTCCCTCCGTGCATTTGCTGAGATCCTGTTCACATGACTCCCATACCAACCAGTCGTAATCCGGAGTCCAAGAACCGTGCCCTCCGTGCGGTAAGAGATGCGTACATCTCCTACACAGATACCTGCGAGGGGTCGTCGGAATAGTGGGTTATCTGGAACATTTGGGCATTGGTAGATATCTTCCATCTTCTCTCGAAAGAGTTGATGTTTTCAATTTCTACCGCCGTACTCTGTGCTATATAATTCACATTCCGATAAGGTGTCGTACAGATCATTGATACGTCGTCCGCAAATTGGACGTATAACGAGCCTTCTGTTAGAGGTTAAGAAAGGTCATTTGTGTTTATATTATAGAGGAGGAGACTTATACACCCGCCTTGTGGCACCCCCGCCTCGAGTTCGAACTCAGGGCCATTGAAGTCTTTTGCGTGCACATAAGCTCTCCTCTCCATCACGTAATCGCAAAGTATTCTTTTCAAGTATGGGGTCGAGGCCCAAGTGTAAGATCTTGTATTGTAGACCTCTTCTCCATACTTTGTCAACTGCCTTTTTGAAGTCTCGGAGCACCAAATTTGCGTGGCGTTGTTCAGCTTTTATTTTTGCTAACTTCTCGGTGATCACGGCTAGCGCCGTGTGCGTTTCTCGCTTCCTCCGGAAGCCATGCTGTTGTTGGTTATGCAAATTGTTTTCTTCGAGGAACGCACTCACCCTGTTAGCCAATATCTTCTGGAAGACTTTCTCTGCAAATTCTAAGAGTGATATAGGCCTGAAGTTAGCTGGACTATCCGGTGGCTTGCCGGGTTTGGGAATGTATATCATTTTGCTACCTTCCAGTGGTCAGGGAAGTAACCCACGTTCAGGCATTCATGATATTCATGAGCCCCAAAAGGATGTTAGGCAGGGCTCGAATAAAATTCTCCCTTGTCAGTCCTGTACGCCCTGATACCCATTTACGAAAGGATTTCAAAGTTTTCGAGAGTTCCTCAGCAGTAATTTTACCGCCGTATCCCTCTATATGCCTTTCTTGCGTCACGTAATGATGAGGACTGGTTCTGTGGATCTGGTCGTTTAGTTCGTCAATTATTCTGTTTTCGAAGTCTAAATCAAAGTTGTCATTCTTCTCCGGGGATATCTTAAAAAATAGTTGCCCAAATGCCTCCTCGAATTGATTTCACTGCAGTCGTCCGAGGGAAATTTCCATTTGTATCTTCCGGATATTACTCCTTCTGATACATCAAGGACATCCATCTCCTTTGGGAAAGGGGACCTTCCGGTGGTGTAGACCTTCGAGTTTATTTTCCTTTAGTGATATACGTGCCTAGATTCCCTCTTACAAGAAGAGGATGACCTCGGACGTCTTTGTGGCTGCGAGCTTTTCCGGGAGCGGAAAAAAGTGTCCCTCCCTCGCGCCTTGCAGTCTCAATCACCGAAACGTCAATTTTCACTTGTGTTTGTGTGCTTGTGTGTTCGTTTGCTTTGTTTGTTTGTTTTGTGCGTTGTTTGTTTTCTCAGTGCGTGGCTTTGCATCTCGCGCTGCCTGCGCCTGAATCCTGGGGTCTCTGGAAGGAGTAGGAGCGCTGCTGGGGGTGGGGAGTTTCTGGCCACTAGTCTAGCACTGGGGATTGAAACTAATCTTCAGAACCTCCTCGTACTGTAGATTTTGGGGAAACCACATCTCCTACATGCCATTATTTGTCAGCATTATATTAAGCTCGTTCGCAAAGCTCCCCGGGGAGGAGAGATTCGCGATGTGAGCATAATATATACAACGCATAATTTTCGTCGAGTTTTCATTCTCGACGTGCTTTCCCTAGACTCCGCAATTGTAGCTTTCGCAACCTTGGCATAGGTGTTGTTTCCTTTAGCTTCTTCAGCCTATTTTTTATTAATTGATTTTTCTTTATTATCTCTTTTTTGACTGGGCATGCCATGGATAGGGTCTTATGTGCTCCTGCACAGTTCAGACACTTCAAGGAGGTACTTTTACAATCCCTCCATGAATGCGTATCCGAGGAGCAGATGGAACACACAGGAGTGTTACCTCTGGGGCAGGCGGATGTGGTGTGCTCCTCGTACTTATACCACTTGAAGCACATCTGGAGGTCGATAAACTCCTCACGTTCGATCTGCTCAGGGCAGATTCGGACGTTGAAGAGGAGCATACCTCCCTCCGCAGCCTCGTTCACAATTGCCGTGTGGTAAAAGATAATCTTAAAGACATGAGTGTACTCTTTGAATTTAATGACTTCAACAACCTTAGCCCAAGTGTGGTTCTTCTCCACCTCCGCATGAATTTCTTCCACGGAGTGCCCCCACCAACCCAGGGATCGAGACGGCGAAGGATAACGCTACGATGGCTTTTGATTTTTGGTGTAGTGTTCGGTTTCAAGTTTATAGTTTTTAAGCACTCTGCTGTTTTTATGGAGGTGAGTGCTTTGCAATCAACCTCCGTTGAACAGATCGCTGCATATCCATTGTGTATGTCAATTAGCCTCATCAGCGCGATATTTAAATCCGCATAGATCAGGCTTGGAGCTATCGGAGATCGTCTTTAGTGTGATCCGATGGGTCTCTATCATTTACTCTCCATCTGTCCTAATTTTGACACATGGAGAAAATATAAATTGAATGGGGAGCCTCACACAGTGAGCGTGTGTGTGTTGGCTATGTATGTGTGTGTATGTAAGAGTCTATCACCAGGGTTTAAAAATAGAAAAAAAATATTTTCTTAGAGTAAAATGTCTTGATCAATGCCAAAAATAAAGAATTTTTCACCCCAACAGGCACTTTACCTTAACCGGAGGCGCTTTTCGAAAAGTCCGTCCTAAGTTAGAGTTCGTCCGAAGCCGAGGGTGACGCGTTGAAACTTGGGGGGGGGGGAGGGGGTAAGCGAAGCGAGTTCAATCTCAACCAACGGGTTCAAAAAGCAGGTGAAAATATTCACGTATTTACCAAATTCGTAAAATGACGAAATTCTCACTTTGACTTTATCAAAGTATAACTTTTCACCAGTGTAAAAGAACGCGACTTGTTTCTGGAAACCAGATCAGTCATTATGCTTCCGCTAGTGTTATGGATTTCAGCCGTATTTATGTGAAAACGGTTTGAGTGTTAGTAACTTTTTAAGTCTATCATGGCACTGGTTGGACAATTATTACAGTGCTTATGACTAAAAGCTGATTGGTCAATTTCCCAACGCTAAGGCTGTTATTCCAAAAATGAACGTAAGAATGACTATTAAATGTATGCTATCAATCCTGATTGGTTGAATTTTTGTAGTGTTATGAGTAGATGAAATAACTATTTATATAGGTGTATTTTTGTGTAAAAGATAGTTGACTGTTTTGGGAAATCTTTGCCTACGCCTCAGAAAATCCGGTTTCTAATTTTAGAACCAGATTTCACAAAATAGAGTACTATACTGGCGTCACACTCATCTTCATCATAATTCACCACTAATCATTTTTCCTTTACAGCGGTCCCACTTATTCAGATGACGGCTTAAGTCTCCACCCTACCCTCCTGCGTAAACCACCGTCAGATGTGAGAGGAGATTGCCATTCATGTTTTGTCCTAACTATGCCAGGCAGTTAATGGCCATAATTGGGGCATTAGAGGAAGCTGGTTTGAGGAATAGCCCACAGCTGATAACAATGTCAGAAACTCTTCCGGATAAGGGACGGACTGCTCATCCCAGCGGAGGCCCATTCCAGGACCATAGAAGGACACACAACCGTCTCTATGGTATGTTGGGAAGTGGTCGCGATTAAAACACCATCGGGGGAGGGCATTGTCAATAAGTCCGCCATCCAATCACACCCCTGAGAGGATCCCACCCGGATTCATCTCATCCATCGTTACCATCCATCCAAAATGCAATTCCCATTTACATCCAGGCAGCTGGTGAACGCGGGGGGAGGGGGATCCCTATTCATCCCCAAGGAAAACAAAATATCATAAAACATAAAAAATATATATACACACACACACGTAAAATTGAAGCCGTGCAACCAACTAAGAAAAACAGAGCTTGGTAAAGACGATTTGCACCCCTAGTCAGAGGGGCTGCAAACGCACCAAAATGGCGTCCCACCCAGCCACAAGAGTCCCATTGAGGACAATAGCTGGACAACTTAAGCCGGAGCGAGATACGGTGTTCCAGACCATCTTCGGTAAGCTGAACGTGGCTATCCCCAGACTGATAGACACCCCAGTTGGTTACTCCGCAATCTGCGAGAAAGAGGCAGATGTAGAGACGCTGACGAAGGAAAAAGGACAGCGGGTGCCAAAGGAGATAAACCTCCAGCCCAGCACTCACCCTCAGATCCAGGCACATCGCAGCGTAGTGTTTGGACAGCTCGACCCCTGGATCGGTCACCATAATAAGGAAGAAATAAAGGAGGAGATAAACTTAAACAGTCGTGGGCCAACGTGGAGGAAGTCGTGAAGTTTCGCAATAAACGGGACAACACTGAACACCAACACGTTTTCACAGTCATATTTAGTGATACACAGATGGCCCAGAAGGCCAAAGAAAGGCGATTACTACTTTTTAACGCTAAGATCAGCGCTGACCAGATGGAGAGGGAAGAGTTCACCCCCATCCAGATATGCTTTCGGTGCTTCAAGATGGAGCATCATACAACTAAAGATTGTAAGGAGCAAAGTATCACGTGCTTTAGGTACAGCGGAAAAGGCCATGGATGGCGAGAGTGCACGGCAGAAATGGAGAGATGCCCAAACTGCGGACTGAACCACGGGGCGATCTCCATGTCCGGTCCCCACAAGAAAGAAGTTATAAGAAAAAAGAAAACGGAAGAAACGAGGAGAAATACTACCTCCTACGCCCAAGCAACAAGAACAGCCCCAAACAGAGTGACGAAAAAGCAACAACCGAGAATTCGACTAAGATACTTACGTGCATATTATTTGCGCACGTAAATAATCTTACAAACCCAGGAACGTTCGCGAAAACACTGAATCTCATGCTGAAAAAGAACAGCATGTCTGAGATGTGGTTTCCGGACGACCCACCATCGAGAGACGTGCTGCAGCTTCAATTTATGTCAAAAGGTGCACCAGAGTCACCCGCGACTCCATTTCCCATGGAGGAGAGACCATCAGAGTCTGTAAAAGAAGTAAAAACCATGACTGGAAAAATAAACTCAACTAGGCCAGACCCAAGATTGGAGGCACAAAACCGCCGTGAAAAGAAGGAAAGTAAAGCGGCAAGAAGGATTAAAGAAGCAGAGAGCAACCTCGCGATCCAATCGTCCTCGGAATCTGATGTTGAGGAGGCCGAAAACAGGGCGACCAAGAGCCCCGTAAGCTCAAGAAGTAGGTCGGAGACCTTGAAACGCACTTACAAGTACGATGGAGAGGAGATCGACCTCAAAATAACTATGCCCCGAGAAGCTCCCCCAAGAAGATATTTCCAGGTATATCCAAAAAAAGATAATTAAATGGACCTACTTAGCACCAGAACGAGAATCAGACATTGAGCAAGCTATGCAAGAAGGCACGGTAAAACTACACAAAGACTCCTGCATTACCCTAAGTGATGCAGAATACATGAAGATACGAAACGGCAAAAACCACAACACATAAGACACACCAAAATAACAAAAACACAGGAACAAGAAACCATAGAGAACATAAACAACGCTCTAAAAATACTCACACTGAATGTGAATGGATGGAAGGGAAAGTCCATTCCTGACGGTAACATCTTCCGTAAGGTAGACCCGGACATGATTCTCATATCAGATCAGATCACGGCGTCAACACAAACACAGACACTATAAAAATACACAATTACACAGTAATACAAAAGAACCACACCCAAGAAAGGTACGATGGCGCAGCCATCGCTATCAGAAAAAAACATAAAGTTCAGAACACTACCGGACTTACTCGAATCATTCGTGGCTGTCGAGATCCCGATCCTGGTTGGAGGCATAACTGTGGTGGCAGCCTACCAGCCACTCAGGCGACAATACCTACAGATTAACAACTTATTCACCTTCTTCGGGCACAAAAGGCTATCGTCGCTAGGCGGGGACCTAAACGCTAGTTGCCGTGCATCTGGCTACAGGCGCGTCGACCAAAGGGGACGAAACCTGGAGCTATTATTCAAAAGAAATAGGCTCCGGAGAGTTGGATCAGACTTCCCAACTTATCTAACACTATGATCGGCGACAAAACCGGACATCGTGTTAGCAAGTCCAGAATTCCCCTTCAACATCTCCAACGACCCAGGCCCAGTGGTCCCGAGCGATCATATCCCAATTATCACCACTATTTCGCTTGCGCCAATGCTCAAGCCCGTCACACTTAGGAAAAGTCACGCGAAAGCTAGCTGGGAGCAGTACAGAGAAATGCTCAGCACCTACCAGCCAGCTGACCTGGATGACGTAAATCTTGAGCAAATTGATGAGGAGATTGACAAGATCATTAATCTCCTCATTCAAGCTGACGAAAGATGCGTCCCCAGAATCTCGGACAAAATGGTCCCACAACCTAGGTAGACCGATGAAATGAGGGATATCGCTAGGGAACACAGGATAATCTACGAGGAAGTCCGTAGGATAGGCCCAACCCGAGAAAGGGCAGCCTGAATGAGACAGCTAAGCGAGGAACTAAAAACATAATCCTTGAGAAACAGAAGAAAACCTGGGATGATATCATAGGCAGACTAGACAGGGAGAGAAATCCTGTAAGTTTTTAGAATAGCATCCAAAGACTTAGGGGATTGCCTCCCAGGCCTGGGATAAAAATAAAGGAAGGCGACATCATCATAGAGGATCCGGATTCTCTCGAAAGGAGATTCAGGAGACATGTGTAAGAAGTCTTTGCAATATCACCTGAGGACAACGACGATTTCGACTAGGACTTCGAAGACCAACTGCTCGAGGACATCGGAGCGATGATACATAGGACCCCCCCAAAACCGCAAGTAACTAGAGAAAGAGAGATGGTTAACTAAGGGCGCCCTATTACCATTGAAGAGATCATCAACACCATAAGGTCCTTCAAATAAAAGGTCCCCGGTTGCTCTGGGCTCACTAAGAACAACCTAGTGAATGCCCCACGGCAAATTTTCAGGGCATGGTGAACACCATAAACCCATCCCTGAATACAGGCTACTTTCCTGACGGGTATAAGGTGGCTAAAATCATCTTTATCCCGAAAGGAAATAAGCCCCCAGACCAAGTGGCTAATTATCGCCCAATCTCTCTCCTAGAAATACCCAGCAATATCTTCAAGAAGATTATAGCTAACATGCTACAAAATCAACTCGACGAGTTGGGAGCGCATAGCCCACAACAACATGGGTTCAGACCAAAAAGGGGCACTGAAACACGTCCCTGGTGCTCCTAACAGAAAAGATCGCACACTGCCGAGCGAAGGGTCAATATGTAGACATCGTGATGAGGGACATGCAGAAGGCCTTCGACAAGGTTTGGCTGAGAGGACTATAATACAAGATTCTAGGTCTCCAGCTAAACCCAGTCCTAGAAAGCATTCTTTGTGACTTCATCATGGACAGAAGGGCACGTATCATGATCGAAGAGCACAAAGAACCAGAATTCGAGCTCAAAGCGGGCGTTCCCCAGTAGAGCTGCCTGAGTCCTTTGCTTTACCTGATCTTCACCATCGACCTCCCTACTCCAATATACAGGGACACGATGTATCTGCAGTACGCAGATGACGTCACACAGATCGCCCTCAGTAGGGCTAAGAAAGCAAGGGATCAGGCAAACAACACCATTGCAGAGTTCTCGAACATCAACCAATATGAGAGAAGATGGAAAATCCGGAAAATCAGGGAGAAATTTAATATCCTCCCGCTGTGCCGCAAGTTAACGTGGCCCATTGTAAGAGATGGGAGGAGATATGGCTACTCCGCCGAAGGCACCATCCTGGGCCTAAAAATCTCCGACCACGGATACTCGAGTCACTACAAGGAGATGCAGAATATGGCGAAGAGAGAAATCTCATAAGCTATATAGGTTCAGAAATCTTTGCTCGGCGAATATCAGGAAAATATACCTGATGTTTATCCGGGCTAAGCTCATCTGCCCTGCAGTAGTGACTCAAACGGCCAGCAAAACTGCTATGAGGAGGCTCCAGCGAGTGCAGAACTCTGCATCCCTCTGCATAAATAAAACCAGACGAAGAGAGTATCTTCGGCAGAGGGACCTGCACCGCAGGCAGGGTCTGGAGCCCATTAATGTCGCAACCCAGAAACTGGCCAAAAAGGTCAGGTCTACAATGGTCAATGATATCATTCCAGAACTAGGAAGAACTGATGGCAGAATTAACATCCCTGCCAGATTGCGCGGGAAGGTCGCTCGAAACCGGGGCTTTTCAAGCAATAGACTCTTTTCCGAGGAAAACACAATACCAATCTACACATAAACGTAAACAACACACAGTATGACACAATAAACTACGAGACAAAAATTAAATTCACAATTCCCGACGAACAAGCAAATACAACAGATCAAAAAAAGAGTGATAACACTAAATTTGAACACAAATAAAGACTCGAAAGCTCAACCTTACACGAAAACTAAGTAAACAAGACGAGGAAACAAATACACAGAAGAACACAAAGAAGAACGCACACAGAGACAAACACTAATCAACATTAATAAAACAAAAAGGAAAAATAAGTAGTTATAGAATAAAAATGCCTGCGATGCCCCTCGAAACAAGGTCAACCCTACCTTTCTTTCACCATTTATCATCTACAACAATCTAAATCTTCCACTATTGAGTACACCAGAAAGATAGTTATAAAAGTTATTATTATTAACGAAGAAAAGTTATATTTCCTGTTCGCCACTTATATACACGTCTACGCCCCCGCCTAATAAAGAAGTTGAATCATGCTCCAAATTTCCTTTACCTTTAAAGGAAGCAATGATCACTTAACCCAGCCTACAAAACTACACATAGAGAATGCCTTACACTAGACCCTATAACCTGAAACAAGTAAAAAATTTTTAAAGCTTAGTTTAAACAAAGAACAATTTGGAAAGAGAAATTTTTTTAAATAGAACATGATATCCAGAATTTATATATATATATATATATATATATATATATATATATATATATATATATATATATATATATATATATATATATTGTCGTAGAATTGCTCATAGTCTTGTCCAATAATTATTCTAGTCCTTGATCTGGACACACCGCTTTTGTTTTAGTTGGTGGTATTGAGCCTATGACTAAATTAAGCGATCATATATATATATATATATATATATATATATATATATATATATATATATATATATATATATATATATATATATATATAGGTAGGCTTTAATTCCTACTGAACGTGCGAAAGCTGGTTAGAGGCGTGTTGTGCCGTAGCCAGGATTCTCACTATAAAAGTCCCACTTGTTACTGGGGGGAGGTTTGTGATTGTTGAATTCTAAGAGCGCATAATACAGGTTGAATGAATTAGACAAAGGGATGCTTAATTAAAGTCTTGCCAAGGGTACGTCGAAAAGGAGGAGCCACAAATAAACACACGTACTCAAAATAAACTTTACTTTACACAAATATAATAATTAGCAATAGTTAACAGGCAAAATTAAGGATTAAATATCAAACACTGACGTTAAGCGTCTAGATTTATAATGACTCAATGGGAGTATCAATCACGGTTAATTAATTAAGTAATTTAAGAATAGAAGGACACTGGGTTTACAGAGTACCATTAATTGATGGATTGGAGAGACAACTACTCAGGTCCAGACGGGGTGGTTCGGGTGGCGTTAACACGAGTTCTCGGGGAGAGGGGGGATAAGACGGGTTCGGGGCTACTGGCTGCAGTTCCGGTTAGTTCACTCCTAACTGGATTTAACACTGACAAATAGTAACTTCCAGTAACTATTTGGATGTTCCTTTTCTTACTCAAGTTACGTTGAGCAACAGAGCGTACTCTTCTAGTCACAGACTCTGCGGGGCGGGTTTACTTCCAGGAACACACTTTGAGACAGCGACCAGGTTGACTCGACGGTGCGTTGGTAGTCGATAGGTTACGGCAACGACTCTCGTTCAACGTGAGGATTACACGAGTAGATTTGGGACACTGCTGTGGAGTGGTAAACGGCGATGTTATTTATATCGCGGATTGTGGGAAATCGAGAGAGAGATCCCATTCACGACAATTCGCTTATCGCAGCGCCTTCTGGACAATCTCCATGCTGTCATATAGAAAGCAAATAAGATTTAAGCTTTTTTTGTGAGATAGGCGTTCTTTCATCCGACTTCCTGTCACCAGTTGGGATGAGGGTGGGGAGAGAGAGAGAGAGGAGACAAAGGTCAACTCAAACGACAAATTTCTCTCGTTCCCACGATTGTCTGGCGGCATGTCAGTATGTACGTTCCATACCCTCATATATATATATATATATATATATATATATATATATATATATATATATATATATATATATATGTATATATATATATATATATATATATATATATATATATATATATATATATATATATATATATATATATTGTCGTAGAATGGACGCTCGACGATATACCATATATAACTATTCGTTGAGGGAACTTATTTAATTATCTTTAGATTGCGTGGATGTCTAGGCTGGCCGATATTATGTATCTTCGATATGCTTAAGAAGTGGAACTGAGCTCAAGGATCATAATATTGCTATCATTAATAAAATAGAGTTTTATTAATAAAAACTATCAACAACACACAAAATGGAAAATATTGACATAAACAGAGAATTGGAAAGGGTCGTGGGAAATCGAGCTAAACCGGGGATTAAGAGATTTTAAAAGGTAAAACAAATATAAATTAAAGGGATGAGATGGTTCGCTAAACCATTTAAAGCACAGGATAGAATTGACAAAAGGGTTAAATACTCAAAGGTAACGTTCGTCTTACGTAATTACACTTGTTGTGCAGAGGAAGGCGATGTGAAGGAATTTCCGTCCGCTGGCGAGTTCCAGCCGAAGGGAGGGGGGAATTAAATGATCCTGACGTGCCGTCTTGGGAATGAGAACCGTTTCTTGACGAACGGCTTGAAGAACAATGGCTGTTCTACGTTGTTCTCTTCTGAACAACAGGGGGGGGGAGAACCCTTTCTTGTCTACGGGCTCGAGAACAATGGCTGTTCTAATGTTGTTCTCTTCTGAACAACAAGGGGGAAGGGTGAGAACCGTTTATTGGCGAACGGACTCAAACGAACAATGGCTGTTCTGCGCTGTTCTCTTCTGAACAACAGGGGGGGGGGGGGTGAGAACCATTTCTTGTCAACGGGCTCGAACGAACAATGGCTGTTCTAAGGTTGTTCTCTTTCTGAACAACAGGATGGGGGGGGGGGTGAGAACCGTTTCTTGTCAACGGGCTCAAAAGAACAATGGCTGTTCTAACGTTGTTCTCTTTCTGAACAACAGGGGGAGCCTTGTGGAATTGGCGTTACGAAGGCTCGAACCTTGGCATTCAAGGGATATTGTCCTTCTTTTGGACAAGTGATGGTGAATCTCGAGGTTGAGGTCCCTTGGCGCACAAAGGTGAGAGAGGGTCGTAGTGATGTTTCGCGACGAAAATCTGGATCTCCAATCTGAATCTTAGTGGTTAAGTTTCCATATAAATAGCCAGGACATCTCCTTGGCGTGGGGGACAATGGAGTGGGAGCTTCGAGGGAATGCACAGCCGAGCCTGAGAACAATGCCTTATCTGCCCATAAGCCTAACTCAATCTGGCGAGGCCGATGCATGGGGCGTTCGGGGGGAAGATAAACCTCCTTGTTTAAACATTGACTCAGGTGGCTGCGATAAGGCGCAAGGCTTTAAAGCGAAGATGCACGTGGGTAGCATCGTGGTTTTAAATAACATGTGATAGTGGTTGAAATTAAGCGGCCTCAACCCGTTCTATCACACCCCTCCATTCCGGGGGAAGTTGTCACTTCGAAAAAAAACAAAAGAGAGAAGGGACAACGATAGAGCTCCGTTATGGGGAACTCGTTTTCTTGTACCAACCGTACTTTCCTGCACCTAACTAGTATTACCTCAATACATATGATTATTTTGATCTTTTGATTACAGGGGAAAATAACCTTTAATACAAACACATTAAAAAAAAGGGGCATGGAACAATGAAATGATATAAAATTAGTACATATGGGACAAAATAATTTATACGTAATTTAATGGGTACAAATATATATACATACAAAAAAATAGACATTGAGCATTACAAAATTCAGACGTATACATTAACTAATTATATTACAAGAGAATCTAATTTAAGTCGTACAAGACGGTATATACATACAGGGAGATCCTAATCCTACGAATACAATTACTCTACGCTATTCGGCAACGCATTCCTACTGAGTGCGTCAGCGACCTGATTATCGGAACCTTTTATATAATTTATTTTAAATTGATACTCTTGCAAGAGTAAACTCCAGCGCATAATTCGGCCGTTGGAGTGTCGCACATTCCTAATATAGGCTAACGGACGGTGGTCGGTTCTTATCTGAAATTCTTTTCCTATCAAGTACATTTTGAATTTGTCTATAACCCAGATAATTGATAGAGCTTCCTTATCTATAGTGGCATATCTCTTTTCGCGTGGTAATAATTGGCGACTAGCATATGCAACTGGATGACTCGTTCCGTCATCCTCGTATTGAAGGAGTACACCTCCAATGCCCTCGTTGCTCGCGTCGGTCTTAATCCCAAAGGATTTTTCCGGGTTGAGGAACTTTAAAATGGGGGCAGAAATGAGCTTACTCTTGAGCTGATTAAAATGGAAAACAGCGACATCATTCCAACGTAAACGATCGGGGAAATTCTTTCTTAAAAGGGAGCTGAGGGGCGCCGGAATTGCGGCGAAATTCGGAACAAATCGCTGATAGTGAGAAGCTGATTCTAGGAACGATCTTAATTGCTTCTTTGTAATCGGGAGGGGCATGTTGACAATTGCCTTAATCTTGTCCTCTAGGGGGCCTAACTGGCTTTGTCTTATTTTGAAACCCAAGTATTTTATGGTTTCGTGGGCCAAATGGCATTTGCTGAGGCCAATGGTGAGGCCATTTTCGCGCAGTCGCTCGAAAAGAGCTAATAGGGTGGTTAAATGGTGACTCCATTCAAATACTTCTTGTAGCTGACTCTTTTGATGTGGTGTCAGCTGCGCGTCAATATCCAGGTCAGAGGGTTCCAAAGACTCGCCTGGTTGGGAAGGAGGAGGGTAATCGGCATCAGGTTGGATGCACACTGTCTGTATTACATTAAGGGACTCCGCGGGGTAATCTTCTTCAAGCACCGATGTTTCGTCCAGTGCTACGAACGTATCTCCATGGGCGTGTTGGGGGTACTTTTTTTCTTTGGGTCCACGGACAGTCTCCGTGTTCTTGTCTTGGGCCTTAACGCCTGAGGGTGTTAGTAATTCAAACTCCTTTTTTGCTGTCTTAAGGTCTTGGTTAAGGATCTCCGAGAAATCGGATGGTATCGGGGTTCTGATGGGGACGGGCTCCTGGGCTCCTTTCTTAGCTCGGCCTCAAGGAAGGGCGGGCTGAGACACAGGGTCAGAACTTACTTGGGAGCTCTGTCCTACCTATAAGTACAGAACAGAATTGTATGGGTGCTGAAATGACTTCAGCCCAGCCATCATAACATTGACACTGCAGGTAACATCTAACGACGGGGAATTGGTTCGCCCACCCAAGGTAGTAATGTACCACCGCAAATTTTTCGTGGTTAGGGTCCACTAGGGGGAGGAGTTCGTCGGACACGATGAAACACGTACATCCTGTGCCCTTGACGAGAGTCGATACTCAGCAGCCGTTCCCGCTGCCGTCCTCAAATTTCAAAGTTCCCGATGAACTTTTATCAAAAATAAAATATACCTGGTGGCCTGACGGAGGGAAAGAAGTTGCTGCTTGGGTCTGCACCACCGGGGGAGCCGGGGTGGCATTAATCTGGTGAACTTGGTGGGCTGGTCCGCTTTTAAGCCTAGAATTTGGGGGGCAATTCCAGCTCATCTGGTTTTCTACACCACAGGTGAAGCATATGATTGGTCGCTTCGGGAAGAGAGATGGAGGAGAAATCTTACCGGGAGGTTTGGAGTCCCCTTGTTGGTTTTGGGGAAAGAAGTTTTGGGGTTTTACGGGGTTCGAAAACTTCGTCGGCTTATATGTGAAGGGGCGCGAATCCTTCCTTCTTTCCTTGTAGGGGGATTGGTGAGAAGTTCGATTCTCCTTTGGGTATAAATTATGGCTTGGGGCATAGACATCAGCTTCTTCGGTACATTCTTTAAAGGTCTGGCACCGACGATCTTTGACGAACGCGCGGATCTCCGTCGGGAGAGACGCCAAAAATTGATCCCGCAACACGAAGTCGGTAAAAGACTCGGAGTTAGGATCAACCTTTGAGGATTCTAACCAAAATTTAAAATTCCTCTGAAGAATGTATCCGAATTGCCGGAACGTCTGTCCGGGTTTAATACGACCTCCTCGAAATTCTTGTCAGTAGAAATCGGGAGTCATATTATGAGCGGCCAATAACTCAGCTTTTAAGGTGCTGTAGTTAATTGTACACTCAGATGGTAAAGATATAAAAATTGCGCGCAATTTACAATTTAACAAGGGAAGTAATCTGACTACACCTTCAGCCTCCAGATCCATGTTATTGATTTCGAGGATCTTTTCGAAGTGGGCTAAAAATGCTCCGAAATCCTCTCCGTCCTTGAAATTGGGGAGCTTTAGTGGGAGATTGGGGAGGGGGGCTTCAGAACGTGAACTGGATGACTGTATTTCTGCTTCAACACGAGCTAATTCAATCTGATGGTGAAGCTCAGCTTGTCTTTCCCGTTCCTCTCTTTCTCTTTCTTCTCGTTGGATTTCTCTTTCTCCTTCTTTCTCTTTTCTTTGGATTTCTCTTTCTCTTTCTTTTTCTTCTCTTTTTCTTTCTGTTCTTTGCTCCTCTTGAACGTACTCAATTAGTTCTTTTCCGGAAAGTCCCAAGGAATCTCCTTGCGCTTTAAAGATTTCGAACTGGGTCATCTTTGCACTTGGGGGCGCAATAGTCAACCAACTAAAATTCCTTGCACCAAGAATTATGCCTTCTAGAGAATTAGCCTACCTAAATATGGGCACAGACCTATTCGTACTTGGTTTCTCGATCTAAATAACCAACTGACTAAAATCACACAAAAAAACACAAACAAATTATTATAACAGTTCCTTGAGCTACTCCAGCTTCTTAAGTTTCCAAAAAAGGGGATAGCAATCGTTAAAACAAAAGGGCCCTACCATACTCTATTATTATAACGAATAACACTATGCTTTACTTGACTGAGACCAGTGTTTGCAAAGATATAGCGTTAAACCCCACACCTGACACCAAATTTAAATAGTATATATATATATATATATATATATATATATATATATATATATATATATATATATATATATGTCGTAGAATGGACTCTCAACGATATACCATATATAACTATTCGTTGAGGGAACTTATTTAATTATCTTTAGATTGCGTGGATGTCTAGGCTGGCCGATATTATGTATCTTCGATATGCTTAAGAAGTGGAACTGAGCTCAAGGATAATAATATTGCTATCATTAATAAAATAGAGTTTTAGAGTTTTATTAATAAAAACTATCAACAACACACAAAACGGAAAATATTGACATAGACAGAGAATTGGAAAGGGTCGTGGGAAATCGAGCTAAACCGGGGATTAAGAGATTTTAAAAGGTAAAACAAATATAAATTAAAGGGATGAGATGGTTCGCTAAACCATTTAAAGCACAGGATAGAATTGACAAAAGGGTTAAATACTCAAAGGTAACGTTCGGCTTACGTAATTATACTTGTTGTGCAGAGGAAGGCGATGTGAAGGAATTTCCGTCCGCTGGCGAGTTCCAGCCGAAGGGAGGGGGGAATTAAATGATCCTGACGTGCCGTCTTGGGAATGAGAACCGTTTCTTGACGAACGGCTTGAAGAACAATCGCTGTTCTACGTTGTTCTCTTCTGAACAACAGGGGGGGGGGAGAACCCTTTCTTGTCTACGGGCTCGAGAACAATGGCTGTTCTAATGTTGTTCTCTTCTGAACAACAAGGGGGAAGGGTGAGAACCGTTTATTGGCGAACGGACTCAAACGAACAATGGCTGTTCTACGCTGTTCTCTTCTGAACAACAGGGGGGGGGGGTGAGAACCATTTCTTGTCAACGGGCTCGAACGAACAATGGCTGTTCTAAGGTTGTTCTCTTTCTGAACAACAGGATGGGGGGGTGAGAACCGTTTCTTGTCAACGGGCTCAAAAGAACAATGGCTGTTCTAACGTTGTTCTCTTTCTGAACAACAGGGGGAGCCTTGTGGAATTGGCGTTACGAAGGCTCGAACCTTGGCACTCAAGAAATATTGTTCTTCTTCTGGACAAGTGATGGTGAATATCAAGGTCGAAGTCCCTTGGCGCACAAATGTGAGAGAGGGTCGTAGTGATGTTTCCGACGAAAATCTGGATCTCCAATCTGAATCTTAGTGGTTAAGTTTCCATATAAATAGCCGGGACATCTCCTTGGCATGGGGGACAATGGAGTGGGAGCTTCGAGGGAATGCACAGCCGAGCCTGAGAACAATGCCTTATCTGCCCATGAGCCTAACTCAATCTGGCGAGGGCGGCGCATGGAGCGAACGGGGGAAGATAAACCTCCTTGTTTAAACATTGACTCAGGTGGCTGCGATAAGGCGCCAGGCTTCAAAGCGAAGATGCACGTGGGTAGCATCGTGGTTTTAAATAACATGTGATAGTGGTTGAAATTAGGCGGCCTCAACCCGTTCTATCACACACACACACACACACACACAGACACAAACATATATATATATATATATATATATATATATATATATATATATATATATATATATATATATATATATATATAAGCATCTCCCCATTCACACACACACATTCTTACAGAGGGAGGGATAGGTTCGCTAGAAAGGGGGTGGGAGAATTGCCCTACAAACACTCTCACATTCGCTCCACCACACCCCTTCTTCCTTAGGCGATTCGAACGCAGTTACTCACAATACACTTTCAATCCTTACTTACGGTACTTTTTATACTCATTTGCACCCTTCTGCACCCATTCACACTCATCTACTAGTGCCTGGATATGCGTAGCAATCTGTGGGAGTTGTTCTTCAGTCGTCCTGTCAGTCTCATCGTCACTATTGATCATATCGTCCACCATACTCGTAGCGTTAATTACCAGTTCTCCCATCTCTTGACAGAATTCTTTCCTACTCTACCGTTCAGAACCTTCACTCTTCATACCCCTATTCATCAGATCCTCACTCACAGCTCTCATTCAACTCTAGGTACACTCTTGCGTGACAGACAAACCACTCGCGTCCCCTTTACTCCCAACGGCTACACCAGAAACCCCTTCAACTGGTTTCCACCAAAAACTAGAAAAGTCAGTCACCTCCTCATTCTCCACATCAAACTCACCTCTGCCCTTACCATTCGTAAAACCAGAAAAATCAGCCATACTAGGTTCATTCTGTCCAAACACAGTATCATTCATACTGTTCACAAAACCAGAAAAATCAGCCACAGGCAGCTAACTCTCTCATCTATTTACATCAGCCAAATCACTCACCTGCGTATGCAAACACTCAATCTCTCTCTCAAGCTCCCCCATACCAGAAAGACTCTGCTCAGACTTACTTTCATTCGTACTTGTATTCTTCCTTTCACTCTTCTTTGTACGCTTCCTACTCCTCGAGACGAAGACAAACTCTTTACCAGACAGTTCCATGCTATCACACTCCGTCTCATCATCATACACCTTATATCTCGCTGTGCACAATTCATACACCGTACTCATCATTTTCAACATCTCACACAAAGTCCTAATTGTATGTTCAGCCAACCCATACGGAGTCATTCTTACATGCTCCACACCATTCTCTCTCAACATTCACTCAAACACTTCACTCGCAAACTCAGGCCCATTATCACTCAGACATCTCCTAGGCTTCCATACACACATAGGAAAAAACAACTGCTCAACCACACGCGCACCCTCACACTACTTTTACCTCTCACAGCTGCCGCATACGGAAACTTACTTTTATAATCAACCATAACAATCATACCAACATTTCCAACACTTGTACGCGGTAAAGACACACAATCAATCACTACCAATTCAAACGGTTCTTTCACATCAACTTTCAACATCGGCGGCTTCACTTTGCACACCTTGCTCCTTTTTCTTCTGACACCTTTCACACGTAGTCGCAACATCATTCACAACCGTACTCAGAAACGGATGGAACACATGCTCCTTCATGCACTCCCACAGTTAAAGTTATCCATATTCCCATAATTATCATGCACAACTTACACCAGACCAATCATACCAATCAAGGACATCACAGGTGCATACATATTATCCCCATCCATCATATAACTCAAAAAATATACAACATCCATACAGACCACAAAATCCTTAGCATACTTTTAAAATCACTAAAACACTTAGGCCATTCATTCAAATCAACACACGTCATTGCACACCTCTTCAACTCACTGACAAAAGGACACATCTCTTGCATCTCTAGAATATCATCATCACTTAAAATCTCATTCTCATCATCCATGACCAATTCGATCAGACGGCAAAACTTGACAAAATACTTCGCACACCCATTCAATCTCATCACCTCACATTTACCTTTCATAACACAATCCTTATCAGTATCCAAAGACAAATCATTCAATCTCATAAAGTCAACACCAAGCAAAAACAACACAGCATTTGCTCATCTTTTAGAATCACAAAGTCATGTTCCACATTCACACCACTGCCCAACTCACTCTCAGCCTAACCTGTTCCCATGCCACTATCATTCCATTCCCTAATCCACTTATCTGTAATTCCACAGGCTTACGTTCACAGCATCTAAATTCATCATATTTACTCAGAATCCTCTCGTTCACTAATGAAACTTGCGCTACAGTATCAATCAAATCACAGAAGAACCTTTCACCAACTTTCACTCTCACTTCCATCATATAAGGTCCTCCATGCTTGCAATACACAGAAGGAACAAACAGACCGTCATCAACTCCCACATCATCCTTCTCCACACAATCATCTTCATCCAGACAATCATTCTTCTCCCTCATATACGAACACTTTTCAATCACTCAATTGTAATTCACACGACTCAAACACTGCAGATGCACCACATTAGCATTCGAACCCTTCATCTTCTCATCCTTGTACACAATCCTTCATCCGAGTACAATGAGTCCACACTCTTCCCACTCACCTTACGATACTTCCCCTTTGATCCAGTCTTCCTTCCTCTCTTGCCTTCCACTCTCTTCCATTCTCTGTCCTCTCTACACTCGCACACAGTCCCATTGATCCCATTAGTCTTATCCCCTTCGGTGGTGGCAGGGGTCAGGATCGAGGGTCCTGTGGCCAGTTCTGACCCCTTCATCATGTCATAGAGGCCCTGCATCCTTCTCTCAACCTCGTTTTGCCTACCATCCATCTCCGCCTTCCTCCGATCAGTCTTTTCATTCATACTCACTATATCACCTTTCAGTCCCTCAATCACTGTCCTCAACATTGCACATTCTTCCTATTTCTGTCTCAATTCTAGCCTCAGGCGTACAATCTCATCATGGAGACCTTGCTCCACAGAAGCCATCCTTTCAGGTTAGTAAGAAAGGACAGAAGAAGGAAAAAACAATCAATTACGTCCAATCCGATGATGGACTGCAATCCAATCCTGTCACATTCCAGCTTTCGAGATCTCACGTCCCTATTTGGGTGCCAAATGTAGCGGGCCGCGAATCTATTCTCTAAACCCCAATCTATCTAACACGCTTCCTACACTAAATCGGACGTGAGAAATCGAGGGAGAAATGAAACGGATTGTATATACAGTCCTTTATTTACACAAGTATCGATAATTTAATTTACTATTACAATAAATACACAACGTAAAAAAACAACATCTCACCAAACAAAATATTTACTAAATAAAAGAGATGAACGAGCAAACAAATCAAACAAGAAACAAAAGAGGCCTTTAGCTTACGTGGTACCACGCTTTACGATTTAGGGTCTCCTCGAGGGAAAATCTTGCCCGCAGTCGCTCTTGTGACCAAAAGTCGATGTGCGCGTTTTTTAAAGGCCTGGTGCTTCCGAGCTCAATAATTATTATATTGCGATCGGGTCGAGGTATTGAAACTATATAAAAGCCCTTCCGTCCAAACGTATTATAAGTTGGGATGCATATGGTATATTCTATTATAATATTGCAAATCTTACAATTTTAGCCACTTTTGTTAAAAAATTATTATAAGACAAGTACAATGTAACAGAATAATAAAGTGGCTTTTCGCTAAATTTTCTTAAAATAAAGTATTATTTTGTTAAAGCTTAGTTTAAATAAAGAACTATCTCGAAAGAAAATTTAAAAAAATAGAACATGATATCTAGAATTTATATATATATATATATATATATATATATGTATATTATATATATATATATATATATATATATATATATATATATATATATATATATATATATATATATATATATATAACATCTTATTCACACACATTCTTACAGAGGGAGGGAGAGGTTCGCTAGAAAGGGGGTGGGAGAATGGCCCTACAAACACTCACATTCGCTCCACCACAACAGCACATGTATAAAATTGTTTTAGCTGAGAGGTAAATATATATTTTTAATTTTTAACATGTTTTGCAGCATTTTAACTCATGTATTTTAGCTACAAAAATTCGAAGAAGTTAAACGTTATGCCAGCGAAGGAGTGTACGCAACAAACAACCTTATTATACTCAGTAATAACAACTATTTTTATGTAACCAGCCACAATCTTTGAAAGCTAAATAATCTCGCCTAGATTGCTAGTGTACGCAACAAACAGTCTATGGCAATCAAGAAAATTTTCGGTACTTAGATAGAAACTTTAAAAACTGAGATGCTTCCCGCTGACTTGAAGCCAGGGATACGAGAAAATTATCCTTTGAATCTTATGAAATAATGTTTGATTTCTCTGCACTGTGAAAGGCTTACAAGTTAAAACGTGATTCTATGAAAACAAGGCATGCAGTCCATGTCTTGGATTAATATCCGATACATGGTCAAAAGTTTATTTACCATAGTTACACTACAGCAAAGTAATCGGAAATTGAACATCTTATGTATTTTCTACGTTGAATACAAATTGGTATCATATTGCAAAAATAGTAAAACATTACTATGATTAAGGCAAAAATATCAAATGAACGTTTAAAAAAGTATCCCATACATCTATTAAAACCAGTTAATATTTGGTGATATGACCTTTCGTCCCTAGTACAGCTTCCAACCATTTACGATATTTACTTATGAGGTTCTTACAAAAATTTGTAGGTATCTTGGCCCATTCTTCTTGGAATATTATTTTTAAATCTGTTAGATTTCTTGGGTCCCTTTTCTGAATCTTTAGTTTTAATTCTCGCCACAGGTTCTCAATAGTATTTAGGTCTGGCGACTGACTTGGCCATCCCATACCCTTTGTTTTCTTCTCCTGAAACCACGCTGCAGTGCACCTGGTTGTATGTTTTGGATCGTTTTCCTGCTGGAATGTCCATCCTCTTGACAACTTCAAGTCGTCTGCAGACTGTAAGAGATTATCATCCAGAATCGTGCGATACATCTGAGCATTCATTTTTCCTTCAATAATATGGAGTCTTCCAGGACCTGCAGAGGAAAAGCAGCCCCATACCATTATGCTGCCTCCTCTAAACTTCACTATTGGGATTGTATTTTTAGGATCATGCGTTGAGTTTTTCTGCCTCCAAACGTGACTAACAATATTCCGCTTAAATAACTCAATCTTCGTCTCGTCAGACCATAGTACAGCGTCTAGCAAAATTCAGACGATTTCTGAGATGAATTGGTTTCAACAATGTTGTCTTTCTTGGTGTGCAAGAATGGAATCCCTCGTTCCTAAGAACTGCTCTAATTGTATTTTTGCATACATTTGTCCCAGCTGCTTCCAAATCTTTCTGAAGTTCAGATCGAGTCACTCGAGGATTATTCTTTACTTTACGGACAATATGTTTAGCCGCACGGTTTGAAATTTTGGATGGACGCCCTAAACGTGGTACACTTGCAGTAGACTGATATGACGTGAACCGGCGAATCGTGTCACCAATGGAGGAGATTGGTATTTTTAGCATATGTAGATGAAATTTTTCTATAGCCCAAACCACTTTTATGTAACTGAACAATGTTTTGGCAATTCTTTAGTCTTCGTCATATTAGAATTATAGTGTTGAACGATGACCTTCTCATGCAGCTCTCAGAAACTGATTTAGGTTCGCTCTTTCACGTGAACGTGTGGGGGTCGAATCTAGTTAACATTCGTTTGAAAATTTTAATCGGTTCACATATTGAACCTTATAAATGGGAAGACAAACTTCACGCTTTGAGGTATTTCTCTTTCGTAAATAGCAAGATTAACTTCCCGCTTTATAGTATTCCTCTTTCGTAAATAGGAAGATAAACTTCCCGCTTTGTAGTATTTCTCTTTCGTAAATAGGAAGATAAACTTCCCACTTTGTAGTATTTCTCATTCGTAAATAGGAAGTTAAACTCCCCAGTATGCAATACGATATCATGGGTCGGCTATACGTGGCTCCGTAGAAAAGAGATCTTGTTCTTGAAGTCCCCGTGGGGAAAAGGTAAAAATCGATGGCGTTTTCTTGAACTGATACCCATCGCCTTTTCCTCCTTTGCCGTCTGTGAACTTTTTGGCGAGCTTAATTTTCTTGTAGATTTCTTCCAAATCTAAAAAGTCGGAAGATAATATACTCAATATTTAGTAGAAGTTGGGATAGTGGAAGATATAGTAGGTGAAAATTAAAGCAGGGAAGGGGGGGGGGCGTATTTTGCCCTAGTAGGGAGGGCATCGCTTTATTTTTTATTTATTTTTACCTTTGCTTTTATTGTTTGTTTGAGCTTTTTATCCTATGCTTGTGTAATTTCATGAGCTTTAGTGTTCTTCTTATTGTTTGTTTTCAAATAATTAGTTGTGTGTACTTATTTTTGTTGCAAATATTCAGCTTTCAAGACTTTGTTAGCTCTACTTGCCTACAATTTACCTCGTGTTTCTTGTGTTGTATTGATTGTATTGTTTGCTGTTTCATTTATTTATGTATTGATGAAATGTCCTTATATGCTGTATTGTGTTTTGTCTATGTATATGTATAAATTGGTGTAATGACTTCTTGTGTGCATAATTTTGTGCTAAGGAACCGGTGGTAGCATGAGACTTTCGACCGTAGCCTTGCAGGTATATTAAGCCTGCCGCCTGTTCCCTGTCTCTCAGGAATGACACCATTCGTTAGAGCGGACCAAACCTTTCTTCCAAGTTTTTGGGTGACGACATTGATAGGCTCCCAACGTTTCCTCCTGTGCAAACCTCTTGCCTAAGTTGATCACGCCTTCTGCCTTTGTTGATAAGCAGAGAAGCAGTGTTCTGGACACGTTGTAGCCTTTTCATCGAGGTTTTTCTGGTCGCTTGAGAAACCACTGCGGGGTAGATGAGCTTAGCTTGGACATACATCAGATATATTTTTCTGATGTTGGCCGAGCTAAGATCTCTAAACCTATATTTCTTGGAGATTTCTCTCCTTGCCAGGTTCCGCCTCTCCGTGTGGTGTTTCGAGTATCCATGTTTGCTGTTTTTAAGGCCCAAGAGGGTGGCTTCGGCGGAGTAGCCGTATCTCCTCTCATCTATGATGATGTGCCATATCAACTCGCGGCTCAGCGGAACGATCTTGAATTTGTCCCTGTTAGTCCAGATCTCCCATCGTCTCTCGTACTGGCTGATGTTGTTGATTTTCGCTATTGTGCGAGCCGCCTGTGCCCTTGCTTTCCTCTCTAAGCATGGGACAATTTGAGTGGTGTCATCTGCGAATTGCAGATACATCGTGTCCCTGTGCACCGGAGTTGAGAGGTCGATTGTGAAGACCAGGTAAAACAGAGGACTCAGGCAGCCTCCCTGAGGAACGCCCACCTTCAGTTCAATTCAGGACCTCTGTAGCCCTCAATCATGAGACAGGCCCTTCTGTTCATGACGAAGTCACAGAGGATCCTTTCCAGGATTCGGTCTAGCTGGAGGTTCATGATCTTGTATTGAAGTCCTTCCAGCCAGACTTTATCGAGGGCTTTTTGCACGTCCCTCAACACAATGTCTACATAAAACCCGTTCGCTTGGGAATATGCTACTTACTCTTTTAGGAACGCCAGGGCGGTATATGTGCCCCCTTTTCTGCGGAACCCATGTTGTTGGGGGTTATGCGCTTCTAACTCGCTCAGTTGAGGTTGTAGCCTATCAGCTATAATCTTCACGAAGATTTTTCACTGTATCTCAAGCTGAGAGATCGGGCGATAGTTAGCTACCTGGCGGCTTGTTTAAAAATTCGGAAAATGGATTTCAGCCGTGTTTATGTGGAAACGGTTTGAGCGTTAGTAACCTTTTAAGTCTATCATGGCACTGGTTGGACAATTATTACAGTGCTTATGTCTAAAAGCTGATTGTCGATTTGTCAACGCTAAGGCTGTTATTCCAAAAATGAATGTAATAATGACTATTAAATGTATGTTATCAATCCTGATTGGTTGAATTTTTGTAGTGTTATGAGTAGATGAAATAACTATTTATTTTCTGTTCGCCATTTCGAAGCTTATTCCAGCTATAAACCTAGTAATAAAGAATCCACACAAACACACACACATACACACACGCACACACACACACACACACACACACATATATATATATATATATATATATATATATATATATATATATATATATATATATATATATATATATATATATTCCTTCATCTCATAAGGAAGCAGTTGATCACATGACCCAGCCTACGAAACAACAAGAGAGAGAATACCTTACTCAGACCCTATAACTGGTGACCACTCTTCGTCGAACGAATAACGGGATCATACAGCAAAATGAATTCGCTAGGCGACGCATCAAGACATTAACAAGCTGCTCATTTTCTTCCACACCCAGAAGTGGAGCTCGCGAACGCGATCTTCATCAGACCTCCTGTTTTTAATGAAGCAGCAGTCTCAGGATGGTTCAAAATTATGGAGGCGGAATTTTACATCTCAAGAATACAACGAGAAGAAACCAAACTTTACCATATTCTGGCTGCGTTACCTCCTGAGACAGTCGATTTACTTTAAGCTGCAGTCCTTTCATCGGAGGATTACTCTCTCCCACAGACAGAAGTGCAAAGTGTTAAAAATTAATCATACCATAAGAGTGTAAAAATCCCAGTGTAAATAAGTTTAATAGTGTATATTTAATGCCTATTTAGTTTTACTCAGACCTTATAGACGAAATAGATTATTTTTCTAGAAAGTTCTACAGCATTCCTGTCACGTAAACCACTTTGGAATGTTCGAGAACTATTTATTATCGCTTTAAAACTAATTTTGTGGGTGTATTGGATACTTTTTGAGGCGATAATCTAACACTTTTGTCGATATAATATCAATGCTTTACTATTTGTGTATTCTAATACCGAATTTGTATTCAACGTAGAAAATACATAAGATGTTCAATTTTCGATTACTTTGCTGTTGTGTAACTATGGTAAATAAACCTTTGACCATGTATCGGATATTTATTGCACCCATGTATATATATACATATATATATATATATATATATATATATATATATATATATATATATATATATATATATATATATGTGTGTGTGTGGACGAAGAAAAGAGAGCAGTTCAAATTCCACAAGAGTACAGATTGACAAACCGTGGCAATTTCAGGAGCGGTAGGCCAGACTCGAGAGAGGAACCGCCCCCAAGATTTACTGCAAGGTAAGGATGCGGAACCACAGGAACAACATCATCAAAAGGAAAATCCGCACGAAGATAAGAAACAAGAGACGTAGAACAGAGAAGAAAAACAGAGGCGCGAGAGCCCAAAACACTCAACCGAAAGATAAAGTAAAATAATAAGGATCAAGAACCAAAGAGATGGCTGGTCACCCAGCAACTTACCCTAACTCTTACTCATTCCTCTTCACCACTATATCCTAACTACCCTATCCACTACACTCCGACTAGCCACTTTACTTTTCTCCCTTTTTCAAGACGTAAGGCGTAAGACATATGTGTGTGTGTGTGTGTGTGTGTGGCTTTGCAAAAAATTGCTTGATGTAATAAGCGTAATTAAGTTTGTCTTTAAGTAATTACGATTTAGCAATAATAGCTTGAAATGTAACGCCTTTTGTCAGTGTTATTTCATAGGGGTTGTTTATGTGTCACTCTTATTTGTTATGCAAAACACTCAACAAAGGGAAATAAAAAGAAGAAAAGAGATTCCGAGCGACTTCCTTTTTATTTTAACTATCACTTTAATCAGGGATACAAAATACATCTGCTTAAAGAGTAATAGTGGGGCATCCTCTTTCCCCCCAAACCATAAGTAGCTGAGCCAAAATCAAGCAACATCCTAACTTTGTACAATCAATGAATGGGCAAATAATTGGATATAATGAATTCAAGGTCTGCTGACCAAAAGGTTGCGTGCTCTCACTTATTCTGATTTATGACCTTACGACCTTCAAAACTTTCAATAATTCCCGAGCTAACCTTGGAAGGATCTTGACAATTATATTATTCGAAAGAGAATGTAAAACAACATAAGGGTTTCAAACTTCGTTAGAATCGGACGAATAGTTACAATGTCATTACAAGAACAAAAAAAGAAGCAAAATTGGGACCGACCGTCAGAGTGAGATGTAGAGTCGCCCGCGACTAACAAGGATGAGTTAAAAACATGGAGTTCAAAACAGGCGGACTTTAAAGCAAGGTGTTAAATACGTGGGATTAAAAAAAAGGAGTTGAAATAAGTAGAAGTTAAAACAAGGATGAGTTAAAAAAAGGGTAGTTCGAAATAAGGCGGAGTGTAAAACAAAGAGGAGTTAAAGGCAAGGTGTTTTAAAACGTATAGTTAAAACAAGGAAATGTTAAGAAAGTGGAGGAGTTTAAACAAGGATGAGTTAAAAAATAAGGGAAACTAAAAAGCAAGGATGAGTTAAAAATAAGTCTGAGTTAAAAAAGAGGTGTTAAAAACGTAAAATTAAAAACAAGTAGGTTTTAAAAACGTGAGGAGAATTAAAAAGAGTTGAAATAAGGATGAGTTGAAAACAAAGATGCCTTAAAAGAAAATGGGAGTTATAAAGAAGAGAGATATAAAAAAAGGATGCGTTAAAAATAAGGATGAACTAAAAACAAAGAGGATTTAAAATTGGGAAAATGTCACTACAACCACATTCTTAAATATTTTTGAAATGTAATTGTTAAATTTTAAAATTGATATGGCGCTATTCCAATTGATTGCGATATTACAATTATAGATATGCATGAATAAAGCGGATTTTTCATTACACTAGTCAACAATGATTTTGCTACTTGGGTATTAACTTGTGATTTATATTAAATCGAGTATGCTGATTCTGAATCTGTAATCAAAATTGTTCTTGCATGTAAGGTTCCTGAGTTACACACATACTCTTTAGTTACACATATGGGCAGTGTTGCCTCGGCTACCGTAGTGAGAGAATGTGTTGTGTTTGTTTGGTTCCTGCGTTACACTCCTGCTTTATCACGTTGTCAAATTTAGCCATTATAGTAGTGGTGTTGAAACGGTATTTACATGCAGTGATTAATTTTTTTTTTTCAGATTTATCTCTCAATTAATTTGTAAATGAAATAAGATCGTACAAAAGTATATAACAGGATATATACAAACTAAGTTGAAAACATGAATCGGCGAGTACATATAAGTAGCCCAGACAACTTTTGTTATATTTGTGGAAGATATACTCCAAGCAACCAGCAGAAAATTTAGCTAAAAGAGTGAAAACTGCATACATTTATTATTTTTGTTTTAAAGTTGGTGACTAAGCCAAGCCCTGGGCACCTCACAAATCTTATACTGTGTGTTATACGGGGATCACACAGAGGTTAAATGGCAAATGGAAGGGTATGCCTTTTGCTGTACCAATGGTGTGACGTGAGCCAACAAATCATGTTTTCATTGTTACTTTTGTATGCCAAATATTGCGGGATTCTCAAATAAGAACAAGTCAAAAATTGTATATCTAGATTGTAAGTCAGCTAAAAAACCAGTCCCTTATAATATGGAAATGCCAATCCAAGTTCCTCCATCAACTAGTGTAGTAAGAGAAGATGATTCATCGCCTCAAGAGGAGGATAACAATGCCGATGAAATGTATTAGAATGATTCTAAGGAAAAGAAGATCCAGTTGATAAATCAAGAAAGATTGAATGATTTGGTGAGGGATTTGTCATTGTCAAAGGAGAACGCAGAACTGTTGGGTTCCAGGCTACAGCAATGGAATATTCTAGAGGACGGTGCAAAAATATCTACTTTCTGTTAACGCCATGAGGCTTAGCTGCCTTCATAAAGAAGAAGGTAGTGCTTGTTTCTGTACTGATGTTAATGACCTCATGAATCAGATCGGAAACGAGCATTTACTTGATGAATGGAGACTATTCATCGATGCAAGCACTGCTACCCTCAAAGCTGTGTTTCTACACAATGGTAACAAAAAACCTTCAATTCCTGTTGCACTTAGTGTTAAGATGATAGAGACATATGACTCAATTAAATTTATTTTGGAAGGTGTTCAATACTGGCATCACAAGTGGAATATATGTGGTGATCTAAAGGAAATTTCTTTACTTCTTAGACTGCAGCTAGGATATACAAGAATATGTGCTTTTTATGACTATGAATCAGCCGTGACAACATGAATCATTATATTGTCAAAAAAGTGGCCCGAAAGAGAAGGACACATAGGTGGTCGATACCATGCGAAGCACATGCCTTTGGTACATCCACAGAAGATCTACCTTCCACCACTTCATATCAAACTTGGCCTTATCACGAATTTTGTTAAAGCAATGGCCCATGATTCTGATGGATTCCAGTCTCTCAAAGAGAAATTTGGTGACAAGAAAACCGATGCTTAACTTAAAGCTGGCATTATTGTAGGGTGGGAGATTAGAGAATTGATACCTGACAGGGAGTTCAGAAATAAACTAACTCCACTTGAGTTGGCCGCATGGGATTCATTTGTTTATGTACTGCAGAACTTCCTTGGTAATCATAGGGCTGAAAACTATGAAGAACTAGTGGACAACATGCTAAAGGCCTGTGAACGAATGGGATGTCGGATATCTCTTAAGATAAATTTTTCGCATTCGCATCTAGATTTCTTTCCATCTAATATGGGTGATTTTTTTTTTAAAGAGCCCATCTGGCGACTGCCTACTTGGGCATTAGTCGCCGTCTAATATGGGTGATATTAGTGACAAACATGGGGAAAGGTTCCACCTAGATATCGCAATGATGCAACGCAGGTATCAAAGCCGCTTTAACAAAAACATGATGGGTGACTACTTCTGGTTCCTACAACGGGATGATCCTATATCCACGTACAAACGCAAGAGCAAAAGTCTCAAACAGTTTTTAAGAAATTTATAGTTAGGTGAGTACTTCCTCTTTTATATGTAATACATATCTTGTTTGGGTCTGCAAAAGGATGTACATAATGCCAACTAGGGTGCTCCGATTCTAAACCTTTGTTCAGAAACGTCTCATTCTTCTCAAACTCGTAATAATTATATTATTAATTGACCCAAGGTGACAAAATTAGCCATATAGCCTAGTTTCATATCTCAGCAACCTTACGTGCTAGGACAAATCTGAACACAGATTTTGAATCAGCTCATCATAATTAGTTAGTTGCAACAACATTTACTCAAGTAGCAGAGACAAATTTAAAATTTGTTGTCTAGTGTTATGATTGCGTACAAATGCCTACTGTTGTTTTAAACGTTCCTGGTGTTATTTCCTGGTTTGTCAAGAGTAACTTTGTACCATCACCACATATTATAGAAGAGAGAGTTCCTGGTCGGTTGGGGGGAGTCTTGATAAGGATTCCGTGTAGGAGGGGAATCGTATTTAAAGATTACAAATCAGAAGAGCGAAAAGGAGGAGTGTAAGTGTAGGTTAAGGTCACGCATTTGTGAGCAATAAAAAGAGCAAACGCTCTAACTCACCTAGAGATATATGGGAATGATCTCTACACCCCCCGCACGCTCATTAGGCAGACCAACTGGGTGAACTTTGGGAGTTCAACACATTTCTATGTTTTCACACTTCACTTCTTTTCTGACCCCCCCCCCCTCCCTCTTAAACGTCTCCGCCCCTCTTCAGCCTGTACCATGCTGTTTATCGGCCAAAATCGAGTCAAGGAGAGCGGAGGACGGAGAAATGCGGAGTAGTAGGCCTTGGATAACCACTTCCTGCCTCTCCAAGCTCGGATGGGACAGATTGGCGGTGAGGAGTCACCCATATGATGGTGCTATGCCTTACCCTATTAAGCGGATAGATGAGGCGAAAAATTATACTGAACACTTTGATATAAGGTCTAAAGAGGCATCGATGCTATTTGTCGCCCCTCGAAGACACTCATTAATCCTGGCGGCGCGTGAGTGATGGCGTATGACATAGGGTAACTTGACGAGTATCGACGGGGCGTAGGCAGAAGGCCTACCTTTTTCCTCTAATTAACCCTGGAACAATGAACATGGGTCTAGTTTGCCCGAGGCTAGTGACGTCATGCAAATTTCTCCCCCTCCCTCCCAAGGCAAGATGCTGAGAGTCTGTGTAGGAGTGAGGCCACGTCAGTCCACTCCTCTGCTTGGATTTCCCGCTAGACCCCTGTTTGGGTACCGTTTACCCTAGTTCAGTGCTAATTATATTAAAAAAATACTGGCAACCTGTACCCGAGTTCAGTGGTAATAGCGTATAAAGAAAAGTTATAGCGATGGTGTAATGATAAATTTCTCTCTCTTTCAGGCTGTAATTCTTACTTCGGGTGACTAATAGTGCGAACTTGTGCCTGAAATGGCGAAAGAACAAAACCTGAGTGGGCTGGAGATTGGTGAAATTCTCTTTACTCCAGATAGTGACGAAGATAATGGTTTTTTGAAACTGGTGTACTTTATGACAGTGAGAATGATAAAGAATATGTTCCAGAGCCACATGGAGCGGCTGAAAGTTCAGACAGTGTATCTGGAGAAGACATTCCTCGCCGCAGCAAAACAAAGAGACCTAAGCGTCCCCCCACCCCCCCGCCGCCTCTTACCCACACCACCACAGCTGATAAGCCTACTACTGGCTCATCCTGCAACTCTGCTGCTGTTCTTATACAGTACCCTGTTGTGTCATCAGGCTCCGATGACCCTGACGACCCTTCTTCTCCTGCTGCTGCTGCTCCTTCTGCCATCCCTGTTGCTGTTGTTCCTGCTGCCACCCCTTCTGTCATCCCTGTTGCTGTTCCTGCTGCTGCCCCTTCTGCCATCCCTACTGCCACACATGCTGCTGCTGTTCCTGTTGCAACCCATGCCTCTTCTGCCCCTGTTGCAACCCCTGCTGCATCTCCTGCTGCTCTCCAGCAACAACATCGACGACGTGCATACAGTTAAAATTCGCTCAGGCTATGTATGGCACACAAGGCCTCAGGTATCTGCAACAACCAGGACAGCAGCCCGAAATATTGTGGCATCAATTATGCCAAGTTCTACACAATTAGCTGCTATTGCCACCACACATTAAGAGTGTTTTAGCCTGTTTGTGACTGATGCCATGGTGAATCTGATTGTGTTCACCAACAAGAAGATTGATGTTGTTGCCAGGATGTACAGGAGAAAGACAGCGACTGCACAGCAAACAACAGCAGCAGAGATACGTGCCGTGCTAGGTGTCCTTATATTCATTGGTTTCAGAAAAGATAACCACCTGAATAGTAAGGAGTTGTGGTGGTCCCCCGTGGCAGGGGCTCCTTTCTACAAGGCATCAATATCTGAGGTGCGTTTTTTCTTCCTGTTGTACTGCTTCAGGTTTGACGACATAGTCACACGGAAGCAGAGGCGGGCCACTGGCAAATTCGCCCCAGTCAGGGCCGTCTGGGACATGTTTATGGCCTGCTGTGAGGACAACTACACACACCCACGAAAACCTCACAGTAGATGAGCAATTGCTAGCTTTTAGGGGTAAGTGCCCTTTTAGGATGTATATCCCAAATAAGACCCCAAAATATGGGCTGAAGATTGTTATGGTTAACGATGTGGAAACTAAGTACATGTTGCAAGGTATTCCCTACCTAGGGAAACCAGGCACAACAGCAAGACATGGACTCAACTCCGCCATATGTTCACCAAAGACCTCACACGCCTTTACCGCTAAACCATTTTAGAGCGAACCTGTAATTAGTAATGGTTCTAGAACTGCCCAGCATCGCAAGGGTAAGGGACATAAGATTACTTTCAGGGTCGGCTAGGTAGGAGGATTTGCCGTGGAAGAGTAGAGTCGCTTATTGGTCTCATAAAGAAGGAACTTATATAGTGCTTCACACACAAACCCCGACTTCTGTCTTTCATTTTCCTAAATATATATTTATATATATATATATATATATATATATATATATATATATATATATATATATATATATATATATATATATATATATATATATATATATATATATATATATATATATATATATATATATATATATATATATATATATATATATATATATATATACAGGGTGTACACAAAGTCTGGGTACATAGGGGATAAATACATGCCTTTAGAACAAAACAATTTTATTTAATTATAATGTTAAGCAATTATATTTTCAATATGATTTTCATTATTTGCAATGCATAATTCGATGCGCCTTTCTAAATTCTGGTGAACTCGATTGAATAGGTGTACATTGCCGTCGATTTCAGCACACTGACTGATAATGCGTTCTCTCAAGTGGTTTAGATTTGCAATCTTCATTGAGTAAACTTTCTCTTTTAACATACCCCAGAAAAAGAAATCAAGGAGAGAAAGGTCTGGTGAACGAGGGGACCACTCCACATGACCTCTTCTTCCAATCCAGTGAGGAAAAGTGCCATTCAGCCAATCTCTAACATTTGTAGCAAAATGGGCAGGGGCTCCATTCTGCTGAAACCAGTCCGGAAGTCCCTCGCCTAGGCGCTCAATTTGAGGCATTAATTTGTCTCTCAACATGTTCAGATAAGTCTCACCGGTTACATGTTCATCAAAGAAGAAGGGTGCTAGCACATGAGCTTTCCACAAACCACACCACACCATGACCTTTTGGCAGCCTTGCTGTTTGGATGGATCCATCCAATGTGGATTGTCTTGAGACCAGTATCAAAGATGCTGTCTGTTGACTTCACCATTAACATAAAACAAAGCTTCATCACTGAACAACAATAGGTCTTTAGTAAAATTGATATTCTCATCCAATTTATCTGAAAACCATTCGCACATCTGCATTCGTCTATCGGGGTCGTCTTCATTTAAGTGATGCAATATCTGTAATTTGTACGGATGGAACTTCTGCTCTACCAGAATTTTGTGGATAGTTGACCTTGGAACACCCAACTCCATGGATGTCCGACTAAGTGATTTCTTTGGGCTAGCAGCAATTTTGGCCATGACAACCTCTTTCGTTTCGTCTGAAGTCTTTGGTCGCCCGGAACGGGGTTTGTCCAAGACACTGCCTGTTTCTTTAAGCTTCGTGACCCATTTCCCGACGGCAGTAAAATAAATAGGTTGCCGATCAGGGTGTCGAAGGTTAAATTCATCGGCGATTTTGCGATAAGACCATCCTTCTCGTCCACTTAAGAGTACCAACTCGATTCTTTCTTCTTTAGAAAGAGCCATCATTCGATCTGGGGAGGAAAAATAACATAAATGAATAAAATATTAAAATTCCTATGTACCCAGACTTTGTGGACACCCTGTATATATATATATATATATATATATATATATATATATATATATATATATATATATATATATATATGGAATGAGTCATACTGCAAAGAAAACGTAAATTAAATGATTTTTTTTCTTCGGTAAAGGTTTATTCTTAATTGCGGAAAATCTTTTCTAATGGTAAAATCGAACCAAGTACAATGAGGCAGCGGCCACCGTTGAGAACTCATTTAAAGCAACGCCTTAGACCATTAGGATAGAGCAGGAAAACAAAGATTCTCAAAAATAGACAGATTTTTAAGACTTGCTTCGCTAGGTCGGTCGGAAGGACTTTGAAAAAGTGAAAGAGAAATTAATTGGGAATTCAAATGACAAACAAGAAATAAAGTTGAACGTGCAGCGTATGTATCATACAATATATATATATATATATATATATATATATATATATATATATATATATATATATATATATATATATATATATATATATATATATATATATATATATATATATCATGAACGCGAGAAAATGGTGAAATTGAATGAGTAATACCGCAAAGAAACAGAAGAAGAACCGATTTTTTTTTCTTTGGAAAAAGGTTTTGTCCTAATTAAAAACAAATATTCGTGTTATTGGTGAAGATCGAACCAAGTAAAATTATTCTGTTTATCTTGTTTCTTTGTACTAGGACTCATCCCATTTCACCCAATGTACAGCGACATTGTAGTTTGCATCTATCATCATGCGTTGGTAGGCTATGATCTGATTTTTCGGGCCTAGTCTATTAGCCTGGTCTCGCCCACCTTAGTCTAGTGTTAAAGCGTACGCCTACATGTCTACTTACTTTCAATTTCTCAATAGAATAAATGATGTTCTCAGAAGAAGACGTGTTCTTATTAACATTTGCTACTTTGACAAAAGATTGAAGTGCGAAAGAGTATTACGCGAGTTCCCTGGCAGACGTTGGAAGAGACATACACAAAAACAACTAAAGATGATTCGTGATACATGAACAACCACCAGGAAACTGGGAAATGATAGGCCTAAAACAGCTACAGTTCCCGAAAATATAAATTACCTAATTGATCAAATCTCCTCTCAAAAAGACGAACCAGACTTTCATTTATCGCAATGGATAATTATAAAAAAAAACAATATTGGTAATAGTTCTCTAGTTCTCTGTGCAACGTGTAGTGAAATCGTAGAATCAAAAGCATAAAAAAATCCCACTTCAAGAAAAAGCAATACTGCGAAGGAAAAGAGGGATTATACACTTAAAATTCCACGAAACCGTCAAAATAACGTTGTTCTCGGGTGTGGTAAAAATGATATTCCAGTGAATAGGTTGTATCATGAGATCAATAGTATAACAAGGTCTGCTGACCAAAGTCGCATGCTCTCACTTATTCTGATTTATGATCTTACGACCTCTAAAACTTTTAATAATTTCCGGACTAACCTTAGGAGGACATTGGGAGGACCTTGGTAATTATGTCATTCAAAAGAGAATGTAAAACACCATAAGGGTTTCAAATTTCGTTAAAATCAGCCCAATAGTTATGATGTTATTACCAAAACAAAATAATTCTCAGGCTAACCTTGGGATGACCTTGGCAATTATGACATTCGAAAGAGAATGTAAAACAACATAGGGGTTTCAGATTTCGTTAGAATCGGCCGAATAGTTAGGATGTTATTGCCAAATAATTCCACGGCTAAACATAGGAGAACCTTGGCAATTATTATATCATTCGAAAGAGAATGTAAAACAACATAAGGGTTTCAAATTTCGTTAGAATCGGCCAAATAGTTATGATGTTATTACCAGAACAAAATAATTCCCAGACTCATGTTTCGACCTCATGCATGACCAATTTAAAAAGAAAAGATCGGGAAGAGTAAGATCTTAAGCCAGGTAGGGCACATCTAAGACAAAGGACGTACTAGAAGACTAATATGACTGATAAAATTAAGTATATTAGGAATTTTAAAATATTTTCTTTAGACGTAAACGGCTGGGATAAGCAGAGGAACGTTTAAAAAAAACATTCGCAGAAGACTAGATCCCGACTTCGTGCTGATCTCTGAGCATGGGCTTTTTGAAGACAAGAATTATTCCAAATCTATGGCTACGATGACCTATGATAACTTAATCCTGGCTTTGGAATATTAACCTCCTAGGCGCCTTTATATCCCGGGAGTTGAGATCGTCAATTAGAATAGTAGAGGCGTTTCCGAAGAAACGCCTCTACTATTCTAATTGACGATCTCAACTCCCGCTGCAGAGGCGATGGCTACGACACTGTTTTTAATCGAACCGTTAGTACATTAAGCCTACTTATTAACCCGAATGTAGTGCAAAGAGAAAACTCATACATTCCTACGTAATTGGCAAGAAGATCTTCAACAACTCGGGAGATTATATTAGCGAACCCTAATTTCTCTTTGAACCACGTATCGATCCTGGACCCGTGTGTCCCATTAGAACATATTAGTATGGCTACAAGTATCTCTACTTCGCCTATTTCTGTAAAAATCTCGAAACGTAGACCCTTGCTCAAGGCTAATTGAACCGTCTACAGACAATAGCTGCAAGTTGTTGGACTCGATCAGCTATATCAGTGGTTCTCCACCGGGGGCCGGTTCACCCTGAGGCCATGGCCAATCATAAGGGGGGGAGGGCACAGACGCAGCCGAGACCAGGAGGCAGGCCATCATCGAGGAGAGCTTCAAGGAGAAGTTCTCCCAGAAGAAGTACCTCGACCTGTATTATAGGTGAGTAATTTTTATTTTTCAAGTTAAAGTATCAATATATTTTTTTTTTTAAGTGTTTTAATTTTAAAACTGTGAAACTCAGTTTAGACACTGAATGATTGAATAATATTAATAAATTTATTAAATTGAATATAGATAGTTTAAACTGTTAACAGTTTTCTGTTTTTACTTCTTAAACATGTTTTAACAATTTATATGTCTCATACACTCATATAAAGAATGATATGATGAATTAAAAAATCTTGTAATTTTATATTTATTCTAAAACTTTTAATTTTGCTTCAAGTCCTTCATTGGCTGCATGAAGCCTCCCTCAGAGACAGACAATGAACACAATAAGGTCCTGTGGGCGTACGCCTGCCCACAGTTCAAGGTCCCCTCCAGGCGGAAGCTCACCCGCGACATCAGGGCGATGGGGGACCAGGCCAAGGCTGACTTGACAGGCCTTCTCACCAAACAGGAGTTCGTCACCACCACGGCCGACAGCTGGTCGGCAAGCAATAGGGCCTTCCTGGGGATGACGGTGACATGGCTGCATATTCGTCTTTGTATTTGCCCAGGTATCCAGCAAAATTCTACATTTTTACTTTGTAATACTGTATGAATTTGATGCTCTAGTCTGCGTGAAATATGTTATGTATGTTTGTCGTTAATACTTTGAAGAGAACTGAGGGAGTCTGTAAAAATAACAAGGTGATGACTATTATCGTATTGACTTTGGAATCATACTTCAAGTTCATACTGATAAATGAAATTAAACTTTGTTTTGAAACATTATTTTGCTTTTCAGGTTGTCAGCACCACCACTGACAATGGCGCGAACTACATCAGCGCCTTTAATCGCAACATAAAGTGGGATTCCGAGCAGCAAGTACAAGACAAGGTGGACCCAGAGGTGGTGCACACCAACACCATCCTGATGGCAGACGCTCTGAAGTAGATGAACCAGCAGGAAGAGGTGGTGCAGTTCCCCAAGCATCACCGCTGTTCGACACACACAGTGAATCTGCTGTCCACCAGGGATGTGGAGAACGTGCCCGACTGGAACACCCAGCCCAGGTCAGCCTTCAACAAGCCGGCCGCCAAGGCCCAGAGCGTGTGGAACGCCCAGAACAGAAAGACAGTGAACGCCAATGACATTAAATCCGCTCTGGGCAAGAAGCTTGTTACCCTTGGCATCACCAGGTGGAATTCTAGCCAAAACGCCTACAAGTGCCTGCTGACCGAGGTGCTAGACTTGGACAAGAGGAACAAGCCGTACCAGATCTGTCAGCGGCAGTACCCCCACATCCTGCCGCACATCACGCAGGACGACGTGCAGACCTGGTCGGAGAGTACATAGGGTGCCTTCTCCCCCACCTCCAGGGGCTCAAAGACTTCCTGGAGGCGCTGTCGCGCGACGACAGCATTGTCCATGCCCAGAACCTGGTGGTCCACCTCCTCCACCAGCCTGGAACAAAAGGCTTTGATGGCAAGTTAGTCAAATTATGATATTACTATTTATTATTATTTTCATTATTATATTTTATAGCAGTGTGTTAAAACTTAATAAGTGCTTTTTTCTTCTTATATTATATTATTATTAAATGATTATAATCCTTGCTGGTCAAATGAGTAATTTGAAATGAGTTAAAATCAGTGTAATGAAATTTAATTTTTCCATTGACAAATCTGATATATTTTTAAATTTGTTTTAAAACTTTTCTTTTACTGCAGGTTCAGCCACCTCTTTGTTGACATGGAGCTGTTAATGGCTACTGCGCTGTACCTCCACCACAAGCTCGCCACGGTCAGGGCCATCTGCAGGAGACAGGACAATGAGGTCTACTGCGATTTGATGAGGGACAATCTCATCAGGGACTTTCTCGCCCTCGTCCGGCCTGACGAGCACCTGGACCCTGCTCCCCAGCAGAGACCCTAGCCAGGCTCCAGCAGCACGGACTGCCTGTTCCCCATTGAGGATAAGCAGGAAGAGGAGAGCCTCGAGGAGAAGGTCAGGGAAGAGGTCAACAACTGGTCAAGGAAGCTGCTGAAGGGGAACCCGGTGCTTTCGCCCAATCTCTTCTCGCTCAAGTCCCGTGAGGCTTGAGAAACACTCTTGCTCAAGTATAACACGCTGCTCCCGAGCTCCGCCTCGGTCGAGCGCGTGTTCAGCTATGGGTCGGACATCTTCAGGCCTAAGAGGGCGGCCCTCGCTGCACCGAACTTTGAGGCCTTCGTCTTCATGAAGGGCAACCTCCACCTCCTCAAGAATGCCCACGAGGTAGAGGAGGAAGACGAGGGCTAAGCTGGCGGGCTTATAGTAGAGTAAAGTGGAATCGCATTTAAAAAATGTAATCAAATTGGATAATCGCTAATCGGACTTCGATTTTTGACACCCGAATCGGATAATCAAATCGGACTTGACGAGCTGGCGAATCGGTAATCGCTAATCGAACTTCAATTTTTTCGAATCGCGCCCACCTCTGCGGATTTATTCCATTACTAAATAATGTGACGAAGAAAATGTGTCTTTTTATGCTGTCGAACAAAAGCATGCACCCATCTAAGCTTCAAAATCATTTATATACGAAGCACAAAGGAAAGAAGAACAAGCCACTTGAGTACTTTAAGAAACTGCATGACGATTTCCAAGCAAGAAAAACGCTAGATCAGGTTTTTACCAACAAATACAAAAGAAGAATAAATGTTTGATGGCCTCTTACAAAATTTAAAAAAAATATTGCCAAAGCTGGAAAGTCCCCATAACACATGAGACCATAATTTTGCCGACAGTGTACATTGTAGTTTCAAGAGTAATGAATCAGAATCCAAAGGGCAAGTGGCTTGCCCTAAAAGTCACTGACTTATTTTGGGCCCATAACTAATCTTTGTATGTATATACATAAATACGAGTATGTATAAGTGCTTATTGTAACTTATCATTAAGATTTAAAATGTAATATGTTTATACTATACATTGGATTAATATGGAATAAATAAATAAATAAATAAATAAAAAATAATTAATGTCATTCCACTAAGCAATTCATCAGTCTCAAAACGTATTGATGAAATAGCTGTGGATGTTGAAAACCAACTAGTCTCCCAAATTCAAGTAAAACAGTTTGCTATTCAACTTGATGACTTTACATTAATGGATAATGAAGCTATGATATTGGCACATGTCAGGTTTCTCGATGACGATCACTTAAGAGAAGAAATGCTTTTTGGCAGAAGTCTTGAAACAGATACTAGAGTTGAAAGAATTTTCAAATATGTTGTTACCTATTTCAAAGAAAATAATATCCTCCCTGGAAATATAGTGGCTTGTACTACCGATGGTGCTCTATCTATGATTGGCAGGCAAAAAGGCCTTACCTGCTTATTTATAAAATGTTGTTCCTGAAGTAATTTGTATACACTGCGTGATCCATCGACAACATTTATTTGCTAAACATTTGAGTGGATGTCTGCAAGACTCTTAATATTGTAAAAAAAACTGTCAACTATATCCAAAAAGTGCTCTTAAAGATGACCTTTTGCGTGACATTTGTCATGGAAATGGAGAAGAATTTTAACGTCTTGTAATGCATACAGAAGTTCGATCGATGGCTTTGTCATGGAAATTGAGAGGAATTTTAACGTCTTGTAATGCATACAGAAGTTCGATCGATGGCTTTGTCATGGAAATTGAGAGGAATTTTAACGTCTTGTAATGCATACAGAAGTTCGATGATTTGTTGAACTTTGGGATTCGGTTATTTCGTTTTGAAGTAGTAAGCAATTCGGAGAACAATTGACTGCTGTGAGATGCGACATATTTTACATATCATATATATTCGAAAAACTGAATATACTCAATAAGCAGATTCATGGTGAACTATAGATTCTATTACCGCGCTTCTTCCAAACTCAAACTGTTCAAAATTAATATTGGATGTCGTGCATTAGAACAGTTTCCATGTCTGGACTCAGTTAGCAATGAACTGCATGAAGATGATCTTTCTCTTCATGTTGAACATTTGATAAAACTGCATGAATATAGGGAATCTCGCATTAAATGCCTACTGGAAACGAATATGTAGTGACGCTCGAATTGCAAGGTAAAGTAAGCTCAACGAGAAACATCACAAATGAGCACCCTTTTGGACCTATGAAATCCTGAAATTGGGCACACAAATTAAATACTTAAATAATATGCCATGTAGTAGCAATAGACGAAGGCAAGCGAATAGTTGGAGGTTTCCATGCGAACACACAAACATACACAGGCGAGGAAACAGCTGAGCCCGAAAGGTCTAGATACAAGATAACGAGGCAACCGGAACGGTGTTGGGTTTGACAATCTAAAGTGGACGTGGACCTGCAAAACGACAAATCAACTTTGCTATCACCTTGCTATTGTTGCCAGCCCGATGTGTCAAATGTGTCTACATTGAAACACCCTCCCTCCCCCTCCCTTTGACTCCGCCCAGCAGTCTCAACAAAGGAACAAACAAACAAACTTCTGACCCTATAAGATCCGCCCCGCTTCCAGATTAGGAAAAAAAAGTCAAACCCCCTTAATTGCAGGTGGTATAAATAGACGGTTTGAAAAATTCTCACGATTGTTATTCATTCTTTATTATTCTCATTCTGGTTTGTTTATTATTAGCGTCACAAGTTCGTTCCTCGTCCTTAAGTCCAGCGGTCCTAGCCCCAACTATCTAACGTAGAGGAAAATTTGCAACAAAGCTTTGTAAGACTCGACTATCCCGCTTGTCCCAACTAACGTAGACCTAAGCCAAGAATAAAGCCTACAAAACACCAGTTTCCTTTTGAGTCTTTCCTTTAGCCCAATGACAATCAAGTTACCTTTCGAACCCAGCCTATAAACAGATTCTCCGTAAGAACTTTGGTAGTCAGAGCAAACTCGACGGTGATACCTCAAACACCTTCGTCCGTCACCTCTTAACGGGTAAACTTGCCTCACGAATAAAAACCTTTATAAACTGGGGACTCTACTAGCCCCGAGACGCCTATAAACTGGTGGCCCCTTCGACCGGACAGTGAAGGTAACATAAGAAGAAATATGGACGCATCGAATCATCAACAAGCAGGATAAGGAGACACGGAGATCGTGAACGCTATCACCATCAATCCACCCTTCTATAATGAGGCAGCAGTGTCAGGTTGGTTCAAGATTGTACAAGCCCCGTTTCACATATCGAGAATAAATAAGTAGGGAACGAAATTCTTTCACGTCCTGGCTGCGCTACCTCCCGAGACTGTCAACCGACTTCCGGCTACACTCTTTTGTCTACCCTAAAATACCAACTCCTAAGGACCGAGGTAATTGGACGCTTCGAGAAGCTCAGTGCCCCCCCCCCCATCCCCACACTCACTAGTCGATCTTCAACCAGCCTGGAAGAACTGCGGAGGACTGCTTTACAGGTAGGAGTTGGGAAAGAACTTGTGAGGTACCAATTTATTCAATCCCTGCCAGCTAACATCGCGCCCATAATCGCTACCCAAAATGACCTAACTCCGATCCAGCTATGAAAGCTTGCTGACTGCTGACGAACTATTGCCATTTTATAGGGTACAGTGTCTTAATGTTAATAATAGCAGTGAAACCATAGAACATAGTGCGACTTCTTTTTCCGTTGTGGGTATTCCCGATTTAAATAATAGAGGTGATAATCATGTAAATAATGTACAATATACGGGAAGTCCACGATCAGTGCCTATAGGTGCGTATCCTAATGAAAACTGTTCTAATTTTGTACCGCATAATAACGAATAAAGTGCCAATAGTATACCAATAGGCCTGTGACCTCTTTGCAGGAACCAAAGACCTGCCATATGCCGTTCCCATTTATATTTTGCCAAAGTGCGAAATTCTGTAAACCTTGGTGCAGGTAGCCAACAACAGGGGGAACACGTTCAAATGCAATTGTCCTCCAGGCCATTTTTGCCAGCCCCATCGGAAAAATAGCAAGGAATGCTATCGCAAGTGCGACCGCTGGTATGCCACATGTATTCACCGTCGCCGCAAAAGTAAATAAAGTAAAGTGCGAATTTTTAATTGATACCGGAGCGAGTGTATCAATTATCCCAATTAAATTGGTGCGAACGGGGAAATTACGCTAATCTAGTGTGAACATTACGACGGCTAATGGTGGAAAAATAAAAGTGCATGGCTAGGTACCCACGGGTATAATTATGGCTAGTGTTCGCCGGTCATTTAGGTGGTCGTTTGTGGTCGCATATACCATATCGCCATTATTAGGGACTGACTTTCTGGGAAAATTTAGTTTCTTGGTGGATTGTGCGCACGGTATCCTTGTCGACAACCAAAATAAGCTCAAATCAGAGCTGAAACAATTCGGGGAACCTGCGGTAGCACTAGTCATTAATGACCTAAAGCACCTACCACTCTGTTGCAAGGCCGCATTAGAAAAGAAGGAAGCCTTGCACAGCCCCGCGCCCACTAATCCGGCTCCGCCATCGCCTAACTGGGTGACGCACACAATTGAGACCGGCAATGCACCACAGACATTCGTGCCTCCAAGCCATCTTTCACTAGAGAAGCTGCAAGTTGTCAAATCAACGTTTGAAACACTATAGTAAAACAATTTTCTCTCAGTTGGATCTGGCTCGTGCTTACCATCAACTCCCCATAGACCCGCGGACATAGAGAAGATTGCGGTGGTAACTCCATTTGGCTTATGGGAATACATGAAGTTACCCTTTGGCTGCACATTATGGTGAGACCTCAAACGCCTTAATCCGACACACCTTTACGGGTAACCTTGCCTCACGAATAAAACTCTCTATAAACTGGTGACTCTACTAATCCCCAAGACGCCGCCTATAAATAGACCGGTAATGGTAACAATTCTTTTTGAAGTTGATGCCGCTAATACCTATAGATATTACCTTGCAAGAGAGTCTTATTCAATTGCATAGTGATAAAGTAGCTAAAGCTCGATTCAAAGGAAAAGAAACATATTATATTGATGAACAGGGACATTGCTATAAAATATCCATTGCTCTGGGGAAAAAGCAAGTTGTATGCTATTGTTTTTCCAACATCCGACCTTGTTGAAGCTGGCTTTAGCCGTGATTTACATTTGCTGTCAAAAGCTCGTAACCAACTTGATATTGAAAATTAAGGTAATCTTCGTCTGTCATTGACAACATTCGAACCTGATTTTTAAAAACTTGCTGACCAACATCAGGCACAAAGATCTCATTTAAATAAATTATGTTTTCATTTTTAGTATTAACAATATATTGTCAGATTTCTCAAATATAGTGTGTTCAGGTAAAAATTTTGTTTTACTGAAATAAAAGCTTATATAATTTAGCTGGGTTTATATTTAAAACATTAAATTTTGAAATTTATTTGGGAAATGTATTTGGTCTGTAAATTCTAAACTGAGCTTTTGTGGGCGGAAATAGCTATGAGTGGGCCTCCAAAATAACAATCAATCAAAAGGGGCTCATGACTACAAAAAAGGTTAAGAAATACTAGTGTGGATCTTCCATCTTGTGGATTGGGTGATTCAGGTTTCTTGTGGATGATTTGGGTCTTGCATGTTGTATCATGGATGAGTCAGGTATTGCATGTTATTGCATGGGTGACTCAGTTTTCGCAGGGAACGGAATTTGATTATCACTTAGAAAGTCTCTCCCTTTTTATTCTATTCTTTGATCTTTATAATGTAACTACCTCCCTAGTCAATGCAAATCCATTGAACTTTTGAGGTAGATATGTATAGAATTAAAGAATCAAGAGGTCTGCGGATAGTAAAAAACCACCACAAGGCTTCCCCAAGTTTCATGGCTTTAATCCCCTTTGAAAACAAATAGAAAACGCAGAGCTCATGTGGTTACAGACTTTTTTAATATAGTACAAGAAAGAGAACTTAGGTGAGAATGGGTGTATATGTTGTGTGCATCTTACAATTCTAATTCTTAAGAAAACCTCATGAAAATGAATATAGATCAATATTAAATATTATCAGAAAATCCTTCGTTGGGAAACGAAGTTTGAAATTTGATCTCGCACCACTGATAACATTATTAATTCCATTATGATGATCGCTTTTCAGTAACGCAATACATAATATACACTTGCAACGGGGTATGATTTATTTGAATTCCGGCTGGCAAAGAAGTGGCAGTTTGGGGAAACCCGAGTTTATATTACTTTTCTTTTCTTCTTTTACTCATTTAATAATTAATTATTTTAATTCATCTATTGTTCAGTTGGAAAATCCCTTTGAGGATTGGAATTTTCTTTTTATAATCTTATAGAAGACTGTTCTTACCACGCGATGCTCTTGCTGGTTGCCCACGTGGGGAGACTCACCTACCCATGTATTATCTACGTGAGCTAGTCGTATGCCTAGCTCAGGGGCACACGCAAGAAAGTTCGGGCACCAGGTATAACCCACTAAAATGATTAATTAATAGCCCAACATGAAAACGTTTGATTGTTTAAATAAAACGGCTGTTAAAGGCCTTCCATGCGTATTTTGTTTTACATATAAAAGGGGATCAAAAGGTCTCTCCGTAGTAAGAAGATTCGCGAGTTAAAAAGTGAATTAACAACTGTCCAAAGTGAAAACAAGTGGAAATAAAGTAGAAATTGTTGTCTTTGCCACTAAACTGAGAAGGATCGACCGTTGTGTTAAGTACAAGGACATCATTTCTATCGCTTACTGTAAGTAATTGTATGACATATTAGATTTTTCTTAATTCAGAGAGTCTTTGGAATTATCTTATATAACGCTTTAGTACAACGCACAGTACCATGCAGTTCTATTCTACGACAAGCGCATGTGTTCCAGAGAGTTGTACGCTTAAGCTCTGCTAGTTCTTAGACTAATAGATGTGACATTAAGTACCATACAACATTAATACAGTAATTTTGGAGTCAAATATTAGCGCGCGGCGTTTATCCATTGCCTTTTCTTCTGTTTGTTTCCAGCCGGAGTAAGTTTGTCATTCAATCTGAACTTTTCACTATTTTATTAACTTAAATTAGTCTTCCTTCAATGGCTTCGGGTACCATTTTTGTAGCATTATTGTGTCTTGTTTTTGAGTACTAATTCTTCAACCTCGAGGCAGAGTGGCAATATGTTATTTGATCGGTATAAGAATTTTATATACGAAACTACACTAATGCCAAAGATGTTTGCTTTCTAATGGTATGGCCGCAGGCGGTCACTTAATCATGTTCAGCTTATCGTATCCAATGTTCAGAAGGTAACATCCATAATGCTCGGTATCTCGTCTAGTATTGGGAGCCCTGGAGCAGGTCTTTAGTATTTCATTCAACCAGTGGTAATCGCCCTCTGAGCCCCTGATAAACTATTTTATCTTTCATCAGCAAATGTTTCGAAGATTCTCTAATACGAATCACTCTTGCACTTAATCCGTCCATATGTATGGGAGACTAAACACCTCTAAATAACTTTTGTTTTAAATAAAAACACATCAGTGAATCTTTGCTAAATTAAAAACGAGATAAATTAAACATCCATGGTAACAACATTCCGGAGTAATTCTTTTATACATACATCTTATTGGAGTTAGATGTCCAGCATAGGAGGGCGTAAACTATTAGTTGAAAAAATTAAGAGAACTAAATGAAAAGGAGAAAACTAGCAACAACTAGGCCCATTCACACACAAATACACGAAATTGAAATTCGGATAGATTATAAACTAACTATTTCTGATACTAAATCGACTAAGCGATCAATTTCAAAAGATCTAGATAAGATTATTATTTTACGCTGTGGTCATAGTTTCGGATAAGAGTTTCAAAGACAGTACCGTGCCCCGATAATGAAGAAAGTGGAGAAGGAGCGATTAAACATTGCCTTATCGAACGCCTCACCGCCACAATTAATTGGCAGTTCTGAAAGTCAAACTTGCGCGGTCCACATCGGTTGGCAGCACTGCCTGCGCTAGTGAGTGACGAGTGAATTGCTGTTATTGACTATTTAGTACAAAAACAGCGTCGGTTACAGGAAGGATTATAGGAAATCATTGACACCGGATTCCGCAATATCCCACTGTTCTTAATTGCCATTTAGGTGAGTGAGCCATCAATGGTAGCGTTAGTTGGTTTTAAAGACGGTTAAATGGTATGAAAGCATATGTATATTACTGACATCCTGTCAGATAGCCACAAAAAAATTGCAAATTTGAAAAGTAAGAATGATCGGTATGAAAGGACTGGACAGGGCCCTTGAGAGGAAAAAATGTGCTGGTGCGAGACCTTTTTTGCCCCCCCCCTTATAAATTATAAATCATAAATGATTAAGAGCTTCATCAGCTTTTCAATACTATAACTAGAAAATGATATGCTTTATTTATTATAGTTTTACATTATAACCATTTACCAATGTTATTAGTTAATTTCAAAATGTCTCAGGCTAATCTCAAAGAATACACATAACAGTTTCTTTGTGAATTTCACAATTATATATCAAATTTAACATTAATAGTATAGCAATTATCACTAGCAAAACAAATTTAATAATTCTATAAACTTAATACCAGTAATAATAGAAGGACAAGAATTTAGCAAAAACTACCTGTATTTTCACTTCTTGGCTTAATAATGAACATAAAAATGTACAAGCATTTCATACATGATAATGGAAAAAAATTAAAATCAAATTTGCCATTTGGAATTTTTAGTAAGCCTACTTTTACACTAACCAATAGTAGTATATACATAAATGTACATCTTAATCACAATTCACACTTAATGCATGTCCATATCATTAATTATTTACAAATATACCTAAATCATTCATCACCTGAATGCTCACTGTTTCATGAAGGCTACAGTCTACAAAAAATATCTAAATGATAGTAAACTTAGTAAATAGACTAATTTTATTAAAACAGGGTTGCCTTGCGTGCCTTTTTCTTGGCAAAACTACGAATTACAGTGTCAAAGTCTATGTTTTGCAACGTCCGACTCAATACTGAGCCTAGCCAGGTTGTTCAGGCGACCCTGACCCATGATGGCCCTGAGATAATTTTTGATGAGCTTAAGCTTGCTGAAGCTCCTTTCTGCTGATGCTACTGTGGCTGGTGCTGTAAGGAACATTCTCAAGCTGACACTGAGGTTGGGAAATATACTTTCTAATATGTACTCTGCCAAAGCAATTAACAGTTCCAATGCACCCAACTGTTTTCTACCAAAATTGGCCTTGTGAACCATTGTTATGTGATTCACTTCCTGCACAAGGTCTTCACTGCTGATGTCTTTAGAATACTTCTCCGCTAGTTTAGCTGCTTTGCGCTTTAATTTCTTTCCTGACATCTTTTTGTAGTTCCAAAGAAAGCTGAAAGTGTTAGAAATCTGTTTGGCTGCACTGAAGTGAACTGTAAGCCCTCCAATAACATTATCCAACACAACCACCTTGTCGTCGGTGTGAGAGCTTGCGTGATCTGCCTGAGTTAAGCTAGCTAAGCTGGGGGACTTTTAGTCCGGTAGGGTCACCCATGCCAGTAAGGTAGCTGTAGTAGGATCCAGACTAATGGTTGTCAAACTTCTCTACCACTTCTTTGATGCGTCTCCTTGCATCCACCTACCAACCTCTTCGATTCTGTTAGTACTAAGTTTCACCAACTCTCTTCAACTGTCAAAAAATCAAAACAAAAATCCAATAACAAAAAAAAAAACCTTCATCTCTATTACACATAAGTTGTTTATTAATAAGGGCCTCACCAGCTCCCTTATGCCGCGTGAGAAGAGAGGCTTTGGAACCTCTTTAAATAACGCCTTGGAGCACTCATAGGTTACAAGAGACTGAGATTGAAGGAATCTTAGGCGTTTGGGGTACGATTAATAGAGAAATGCTAGGTACCCCTTAAAAGCTTTCTCCTAACGTGTAATTGCCTGACCAGCTCCCTGTGACCGCTACTTGGTGAATAAAGGCTCAACTGATCTTTGGAGAGAGAGCTTTTGTGCCTTGCTGGTTGCCAGATCAGCTAAAGATCTCGGATGAAGTCGTGGGCACTTAGCTTTACTATTTGCCTCAAGTCTGGCCGTTTTTAGTTGATTAGTAGGGCTTAGTAGGAAGACAGTTACACCTCAAGCACCCCTGTCGAAAAATCAGAGAACCAGTTCACTGGGGCTCTCGTGCTGCTCAGTTGGGAGCTGCGGCACGATTGGGGACGTCCGGCCCAGGGGAGACCTTAGGGTTGGTGTGCTTGATCAAAGGGTTTCTGTTCGCCGAACGACCGAAAACCTCCTGGAAATAGGCGGATGTGATTAGTGCGAGAGAAAATCACAACCAAAAACCCCTTTTTTAATGCGTATGGTCCGAGATTTTTGTAACATGGCGAAGAAGAATGGTCCTCCGTTTCGAAAGCTAACCTGCAAAATATGCAAAGTCTATAGATGGAGTGAAGACTTCGGGGGAAAGAGTTGCAAGGAACTCACAGATGGTGTCAGTGTCTGTGACTTCTGCGAACTCGAGAAGCGCCTGGGCGAGAGCATCACTCAACTGAGAGAGGAGAACTCCCTCCTTAAAAGGGAAGTTCAACTCTTAAAAACAGAGAGATGCAGATGCTCAGGCGAGAAGGCTCTCGACGTCCAACAGCCGATTTCTTCTGCTGAAGGGCTTCCTCAACGAGCCAAAAAGAAGAAAAGAAAGAAGAAAGAAGAGAAAGTAGAAATAGAACTACAGAACTACAGAATCTAGGACCAGCAAAGACCCTAAGGTCCGCTCGAGGCTAGTCCGCTACACTAATTTAAAAACTACGATACACCCTTATCTACGAGTGTATCTCTAACATGCTATTTTTAATTTTTTTTTTTAATACTATCTACTGTACACACTTATCTACATGTGTACATTATCGTGCAATTTTAACCTAATCAAACTAGGGGTCGGGGGAGATAGAAAGTTTTTCTTCTCATCTTCCGCAGCCACTCGACTGCTAGTGGTGAAAAGCTAATTTAGGGATAGAGACTACTTATAGGATAGGCGGAAAAGAAATGGGACATCTAAGCTACACATGCAGAGAATCGCCGGCATCATTTTTAGTCATCATAATTTCATATCCTTAAACCTCAGCTCCAAACTCTCTCTCTGCAAGGACGTTTAAATTCACAGTGCTCAACTACGTTATATTTAAACTATTCAAATGCACGTCGAGACGATTTTTGAACATATTAACCGAAGTGCTATCTACTACGTGGGTGGGCAGCCGATTCCAATTTTGAGTAACTTTAAATGTAAAATAGTTTTGGGCTATACTAGTGTTAAAACGCTTGTTCACTAATTTTAACCCGTGCTGACGAGTATTTCCCCTATGATCCAGTTCGAAAAGATTGCGAAAGTCAACGTTTGAGAAACCCTTTAGTATTTTAAATACTTCTATTAGCTGGCCACGTAATCTTCTGCGTTCTAGCGATGGCAAATCTAAAGCCCTGAGCCTTTCCTCGTATGATCTATTCCTCAGCTCTGGAATTAATTTCGTAGCCCTACGCTGCACTCTTTCTAATTGCGCGATATCTTTCATTAAATATGGAGCCCAAAATTGAACAGCGTATTCGAGAAGTGAACAGCGTATTCGAGAAGTGAAGAAGAAGAGAAAGTAGAAAGAGAAGAAGAGAAAGTAAAAGGAGAAGAAGAGAAAGTAGAAAGAGAAGAAAAGAAACTGGAAACAGAAGAAGAGAAAGTAGAAGCAGAAGAAGAGAAACGGAAAACAAACGAAGAGATAGCAAAGGAAGTCAAGAAGAAGAATAAGAGGAAAAATAAGAAGAAAAAAAAATTAGAGATACAAGAGGAAAGCGGCAAGTCGCCTCCAAAAGGAAAGACTAAGTCCGCCGTCAAATGTGCAAGAGTCACCCTTATTGGTGATTCTCAAGCGCGGGGTCTGAAGCCCCTGCTAGCGGCCCGCCTTCGCACAAGCGTTAAGGTGAGCTGCATCCCAGGTTGTGGGAATAAGCAGGTAAGAGCTGAGGCCGAGAAGTCTCAGATTTCAGAGACTTCAGTCGTTGCCCTTATGGTAAGTGGCAACGACCTCTACCTCAGAGGAGGTAGGGTAGGCCCTACAGGTGAAATTATGAGGACAGTTATGGGCGCTGTCGACGACTGTGGACTGAAAACCCGCAGACGGGTCGTGGTGGGGATGCTCCCGAGGTGGGGTCCAAGCCGGACTGCCCACTTGAGGAACATGTCGCTAAACAGGCGCCTTGCAGACCTCTGTACAGCTGAGGGTGTCTTTTTTGTGGACCCGTACACCGTGTTCTATGGTAGAAAAGACCTCTACCAAAGGGACGGGGTGCACCTCTCCTTTAAGGGCAAGGCGTTCCTAGCCAACCTCATCCAGGATGTCGTGGATCGCACCCAAAGGAGTGTCCGGCCCATTGGGAAGGCAGACGTACGCCAGTACGCCCGAGTCACTCCCCAAACAACCTTCTCGGAGGTTGTCAAAAATGGTGCCACCACGACAAACAAGAAGCCGGGAAACGGAAGAGTATAGGGGGTCCTACATTAGGGGACTCCCTGAAAGTTCTTCTGTTCAATGCGAGGTCAATCAGGAACAAGTTTCCTGAGCTCCGTGGCCTCGTAGCGACGGAAGAACCCGAAATGGTAGCCATAACAGAATCGTGGATAAAAACCTCAAACCGAGACTTTGAAGGCGAATTCACGGTTCCTGGCTACCAACTCTTCCACAAAGATAGGCCAGACAGAGAGGGTGGCGGTGTAATGTTGTATGTCAAGGATACAATCAAATCTACGAACTCCAACGTTATATCCGACCACGAGCTCCTAGGCGTTGACCTAGAGATCGGTCCTGCCAAATACAGGACCCTGCTGCTTTACAGACCCCCTTCCCAACCTGTTGAGAAGGACAGGGAACTGTACTAGCTGCTGGGTGAGCTGGTTCAAGGCAGAGTGTGCATCGTTATGGGCGATTTCAACAGCCAAGTTGACTGGGAAACCAGAGCAGCCTGTGGCGAGAGCGCACTACTCCTGGAGTTCGCCAACAACGAGTTCCTCACTCAATGGGTCAGAGAACCGACGAGAGGAGACAATATCTTCGACTTGGTCTTCACCTCTGAGGATGATATCGTTGAGGATATCTCTGTAGGCGAAGAGCTCGGTGGCAGTGATCACCAGCTAGTTAGATTTAGCGTCAAGATCCCGAAGTTAAGGTCTGTTGCTAGTCAATCAAAGAAACTTGACTTGAGAAGAGCAGACTTTGCAAGCCTTCAAGCTGGACTGACTGACGTGAGGCTAGAAGTGTGCAATGCCGTTGAAGACTCGTGGAATAGTTTCAAAACCACATTCATGAGTCTTCAATCGCGTTTCATCCCTCTGAAATGCCCCCGTCTGTCTTCTGTTCAACCTAAGTGGTTTAATCGAGAAATCGGCCAACTGCTTAGGGAGAAGAGAAATGTGTACCGGCAATCGAAGATCTCGGGTGACTTTGACGAATACCGGAGGCTAGCCAGGAGAGTGAAGTCCAGCATAAGGGCGGCTAAGCGGTCTGAGGAACTCCGAGTAGCGAGACTCTGTAAAGAGAATCCCAAGGAGTTTTTTGGATATGTGAACAGCCGTAAACCAATCCGTCGAACGATTGGCCCTTTGAGGAATGAGGAGGGGACATTAAAGCATTCAGATGCAGAAAATGCTAACCTCCTCAACGACTACTTCTCTTCAGTCTTTACTGAAGAGTGTGGTCCCATTCCCCAGCCGACGGATTCCTACTCGGGGGAAAAGCTAGAGGCAATGGACTTCACCGAAGGAGAAATAAAGAAAAAGATCGCTGACCTAAAGACGAATAAGTCCCCTGGACCGGACGGGTTTCTACCTAAAGTGTTGAAGGAAGTGTGCGATGAAGTATCACGACATCTGTGCGCTATCTTTAACATGTCAATCCGGACCGGATGCGTTCCTAGAGACTGGCGTGAGGCGGAGGTGACTCCTATCTTCAAGAAAGGAGACCGAGACCAACCGTCGAACTACCGACCTATCAGTCTGACTTCGATAGTCGGTAAACTCATGGAAAGCATCATGGTGGACAAAGTGACGTCGTATTTAGAGTCAAACCTGCTACTGAGGAGTTCCCAGCACGGCTTCCGAAGGCAACGGTCATGCCTGACGAACCTTGTGGAATTCTTCCACTTCGTTTTCAGTGAGCACGATCGGGACAAGGCGGTGGATGTGGTCTACCTAGACTTTCAGAAAGCCTTTGATAAGGTACCACACCGCCGCCTTCTCCGGAAAGTGCGAGCGCTGGGCATAGACGGAAAGGTAGCCGGCTGGATCGAGAACTGGCTAAGTGGCAGACGGCAACGGGTGGTGGTGAATGGACAGGCTTCTGAGTGGGTGCCCGTTACTAGCGGGGTGCCTCAAGGTTCTGTCCTGGGACCACTACTATTCATCATCTACGTCAACGACATGGACGGTGACATGGTTGCCAAGATTTCCAAATTTGCCGATGATACCAAGCTTGGTATGAACGTTGCAAAGGATGGAAATACTGCCCGCCTGCAGGAAGATCTTGGGAAGATTGGGGAATGGTCGGACACGTGGCAAATGCCTTTTAACGTGGGCAAATGTAAAGTGATGCATATCGGCCACAGAAACCCCCAATCTCAGTATATCCTTAAGGGCACTGCTCTTGAATCGAGTGACACTGAGAAGGACTTGGGTGTAACAATCACTAGTGACCTCAAGTTCTCGAAACAGTGCATTGAGGCGGAGAAAAAGGCCCAAAGGATGCTAGGCTATATTAAGCGCCAGTTTGGTTATCGGAACCAGGAGATTGTACTGTGCCTGTACAACTCACTTGTCCGACCGCACCTGGAGTATGCCGTACAATTTTGGAGTCCTTCATTGCGAAAGGGCATCGCGAGATTGGAACGCGTACAAGCCAGGGCAACCAAGCTGATTCCCTCTATCCGACATAAAAGTTATGAGGATAGACTAAGGGAATTAGATCTGTTCTCGCTGGAAACCCGTAGACTGCGTGGTCAGCTCATCGAAGTTTTCAAAATACTTCGAGGGTTCGACAATGTTGACTACCGGGATATTTTCACACTGAGTGAGAACGGAACGCGCAATCACGGCTTCAAACTTGAACTGAAGCGTTACAACCGCAATATGTGTGGAAATTTTTTCACCTACAGTATCTGCGGTAAGTGGAACGCACTTCCAGTGGAAGTTGTCAACAGTGAATCTGTTGACCAGTTCAAGTCAAGACTAGACAAGGTCTTGAAAAGTGGCCGTTTAGGGACGCAAAACAATTGAGCAGCCTTGTGCCCGCTCGATTGCAAGTCCAATGGTACCCTCTTTGAATGGACCGTAAGGTCTCCTAGGGTACCTTTTTTCCTTGTTGTTACTCCTTGTTGTTACATAAGATATGTGCTTTCGGAAGTGGGCTTCCTCAGAGGATTCATCTGTTTCGTTCATTTCATTCACATTTTCATCAAGTGTATCGTCATCAGGGAATCTTGTTCTTTTTCTGGTAGTGGTACTACGGTCTTTAAACAATTTTACTTCTATCTGCAGGCTGGATGCAACAAGCTTAGCTTCATTCCACATTGCTTTCCAACTAGTTGTGCAAGCAAGCTTTCTATATTTGCAACTTCCATATCTAAAGTCGCATCACTAGCTTGAATGAATTTTTCGCAAAAGTCAATAGGGACCAGTATTCTGTGCCATACGACTGACATTATGATGCAGGTGAAGGAACTGACATAACATATAACTCCATGGATTTCGTTCCTGGTTTTTGGAGTGAGATTCAGCTCTAGCAGGTCTTTCAAAGCCAACTTAACCCCTGGAAGGTGAGCTACAAATGGTTTTACACCCTCAACTCGATCTGACCACCTGGTGCCAGATATGCCATGAAGCGAACAACTAATACGCTTTGCCAATATTTCCCACCTTTTGGGGCTGCAACTGAATAAGGTGTATATTATTTGTATAGTTCCAAAGTAGGTGATTGCTTCTGGAATACATTCAGCAGCATTATTACCACATAAATTAAGTGTGTGGCAACCACAAGGATAGAATATAGCAGTAGGGCACTGTTATTTTATTATTGCTTGTGCACCATTGTATTTGCCTGACATGTTTACAGCATTGTCATAACCTTATGTCCTACAATCAGCAAGTGAAATAGATTGGTTTTCCAATGTTTCAGTAATAATTTGAGCAATTTCAGATCCTGTTTTGTCACTACAATCTACAGATTTCAGAAATCGTTCCACAATTCCAAATCGTGATTCATGGCGAACTAGGTAACGCAAAAGGAATGTTGTTTGCTCAACATAAAATGAATCTGGTGTGGAATCTACTATTATTGCATAGCACTTTGCAGACTGCCTTTCTCCCAAAACGTGCTGCTTAACAAGATCAGAACATTCTGTAATGAATTCATTTTGGGACTCATTAGACAGGTTGTAGATAGCTTAGAGTAGGGGAGAGGGCAAAAAAAATAAAGAAAGAAAATTAGCGAAGCGAGTTTCAAATGCGCTTCCCGCGTCGCTGGACAGCCGTTAGCGAGAGTCTTAAACGTCGGCCATCCTTAGTGCTCCAAAAGACTCACTCAAGCAAAGCATTTAAGCCACTCGCCTGAACTTCTCGCACGCTACACAAGCCTCATCATAGAAGCGGAGCGTATTTTGAGGATTGAGGAGAACGGCGTCAGGAAATTTATTTAGAGGACTAAAGTTTTCCCTCCCCGGCCTCCCGGCTCTGGGCACAATTGTAAATACTCGTAAGTTAGTGAAGGAAAGGTGCGCAAAGAAAAATAAAATTAGCAAAACGAGTTTCGAACGCGCTTCTCGCGTCGCGGGACAGCCGTTAGAGAGAGTCCTAAACCACTCGGCCATCCTGAGTACCAAAAAAGACTCATTCAAGCAAAGCATTTAAGCATCTGGAATTGTTATTCGAGGACTAAAGTTCCCCCTCACCGGCCTTCCGGGTCTTGGGCACCATTGTAGATAGCTTAGAGTAGGGAAGAGGGCAAGAAAAATAAAGAAAGAAAATTAGCGAAGCGAGTTTCGAACGCGCTTCCCGCGTCACTGTCCAGCTGAACAGTCGTTAGCGAGAGTTTTAAACCATTCAGCCATCCTGAGTCCCAAAAAAGAACCATTCAAGCAAAGCATTTAAGCCACTCGCCTGAACTTCTCGCACGCTACAAGGTAATGTACTTGCAGTCTTTCACTCTTTTTCTGCGACTCTTCTACCTTTAGCACATGTTCTTTTAGAATGGGGTCCCAGTGGGAAAGCAACTCTATCAGACCTAAAAAGTTTCCATTATTTGAGTCACCAATGCGTTGCGAAGAACCCTGGAACTGCAAGGCCACGTTCTCTTAAGAAGAGGGTAACATCAATAATTCGTTTCAAAAGGTACCATTTTACTGATTCCACTTTAATTGATGCTTCTAGAAGATTCTCAATACCTTCTTGCAATGACAGACCTCTTTCTAATTCACGCCAATCTAGATAGCATTTCTTATGCCTATTACTCTTTCCATGCTCGGGAACCATGTTGCATAATTTCTGCCACTTAGCACTAGCTGGATAGCCTTCAGCTGTAGTAAATGCAGATTTGGATTCAGTACTCAGCCTGCAGCAAACACTGTTTCAAAATAGCCGGCACGGAAAACAATATAGTGACTCCTTATGCTGACTCCAGACAAGCCAGTCTCGGGTATGCTGTTCGGCATTAATGTTTCTGAACTTCAGTATACCTTCTGGAAATGTTTGATTGTTACAATTTAGGCAATGTTAAATGAAAGTCAATATGACCTCTGGTAACCTAATTCTCTATGTCTGATTGAGAAGGAAATTCTGCTGTGCGGAATCCAATGTCAAGCCCGACAAGCCCAGTGCTATTTTTTCCAAATTTATCTTGAACTACTTTCATTGATTCACTCCTTGTTTTAACGATTTCTGTTGCACTGTCTGCCTGATTTTTGGAATCTACATTCTTATCTGCTCCACCAGGTCCAGGTTCTGAATTAATATATATGTCCATCGTATTTGTACATGCCCCCGAATTTGTTTCTTTATTAGCTTCTATCTCATTTCCATATAGGCTCTCTTGTTCATGACTGCCACCTACACTTTCCCCTTCTTCCAAATTTGCATATGTATATGTTTTCACATTATCTTGTTTTCTTTTCATACCCACTTGAAAGAGTGTCTGTAATCCTCTTCTATCATTGTCATCACGTTTCTTCTTTTCTTTCCTCTTTTGTGCTCCTGGTTTATGCAGACATATTTCAGATGAGCAGAGTCTGAAAAAAATATAATAAGAATTGTCAGCTTTTCCTTTTCAACATTAAAAATAAAGTTACATTACAAGTGAAAGGCCTGTGTGAAGAGTCGGGAATAGTGTTTGTAGATTGAGGTTTTGTGGCAGAAGTTGGATAGTGTTATTGGGTCCTTGCGGGCAGGAAACTAGGTTCTGATAGTGGTCAGGAAAAATTCATGGCTCAGGGTGGGGCAGTGAAGGAAAGCCAGCACAGAGGAGTAGAAGGTATACAGGCTAAAGGGGGTGCTTTAGAGATAGGTGGATTGGGATGTCTTACCTACTCTCAGAATCCGAGTAGGCAAGGATATCAAAACACACATAATGGGTTCAAATGTTTCTATGGGGAGGGGAGGGTGTAAATAGCTAAGTGTTAATTTTTGCTGATGACACTAAACTGGAAGCTGTAGTCAAAGAAGTTAAGGGTAGCTTTAAAGTGCAGGGTGACTTAAATAAGTTATTGGCTTGGGCTCAGAAGTGACAGATGACTTTTAACCTTAATAAATGCAAAGTTATTAATATGGGAAGAGATAATAGGGCATTGGCTTAATTCAGTTGAAGATGAGAATCACTTAAAAGTAGTAGTAGATAGGTCACTAAAGTTTTCAAAGCAGTGTATTGAGTAAAAAAATAGAGCAAATAGGGTACTAGGATACATTAAAAAGAATGTTAGCTATAAGAGTAAGGATGTTATCCTTAAATTATACAACTCTTATGTCAGGCCACATTTAGAGTACTGTATACAATCATGGTCACCACATTTTAAACATGATATCAACCTGTTAGAGTCAGTACAAATGAGGGCAACAAAAATAATACCTTCCCTGAAGCATCTTGAATATGAAGATAGACTGAAGGTACTAAATATGTTCTCATTTGAAAGAAGATGCGTGAGGGAAGATATGATTGAGCTTTTTAAAATCTTTTCTGGGATTGATAAATTGGATTTCAGCAAGTTTGTTAAGTTAGAAGGTAGTAATAGGACTAGGGGTCACTACTTAAAACTCAAAAAAGCACAGGTGCAGGTTGGATGTTAGAAAATATTTTTTCACCAATAGAGTGGTAGATTATTGGAATAGTTTGCCACCTGAGACAGTAGACAGTCCAAATCTGAATATTTTCAAGCCCAGATTAGATGATTATATGAGGAGGGAGGGTTAATTTCTTACTTTTTGGTGTGCGGGTGGGTCTCTTGACTCATTCAGTTTCTTTTATTTTATATTTTGGGGGATTTTGATCTTGTCTTGCCAGACCAACGTCGAATCGACTTGGCTAGCATGAGCTCTGGGTGTAGGGGTAGTCATATATCATTACTATTTCAATTATTGAGAATGAAAGAGTGTAATCCAACGAAGTCAGGTTCTTTAAGCTATTAGAGGTCAAAGAAGAGAGGCGGGGAAAGGATCGCGTATAAAAACTCCCCCATGTAACCCAAGGGAACACTGAAATCCACTAATACCAGTTCCAAATAACACAATCACCTAGAAATTCGAGTTCTTTCACTCTTTGGGGAAGAGGATGGAGTCATCGAGACCCGCGTCGTGTAATGGGGCATGGGTGTCCTTCCTGTTATGAGGAAATATGTGGTTTCTTTGTGTGTTGGAGTGAAGACTCTGATAGATGATATTAAAAAATATGCCTAAAATTGGACAGAAATTGAAAAATATCGCCAAAATTTCACCAGGGTGAGAAAAAGTTTCTCTCTTCAACAGTGGAAAGCAAATGGCTGAAATGATGTCCATTTCGTTTTGCCTCTTTTCTATTAATTTTCTGCAATTATTGAGTGGCTTTATTTTTGCCACCCTGTGTAGGTCTCTTTGTCTTCTTAATTCACTTCTAGTATTTGTGATGATGTACACTGCTGTATTCTGTACTCTTTGGAGTCTCAAAAGGTTACTCCTCGAGATAGTGTACATTGCTATTGTTGGATAGATTAATGGGGATTGTATTATAACTTGCTGGATCTTTCTTTTGTTCTTAGTCGCGGGCGACTTTATATCTCACTATGTCGGTCGGTCGTTCCCCATTTTGCTTTTTTTTTGAGGGGATGGGGGTAATAACACTTTATCTATTTGGCCGATCCTAACGAAATATGAAACCCTAATGTTGTTCTACATGCTCTTTCGAATTATATAATCGCCAAGGTCCTCCCAAAGTTAGCCCGGGAATTATTTTGTTTTGGCAATAATAATATAACTATTCGGCCGATTCTAACGAAATCTGAAACCCTCCCAAGGTTAGTTCGGGAATTATGAAAGTTTTATAGGTCGCAAGGTCATCAATCAGAAAAGGTGAGAGCACAAGGCTTTGGTCAGTAGACCTTGTTTATACTAGTGTTTCTCAACTTATATAGTAATGCAAGTCCGCCTTTTCCCCTTTTTATTCTCTTGGTATTATATTTTTTTAACCTGTTGTTTTAATGGTTAATCCGAGCACCTTACACTCTGTTTCATACCTGCATCTTTTTCCTTTTACATATCCACTAATAAGAGTTGTCTGAAAATGGTATATGGGGACATCTTGCCCACGAAAGTAGCCAAGATGTCCCTGCAATCAGCCGCGGTAAGCCTGTAACCGGCAGTATTTTCTCACCATTCGAAACCACGAAGCCGAGCGTCATCACGGAGGCCGGATGCTTGGTAGTGGACGCGTAGCGGACATCGGAGACGTCCTGGTCGAAGTTCTGCTTGTTGATGACCGGATAGACCTGAAGGTTTTCTCATAAGAAAAATGAGAATTTGATTGACATGAATCTTCAAGTCGTTGAGAAGGAGACGACAGCGCTCATGACGTTCTCGCATGTGGTCGGCAAGCAGAGACCTTTCCACGTAACTCAAGCTCCTGCCCTTGTACTCGTTAACGACCTGGACACCTTAGCCACCGAGATGTTTTTCTTTTTTCCAAGCCTTGTCATTTTGAGCTTTGAAGCACTTTTGAAGGCCTTTCTGACAGTCAAACTGTTGACAACTTGAGATCCTCCTGAACGAGGTCGTCGATCTATGGGGTCTTTCCCGTTTCTAAGCCTCTCCGCACCTCTATGGACCGTCATCCGCCTGATGTTGAACCACTTGCCGATGTCAGATTTGTTGTGGCCCGCTCGTAGGAGAGCGGAGATCTCGATTCTTTTCACACCTTTTAATAACACGTGCTAGAAAAGTAGAACTTTAAGTTTGTTTGAGGGAACTTTTTCTATCACACACCTAAAGCTGTCGAAAGATAAAAAATGAATGTAACATAACTTTTGCGAAACCCAGTATGTTATTCTTATGTGTTTCTGTCTGTCTTAATCTTTTTGTTTTAATATTTTCCATTCTTTTATGGCAGAATATGGTCATAGAGTTCTGTCTTCCAAAACAGTTTATGCACTTTTTGGTTGCATTCGTGCCAAGAATGTCCTTCTTTTCCAAATTCTGAACAGATGATCAAGTATTTTTTCGCGCAGTTCTGTGTTGTGAGCTCCTCCATAAAATAACACCTGAAACAGATCTGGCTGCTACTGAAGGCATCTCTTTGAATGTATGTGCGGGGAGGGGGGATTCTTATGCTTAAAGCAATTTCAGTTGATTCGCAAATTACTTTGAACACGTGAGTGTGTTCTTTAAATTTGATCACTTCAGATATTCTCAGCTTTACTTGTCTCTCCTCTAGTTCCTCTTTTAATTCTTGGCATGTGTGCTCTGCCACCCACTACTCAATTTTTTGGCAGGCAGGAGAGATAAGGAGGATAAACGAGTACGAAAGGAAATGGAAATTTATTACAAACATGAAAAAAAGGTTATATCAATATTTAGAAGAAAACTTAGAGATATCTACGTTGGAGAGGAATGATGCTGGTGCACGAACAAGACCAAATATGCTATGATTGACAATCATCAAAAGAGGCTTTGCGAAGAGATGAAGAAGTAAAAGGGGCTTTAAGAAAATATGAAGAAATAAAAATAGCTTTATTTAGAGATTAAAAAAGGAGTGTCTTTGCGAAGAGATGAAGAAATGAAATTGGCTTTGCGAAGAAATGAAGAAATAAAAGTGGTTTTACGAAGAGATGAAGAAATAAATGTGGCTTTTTGTAGAGATTAAGAAACGAATGGGGCTTTACGAAGAGATGAAGACTCTAAGGGAATTTACGAAGAAATGAAAATTGATTGGTTTTCTGAAGGGATAAAGAAATGTGAGGGATTCTTCGAAAAGATGCAAAAATGAAAGTGTCCTTGCAAATAGATGACAAAATGAAAAGGGCTTTGCGAAGATATATAGAAAAATGAAAGTGGTGCCTTTGTGAAGAGATGAAAAAATAAAAGTGTCTTTGCGAAGAAATGAAAGAAGCCTTGCGAAGAGATGAAGAAATAGAAGTGACTTTGCCGAGATGCAAAAATTAAAGTAGCTTTACGAAAAGATGAACAAAATTAAAGGATCTTCACGAAAAGATGAAAAGTAAAAAGAGCTTTACGAAAAGATTAACAAAATTAAAGGATCTTCACGAAAAGATGAAAAGTAAAAAGAGCTTTACGAAAAGATGAAAAATGAAAGTAGTTTTGCGAAGTGATGAAGAAATGAAAGGGGCTTTCTGAGGAGATGTAGAAATGAAAGTGGCTTTCTGAGGAGATGTAGAATTGAAAGTGGCTTTGTGAAAATATACAAAAATGAAAGTGGCTTTGCGAAAGGATGAGGAAATTCAGGGTTTTGTAAAGAGATAAAAAATTGAAAGGGTTTTTATCAAGAGATAAAGAAATAAAAGTGGCTTCGGCAAGAGATTAAGATTTCAAAATGGCCTAGCGAAGTGATTAAGAATGAAAGGGGATTTTTCAAAGAGTTGAACAATTGAAAGGGGTTTTCCCATGAGTTGAACAGTTGAAATGGCTATGTGAAGAGAGAAAGGATTGAAAGGGGCTTTGCGAAGATATTAAGAAATGAAAGTTGTTTTGCGAAGAGATGGACAAATAAAAAGGGCTTTGTGAAGAGACGAAGACACGAAAATTGCTTTGTGACGAGATCGGTGACGGAAACTTTCCTCTGACCAGAGGAAAGAAAGAACGGCGCAGAAAACACGCCCGCGAAATGTGACCTACGTTAAAGTAATTGTACTACCATAAATGATGTGCCCCTGTAACATATAGTTATGGTCAAAAGGTTTTGAGACACTTATAATTGTTATATAAAAAATTAAATACAATTAATTTAAGCTGGCATTTTGTTTTAGTCTTTTGTATCATAATTTGAAGGTGAAATATACAAATGTTTAGAGCCTAAACTCGTTTTATTAATAAATAGTCAATTGATGCGCACAGTCAATATTTACAAAAAAATGTTCCTTGTTCTTCAAGACGTTTTAATTCGTTTTGCCATACTGGAGACAAAGATTTGTGATGATACTTGACTGATATTGCTCACGTCCCGTTCACAGCGCTGCATTTATCTGCCCTATATACTGCAAAAATTAGAACAATGGAAAGACCATTGAGGGTCTTTCCATCTCTCCCCATCTAGATAATTTCAGAGTATATATTCGTTACTTCGGAGTTCACAGGCAGATTGTGTCTGAAGCCGCCGTCAAGTAAGTTAGCCGTTAACGTCTTCGTTAGTCCAGAGAAGAATTGAGTGATTTTCGAAGAGCTAAGGAAGAGCTAGTCGTCACTCAGTGTTGTCCGTAGATATAGTTTTAGGCGCGCTTCAACCCTTCTCACCACATCTTCGGATTTTAAGGATCGGAAAAGCCATCCTCGAAGCATCCTCCGTTTGTCTCTTAAGGATAAGAGGCCCCTATCTTCAATTTCCCGAAGTTGGATTGAGCGTCTCATGAGACGCCCACAAGTTCAAGGTCAAACTTACCTCTCTGGTACTACTCGCCGCACATCAAGGTAAAAGGGATTTAACCCCCGCTTCGTCACGCTCCTCCCATCTTTACCGCGTCGAACCACAGAGATCGCCTTTCCTCTAGAACTTCTATAATTGTCAGATCATTTCTTAATTAATTATCCCTCGGTTCAAGCCTTATTTATAGTGTCAATCATTTTAGCTTAAAACGTTAATATTTAATTGCATTGCCATTTAACTTGCCCTATATGTTATGTAATCTTTAGTCCTATTAAAGTATATTTTTGTAGCCGTGTTTGAATATTCTATGACCTAGCAACTGTATACTTAAAGCACTCTTAGAGTCATTCCCAAGTGGAGCATTAATTTCGGTCGGCCAGTAGGCGCCAGTGAGCGTATAACAACGTACACCTGGTCATACCACGACAGTGTTGATAAAGCAAGCTTTAGGTACCATTTTTTGCTTATGGCACTCTTCTTGGGCAAAGTTTTAGTGCTTCATTTCGCTTATATGAGAAGTGCCCCATACCGGATGCTTCACCGTGGGCAAGACACAAGACTTGTGAAAGCGCAGTCATTATCTGCTCCTAACGAGAGATTTTTCAGAAGATCCAAACAAGCGGAAGGGAGTTTCATTAGAAAAAATCGCTTTGCCTGAGTCTTCAAGAGTCCATTCTTCATATTTTCTACAAAAGTGGAGCCTATCTGGAGTGGTCTTCTCGATGGGATTAGGCTTCTTCGCAGCCCTTCTCGACTTTAGACCTTTGTCAAAAATTATCTGCCTTACTGTCCCTGCTGAAGCGTTAACACCTGCTGCCTTTCAATTGTGAGCAAGCTTCGCACTGTAGACAACATGATCCTTGAGTTCTTGAGCTGTTGCCTTGAAGAGCGGCGCTATTGGGGTTCATTTGAAAATCTTGCGTGTCCAGAAGACTTCTTCACATGAGTGTAACCTGTCTTTTTTAAGTCATTAATAGTCCTGAAGGTGGTGTTCCTTGATGCAATACCCTTAGCAACTATCTCCTTGCATTTCAGGCCACTTTGGTGCAGAGCAACAATGGCTGGACGCTTTTCTTTAGAAAGATCCCTTTCTGCAATTGAAAAAGATTCTAACATGAATTTTTACCCCCCCCCCCCCAAATTTTGAAATAGAATTATAATTACACAACACATATTTGTCATCATTTTACCTTTTCCATCGAATAGCAAAGCTCCAGGGGCTGAAATTCATCTCCTACAGGAAGATGACCAAAGCGCAATTTTGGATTTAGCGAAAGAATGCCTTTTTTTCTTATTTTTTGAATATTGATTTTTTTAATATACCTTCAATGATTTAAATATCAAAATAATTATTCCTATGACGTAAAAGTTAACAACGAATGGGAAAAATAAAATTATATATTAGTTTCAAAATTTTGGCCATCACTGAAGAGTCAATATATAATTAATTCCATGTTACATCAGATGGGTCGACTGATTGGAAATTCTCTAAATGCGACACTAGCACGTATCTTCTTACCCATTTACAGAATTTCACTAATTGCAAGGATTATAAAGTGTAGCCCAAAAGTTACTTCAGACTTTTAAAAATTAGTAACACAAAGAATAATAAAAAGTTATAAAAGTGGTGATATATATAAAATGAAAGAGATCTTGAAGTTTTATTATTTAAAGAACAATACCTTCAACTGTGCTCCATTAATGTTAAAACAAAAGCTGATTCTTGGCGCCATATTTTCCAAAACAACAGAAGTGATTTTGTCGATTTCTTCAATGATATTTTGTTTCAATTCTTAAATAAAAGGTATTTACGTTTACCTTTTATTTAAGGTATCCCCAAGGGAGAAAATATGAAGCGGTAAAAATAAGATGATCATGGTTGCTGAGAAACCTAAACGTGAAATTAACCGACCAGGGAAGGCTGTCTTAGTGTTTCCATGGTTTTTCTCCCTGTGTGTGGGGGGGGGGGGGTCGCTCCATCTGTTTAAACCACATCTCCTGCACTTCCAAATCTTCCACTTCTGGCAATAAATAATCTTGTATCATTTCTCTCTACGTGTCTTTTACTGTCACTGTTTTTCCGTCAGCATCCTCGAAGAAGTAGGGACCACTGATTCTGGTACTGTTTATGCCGCACCAGAGCGCAACTTTCTGTGCATGAAGAGGCTGCTCGTGAATTATTATGGGGGTTTTCAGCACACCAGAATCTTTAATTTTGTTTATTAACGTATCCAGTTATGTGTAAATGGGTTTCATCGGACATGATTAGGCTAAAGGTAAAATCATTTCTTAGTCCCCAAAATGCGCGCGCAAAGTTTCTTCTCTTTTAATAGTCTGCAATATTTAATTGTTGAGTTATTTAAATTTTGTATTGATGAAATTTCAATTCTTTTTTTAGGATGTGTGGCAATTATGTTCGGGAAATTCCTAATTTACAGGAACGTATCCTAGTTGACGTTTGTAGTAGTTTTTGAGCACTGGTCAACACACGCTGAATTACACATGCATTTCGCACACTACCAAAAAAGAGCAAACTTTGAATGCGCATTTTTAGGACTATTCGTGAATGTGTTATGAGGCGGTAGTCATGTGCAAACACTATGTGAGAGTGAGTATGATGCGTGCGATAGATGCAAGACAGTATAAACGATGAATTGGTTTCGCAAGAGAGGGTTTAAGATAAAATGATTGCCACAATGTGTGTGATAGATTTGAATGGAGGGTAATTGAGAGGTGAGGGAAGGGGGGTGCTTAGCAACTGCTTCCCGGCGAGGAAGGAGGCAAGAAGCTATAAAGCTCCCCATTCCTATTGAGTGCTTATGTGGTAATATGTGGAAGTGTGACTATGATAATACAGCATAAAAGGGTATAATGGGGAAGGTGCTTTCGGAGGCGATGATGCGCGCCGATCTTTCTCTGAATGTGGTTTACCACGGAGTGGGTGACGGTTGGTAGACCACATATTGCATTGGTTTCATTGTTAGCTCGTAAATTGAAAGACTACCATACATATTATAGAGCGCGATGAATCTGTCGGTCGTGATCCATCTACTCAACTTCTTTCACGTGGCGACGCCCCGAGACGGGGAGGCGAAAGGCGTCGGGAACGATACCTCTGCGGGGAATGAGTCTCGCACAACCCCGTTTCCCAGGGTGGAAGCATCCCCCCACTCGGATCTCTCCTTGCCTCCCTCACCGCCAGCCATGGGGGCTGCCCTTCGATATATGACTACAACAGGTGAGGAAATGTTTGCGTTTGAACCGAGTGTTGATTTCCTGTTATCGATATACAAGGTTCTCCTCAATAATGACGTACTTGCGTTGTTTTGATAGATCGAACATATAAAAAGGAGTCTGCAAAAGGATAATCAAGAGCCTATACGATGCATCTCCTCTTCCCATCACCCAGTTCAGTCTCACTTAGCATCCTCATCCATAAATCTGTCCAGTCTATTCTTAATACTCCGCAGGAATGACGTTTCTATCATATCTACCATTCAATTCATAAACCAATTAATACTTATCTCTCTCCGAAACTTGTCCTGGATAAACCCATTGCTACGTGTCCTATCCTATTCACTAAAAATAAGAACCTTACCTATTTCTCCCCTATTATAACCTTTTATATAAGATCATAAGAAAGGAAGGAGTCTGCAAAAGGCCAATCAATAGCCTATAAGAGGTATCTCCTGTTCTCTTCCCCAAGTTCTTAAGACTACGCAGTGAGGAGGACGCTTTTATCTTATGACTACTGAACCTATTCCATTCATCTACCACTCGATTTGTAAACCAATTTCTACCAATCTCTTTCCTAAATATAAACTTTTCCAGCTTAAACCCATTGCTCTCCTATCTTGTTCGCTATCAAAAATAACCTTACCTATGTCTTCCCTATTATAATATTTAACCCACTTGAAGACCTCAATTAAGTCCCCTTGAACTCTTCTCATCTTTCTTTCCGCAGACTCAGTCAAATCAATATTCATCCTATAATAGGGTGACCAAAAGTGCACCGGGCGGCTACTCTTATTTATCCAGAAATGGCAAAGCTTCGTTCCTTAAGGACTTAATGACTGCACTCCTTCCTTTGTGGTAGAGGGTTTAGTGTTCGTGAGGGAGTAGCATCGTCTCCTGGGATCTTGGTCACTTTACCTAGTTCACAGTTAGGTTCCAGCTCGTGGCCGATAACCTGCCCCCCTTTTCTAGCCCAATAACGAGGTGTTCTGCAGAGGGTAAATATCCCCTAATGCCAACGGTAACTCACTTTGCCGGTGATCAAGTTATGTAGTGCGAGTTTGAAAGAAGTTAGAGTTTAACAGTTGAATATATAAAAAAAGAGAGAGATGTGGGAATCAGCAGCCCCTATTGTGGAGCTACCTCCCTCAAAAGGAAGAGAAGGAATCTCCAATTAACCCAGTGAGCGCATATATCTCTTCTTATTCTTCTGTTCCTTTTCCGAAAATTTCGCTTTTACCGCTTGCCGGAATTGCCGTCTTTACCAGTGAGAAAATTTACCAGAGCGTAGTGCGCGTGAAAACCAAACTAGCTTTCGATGAGAGAGTGGTAGGTAGGATAGTTAAAAGTGGGGGGAAAAAGCTTATTAAGCGTGTTGCCTTGGTGATAAGAGCTACGCTTTTCTGTTGTCTGTTTTGTTGTTTGTGGTTGTTCCTTTTTTTTGTATTCTGCGCTGTGCTTTTGGTGTATATCTTTAAGTGTGCTGTTGTATTCGCATTCGAGCTTCTCCTTGCATGCATGGGATGCAACTTTTTTCTTTTACAAATTAAATATAAATCTGTATTTAGGTAAAGTTGGGCAATATATTTTGATCGTAGCAAGTTTTGTTAAAAGCGACGGTTAATTTCGTACTTGTGATTTTCTTTTCAAATCTCTCAATTTGTCGTATATTCGCCTTTACTTCTGGATTCAGGCCGTGGATGAGTTCTCCGAAATTCATTAAAACTCGGATTTTAAAGTTAAAGGGGAATAGGAGAAGATCCCTTTAGTAAAACCCTTTATTTAATGGACGTCTTTCGATACACTTGTATCATTCTCAGAGACAAAGTAAAGAAAGTGTATAACATTGGTTTATATATATACATATATATATATATATATATATATATATATATATATATATATATATATATATATATATATATATATATTGTAATGTATGGGCACACATGCAAACTAACAAAGAGTGTGAACGTACTGACAAACTTGTAAGCAAGTTAAACAAAGGTAAAAAGTAGACTTAGGGGTGAAGGTAAAATGTGCGGTCACGTTAAGAAAGGGGAGGGGGGGGAACTATTATAGGAGATTAAATATCCCTCGTAGTTCTTCTCCTAATTCTATCGCTTGCCAGTATTCCGTTCGAATTTATTTAAAAATTTAGCTTAGGTTGTTTTTCTTGTATATGGATGGCTTCTAGGAAAAGTAGTTGTCGGCGATCTGGTTGGTGTGAAGTCTATAATTTTAGTATTGTCTTCCATCCTATTTCTGCTGAGAACGGTTCCATGGGTTGGACTTGTGTGGGTTGGGGGGTGGGGCTCCGGGGTTCATTGATATGTCACTCTTCTTGATAATTTTGTTTCCGTCATTCCAATATTTGAGTGGAGGAGGAGCTGACACCCTCCTAGGTTGCATTTATACCCATATATCAGATGGGTTCTTTGTTTAGGTTCGGGTATAGGCCTCTGGTTGTTTTTTTTTTAGGATGAGGTCGGCGGTGTATTTAGTTTGATAATATATAATTAACTATATTTTTCTTCTGTATTTATAGACTTGATTTATCGGTTAATAATTTCCTCAATTACTCTTTCGTCTGTTCGGTACGCCGTGTTCATCGTGTTCTTGTAGAAGAGTTTTAGGTTATTTTCTTTGTTATTATTTGCGGTGCTAGGCTGATCGGCAAGGTAAAATTGATCCATTTTCTTCTTGATGGCTACCTGTACGTCATGGTTGCCGAATTCATTGTTGACGAGTACTTGTGTCGCTCTCTCAATCTCATTGTGTGTATCTTTCTAAATTTGGTAGTGGGTGAAGGCACGGTTGATATAAGCGTTAATTACACCTTTCTTGTATCGTTCTGGGCATTCACTTTCTGCATTCATGCAGAGGCCAAGATTGGTGGTTTAAAAAGTATACTTTCGTCGTAATCTTCTCATTGTGTTTAGTAGTCACTCGTATGATATCGATAAATGGCAGTTGGTTATTTTGGTTTCATCTTTTGGCCTTTCCTTGTGTTGTTCTATTCCATTTTATAGCAACGGAAACACATTTGGATAGGTGTAAATTTTTCGCGCTCGATCTGGTTTCCGCTGATTTTGGCATGGAATAGGAGTAGCTCCTATTCCTTTACCTTCTGGGCCATTTCAGTTTCTGAGAAGATGACCTTAAAGACATGTTGGTAGTCAACATTGTCTCTCCTGTTCCTGAATTTAATGACCTCTATCACTTTCGCCCAGCTCTATTTGAGGATGCTCTCTTCCGCGAACTCCTCATTGGTGTGCCGGCTGATACAAAGGTCCAGCCTGCCGAAGATTACTCTTCTCTGAGCTTGAATTTATGGTGGGACACTTGGTTGCAGGTTAATGTCCTTGATAGCTAGAAGGTCTTACTCTTTGCTCATGGTCTCCACATCCATCTACCTTTCGCAGATGGCGACGTAACTAGATCAAGTATCAATTAGCCGTAGGAAACCACATTGAGTTTACCGAAGATCACTTCGAAGACCTTGCCTCGTTCGGGTTTTGATTTTGCATTGATTACTTTTTGCGGGTATTCTTGAGGCCATTTCCATGGCTATTGTCGCGGGGGGTTACCCCTTTTCTGTCCGAGGGTTGATGCACTTTCGGGGGTGAGCGGTGTTGTGTTTTATCCCACTAGTCGGGATAGAGATGAGGGGGGGGGGGGCGCAGGTCCAATAACGGTTGGTAACCCCGGAAGGATGTCGCCTAGGTGATGTGGAGAGATGATGGTGATGAATGGCGCATTATGATGAGATAATGGATGAGAGCGTAGGTTTAGTACCGGGTGGGATTTTCAAGGGGTGAATCACGACGGACTTTTTGACAAGGCCACCCCACCTAAGGGCTTGGATATCGCGGCCTCGTGCAACATACACATAGACGGTCGCGTGTCTCTCTGTGATCTTGGGTGGACCTTCGGCCGGAAGGCCTCTAGACATTAGTCTCAGCTGTGGGATAATCCTCAAACCAGCTTCCTCTAATGCCCACAATTAGGACTTCTTGAGAGAGCGATATAGTTTGGGCGAGGTGATGTGTGCTGATGTTCCTTCCATGGGCCCGTTGAAGAGCAGGGGAGAGAGAGCGTGTGCTTAGTCAGTCATTTGCGAGACCTGGGAGAAAACAAATGATAATGAGGATAATGAAACGGGTGAAAGGCAATGGAGTAATAGTAGCTGTTATCTTTCAAGTATTTCTCTCTTTCTGAAGAACTTGGTTTAATCCGAGGGAGAGAGCCAGTTTTGTGTGAGTTTTCTTCTATCTTTCCTCTTCACTTTCTTCCTTTACCGGGTTGCGAAATTTTGGTGGTACCAGTTGATTTAAGCCAATCAGCTTTCGATTACTGGAGAGAGTTTACCCTAATATAGGTATTATCAGTACTTTAGGGGTCCTTTGGGTTTAGATAAACCGAACACTTCACTCGCCCGACGCTGTGATACTTAATGGTTCATCCTAAAATAATCTTTGATTCATGTATCTCCATTGTCATCCGCAATCTATCTATACTCAACTCCCCACTTCTGTTCATTCTACTCCGTTTATCTACCATGTCACATGTGACTCGACTACTTGTTGTCTAGTTCAACCCCACTGTCACATACGGTGATAAAAAAAACGGGGTTAATTTTAAATAGTTAGAGTTTGTCAGATTTATAAGTGTACCTCATCCTTCTTATCCACCCCACAGAGGGCCGCTGGAAGCAGGAACAAGGTGGAAGAGAGGAGACAGAGGACTGTCGAGGGGTCTACGGATGTTTCCCAACCTCCAAACCGTGGGAGGGGCCCGAGCGACCTGTTTCTTTAGCCCCGAAGACGTTGGAGGAGATCAAACCCTTCTTCTGCTTACATTCTCCTCAGAATCCTGGATGCTGGGTAAGTTCGCCCTTAAGACCTGCAACCCCACAGGGTAACCCGTTGCCTTCGGGGCCGAATGTATGGCTCGCTTAGGAGAGTTGCGTCTTGGTCTCTACCCCTAGGTTATGTATCTTCACATTCTCACCTCTCTTTATCCCCACCTCTCACTCGGAATCGTTTTTCAGAGCCTTCTTATGATGCTATTGTTGGTTTCCGTTTTTTAATAGTTGGAAGTACTAGTATCATTTATGGTTGCCATGGTAACAGAAATCACACTAGAGGGGCGTTGATGCCCATGACCCAGCAGTGGTTGCCAAACTAGAGGCGGGTCCGTTAACAAAAGCCCTCCGGACGGGGAACTGCCTCACTTGAGGAAGTCAGCTAGGTTGGGAGAATTGCGCACCCTATTGACCTCAAACAGCCCAAGAAGTCTCTTCTGTAGGCTACTTGGGGATATATATCTTCGGCACATTCTTACCTTACCCATCTTCACCACTATCAATTTGACCATCTCTTCATAGCCCCCTGGCGCCAATGCCCTTGTTGGTTTTCGCCTTTTTATTTATAAGTAATTAACACAGCAACTTTAGTGGTAGGCCAACACACTAAGGGGAACTAGAATACCTCGTTGGTCAGTGATGAAGAGTAGAAACTAAGCAGTACTAGAAAAAATGATGCAAGAACAAAAGAAACAAAGGGTGGAAATAGGCCCACGTACACACTTCCTCCTTACCATTATCCATCGTTTACTCGGATATATATATATATATATATATATATATATATATATATATATATATATATATATATATATATATATATATATATATATATATATATATGTATATATATATATATATATATATATATATATATATATATATATATATATATATATATATATATATATATATAATACTGTGTCACGGTTTATTATGATTTTCCGATCATATATAATATAATTCATACAATTTGACATCCATTCCAGCTGAATAGGTCAAATATATACAATCCATCCCATTATCACGCAAGTAGGCCAGCTTTTTGGGCGCGATTGACAAACGTAGTCATTTTTCAGTGTTCTGTTCACGGCAGCGGTTAAAAGGAGTTTTTTTAGGACGTTTGAGGGCATTGATTGTGAAGTGGATCTTAGAACAACATAACATAAAATAGCGTAACATAACATAATATAGCATGACTTAACATATCATAACAACATAGCATAACATAAGATGGCATATCATAACATAATTTAACGGATGGTAAAAGCCATAAGGGCCTATCAGAGGTCATCTGAGTCGATCAAAAATCCACTGTATAGTGTATGGAGACCCAACATTCCCCATAAACTGCCTCCACAGGATTTTGTCCGGAGTACTGCTTCAAAGTTATAACATAATATAACATAACATAATTTAACGTATGGCAAAAGCCACAAAAGCCTATCAGAGGTCATCCGAGTCAAAAGCTGGTCAAAAATTAAAGTATGTTGCTACAATAAATCAATATTAAAATCTCTATGTCGAGATGTTGTTGGGTCCTTATTCTTCTCTGTCAGAAAATTATATATTTAATGACTTTAGAGCGCCAGTCTGTTACTTCTACTTAGGAAGGGAAACCATTCCTCTATTGGCAACGTGGTCTTATTAACTAATGTATATATGAGAGTGCCACAGCGTTTAATCCATTTTAAGGAAAGAGCCAGTCAAACACGTAAGGATCTAGTGCAACACCAAGAATTAACCAAAAATATATCCTTTTAATTTATCCATTAACTCAAAATATTTACAATAACATATATAAGTTTAACATGGTTTACACGAATTGAGCATGGGCCTATTCCAGACGAGATTCATGACCAACGCAAAGTAGTCCCCACGTAAATAAACCAATTGCCAGTTAGTTAATTTATGGAGACCTTTTAGTATAGCGTTTAGCCACAATTTACGTGCCACTAATCTTAACTAGCAATAAGACAGGAGTCACTAAATATTTTCTCTCCTTTAGTTCGCTTGGGTACAGTATTAAAAATCCCACTCAATCAAAACAAATATAAATTGTTATTCGGATTTACATCACCTTGAAAGGATCAGGGGTTGACGGATGTCGCTATATTGGATTTTTCACGCTTCTTTGAGTTGCAGCGGCCGACTGGAGTATTTCCACGAGAAGAGGGGATGGGGGGGGGGGGGTACGATGTCAAAAAAACTTCTTATATCTTTATCTCCGGTTATACGTTTAAAAGACGAAGAGAGGAGTTGTGCTCTCTAGCTCAAGGAGTACTCTTCTGGGTAGCTCTTGAAGTCGGTTAGTATGCTCGTCTTCTTCGAGGGGTTGCCCAACTGGGTTTTGGGGATTCTTCTCTCTCAATTATTGAGATTGCAATTGTGAGTCACTCGAGGGTGAACGGGTCTTCTTTTCTCTTTATCACAAATTCCTGTTTGGCACTAGAAATTGTGATCCAGCCAGACTTCTTACTAAGGCTGTGAAGGTTAACTCGGTATGGCACCGATACGAAAATGTGACGATCTTCTAAGATGTAAAAATAGATTTCGAAATCTCAATTATTGAGATTGCAATTCTAAGATGTAAAAATCGATTTCGAAATCTCAATTATTGAGATTGCAATTGTGAGTCACTCGAAGGTGAACGGGTCTTCTTTTCTCTTTATCACAAATTCCTGTTTGGCACTAGGAATTGTGATCCAGCCAGACTTCTTACTAAGGCTGTGAAGGTTAACTCGGTATGGCACCGATTCGAAAATGTGACGATCTTCTAAGATGTAAAAATCGATTTCGAAACTGGCTGAAGGACCGATCTCCTCGATCTAGTCCTCTATCGTCTCTCACAGTCCTGTAAAATCGAGTCATAGAATAGCTAGATTAGCTGGAGGATGTAAGCAAATTCTGATACGCAGCTGTAGAAAACTCCTCCCCAAGGGGTGGAACTAATAAGCCCCGACGACAGATTTGTCCCCGAGTCGAATCTAGGCCACGCCCCCTGAAAATGAAACTGTATATATAGGCGAGCAATGAGAGGAATAGAGAGTTAAGAATTAAGCATTATAATTGTCATTAAGTATTGCCATAGCCGTATTAGCGTTTAAAGAACCCCTTTTAAATTCACCAAGTCTGGTTGCTCCAAAATTTAATACTTCGCGTTGAGTATATATAGACTGCTGGTCGCCCGCAAAGTAACTTTGTGACGTGCCGCTTGCCTCATTATAGGCCAATATTAGAATAAAATATATATTTTTGGAACGGCCTTCTTTACCTTGATTACCCTAAACTTCAGTAAGCCCAGCAAAAATAAGAACACTGTGAAGAATTCATCTTTGGTGTCTGATTAATTCATCATTGGAGCTCATTTATTTAATTCACACTTACACCATATACTGGTTACCTCTATAGACCTTTAGGCTTCACTAGTCCTCTAGATCCAGCGTTTTAAGTGTTTTATGTTTTGTAATTGCAATCAATGATAACATTTCTTCTCTCCCAGAGGGTGTATCGGTGACCATGTTCGTCAATGAATTGGCACTCTGGTCTTCCTCACTTCGTCTTTCCTCACCGGTGCAACGTCTGCAACTAGCAGTCAATGCGGTTTCGAAACGTGTACAACTTCGGGCTTTCCGCCTTTCTACGAGCCAAACGGAGGCTATGTATTTTCATCGGGACAGAGGGGTTCTTGTTCCACCACCTATCTCCCTACAAGGTGTAGAGATCAGGTTCGTCCCTGAGTTTCGGTTTCTGGGCATAACCCTTGATTCCAAGCTATCATGGCTACCACACCTACGTCGTCTTCGAACGGGATGTAAGCGGGCTCTAGACATTTTAAAGCTCATATCCCACACGTCGTGGGGCAGTGATCGTTAAACACTGTGGTGACTCTACACTGCCCTAGTCCAATTCAAATTGAACTGTGTGTGCCAAATTTACTCTTCGGCTTTTCCCTCAACTCTGAAAATGCTGAACCCGATTCGCAACCTCGGAGTTCGTCTTTCCAGTGGAGCCTTCTGCACCTCTCATCTGAAAAGATTTTACTGTGAGAGCGGGGTGCTTCCCCTGTTCTATCATCGACCTCAGATATGTTTGCGATACCTCTGTCGTGCACGACAGGCCCTTGCGTCAGACACTTACAGATGCCTTTATACTGCTGAATCAAAAGCGTCATTCGATAAGTTGCCGTCTTTACCCCGCCCCTTGAACCTCCAGATAAGGGATCATCTCTCCAACCTGGGCTCTAAGGGCCCTTGCCCTTCCATCGTCACCGACCTCTAATTGGCATGCTCTACCTCCCACAGTTTGTACAAGCATGCAGAGCCTGGACAAGTCCCCCGTGGACCCTTGCTCCCTTAAGTGCCTGTTCCTCGACCTTGCTACCTCACATAAACAACATTGCTCCATATACACAGATGGTTCCAAGTGAGACCGAGACATAGGTGCTGCAGCCGTTTACTCAGGAGAATTTTTAACTTTGTCTTTGCCGCTGGTGGCTTCTAATTTTACTGCTGAACTTTTAGACATTCTTTTAGCTTTTAGACCGATCTAAATTTTGCCTTTTACCGATTTTGTTATTTTCTCTGACTCTAGACCAGCGATTCGCTATTTTAGTGCTTTCCATCCCTTAGTCGCAGAAATTTGCACTGACTGATCCTGTGGCCCTGGATAACTCTGCATTGCCTTTTCGAGATTTCTTTCCATCTATAAAGGATTATTTTTTTTCATTTGTGACAGGACGAATGAGATGGGTGTTTATCTTCTAAAATGCATAATATCAGAGTCTACTCGTTCTTGACCTTTGAGACATCAAAGACTACAGTCCTTAGAGGTGACCCTTTGCCGCGTTCGCATCGGCCCCTCGAAACTTACGACTACTCACGGGCTCTTGTTTCGGCTGTTGCTCGAATTACCCTTTGCTCCCGTTTTTGTGGTGGGGACCAACCAGTCGACCATCTTCTATTGGAATGGCCTCATTTTACCGTTCTCCGGTCGTCCTGTTTCCCGATCCTTTCAAGAGTAACTCGCCTATCACGCCTCCGCTTTCTTCGGGCAGGGGAATTTTTTAAATGCTCGTTTTTTAAATTTCTAATTCCTAGTGGTCTTTTCCCTCTTTTTATAATTAATTCGACCCTATTTGTTTGTGCTGCCATTTAAAATCCACTTGGATTGGATAGCTGTCCAATTTGTTTGTTCCTTAAATCCTTGTTGTTACACGTATAAACAATGATAATTTATGTTATTGTTCCAAATAGATCAATAATGGTAATAATAAAATAATAGTTGTTCCAGACTGTTTTGAGAAGGAGGACGCAACAACTCAAGGGGGGCGCTGAAAAGGGGTTCGCTTAGGGGATCATAGCTGCTAGATCCGCTATTGATTATGTATATCTTGAACCTGGTGCTAAATGGTCTTGGTCAGGGTTCGATGTTGTTTATATTTTATGGTCTTGATTCACCACCCACCCCCACCCCTTCTAGGATTTAAGGGGAAAAGAAAGTGGTAACAGAGGGGAAGTGAAAATATGTAGACAATAAAGCTGCAGATCCTCCTGCGGACAATGGAGCCAGAAGTGGATACAATCCTCTAATTATCCGCGGTAAGGTTAACCCTGCTACACCCGATCTCCCCTGGTGGGTGTGTAAATGAATAAATGTGGAAAAGATGGGAGTAGCCACTCCAATCACATCCGAATACTCCACTTTGACTACGTTAGATCCAAGTTAATATACCGGGCGGTATATTAACTTGGATCTTGATTACAAATGACATAAGAAGCCGGGAACATATCACACAGAGAGACTTACACAACAGAGCACGATTACAATCAATAAACACACTGATACAAACATACGCGAAGAATTTTGGGGACAAAATTTAAGAGGAAGTATTGACAGGACTAGACATTGACTCGACGTGACTTGACTAGACTTTACTAGATTTTAGAATCTAATTTCGAGATCGAGAAATCAGAGTTAAAAAAAATTCAGTATCCACATAGTACAAAGGCTACAAAGCCTAAACAAACAAGATAATTTGTTTTAAATTAAAAGCAAGAATGGTTAATAATACAAAAATATAAAATATCTTTGGGGAAAATAACAGGAAAGAAAGCGATGCCCTTATCACCATGGCAAAATCTATTGAGTTTGTTGTTGTTCTTCTCAGCTTTCTCCTACCAGGGGTCGCCGTTCTTGATTAGTCATTTCCGAAGAGCTCTCTTCGTTGGCCGCATCCGCTCTTGAGGCGGCCGCCCTTTCTGGTCCACAGAGTTACGGCGATGTGTCTGTGGGTCGCTTACGGGCGAAGTCCTGGCGTTACCCTTATTCGGTAAAAGACTCATCCATTAAGGTTTTGGCAGAGACCTTACGGACGGATGCCATTCCTGAATCCAACCCTTCCTATTTATCTGGGCTTGGGACCGGCGCTGAGTTGGGCTGGCTTGCCTCCCCAAGTTTCTATTGAGTTTTTTTCATATCTCTTTATTCTCCCACTATCCATCTCTTTCAAAACCACTTTGTCATCACTTGGCCACTCCAACCGGAGCCAAAAGGACAAGAGTACTCCCCCATTGAGTGAGGATGAATGCATATAGGGACCATAGAATATGACTTTTTTATGATTTTATAACTAGTTAAAAGAAGTTGATTTGGTGGTTATCCAAACGAGGGATGCTAAGGTACATAGTGTCTTGAAGCTAGAAACAAACCTTATAAAATGGTTACAAAGGGAATTGGGTAAATGTTCGTTGGATGGTCGGTGTCGTAGAATGGACTCTCGACGATATACCATATATAACTATTCGTTGAGGGAACTTCTTAAATTATCTTTAGAGTGCGTGGATGTCTGGCGGGCTGATATTATGTATCTTCGATATGCTTAAGAAGTGGAACTGAACTCAAGGATAATAATATTGCTATCATTAAGAAAATAGAGTTTTATTAATAATGACTATCAACAATACACAAAACGGAAAATATTGACATAAACAGAGAATGGAAAGGGTCGTGGGGGCTCGGGCTAATCCGAGGTTTAAAAGATTTAAAAAGGTAAAACAAATATAAAGTTAAAGAGATATGATGGTTCGCTAAACCATTTAAAGCACAGGATAGAATTGACAAAAGGGTTAAATACTCAAAGGTAACGTTCGGCTTACGTAATTTTATACTAGTGGTGCAGAGGAAGTCTACGTGAAGGAATTTTCGGTCCGCTGGCGATTTCCAGCCGAAGGGAGGGAATAAAATGATCCTGACGTGGCGTCTTTGGAATGAGAACCGTTTCTCGACGAACGGCTTGAAGAACAATGGCTGTTCTGCGTTGTTCTCTTCTGAACAACAGGGGGGGGGGGGGTGAGAACCGTCTCTTGTCTACAGGTTCAAGAACAATGGCTGTTCTAATGTTGTTCTCTTCTGAACAACAAGGGGGAAGGGTGAGAACCGTTTCTTGGCGAACGGGCTCAAAAGAACAATGGCTGTTCTACGTTGTTCTTTTCTGAACAACAGGGGAAGGGGTGAGAACCGTTTCTTGTCAACGAGCTCAAAAGAACAATGGCTGTTCTAATGTTGTTCTCTTCTGAAGAACAGGGGGGGAAGCCTTGTGGACTTGGCGTCACGAAAGGCTCGAACCTTGGCACTCAAGGGATATTGTCCTCCTTCTGGACAAGTGATGGTGAATCTCGAGGTGGAGGTCCCTTGGCGCACAAAGTGAGAGAGGGTCGTGGTGATGTTTCGCGACGAAAATCTGGATCTCCAATCTGCTTTTAGTGTTAAAGTTTCCATCTAAATAGTCGAGACACTCCCTTGGCGTGGGAGACAATGGAGTGGGAGCTTCGAGGGAATGCACAGCCGAGCCTAGGAACAATGCCTTATCTGCCCATAAGCCTAACTCAATCTGGCGAGGTCGGCGTATGGGGGCGAACGGGGGAAGATAAACCTTCTTGTTTAAACATTGACTCAGGTAGCTGCGATAAGGCGCCAAGCTTCAAGGCGAAGATGCACGTGGGAAGCATCACGGTTTTAAATAACCTGTGATAGGGGTTGAAAGTAACGCGGCCTCAACCCGTTCTATCACAGTCGGTGACCCAAGGCAATTTCCAGTTATATATTGTTAATTAACAACCTCAAGTTGGCATGAGACAAACTCCCAAACCATGGGAAAATGCTTCTTGATGTGAGAATGTTGTACATAAATCTTCTTACCTAGCATGGCGTCCGCCATGACTGCTGCCTGAACGAAGCGTCAATCAAAAGGGAAGAAAATAACGTCCCAAGATGTAGTCACTAGTTTTCGACCCAAGCCCTTCAGGATCCAACTTTTTAAGCAAAATTAAATGGCTGCCGATTCGTCAACTTGTGCGGGCTGCTCCTATACTTTTAATGAAGTTATTTTAATTTAAAAAATAAACAATTTATTTTAGATTTGGCCCAAGAAAAAAATCTCTAAATTAAAAAAACACAAAAACAGCAACTGTTTTTAAACAAAATTAAATATGAATTATCCACAAAATAGTGGCCGGTCACTTTCTCAACATTTACAGAGAATTGTATTATATAATAACAGGTGATTTGTAGGCTATATAATTCTTATGTTAGAACTCATCTGGAATATTGTGCTCAGGTTTGTGCTCCTTACCTGCTTCAAGATCTGAATAGGATTATAAAGGTTCAACGTAAGTAAGCTAGGTAGGATATGAGGATAGGATAACGGAGTTGAAAATGCTTTCTGTTAAGTGTAGATTACTTAGGGGCAGAGGTGGAGAAATGTCCTGTGCACATTTCTCCAGTTATTTTGCAGCGATTCCGGCGAGGGCTGTGATCGCCTTCAGACAGTCCTTTTAAACGCTTGCGAGGCTTACTCTGGTTTCATTTGCTTGAGGAGAGCTCTTCGTATACACGCACCTGAATATATTCAGGAGCGGGTAGCGACGGTTAAACACGTCTATTTTCTCCTAATAATTTAGTCGTGGTCTATTTATTTTCAAAATGTATGATTATTTTCTAGTCTTAAAGGCCAGAAAAAAAGTTTTATCGGAAGTCTTTTTAAATACGGAAAAAAATTCATCACGTTTTTTTTTCTCTATCTAAATTTGCTGTAATAATTTCATTTTGCTTTACTCGCTTTTACGGGCCAGTAGCTATTTCCTCCTGATAAAGATTAAAATTGAAAATTTATTTTAGAAATAATTTCGATGAAACTTTCGAATATACGAAAAAAATAAAATTTTAATAACTTTTCTGAACTTCACCATATGTATTTCTTTTTGTTTTAAAAATTCATAAACATTCGATACTCATATTTATTTCTAAACTTCATCATTTTGTTTTTTCAAACTCTAAAGCAACTCTTAGAATGAAGTTGGATAAAAAATTAAAATATACCACCTATGTAGGTTACAACAGAACCAAGAGGAAAAAATATCTACTGGATTATTATATTCAACTTCTTCAAAAAATCCCGTTCTTAAAATATAGTGTTATGGAGGATTAAAAGTTGCAATATAATTAGGTTTAAATGTTTACTCATTTTGACATTGGCTTTTGAAGTGTTTGGTCGTGTCTTAAATATTGTATAACAAATTTGCTTAGGTTAGGTTAGGCTAAGTTATGCCTTCTGGTTGACTGCCTAAACCAAAACTAAACCTAACCTAACCAAAATAAAGCCTAATAAAAACCAAACCTAACCAAAACCAAACCTAACAATATCCTGTTAGGAAAGACGCTAAAGAAAAAAAAACTGGGCGGTAAGATACAGCTAAAGAACCCCTTCCCCCCTAAAATTAAGGCTGGTTTTTCGTAAATTTGAAGCTTTTATCAAAGTTAATTCTGAGCTAAGAAAAATAAATATGATTATCGAATGTTTTGGAATTAAAAAAAAAAATACAAATCGTGAAGTTTAGAAAATGCATTAAAATTAAGACATGGCTGAGTTTTGGGGGTATTTTTTCGTATATAAAAGCAAATTTAAATGAAAAAAAGAGCTCTGAGGCTTGTCTTTTTCTCGTATATCAAAGGAATTCCCCTAAAAAAAATTTCTTGCCTCTAACGATCTACTGTGCGAATTTAGATCTTGGTCCCGCGTTCATTACACTGGTCTGCGTCAAAAATGTACCTTAGGTTTTCTGTTTCTTAATAAAATTGACCTCCTAATTCCGAATCTGGCATCCGTTTTCCTCTATCAGGTCCAGTTTTTGCGATACAAGGGCTGATAAAAATTTTATAGTATATACATGTCCTATATTAGATAAAAATTTCAATAGTTTTTGCACTACTGTATTCGCAGTAAATTTTGTGTACAGTTTAAGTAATTGTTAATCATCCTAATCATCACTAACTCTATAATTTAAGAATAGGATTTTTTGAGTATTTGAATAATAATTTCATCTTAGTTTGTTTATGACTTATGTTTTTTATCAAAGTTATTTCTAATAATTCTTTTATAATATCAAAAGACAAAATGGTGAAGTTCAGAAATAAATATAAGTATCGAAATTTTGTGATTTTTTTAAAACCCAAAGAATTACAAATGGTGAAGTTCAGAAAATTTATTTTTATATATCTTCTTCTTCTATAACTCTATATTTTAGCAAAGTGATATTTTGAAAAGGGGAAATTTAGTTTAGAGTTCCTTTTTAAGATTATTATAATCGGCAAAGTTCAGAAAATTTATAAAAATTTAACCATGGCTGCTTTTTTTAGATTTTAAATTTTAATCTTAGTAGCGAAGCCATTGCCTGGTAAGTTTATATTTCTGCAGGTTAGAAATTGCTTAGCATTATAATAATAAGAAAAATAATAATAATAGTGGTTGAGTTAAAAATGAACAGAAAATGTAAGAATAGCTCCGACAGATTTTGCTATGTTTTCAGGAAAGTGACTTTTTCCGAGCACCCCGTAAGAGGCGCGGCGATTTGCCATCCTGGCCGCCGTGCTGACGGGATCCAGCGCTGCGTCCGGCCCCAGCTTAGCCTCTCTTCCTTCCTTCAGATAGAATGTATTTTTCCCCTACTTCGTCGCTTTTCATACAACCACTCCCACAACTTTCAATGGTCAGCCTCTAATTTTACACGGTAGATGCTGACCTTCTTATCAAGCCAACCGTCCCGGATCGGGGCTGATGGGGGAGGGGACAACGTTCCCTAACCCCTGAGCTCCGGTTCGAAATGTTTTTTTTTAACAACCTGCTTAATCCCCACCCATACCTTCCTCACATCCCTTTCCTTTCTTCTTCACGCTCAGTTTTACGCCGCGTCTAAGGTGGAGCCGCCATGCCGATGGACTGCCAGGCCACCAGGTTGGAGGGGTGGTCCCAAATGGCGGCGCCTGGTTCTGCCAGGCCTGTAAGCACCTCTTGCAGTGCGGGCAACTGCGAGAGGTGGTGAGCTATTGCGTTCCGTATAAAAAAGAGGGTCACCATGCCCATGTATGAACACCTAAAAAGAACCCAACCCTCAACTTCCCCTGTAACAACAATGGAGCCGCCCTCGGGCAGCTCCAGCAAAAAAAATGAAGGTCCCCCCCACCTGTGCTTGCGCAGGGCACCCTCCATATTTCTTTAACCGGAGAGGAGGCTTACTCCTCTACTACGCCTACGATGGAAGGGGACTCCCCCTCACCCCCTTCTCTGGAGGTGCTTTCGGGCACCTCCCTATTTCCAGCGGCAGTCCGTCCTTTTCTTTCTAAGGGGACTGCCAAGAAAGCCAGCAGGCAGCCCATTGCCGACCGCCCCTCGTGTAAGCGGCTCGGTAGGGCGAACCCCCTTAGGGAGGAGAGGGAAGCCAGGCCCCTTCGTTCGCTTCCCTCAATAAACCTGCTGGCAAAAATTTAAAACCTTGCAGGGGTCAAGGCCTGTGCCTCCCCACACATGACTGGCTACTTTTCCAAGGGGACCTGCGATGTCCTGGAACGGGATGGCCAACTGGAGGCCCCTCCTGTGATAGACATGGTCCTTGAGGAAACCCAGCCTCAGACGGTAGGGCCTTCCATGGGGGGAAATCCGGGCACGGTGCCAAACACCGAACCCGAATCCACCCCTATGCAAGGTCCTCCTCAAACGGCTATGGTTTCTGAGGCAGTACAAGGAGGGGAGGGATCTCCTCCGGAAGGTGCCCCTGCGACCACCAGGACCTTCTCCATTTCGGAGAAGGACCTGGCTGAGGCCAGTTCATCTGGCCTAGGGGCTTCTGCCGGCGGAGGTGAGAAGTGGGTTCATTCCCCGCCCTCCTCTCCAAAAAAGAAAAAGACTAAGACAAAAAAGACAAAGAAGACTCGGGGCTTCTCTCCATCCGCGGGGGCTGCGGGGACGGATAGGTCTGCTGCCACTTTGGCAAGCGACCAAGCCAAGATTGGCACATCCGGCCCCTCTGCCCCCCGGGTGAGGAGCCCCTGACTATGACAAAGACCAAAAGTGCGCAGGGCGGAGCCTCGATAACATTGGGGCCCTTGTTTCAGAGGTTATCTGGCGTTTTCGAGCCCGCTGGCTTCAAACGCTTCCTCGTCATTCGCTCCACTGATGGCAGCATGTTGGCCAAGGGCAACATGATCCATCAGAGGAGAGGATTAGCTAGTGTAATTGATAGAGAGCTGAAGTTGACCCGTTTATCGGACGGGAGCCTTCTGGCGAATGCGGCGAATCCCGCCGAGGCGGCCAAGATAAGTGCTCTTCGGACACTTCATGGCACCCCGGTGAGTGTGACGCCGCATTCTACCATGAACTTTGTGAAAAAGGAGTAGTTTATGCGAGGGAACTCGTTGACTACTCCATAGAGGACATCACCTTAGAGCTGGCCGACCATAGGGCGGTCAAGGTTGAACGTGTGATAAGAAAACAGGGAAGGGCCTCGAGACCTACCCCTACATTCTTCGTCACGTTCGACTGTGACAAGCTCCCTAAGTCGCTGCGTGCTGGTTGGAAACCGAAACCGGGTGAAGGCATTCTTGCCACTGCTGCGGCGGTGCTATTACTGTCACCGCTTCGTCCATACGAATCGTTCTTGTAGACGTGCAAAGTCGGGTTCACCCGAAGTCTGTGTAAATTGCTCCCAGGCCGCCCAAGATAAGTCTGAATCATGTGTGGCTAAGTGTGTCAATTGCGGAGAGCCATACCCCACTTCTTCGAAGCAATGTGGTGCTTATCTCCTTGAGAAAGAAATAATGGCCGTTCAGGCCCAGGATCGACTCTCATTCCGCGAGGCTAAGGACTTGGTCCTGGCGCGCCCGGCTGTGCCTGGGACGTCATATGCCTCAATAGTTGGAAAGGCACCCTCTGCTCCTAACCCATCCAGACCAACGAGCACGGTTATTTCCACGCCCATTCGGAGCCCTTCTGCGGGCTCTACTCAACTCGGGCGCTTCCCTGGTAAAGCTGACGGCAAAAAGGGTTCATACTCAGCCCCGGCTAAAACCAGGGCTTTCCCCCTCTTCCCCCAGCGTGACCGTTTTCCGTAAGGCGAAACGGCCACGCGCCTCCACCGAGTCGTTAGACTCACAGGAGGCAAACCCCTGAAGTTGGTCGCTAGGCCATCCTTCGGGGTTCCTAAAGCTGTCCCCTGAAAGGAGGACAACAACAAAGGAGCTTCGCCTCCTTCGCCCACACCTAGAGGTGGAGCGAGTGGCTCGGAGACGGTGGTTCCTCGAAAAGAGGGCCACCCGCCTCTGAAGCCGCAACGCCCGCCTAAGGTTTTGAGGCGGAGGGAGGAAAAGACTCGCATGGCGAGCCCAACCTCCCCCAATAAGTCCTCGAAGGCGACAGCGCCTTCAGCACTTTGTCCGGCCAACAACGCCTGGGTTCTGCCTCCGGGAAGCGTATGGCTATTCCCGTGAGGGTCTTCTGTTCAAGGAGGGCCCCTGCGTCTACTTCGAGCTAGGCCTAGAGGGCATATTCCTTCAGTGGAATTGCCGTGGACTCCGGGCCAACTGGGAGGAGCTGCGGAGGCTCGTCTTGTCCTGTTCCACGTTAGCTATCTTTTTGCAGTAGACCATGCTAGGTGCGTGCCCCCTGCCCTTCCTCCCGGGGTATAAGGGTCTTGCGACCCCACCACCACGGGATGGCCGGGCTGGGGGATGCGCGACTCACACCCGGAATGATGTCTCCGTTCTTCCTTTCTCTTTAGATACCTCCTTTCAGGCAGTGGCTGTGCAGCTGCACCTGGATAGGAGGTATACTATCATTTCTGCATACATTCCACCGTCAGCTGACTTCGACGCGGGGAACTTCCGCCGCGTCGTGGCACGGTTGCCGAGGCCCTATCTCTTGCTTGGAGATCTGAACGGCAGGCATCCTCTCTGGGGAGATTACTCAATAAATCCCAGGGGACAGGTCCTTGCCGATCTGATCGAAGAGCTTGAGATGGGTGTCCTAAACGTGGATGAGTTTACGCATCACTGTCCGAGAACCGCTTCATTTTCTTGCCTTGATCTATCTTTGTGCTCTTCGGATGCACAGCCTGATTTTGATTGGGGGATGGTCGATGACCTCCATGGTAGTGATCACTTTCCCATTTAAATATCATTTTCAGGGCAACTGCCGCCTGAGAGACCACATCGGTGGTGCTTGGCGCGGGCGCGGTGGCCTGCATTTCAGGAAATGACTGAATTCTCTATCTCAGTCCAGGAGTTTAGGTCGGTAAATGAGGTCGTTGAGTTCTTCTCCAGCAACCTCATCGCCGTGGGCCTGACTACTATTCCTAGGACGTCTGGCCGTTTTGCACATCGACCACTCCCATGGTGGTCGGCCGAGTGTGAGACGGCCCTGAAACAGAAGCGTTATGCCTACATGCGCTATAAGCGCCGCCCGAACGATTTCACTGTCGCTGAATTTCGTCGGGCTAGGGCTAGGTTCCGGTATATTTCGAAGCACGCCCACCGCTCTTCTTGGCGGGCATACGTGTCTTCACTTAACGGGAAGACCCATCTAGTAGAGGTGTGGAAGCGAGTCAAAAGGATTCGGGGCAAGTTCTCGCAGGACCCTCCTCCGTTCTCCAGGAGAATGGGACCGCAATCTCGGACCCCACGTCCATGGCGGAATCCTTAGCGACCGCTTTTTCCGCATTCTCTAGCCGGGATGCTGCTCCGGCAGCATTCAATGCACGTCGTGATGTCGCAGAAGGCTGCCGGCTTGACTTTACCTCCAGAGGCGGAGAACCCTTCAACGACAAGTTTACTGTGAGTGAGTTGAGCTCCGCTCTTGCTTCGTGCGCGGACACAGCCCATGGCCTGAGCGATGTCCCGCACGCCATGCTTCGACACCTGAGTGAGTGAGGCATGGCCTTTCTCTTAGATTTGTTCAACAGGATCTGGGTGGAGGGTCTTCTCCCAGACTCCTGGCGAATCGCTACTGTGCTCATCTTTTGCAAACCGGAAAGAGATCACTCTACTCCGACCGGTTTCCGCCCAATCTCTTTAACCTCTTGCGTGTGCAAGTTGACGTAGAAATTGGTAAATGTTAGATTAGCCTTTTTCCTGGACAGCGGAGGCCATCTGTCTAATGCACAGTGTGGCTTCCGCAAGTTCCACTCCACGTCGGATGCTCTGCTCCGACTGGAAAATGCCGTCTGCGAGGCTTTCTTTTGTAGACAGCACTACGCCACGGTCTTTTTCGATCTGGAGAAGGCCTATGATACCTCATGGCGATACGGTATCCTGGAGACTTTCCACACGATGGGGGCGAGGGGACGCCTCCCAATGTATATATCTGAATTTTTGCGAGATCGTCGATTTCGCGTACGGATGGGGGGAGCCCTCTCTGGCCTAAAGGAGCAGGAAGAGGGTGTCCCTCAGTGAAGTGTCCTCAGTGTCACACTCTTTGCCCTGAGCATCAACGGCATTACCTCGGTGCTGCTGAAAGATGTTCTCGTACGCTCTACGTGGACGACCTTTCGATCTCTTTTGGCGCGGCCCAGATGCCAACTCTGGAGCGTCGATTCCAACAGACATTGAACCACGTCTCTCGCTATGCCAAAGCGCACAGGTTTCGGTTTTCTGTGGCAAAGACTAAGGTGGTGCACTTCTGCCGCCATCCACAGCCTAATCCCGACCCAGATTTGTTTCTTAATAGGGTGCACCTGGATGTGGTGGAATCGCACCGTTTCCTTGGTCTTGTATTTGACCGACGCCTCACCTGGGAAGCTCATATTCGCAGCCTTAGGGTCTCTTGTACCTGCGCCATAGACATTATCCGTTCCCTGACGTTCAGTGCTTCGGGCGCTGATAGGGCTACTGCCCTACTTTTTTTCTCGACCCTTTGTTCGTTCGAAGCTCGACTACGGATGCGAGTTTTATGCATCCGCAGCCGAGCGTTTAATTCGGAAGGTGGATTCGATCCACCACACTGGCCTTCGCCTTGCGACCGGTGCCTTCTACACTTCCCCCATTGAGAGCCTGTTGGTCGATGCTTGGGAGATGCCACTCGCTCTGGCCGCGTGAAGTGCATCACTCGCCTGTACGCGCGAGCCTGACGCCTCTCTCAGTCGCCAATAGCTCTCCCTGCATCCGCAGCTGATCTCGATGGTGCCTATGCCACCGAGAGACACCAGTCATACCCTAATCCTTTTGGGGTTTAGGACCAGTAAACTCCTTCGAGACCTAGATATAACTCTCGGGCCGGTGGCGCCCCTGGTTCTGCCCAGGATGCCACCCTGGAGGGTACCACATTTGGCTATTTGTCGCTACGCCTCTGCTCCCAAAGCTTGTACGGCGCCGGAAGTATTGCGTTCGACCTTTCTGGAGCACACATCGTGTCACGCTGGAACCGTGCCAGTGTATACGGATGGCTCCAAGTCCCAAGAGGGGGTCGGCTTCCACGCCGTATCCCCTCTGTTTGAAGTCAGCGGGGCTCTGCCAGGCGCTGCGTCTGTTTTCACGGCCGAGCTGGTGGCAATACACCACTCGGTACGGGAGATTAGGCGACGTGCCCGGTTCGGAGACCGGATTGTGATCTATAGCGACTTACAAAGAGCCCTGAGTGCTCTCGTGGCATTGGAATCTCCGCATCCCCTGGTTTGCGATATCCGTGATGCCACGGTTATGGCGAGCCGGGCAGATGTCGAGATTATCTTCTGCTGGGTTCCTAGACATGTAAGAATTGCGGGGAATGAGCGCGCCGATGAGGGCGCCAAAGATTCCGCAAGGACTCTGCGACCGGACCAGCGTTTCGCTCTTCCTCACACCGACTACATGGCAGGAATACGGGCAGCTCTTCGAACTGCTTGGCAAAGAAGATGAGAGACGGTCGAAGGGAACTTAAAGTTGCATGCCATTGTGCCGCAACTGTTCCCATGGACCTATCCCTCAATGCCGCAACGGCTTCAGGTCGCTTTCTGTCGTCTCCGAATCGGACACACTCGTGTGACGCATCGCTATTTGATGGAGCGCTCGCCTGCGCCCTATTGGGATGACTGTGTCGTCCCCCAGACTGTTTGGCACATTCTTGTCAAATGTCCCAGTCTGGGTGATCTTCGCGCATGTTACCTGTCCCTTGTACTCAGGTCGATTGCGTGCACCATGACTGGTGGACTTGTTGACTTTTAGGGGAAGGCCGGCCTTCTCCCTTGTATTTAACTTGTTTTTTGTTATTGTTGTTTGTTTTGTTTTTTTTGTAGGTCGCAGGCTCCTGCGCCGGGGTGAGGGGGACCTCCCCCTGACGCCGGAGCTTGCTCCCTGATTGTTATCCCCTTTTTATTGTTGTTTCTGTTAAAATTTTTATTTTAAAGTAGCCTAGAACTGGGCTGTTTGTTTGCGGCGACTTATGCCCAAGTGGGCAGTCGCCAGATAGCCCCTTGAAAAAAAAAATAATTCCGAGCAGCAATGTACAATCTCTCCTGTAATTAAATCTTGGTATTATGCATATTTTAGAGTAACGCTAAGAGATCAAGATAAAAGTTTTGCACCACATATCTGCTGCAAGGGATGCTACATAAGTTTAAGACGCTGGAGTCAGGGCGAACAGAAGTCTCTCTCTTTTGGTGTTCTCATGGTGTTCCCATAGTCATGCTATTTTTGCATGACAAATCTTAAAGGTGAGCATTGTATCAAGTATTTAAGCTTTCTGTATTATACTGGCTACTGAAAATGTCATTATTATGCATAGACTTATCATAAAATTAAAAACTAACATAGTTCACTTCATCATGAACATATCTTTTACTAAACATTTATGTACTATCTGCAACTCTAAATCAATTCCTTTATGTAATATGCAATTATATTTTCCACAGGTATAAATAAGAAAAATAAACATAGTGTGGCATATCCAGATGTTCCTTCTGCCATCAAACCCCTGCCCCATGGTCCAGCGAATCCTATACCTTCTCCCCCTGAACATATAGATGACCATGACGAGATTAATATGGAAGTTGATCAAGATTATGACACATCTGAGTCTTATCAGGTTTCCACACATGATATGGTCGCAAGACCATTCACTCAAGTTTAGTTAAATGACCTGACCAGGGATCTTGGGCTTTCAGAGGAGAATGCACAACTTCTTGGCTCTCGACTTCGTGAAAGTAATCTTCTCGCTAAAGAAACAACATTTTTTTGGTACAGAAATAGAGAACAAGAGTTTGAAAGCTATTTTTTACAGCATTCTTCCAGCTCTTTAGTATACTGCGCCAATATTAAAGAACTTGTTGAGGCCCTTGGAATTCCCTACAACCCATTCGAATGGAGACTTTTCATAGATTCCTCCAGTAGAAGTTTAAAAGCTGTGTTACTGAATATTGGTAACAAGATAGCTTCCGCTCCTATAGGCCATTCAATCCAACTTATTGAAAGTTATGAAAATATGAAAGAATTGCTGGATGCAATAAATTACTCTACCTACAATTGGAGGATATGTGGTGATTTAAAGGTAAGATCATTTTACTTGACTCTTTGATATTGACATTTTCATTTTTAATTGTTAATACTTTTAATACACTTTTTGGTCAACTTACATTTTACAAGAATGCAAATCTGGAAATCATGAGTCATTTTTTAGTTATATTATTTTGTTGACGTGTGTCCCTATAGGTTAATGCATCCTTTTGGGTTAATGGGGAACTTATCCTAATGTAGAAGGTATACAACATAACTCAATAAGCTTAAAATCAGATGTACATCTATCCAATTAGTTCCAATACAATGATTTAATGCATCGGCATACAGGATTTTTCAGTACATATTCATAATCTTATTGTTTTAAGAAATATTACTTTGAATTTGTTTTTAGAAATATTACACTTTGAATTTACATACCCTGCGATTTTTTTTTTCAGGTAGTGTCTCTTATACTTGGGATGCAAACAGGATACACGAAGCATCCCTATTTCCTATGTTTATGGGACAGTCGTGCAGATAGTATGCACTATGAGGAGAATGTTTGGCCTCCACGAGAAGCATTTAGAATTGATCAAACAATGTGATAGTTGAACCTTTAGTGCCTCCTCACAAAATACTGCTTCCTCCATTCCATATAAATCTTGACATAATGAAAAGTTATGTCAAAACCCTTAATAAAGAAGGCCAAGGTTTTACATTTCTTTTTCAAAAATTTCCACAAATCAGTGACGCTAAGCTCCATGCGGGTTTTTTGATGGACCTCAGATCAGGAACTTGATGAGAGATCAGCAGTTTGAAGCGTCAATGACGGACATAGAAAAAGATGCCTGGAAAGCTTTCAAAGCTCTACTTAACAATTTTCTAGGCAATAAAAGAAGCCCAGAATATGTTGCCCTGGTCAATCAGCTCCTAACAAGTCTCAAATATTTGGGAGCTCGAATGTTTATAAAGATACACTTTTTATAGTCCTATCTGGATTATTTTCCCGACAACTGTGGGGATTACATTGAAGAACAGGGGGAAATATTCCACCAGGACATAAAAGCAATAAAATACAAGTACCAGGGTAAATCGGACGTAAACATGCTTGCTGACTACTGTTGGTGTTTGAAGCGTGATTATAGTTTACATACGTTTATTCTTGTTTATATGATATAACAATGATAATGCATTATTAGATAGGAAAGGTTTTAGAAATTTTTTGTTCAGGAAAAATGTGGTAATCTCAATGAAAATAGTGTATGCTGTACTGAGAAAATCTGACCTGATTGAACAAAAACACATTCATTTTTGAGCTCAGGAGATTTGATTCATTCAGAAACCACAAATAAATCCTGAGGAACATAAATTTTTTTTCAAACACAGGCCTGTGTTATTTATGTGCTTTTGCGTTTTCCCTATTGTTTCACGCATATTTTCATATCTGGATTCATCCGAGCTATTTTCTGTCTCTGTTTCTTCGCTATCAGATTCTTCCCTTTCCTCGGTTTTGTTTTCCTTTTCTTTTGCTTCTTAGAGTAATGTTTTCTTGCCAAATTTATTGAGATACATGGTGAAAGGTGGAAAAAGAAGGCTCATGATAGGAAACGGCTAACGAAGCATTCTAAGTTAGATATTCGGAAAATAGTGAAAGGGTTATAAAGTTGGACCACTCTTTGGATAATTTCCATATGATCTGATAAGGACGGTTTACATAAGAAAACGAGTCTGCAAAAGGCTAATCAATAACCTACATATACGAGACAGCTCTTGCTCCCATCCTCCAAGTTCACTCCCACTTAGCATCAACATCTATAAATCTGTAGCGGCATGTATAAATATTACCCATGAAAATGCTAAATTACAGAAAATATTTAGAGGGTAAACAGTAAAAAATGACTTTTTTACGGGTAATATATATATATATATATATATATATATATATATATATATATATATATATATATATATATATATATATATCGCTACAAATCTTTCCAATGTATTTTTACAACTCCGGAATCCGCAGAGAGGACGCTGCTATCACATGACCACGGAGCCTATTCCATTAATCGTTTGCTCAAGCCTATTTTTTAGTGCCATTTATGGATTGCCAATATATGTTGATGCATTGTTTGGTGTTTTGGTAATATAATTGACTGCATACTTGGATGTTGTAGTCGTGTGCCAGCGACTCTATAAGGGAACTATGTCAGTCCGTAGGTCGTCGGTCGGATGGTAACCGTTTTACTTTCCATTAAGTTATATAAGGCAATAACATCGTAACTATTCCATCGATTCTAACGGAATTTCTATCCCTTATGTTGTTCTACATTCTCTTTCGAATGACACAATTTCTAAAGTCTTACCAAAGTTAATCCGGGAATTATTGAAAGTTTTGAAGGTCGCAAGGTCATAAATCAGAATAATTGAGAGCACGCGACTTTGGTCAGCAGACCTTGTTTTTAATTGCCCTACTTTGATTGAATTTTAGTCTTCCATTCGTCCTTCTTACCCAGGCTGAATGGCCTCTTGGACGTAAGCTTTATAAGCGGTATTCAAAGACTAAATTTATTTTATTGGTTAATGTCATATCTAGTTTATTTATACGTAATATTTCCTGACCACTTCACATTTCATCAAATAATACTATTTAATATACAAATAGACAACAAAAGAGAAAATTCTTAAAAACAAAACAATCAGAGGGTAAGAGAACAGACAACAAAAAAGCGAGGCTTCATCACCAGGGCAAAACTACTAAAAATTCTTTTTTTTACACCCCTCATCTCATCTACCACAGAAAATTTCCGCCATAATTTTATTAAGGGGTGGATGGTATACAGACGAGACAAGAAAAATTAAATGTCATTGATAGCACACGTTAACATTCAGTAAAAAGAAGACAGTTTAATGATAAACGAATTTAAAGATAGAAATTGTGTAAAAGATAGTAGGAGAGGGAAAAGAAAACGTTTTATTTTAGGTTAGAGTTGGTGTGCCTGTACGTCTGACAATTGTATCTGTTCCTTTTGTGTAACTTTTATACTTTTCTTCATTAAAAAAGTATTCAAGCCTTTGTTTTAAATTTAAGCCTCTCTTGTTTTGAGACCGTACGTTCTTTTCGTATATATATATTTTTCTTTTTTCATATTGTTATTACTATTATTCTTTGTTTTTTAACTTGCAATCGTTTTTGTTGTCTTGTTTTCTTTGTCCACTTCGGATGCGCCTAAGTCTACTCCAACTTCAACTAAGAAACTTAAACATGAGGTCAAGCTGGTAAAATGAAATCTAGACAATAAGGGAGTGTTGCATAGGACTAAATATGCTCCAGTAGAAGTAAATGACAATAAATTTCTAACTAGCAATAGGGCCATTATATAAAGCTTCTAAAACCTCATACCCTAGTCGATGATATACTCAGTTTTTAGTAGAAGTTGGGATAGTGGAAGATATAGTAGGTAAAAATTAAAGAGGGGAGAGGGGGTTTTTGCCCTAGTAGGGAGGGCATCGCTTTATTTTTTATTTATTTTTACCTTTGCTTTTGTTGTTTGTTTGGTCTTTTTATCCTATGTTTGTGTAATTTCATGAGCTTTAGTGTTCTTCTTATTGTTTGTTCTCTAATGATTAGTTGTACTTATTCTTGTTGCAAACCTTCAGCTTGCAAGCCTTTGTTAGCTCTAATTGCCACAATTTACCTGGTGTTTCTTGTATTGTAATAATTAGATTGTTCGCTGTTTTCATTTATGTATGTATTGATACAATGTTCTTATATGTTGTATTGTGTTTCGTCTATGTATAAATTGGTGTAATGACTTCTTGTGTGCATAATTTTGTGCTAAGGAACCAACGGTGGCGTGAGACTTTCGACCGTAGCCTTGCAGGTATATTAATCCTGCCGCCTGTTCCCTGTAGCTCAGGAATGACACCATTCGTTAGAGCGGACCAGACCTTTTTTCCAAGTTTTTGGGTGACGATATTGATAGGCTCCAGACGTTTCCTCCAGTGCAAATCTCTTTGCCTAAGGTGATAACGCCTTCTGCCTTTGTTGATAAGCAGAAAAGCGGTGTTCTGGACACGTTGGAGCCTTTTCATCGAGGTTTTGCTGGCCGCTTGAGAAACCACTGCGGGGTAGATGAGCTTAGCCCGGACATACATCAGATATATATATATATATATATATATATATATATATATATATATATATATATATATATATATATATATATATATATATATACCCTAGTCACCAAAATGGAAAACGACTTAAATACAAGAAAGACTAATTTTAGGCTTAGGAAAAGATAGGTGGCCGAATGTCTCAAGACGTCAGCATCTCGATTTCCTAGGAATGCCAGATGCCATCATATGGGAAGGATGGACTCTGGAATTGCTCGAAGTATAAGAATTTTACCCCAGAACATCATAACCGGGAGGGGGGAGAAGATGAGCCACAAACCAAAATTACGCAGTTTATAACTTATTGTGAAAAGTAATTAATCATTCCAGTTACACATTGTAAAATCTTAGATATTTTATGAGCAAACATGAATTATAATTCCATAGCCTTTTTTTTAATGAAATACCCGCCGCACTGGAATGTTAAGTGCATCATGAGCAACCTTGATACGGCTGACATCTTGAGAATCGTATACCCTTCCGGTCCCAACGCCTGCACTTTGGCTTCCCGGATCTCTCCTTACAAACTATCTGTGTGATGCGGCCTAGCTGTTTTGATTTTAATATTCGAGGGGCGGGGGAAGTTATACATGTACAGTTACCCAAATTATTCTTATCACATTTCCAAAATGTGTCACAGGAAGGTAAATAAACTATGATATAATTATTTATAGGTTTTTAAACTATCGAATAATTTTGGATGAGTGCTGTGTTGTCAAGTAATAATTGATTATAGGGATATAAATAAAATAAAAGCTAAATGTTAATTTGTATATTTTTGCGATATCTACGAATAAATATTAAGAAATATATAGAAAGTTAATTAGAGTGGAAAATGGAGAAATTTGGCACAACTGTTTTAAAACAAAACAGTTTCAAAATGATTTGGCAGTAATGTTTGAAATACCGCAATAACGTTAAAAAAATCACTAAATTTAATATATTTTATTGGTAAAAAAATTAAAGCTAAATTCTGATGCTGATATTTATTTGTGATATTTACGAATAAATATTAGAAATAAATATATAAAGTTAAACTGGAAAAGGGGAAAATTTGGCACCCCTGCTTTGAAACAAAACAGTTTCAAAATGATTCGCCAGTACTGCTTGAAATACCGCAATAACGTTAAAATTCACGAAATTTAATTAATTTATTTTATTGGTAGATGTCATATCTAGTTTATATATAACTAAATATATCCTCACCTCTCCACCTTTCATCAAATAATAATGGATTAGTGTTACTCTCTGAACGAAATTCAGCGTAGTGTGACATGACAGTGACAAATGTACATAATTAGCACAGCTGTATGACAAACAGTATTTGAAAGATAGATATACCTAGACACTAAATGGCCCCAATACCTTCGCAATCATCATTTGCACAAATAGTAGTTACCACAGCTATGGCAAACGTCAAGCACGCCTTTGAGGTGTGAAACTTCCTGCATGTATGTCATGAGAGGTTGTGCAAGATGTGTACACAATCTACCAACTGAAGCTTAAAACTTAAACTTACTTCCAAAGCAGAATTACAGACATATGTTTTTGTTTTTTTTACTAAAATGCAAATTATTTGTTTGACGTTCCTCTCAGAAATTCTTCCCGGACGAGAATCTCGATTTGAAGATGTTGACTTTACCTCCGAGAACGCAACTCATCGTCTTGACTCACGGGTAAAGAAGTTCATTCTTATTCTCTGTCTAGCAATTACAACCCTATTAAACGCTTATCACCGAGTGGTTGAGTTAAAAAAAGAAAAATATAAAAAGTATGTAATATGTTAATGATTTTGATGTCGAAAGAGTAATGGAAGAGAATTTTTTAATTATTTTAAAGTCCGAAAGGAATTTTCCCATGCTTAAATTCTTCTCGGGCGAGAAAAATTTCTGCCAGGACCAGGTGGTGAACTTATAAAACAACCGCTACCTTGCTCTGTCCCCCATCGATGAAGACCATTTTCTCGGTCCAATTAATCGTGTTTAGGGTGGTCAAGAGCGAGGGTCATGTTATGACCCCGTTTATCTTACCAAAGAGCCTTAGACTGAATACGGAGGGCTACATTAAGTGACTGGAGGAGTTGGTTTTCCCTGGATCCATTTTTTAAAAGATTTATCAGCCACTTGGCGACTTCCTACTTTGGCATTAATCGGCGTAATTCTTTCAAACACTATTGTTAGACTAGAGCAAAAGTAAACCCCAAAAAGGTACGCAAAAGCAAAATTTAAAAAAATCAAAACAAAAACAAACAAAACAGTTAAACAACAAAAAAACACCCCAATACACCAACTCACTGCACGCGAAACAAAAACATCGCAATGAAAGACCACATAAACATGTTAGGCGTACTGTTCTTCAGTAAAGTCGGAATATTGCCGCACCTGAACGAATCTTAAAATGTTCATGTCCATTATTTTGCTTCACAGGTTTCTCTTGTCCACTGAGATGCCTTGGGTTAAGGAAATGATCGCAGCTTTATTGGAAAACATCGAAGGCAACGTACGAATCTTGGCATTAGACTGGAAACGTGGGGCGACTCCACCCTACGCCCAGGCTGTGGCAAACACCCGCCTTATGGGCGCTATCGTGGGGAGACTCATAGAGCGTCTAGTGGTAAGTTTTATGACGGTAGGTTTCCCTCAAGATACGAGGGGCGGTCAATAAGTTTTGTGAATCGGTAGGGCAAAACAGAGGAAGGGGGATGGCTGTTAGTGGGGGTGTTAGGACAAGTTATGACAAGTCAAGACCTGCAGCCGCACGCCCCTGCCTCGTCTATTTAAGAAGCAGCAGCTGATCGCAGACCGTCAGTCACAAATATTTCAACAATGGAGAAGGTTGAGCACCGCGCAGTGATGAAATTTTTGACCAAGGAAGGCAAAAATGCAAAAGAGATCAATCAACGCATGGTTGCAGTGTACACCGACACCGCCCCTTCCTATGCAACCATTGCTTGCGAGAATAGGGAGTTCCGCTATGGTCGTGAGTCCCTTGAAGATTACCTCCGTCCAGGACGCCCGTCAGACGTGACCAACGAGGACAATGTGGCCGTTTGGAGAGGGTGATCCTCGAAAATCGACGGGTGAAGGTCGAAGAAATCGAGTGAGAACTTGGAATATCACATGGAAGTGTTATGAACATCATCCACGAAAATTTGGCCATGACCAAGGTCTCTGCCCTTTGGGTCCCTAAAAACCTGACGCCCCAGGATCGACTTCAACGTCGTCAAAGTCCACAAGGCCAGAGTTGCACAAGCTGCCCTGCACGAGTGCGGATTTGAGGAGCTCAACCATTCCCCTTACAGTCCAGTTCTGGCCCCTAGCGACTACTTTTTATTCTGCCAGCTCAAGGCTGCACTGCGTGCATGCCGGTTTGGGGACGATGAAGATGTCCAGCTCGCCGTCCAGGAGTAGATTGAACAGCAGTCGGGAGATTTCTGGTTGTCGGGAATTCGAAGCCTCAGGGACAAGTGGCGCAAGTGCATTGAAGTCTGAGGGTAGTTATATTGAAAAATAGTAAAACACTTTTCCTCATATCTCGTTTCCTTATATCCGAATTGCAAAACTGATTGACCGCCCCTCGTACCATGTCTTTTTTATGGATCCGTTGTGGTAAATATGATGGTGCTTGTTAATAGCAATTAATGAAAAGCGACTAATTATTATTAGTGATCAAAGATCGGTAGTATCTAGTGATTGTGCGAATAACTAAGTGAAAAAACAGGGTTTTTTTTAAGAAACTCGGGGACAGGTTGTACAAACTAAAGCTACATTATTCATCACACCCGTGTATGTAAATAAGAAGCGAAATGGTGTTACTTTATGTGTTGTCTGTAAAATAAACAAGAAGAGGTCCAAAATGCGATTCTCTTTTGTCTTTTCGCAGCGGGAAACGGGTCTTCAGCTGTCCCACACACACTTGGTTGGACACAGTCTCGGAGCTCACATCTTCGGCTACGCAGGCAGGTAACTCGTCTGACACCAAAATCTCAGTTGACTTAAAATTCACTATAAGTGAACGGTTCTTTGTCCCTCAAACTCAGAGTTTTATATTGGAGAAAGAAATCGGCTGTTATAGCAAGATGGTCTGATCTCTCCTGAAGCTTGGAAACATGGTGTTGTCAGAATGACTTCTCGTGAGGAAATGCAGGCAATAGCCTAATTAAATAGAGCATTTAGTAGAAAATAAGATTCATTTATTAATGATCTAACACCACACGAATTAAGGCGAGGCGTAATTGGAACTGACAGAGGAAAATAAAGCACGAGTTTCAGAGAGTAAAGATGAAAAATATCAGTTTCCAAAGGTAAGATTTTGATCCTTGAGTCTTGACACCTGGGACAGAGATCAAGAAATGTCCAGTGACAGAAGGAGGATAACAAACGCTAAAGGACCCTGTTTTTTACTTTTTGTATGTACATAATTGGATCTCTTTCGTTGTGACCTCACTAACTAGCCAGAGCAACATGGTGCACATTAAGCAAGAGGAGTGGAGGATAAACGAGTGAACGGGAAATTATTTCAAAATTAAATATAAACTGACAAGAATTATGGAAATAGGGAACCTCATCAGACGTCAATCTCAATTCCACAATGACCCAGGGGAAAAATAGGTTCAGCTAGAGGTCGACTGAAACAGTAGTGAGGAGGAAATAGATCTTAAAGAAGTAAATGTATGGAAGATAATTTTAGGGGTAAACGAATAAGTTAAGGCCCATTAAGGCAATTCCATTCAACATTTTTTTTCTGCTCTCTGGAGCGGTTGACAAATACTCTATTATATTTATTCACAAGATCATACAGGAATTCTTTTCGGTTGTTCGAGTCGAGTGGCTGCACCTCGCATGAATAGAGAGTTTGAAGGTTAATATGTGAGGCTGGCACTTGGCGTGGGGCGAGCAAGTAAGCTGAGCGAATGGCGAGGCGATGACAACACAATATGACTCGCATCTCTTCTCATTACCATTATATAGGCCTGATGGCTTGAGGTTACTAGGTGTCACCATCACAGTGTTGCCAACCGTTGCTGGCTGCGCCACCCCAACACTATTTTTCACTATATTTGTGCGAATGGAATTAACTAACTGCCAATTAAATTAAAAAAATAATAATATTAAAAATGGTTTAGGGCACTATACATAGAGGTTTTAAGTTTTGATTGACACATTTTTCAATCTAATTTTTACAAAATGTTAAAAAAAATTTTACCACCCATCCAAGGGACCAAAAATACAAAATTAAGGTCCAAAGATAAAACTATCGGGCCAGTGGATAATGGGGAGGGGGGACGGGAATTACAGCGTCTACTTTCTCGCTTCAGTTACGTCATCCGAGCGAAGGTGGGACGCATCGGCAGAATCACAGGGATGGATCCCGCAGGACCTTATTTTAGGGCTAGCCCACAGCAAGTCCGGCTCGACCACTCTGATGCCTACTTGGTCGATATCATCCACACGAGTTTGATCCCCGTGATCCCGTCGCTGCCCGTGAGTGAGTTGTTACTCGAGGAAAGTCTTCAAATTCGACTCTTACGCATATATATATATATATATATATATATATATATATATATATATATATATATATATATATATATATATATATTGGGTTGAGTAATAAGTTATTGCGGTTTTATACAATTTATTCATTACCATTAACAATTTTAGAAAACTTCATTTTTAATTGATAACAATATGCAATTTAATCAATAATGTATTCTCCGTTGTTATTTACGACTTCTTCCCAACGTTCGACTAGTTTTTCGATGCCTCTGCAATAAAAATCTCTGGATTTTGATTCGAAGAATTCGTCTAACCAGGTTCTTAATTTGACATCAGTATTGAACGAAACGCCGGGAAAATTGTTGGAAAGCGATCGGAACAGACGGCAATCCGATGGAGTCAAGTCTGGCGAATATGGAGGATGCGGTAGGATTTCCCAATTAAGCGTTTGGATGGCGTCTTTTGTCATGTTAGCAATGTGAGGACAAGAATTGTCGTGTTGCAGAAGGACTCCATATCGTCCATGAGGTCGCTCTTCACGAATAGCTTCGGCGAGTCGATAAATTTGTTAAACGGAGAGTTCTGCATTGACAATCTCGTTGTTCGCAAGGAGCTCATAAAGAATGATGCCTTCACAATCCCAACATACAGACAGTATCGTCTTTCATGGATGAAGTCCTTGCTTTAATCGCGGAAGTGTTTTTTTTATTGGGGCTAAGCCATTGTTTTCGATGGTTCATGTTGACATAAACACACGACTGTTCGTCGCCAGTGATGATGCGGTGAATAAATCTGTCCTTATATCTACGAGTTGTCTTGTGGCGAGCAAGCAAACCTGCGGCAATCGTGGAGCGTTGAAGTTGTTGCTTTCGCTTAAAGCGTGCGGAACCCATGCACCGAGTTTTTGAACTTTGCCCATCGAATGAAAGTGATTCACTACAGTTTTCTGATCACACGCCAATTGTACAGCCAATTCTCTAGTCGATTGACGAAGATATTCATGAAGAAGGTCGGTCAATCGATCTTCATCCAACTTCATGGAGCGACCAGAACGTTCTTCGTCATTAAGATTGAAATGACCGGTTTGAAACGTGAAAACCACCATTGAACTGTCCTTTCGGATAAAAGCATTTCCTCCGTACACAGCACAAATATCGCGATGAGCTTTGGCTGCGTTTGCATTGTTCCCGTCTCGATTGAAAATGAATAATAACAAGTGTCGAAAATTTGCCTTCCTTTCAACTTGACATTCCATTTTGAGGGTACAGAACAAAAATTAAATTAATACAACTTTTAAATAAACTGCAATGACTTTTTACTCAACTTCAAGACGTAGCCTAAGCAAAAGCCTAATAGTCTACGCTGTTAAGAGACGTAGCATAACCTTTGCAAATTTTGCTCTCATTATTTATTATTGTTTCTTAATATGTGCTCAAATCACGTCAACAAAACTTAAATCAACACATTAAAAAAAACGCAAGAACTTATTCCTCAACCTAATATAATGACTCTCAAGTGTGAGGCTTTCCTCCCCCCTCGATAGCCCAATTCCGAGCTGTTTAGTATTTATTCGTCGCCCCCGGAGCTATTGCTCGAAGGGAGTTTTGTGAATAAAGAGGAAAGTGCCAGGAATCGACCGTTCTTTACCGTCGCCGGTTTATTTATGTTTTGTCCCATTAGCTTAAATGAGTCTTGCGAGAATCATTCCAGAGTGTCTACTGGTTTGGTGATTTTGAATTCAAGGACTTTTCAAGGTTTTCAAGGACTTTTTAAAAATAATCAGGGACGGGTTTTAGCCATTGCTTTTTTTAAAATGTAAAGTGCAATAAACATTATGGGACATTGATGAAGGCGAGGTATTTAAGGGAAAAATGGGTTATAAGCAAAGCCAAACCAAAATCAACTCAGCAGTGCAAAAAAAAACAAGAACAAGGTATCCAAGTGACAGTCACAGAAGTATAGCGAGCATCCATCATAAAATACAATGCATCCAAAGCATACATATGTTCACTGACATTAGTGAGTAGATTAACTTAAATATTACTATTTTCCTAATAGACATTAAAAAGTATATATATATATAGTGAATTTGAAAAATCATTTGAACAATCACTCAATGATTTATTTTTAAAATTCAAGGACCATCTACCTTTTTCATCAAATTCAAGGCCTTTTCAAGGATTTCAAGGACAAAAAATAAATTCAAGGAATTTTCAAGGATTTCAAGGGCAGTAGACACCCTGCATTCATTCTTATTCATGCCGTGAAGGATAAGGGCTCATTTAGCTTTACAACATAACATCAATACATGACATCATAAATACAACATAACTTCGATACAACTCAACACAAAAACATTAATACAGCACGGTACTTCAATATACATGTCATGACAAATAGAACATATTGCAAATAATATCATAAATACAACATAAATTCAGTACAACTGAACACAACAACTTCCATACAGCCTGAAACTATTATTACAACATAACATAAATATAACATAACATGATAAATAAAACATATAATATAACCTTCACATAACGCAACAAAACAACATAAATACAGCATGTCACTATTGATACAGCATAACATCAATACAACATAATATAAATACATGACTACATAAATACAATATAACATATATACAATTGAACACAACAACATCAATACAGCATAAAATCATAAATAGAACATAACATTAATACATAACATGATAAATACAACATATTACAATATAACGGGTGTTCCATTAAGACGGATCGAAGTTAGAGGTAAATAAAACAGTGTTTTGGTGAAAATTTATTGATTTCTCTATTTGATCATGTTATTTGAGTCATGGCAATTATGTGTGAAAAATAATATCGCCTAAATGTCCGCCAAGGCTTCGGCAGCACACCTCCACTCGATGGTCAAAATCTTTGATGACGTCTCTGCATAGTTGCTCCTCGATCTCACCAATATGCCTTATTATCTCATCCTTCAGCTGTTGAATTGTTGTTGGCTTGTTGGCATAGACCTTACTTTTGAGATGACCCCAAAGGAAGAAATCTAAAGGCGTCAAGTCACACGATAGTGGTGGCCAATTGACCTCGCTGTTTCAAGAGATGATGCGACCTTGGAACTTCTCATTCAATAAAGCCATTGTTGCATTGGCTGTGTGGCATTTGGCGCCGTCCTATTGAAACCACAATCTTCGACATCCATAGAATTCAATTCAGGCCATGAAAAGTTGGTTATCATGGCACGGTATCGCTCGCCCGTCACCATAACAGAATTCCCGAAGAAATACGGCCCAATGATTCCGCTAGCAAAAAATGCTCACCAAACAGTAACCTTTTGTGGATGCAGTGGCTTTTCCACAATTTTCCTGGGATTTTCATCAGCCCAAATGCGACAATTCTGCTTATTAACGAATCCACCAAGATGAAAATGGGCTTCATCACTAAAGATGATTTTTTTTCGAAAAATCATCATCGGCTTGTCTTTGCTCGTGCACCCAATTGACGAATATACGGCGCTTCAAATGGTCAGCAGTCTTCAGTTCTTGTGTCAATTGAATTTTGTAAGCGTGTAGAGACAAATCTTTTGTCAAAATTCGATGTAACGTTGTTGTGGAGAGGTTCAATTCCTGCGCACGATGACGAATAGAGAGGTGTCTGGATCTTCGGCCACATTCTCGCGCACTGCAGCAATGTTTTCAGCTGAATGGCGTAAACGAGCAAGCAATGACATTTCATATCTGCCACCGACCCCGTTTGAATTGCACTCTCCTCGGTTGGTGGATTATGTTGACCAAAAAAATCGTGAAGTGCCCGAAATGCATTTCTGTTTGAACGTCCATTTTCGTAATAGGCTTCGATAACTTTAACACGCTATCCATGGTTAAAATTGCCAAAGACTGAAGTTGTTAAATCTGAAAGAATAAGAAAAAAAAAATCATTAGACGCTTAAATTTAACTCACACTTAAAATCGGTCCAATTTATTGGAATACCCTTTAGATTCAATACGACTGCACATAACATCAATACAGCCTGAGACTATTAATACAACAAAATATAAATGCAACATAATATCAATTCAAGTTAACAACATCAACGCAACATCTCAACATCAATGCAACATAGCAACGCCCGAACCGCATAACCTAACATACGCCGAGAGAATCCAATTGTTGTTGTTGGTGTTGTTGTTGATATTCACATAATACTAGAAGCGAAAACTTTAGGGTGCGCAACTCTCCCCACCATTCACAATTAAGGCCCACCCGCTTTCTGGAGCTGCTGCCCAGCATCAAATGAAGAAGATCCTAACCCAGGATCGAACTCTTCAGTTTTCTGCAGGTGGGAATTCATAAATTAAACTACTACTAGTTATACCACTAACGACTAGTTTTATGCTATATAGCTATTAATTGATGGTAGAGAGCGTTAGCGAGGGGGGTAGGCGCTTGAATTCCTAGCCAAACACAGGGGGGGGGGGAGGGGGCAAGGGTGTGGGTGAACCAAGATTTTCTTCTCCCTCAAGTGATGTTGTGGCTCTCTTCTGGGCAGGTTTGGGATACCCCGAGTCCTCTGGGCACCTGGACTTCTTTCCTAACGGTGGGGGCGAGCAGAGGGGGTGTGGGAAGTCCGCCTACGCCCACATCGTCGCTCAGAAGGACGTGGGCGACGGGGTGTTCGAATTCGTCTCGTGCAGCCACGAGAGTTCGCATCGCTACCTCACCGAGACTCTGGCGGAGAGGTGGGTTACTATGACGACGACAGCGGAGAGAGACGAGGAGGTCATGGGGGAGTTTTGCGGGGGGGGGGGGATGGGCCTACTCTTGACTAAAATGGAGGAAGAGCTAAGGTCAACCTTAAATTTAATACATGCCAAAAGAAAAAAGAAAAAGAAAGAGAAGGAGGAGAAGAAGAAAGAGGAAAAGAAGGAGAATAAGAAGAAGAATGAAGAGGAGGAGAAGGGGAAGAACAAGGTTTGATGAAGAAAAAAAAGGAGGAGGAGGAGAAAAAGAAGAAAAGAAGAAGGTAGGATGAGGAGGAGAAAAGAAAAAGAAGAAGAAGGAGGAGGAGGAGGTTGGAGGAGAATGGACAAAGGAAGTGTGGGAGGATAAGAAGGGTAAAAATGGACAGAGGTTGAAAGGGGTTTTGATAACAAAACCCAAGGGAAAGAAGACATATTTCAAACCTTAAGGGACATATTTACAAAATGTTATAGCAAATAAACATCATGAGGGAGTGATTGTGGAAAAGTGTGTTTACATGATTTGAGGAATCCCATTCTGAGATTTCCATAAAATCAGTCGAAATGGAATCAATTCAATCACGAAGAACTAGTCATTTTCCCCTCAAGGGGGGATCTAAGTGTGCTAGCCCCCCCAGTGTGTCAAGGATCCAGACTGGGGACTTACTAGAGTTGTGGCCTATTATTAGTCTTCGGTGGGGCCGGTGAAGCGAATAATAATAATACTCCTGGAACGACGATGGGCTGAGTTTGTTTTTAAGATTCTATTTCTGAATAGTCTTGGAGCCACTTTGTGATACAATTTTTAAAACTCTGGTGTGGACCTTCTGGAATCAATCGCAACTTAAACTTCATTTTAGAGGCACAGCATGATACAAAGGACTGCAAACGACGGAACCGGTTTTCAGAAGTCCTCTTCATTTGAAAAACAATTGTAAATAAGATTTAAATATAGCAAAAAGATTCCCATTGGCTATTAAATAGCCGAAGAAAAATGGATGGGTGCATCTATTCTAACGAAGTCAATGGATTTATATATCAGAAAATGGTGTATATTCGTGAGGGTTCCTCTAACTGGAAGGCCACGTGGAGATGATGCGGAGAATCATCCGCATTGCAGGACCTAATCAAGAATGGTTTAATATCAAGTCCTTATAATGCAAAACGTTCGTAAGGGTACAATCGGCAAACCCCTGCAGAAGCGTAGTGGGTACAATTCACAATTAATAAGGTGCGAAGGATAAACAGCAAGTGTGATGGAAGAAAGCACTAGAAACATGTTTTAGAGTTGATGCATTACTCATGCACCTGGCATTGAAAGCTCACGTTTCAATCCTGCCTTAGGAGGAAGAGTTTTTATTGTGCTGTTAGAATTCTTTGTTTACCCTTTATTATGGGAGCCTTTTTTTCTTTTCCTTCCTTTAATTACTCATTATTTTTTTTAATCTTTCGAGGAGATCTTCGAGATTTATCGTGTTTTATTTCCCATCTCGCATTTCATATTCTAAGTTCTTTTTCCTATTTACCTACACTATTTCCCTGAGGCTATTTTCTCATTGATGTTCTCCAGTTCGTGTTGTCAGTAACAGCAGTGCCTCTCGCCACGCAGGTGCAGCTACATCGGCGTCGAATGCTCGTCCTGGAAAGCCTTCAAGCAAGGTCAATGCTGGGATTGCCAGAAACATAGATGTTTCCGTATGGGCTTTGACTTGCAGCGCGTCTACCCGCGAAGCAGCGAAGGGCGCCGCCTTCCAGCAAACCGAAAGGACGACTTCTACGGCCTCGTGGAGCGAGGCGAAACCAAACTGAACCTCTACTTGACCACAACCAAAACTGATAATTTTTGCGGTACATTTTCCCAATAGTAGAAAAGTAGATCGGCAAGAAACCTTCGTTTCATTGGATCCGTTTTCGTGGCAGATACTCGTAAATCAGACCGTCGCCTCACTAAGATCTTTAACAATCTCTTTCACACCACACACATACTAATTGCAACTTTGATTTCACAGTCGTCACAATCGTGATGGTAGATCGAGTTATTCGTAGAATTTTGTGATTTTGATGAGTTTGGGGAGCTTTGGCCCCAATACTTTCAATTAGCCATTCAAGTTCGGGTCAAGAACTATCAACTAGTGATTTCAGTCAATAGCGTTTGATTAGGCTTGAAGTATATTTACGGAATTCTAGCTTTAGGATGGAACACAATACAGGTAAACAACCCAAGAAGTGCTACCGAAATACTTTCATACATACAACGAAAGGAACAAGACTCCCATTGTGTGTATAGACATTAATGATGAAATATGTTGCCTTACGAGAGCAGCCATTAGGTAGCGGCCTATTTGACTGAAGATTTCAGGAAAGGGGGCTTATATGGTATTTCCGCCTAAATTATAGCCTGAATTTAATGATGTCATCTTCAAATTAATTGAAATTTTAAAATTTTACGAGAAATTGTAGGCGAGGTGACGGAGAGGGGGGGGGGGCATTTACATTGAATATCAGACCGAATCGCTTGAGACAAATCAGTCGCCACCTTCACACTGTCCGATGCAGTGTGAAGGTGTACTCATTGCTATACTAACCGAGAACTCTAAGAATGCTTTACAAAATGTACAGTAAATTAGAAAATTGCCAACAGTTGCAACTTGCAAAGCGATAAAAACAACCTTATTTAAAAATTGACGCTGCGAACTTCTGAACTGAACACTTTAAAAGTACAAAGTATTTTTTAGGCGCGGCGCTTAGTCGTGTGAGACTCTACATTTCACTATGTCGGTCGGTCCCGTTTTGCTTTTTTTTTGTAATAACATTGTAACTATTCGGCCGACTCTAACGAAATTTGAAACCCGTATGTTGTTTTACATTCTCTTTCGGATGGTATGATTGCTCAGGTCCTCCCAAGGTTAGTCCGGGAATTATTGAAAGTTTTGAAGGTCGTAAGGTCATAAATCAGAACAAGTGAGAGCACGCGACTTTGATCAACAGGTTTTGTTTTGCTTCGGAACATATTCAACTGAAATGATTTATAACTTGTAACGTCGCAATTTAGTCATTTCTCTTTCCAACATTACATAAATGTCTGAATTTGATTTATAAATGGAAAAAATAGGAATTTATTTGGGTGGTTTGGTGGAAATACAATATAAAATCTTTCAGCTTTGAGGACTTCAAACTAATCCCATTTTCTTTGATTCTTTTAAGGGGAACAACTACGTTTTACCCTCGTTGTGTCGAACTCGGAGAAAGCGAGAAAGCAGGGAGGGGAATATGCCAAACTGAAAGTCGTCGTACGAGGGAATAATGGCAGTGCTGAAACATCCCCGCACCCAGAGTGAGGACCCCAGTTTCCTTTTGTTTTCTATTAATGCGATTTCGTTGTCTTGTCTCACATGACAATGACCATGAGAAACAAAAAAAATAAAAAAGCGCCTCCAAAAGGGGCACGGGTACTCAATCTGCAAAATTGCGAGACGGATGAGAGAATGGGTATGGTGTGCTGTGAAGACGGAAAGGGAAATGATAGCGGTGTTTCGAGTGGTTATGTCCATGCTGGTGCTTACCACGCGGGGGTAAATATCAGAGTATACGCCCAATTGGCGGTCAGCTCATGACGAAGTTGAAAGTTTTGTGCCGCGTTCTGTGATTCAATTTCCGCCTCCTTCCTCCACCTCATAAATCCATCCTCGTTTTTCTCTCGATTTTCCGCGAACTTTGCAGAACTTTGTTCACGATTTTCCCGCATTGATGACGTAGACGAACGGGTTAACAGCCAATTATGGCAATCATTACAAAAACCCAGAAGGCCTTAAGGACCCCATAAAGACTTAAGGACCAGAACAGACCCTGAGATGGCCTCAAGTTCTGTCCTTGAGAAGAAACAGAAGAGAAAAAGAGATCTGATCGGGGGAGGGGGGGATGAAAGATAGGATATAAATCGAGTATTTAATTAATACTTGCTTTATTAAAGGAGTATTGAGCCATTCTTAAAGGGTTGGGCTGCATTCAACCACTTGCTACGGGGAAAAGCATTCTAAGTCTTGCTAATTTTATATTAGAAGAAATTTGACGCTATCGTGGGAGGGGGGGGTTAAATAATATTCTTCACACACTTAAAGGTCGTTTTGTGTGTAGTGAAATATGTATGATAGATGGGTGGAGTATGACGTAGGGGGAAAGGGGAGGGTCTCTGCCCTGTTTTAACTCAAGACAAGATGCTACAGCGCATAACATCCCATCACTGCTGCCAGGGGCTAATAAATCTGGACAAAATGGGTATGTGCTTAATCAGTCAGGAAGGGACTTTTTTAGCGGCATTGATGTGTTCAGACCTCAGGCTACGGGTCAAGGGCATTTATAACCTCACATTGGTCTCACTATCACACTTCGGTGTAGTGTGGTAGAGTTACAAAAGCAATAACCACACGATGGTTAGTTAGCTACCGTGCCACGTGCCTCGGGCATGGCTGGGGGGGGGGGAGGGACTCTCGTCATCCACGCCGATCGGCATACCCAGCAGAACAGGAGGTGGGGAGCTTTTACCCCTTAGGCCGCCTGTGGCCTTCTTTGGCCATTAAGTGCGGCTTTGCGAATGAAGTCAATTTTTGCAGATCCACTCATTTTTTGGCTTTCTCAAAAATACTCGCAACAAAGTCATTAAAAGTGATCCTAACAAAAGTGATTAAAAGTACTCGCATTTTAACCCCATACATAGTCATAGTAATCAGTTTATACAAAATAAGGTAAAACTTGCCGTATATATGCGGCCTACAGCTGACTTAATGCGGCCCTGAACACAGGAAAAGGTCTCCAACCCTGAAACAGACTCCCCCAAAGGACGGTTTAAAATGGCTATTTTAAGGGCTGTTTGGTCTCTTGTGTGAATCTACTTGGGGGAGATCAGGCGTCTCTCCCAGGCATTACCTATGGAGAGGGAGTGGATAACCGTTGTTATGACAACCACTCGTTTGCTCTCATTGCAGTTGAATTGTGGTTTGGTCTTTTCGGCACAGGTCGGTGTTTTTGAGGCCGGGTGAGGAACTCGTCTGGGTGGACGCTATTCCTTCGAGTGTGGGGGACATCCACTCGATCGTGGCAACCTTCGAGGAGGAGCCCAACTTCCTCCTGAGCCCCCACTTCTTCAGGATCACGTCTCCGGCGGTCCACCTCGAGGAAATCAGGGTGGAGAGGCTGCTCCACCCTTCGGAAAAGTAGGCTTCTGAATGTGGCTGGTGGGGAGAGGCTTAAGTCCAGTTTCACCCTACATGTGGCTCAGCAAGTCATAGGTGATGCGGGCTTAAGTCCTCTTTCACCCGAAATGGGATCCTCAAAAGTCTGGGTCAGAATGGCGCGTGGGAAGAGTCCGGGAATGTATTCGGTTAATGAAGACAGGTACCAATTAAAACCATGTTTAAGGGAACAGTGTGGTTATGTCTCAAATACTTTCTCCTAAAAGAAATGACGACTCTTCCTAACAATGGAGTTCGCACTGAGACCAATTGACAGTTTAGCAGTGGTGCCACCACTCTAGCAAGGAGTACCAATCTCACCACCTCCAAATACAAAATTTGATTTGTTTTATATGCAAACATTTTCTTAAACTCGCCCCCTCCCCCCCAGATTAAACACTAATAAGCACTGCCCCATTGCTTCAATGACAAAATAAAATGGGATGAGGCGTTGTATTTTCACATCTGAGGTCCGAGTTCGAGCCCAGAAGAGAACGGACATTAGATAATTTCGTCTCATAGGGATCTGCCGTTACTCAGCCCTCGAATTTGAAGCCAACGCGTAGGCCACTCCGGTCACGCCAGACATTACACTTAGAAATAACTAAGGTCATGCTAAAATAAACCAAATCTTGTTTAAAAAACAAAACAAAAACGACAACACTTCACATTATGACGAATGTAATCAATTTATGTTTATTTTACCACGTGAGCCTATTTCATTCTTTTTATTCCCATTTATTGACTTACTTATGCTGCCTCTGACAAAGTCCAACTATTTGATTCGTTTTATTCCGATTTATTGACTTACTTATGTTTCCTCTGACAAAGGGCATCTATTTAATTCTTTTATTCCCATTTATTGACTTATTTATGTTTCCTCTGACAAAGTTCCATTTATTTAACCCTTTCATGCCTAAATTTGGTATAAATGTAAATAAAAAATTTTTTAGTGTGAAAAGCATTTCTTTAGGATAGTGGAAAATGAAAAAATATGCTTGCTGTATAAAAAAATGCCTTAGAATAGAAAATAATATATGGTTAAAATTTTAACCATCAGGAACAACAGAGGTATAAATGAATTTTTTGGGCGTGATTTTCATACAATGTACAATATTTTTGTATTTAGTGCAGCATGAAATTACTTCTCATTTCTTTATTATTTCTTTGAAAAACCTAAAAATTTACTAAAAGGTTGCTAATCGTTTGCTAAAAAACTAAAAAAAGAAGAAAAAGCCCGGAGCTGGAATTTTGCATAATTTTATAGGCCTAAATTTATTTTTTATGATATTCATAAAAGCAGTTTTTGTCTTTTCTGCAACATAAATTTACTTCACATTTCATGCATCTCATTTTTGTATGCGCATGTATGCATTTTCGGCATCTTTGAGTTTTACTGGTCACTTCTGGCAAGTGAAAAAGTCCATCAAGTCGTACAGATCAGCAGGATGACCACCAGTTCTCTTTTGCTTTTTGACACGGGTTCTTGAGATGTACTTGGTCTTCCTTTCTTAGTTGGCGCATTATTACTCATCATAGCTGATGCTATATCTTCCTTGAAGTCTAAGAGACAGAGCACCTTTGCATTTTGTTCATGAGATGTTACTCAACGGTACAACAACCAAGAATTCACGACACTCATATCTAGCAAATGGAAAAAGATGCGCAAGTACCTTTTTCTTGATTTGAAATTGATCCGATATAGTTCTATCAGCATATCTGATAGATCTACGCCTCCCATGTACTTGTTATACTCTTTCACTGCAAAAGGTCTATTTACTTCCAAGCGTTTATTTGTTTTGCATTCCATCTGCTGCACGTCTCGAGCGGCTCAGTCCCAGCATAGTTTGAAAGAAGGTGAACTGGTTTATTGTCATACCACCTCATTGCTATGTTTTGAGTGTTTTGCTCAACACTGAAGTCATAATTCCCTCGTCCTTCTCTTTTCAGTTGGTTTTCATCTTTCCGTCTGTTTCCTCTTAGTCTATTTCGCCTTACAGTAGAAAGACATAACATTCCTCGTTCATTTAGTACTTCAATAAGGCAAACTGAAGAGAACCAGTTATCAAAAAATATTTTATAGTTTTTGTTTCTTGGTACATTTTCGGTTAGTTTCAGAACATATGATGAGGGTATCCCAACATTTTCCACATCACGTACCTGTATAAACTAAGAAGTCATAAATAAAACCACTTTCCCCTGCTCGTGAGATAACCTTATATCCCCACTTGTGGAGCTTTTTGGGATTGCATTGTTTGAGAGAGATATGAGCCTTGGTAGGAATTATCTGTTCATCAACTGCCTGGTGTTCTTCTTGTGGAATTAACTAGTATTTGTTCTAATGGACTCAATAATTGGGCGAATTCTAAATAATTTATCATGTTCTGGATGGCCTCTCGGATGAAATAGGCTATTGTCATTGAAATGGATGCATGATTTTATCTTTTCAAATCTGTCCCTACCCATTGAATCAGCAATAACAGGGAATGTTCCCCAAATAATGATAATTTGGAGCATATACCAATCCCAACTTCATCAAAATTCCTAAAAATGTTTGCAGCTCATCTAACTGTAGAAGTAATTCGTTCCCTTTAGACTACAAAGCTAAATATTCGTTTGGTCAGTAATGTGCTGCATTAGTGAGTCATCAAATATTCTTTTGAAGAATTCTAAAGGAGTGTAACTATTCCATGATTCATCAAAGGAAAGTCTTCCCATGACGTGTCTTCTGGCACTTTGAATTCGCTCCTTCACCAACGCGGAACACTATGCATTTTAGGTCTATTCCCGTTTGAAAAAAAAAATAGAAAGTGGAATGTCTTCGTCATCACTTTCATGCTCATTTTGTAATTCTACTTGAGAAGAATGTGCTAAATTCTGAATAATCACTTCTTTTTCTTCATTTTGATTGTCTTCATCGAGTTTTTGTGTAGCAAGTATACTTTCTGTACATTCTGTGTCTACAAATTGATCCTCTGATTCATCGTAATTTGGAAGAAGTATTAGATTTAGGGCATCTGATATGGACAAAGTTTTTCGATTTTCTTATTTTCAGCACACTTCATCTGCACAGTTTCATCCATAGCTACTCTATCTGCCATCACATCTGTAAAAGAATGCAATAATTACCGCATATATATATATATATATATATATATATATATATATATATATATATATATATATATATATATATATATATATATATATATGAGGAATTAAACCACATTCTCCGAAGACAATTTAATTCAGAACAGTTTCGGTGTATCTCACAACCTTTTTCAACTGACATTGGGCAGAAAAATGAGAAAAGCATAACACAAGATCCCCTCTTTTTTCCCCCCAATCCCCTACTTGTGGCTAATCTGAGGGGGGGGGGGGTTAGGCCTAAACATATTGAAGGGCTGACATTTTACTATTTTATTTATTTGCGATCTTATTAATCCTGTATTAAGATCGAAAATAAATAAAATAGTAAAATGTCAGACCTTCAATATGTTTAGGCCTAACCCCCCCCCCCTCCAGATTAGCCACAAGTAGGGGATTGGGGGGAAAAAGAGGGGATCTTGTGTTATGCTTTTCTCATTTTTCTGCCCAGTGTCAGTTGAAAAAGGGTGTGAGATACACCGAAACTGTTCTGAATTAAATTGTCTTCGGAGAATGTGGTTTAATTCCTCATCTTTTCTTGCGATATTGCATTAATTTTCATCATATATATATATATATATATATATATATATATATATATATATATATATATATATATATATATATATATATATATATATATATGTGTGTGTGTGTATGGGAGTAGGTGTGTTTTATAATTATATCGATAACATTATTAATAATAAACAGATTGAAAAATAACCTCATCGATGCTTGGAATTCGACGTCTGAAATCCAGATGGTGAAAATCTTATACATGAACTTTATAAAGCAATAATTAGCTAATTTCGAAAGAAATAAATATTTTTGCCACACATTCATTGTGATAGAACGAGTTAATTTCAACTCCTATCCCATATTATTAAAAACCACGATGCTGCCCACGTGCATCTTCGATTCGAGGCTTGGAGTCTTATCTCAGCTACCGGATGCCAATGTTTAAACAAGGAGGTTATCTTCCCCCCGTTCACCCCCATACGCCGACCTCGCCAGATCGAGTTAGGCTTATGAACAGATAAGGCATTGTTCGCCGGCCCGGCTGTGCATTCCCTCCAAGCTTTCACTCCATTTTCCCCCACGCCAAGGAGATGTCCTGGCTATTTATATGGAAACTTTACCACTAAGATCAGATTGGAGATCCAGATTTTCGTCGCGAAACATCACCACGACCCTCTCTCCCTTTGTGCGCCAAGGGACCTCGACCTCGAGATTCACCATCACTTGTCCAGAAGGAGGACAATATTCCTTGAGTGCCAAAGGTTCGAGCCTTTCCGACGTCAAGTCCCAAGGCTTCCCCCCCTGTTGTTCAAGGAGAACAGCATTAGAACAGCCATTGTTCGTTTTGAGCCCTTCGCCAAGAAACGGTTCTCATCCCCCCCTGTTGTTCAAGGAGAACAGCATTAGAACAGACATTGTTCGTTTTGAGCCCTTCGCCAAGAAACGGTTCTCTTCCCCCCCTGTTGTTCAAGGGAGAACAGCCATTGTTCGTTTTGAGCCCTTCGCCAAGAAACGGTTCTCATCCCCCCCCTGTTGTTCAAAGGAGAACAACATTAGAACAGCCATTGTTCTTGAGCCCGTAGACAAGAGACGGTTCTCATCCCCCCCCCTTTGTTCAGAAGAGAACAAAGTAGAACAGCCATTGTTCTTCAAGCCGTTCGTCGAGTAACGGTTCTCCTTTCCAAGACGCCTCGTCAGGATCCTTTTATCCCCCCCCCTTCGGCTGGAACTCGCCAGCGGACCGAATATTCCTTCAAGTACCTTCCACTGCACCCTAATGAAAAGTTACGTAAGCCAAACGTCACCTTTTGAGTATTGATCCCCTTTTGTCAATTCTATCCTGTGCTTTAAATTGTTTATCGAACCATCCCATCTCTTTAACTCTATATTTGTTTTACCTTTTTTAATCCCTTAAATCCTTGGATTAGCCCGAGTCTCCACGACCCTTTCCATTCTGTTTATGTCAATATTTTCCGTTTTTGTGTATTGTTTATAGTTATTATTAATAAAACTCTATTTTATTAATGATAGCAATATTATTATCCTTGAGCTCAGTTCCACTTCTTAAGCATTTTGAAGATACATAATATTGGCCGCCAGACAGTAAACGCACTCTAAAGATAATTAAGGAAGTTCCCTCAACGAATAGTGTAATATATGGTATCGTCGGGAGTCATTCTACGACATTCATAAATTTACATTGTTTTTTATTTACTTTATCACAATTATTCCTAAATAATTAAAAAAAATATAATTATAATATATAAATATTGGAACAATAAATAAAGAGCACTTACCAAAGACAAAGAAATCGTAAAAATCCCTCTTTGTCCAAAGGCAGTTGCCTACTGAGTCTAAATTCTATTTTTTAGCACTTATATATGCAACTTCTTGCTGAACTGGGTTGTTGGATGCAAAAATAGTCCATAATAACCTTATAAATAAGGTTTAAAATGGCATCAAATGTTAATGGTTAATATGTTATACATACGGCATGAAAGGGTTAATTCTTTTTATTTCCATTTATTGACTTGCTTGTGTTGCCTCTGAAGAAGGTCCATCTATTTCATTATTTTTATTCCCATTTATTGACTTACTTATGTTGCCGCTGACAAAGGTTCATCTATTTCATTTTTTTTATTCCCATTTATTGACTATGTTGCCTCTGACAAAGGTCCATCTTCTAGTCAACAAACTCTGCCAACCGGGCTTCCTCCAGTCTCCAAGAGTTGCGCATGCTGTGAATAAATATCTATCATGTAGACAACGGGTGTAGGTCTCCGCTGTGCCAGTCAGGCTGGTCCAGGCGTTGCATGAGTTAACCTTTGGTTGCTGACCGAACAGGATTCTTGACAACGTGACTCATGTGTGGCGAGGGAAGGCTATTTCTTCTGGGTCAATATCCCGTGGAATGGCGTCGAGGAGCAGTTTTAGAACAAATATTAGATGCTTTGCTGTGTTATGTGAGCGCGGATATTTTTGTGCTTAATGGTGGAACAGCTACGCAGAATGGTAAAGTTCTTGCATGTAATTGCATGGTTGGTTTGCGTTTTGCATACCATGGTAAAAATGTGTTCGGCGGAACTGGGGTGTTTTATGGGCATGGACTTTGTTTAAGAGTGAAGTAGTTTATTGCGGTGTTACAAGTACATCCCATGGCGAAGAGGAATGTTTTGTTTTGTCACCTGTTGTGTAATAAGACGAATGGATGCAAGTTTGGGATTTCAGGATGTGGAGTCATAAGCGAGTGAGGGACAGATATACAACTTTGTGTTTGTATAGAATGGATTCCTAGATTGCTCAAAAGTGGTTTCTATAAGTGCTCAATGTGTTCATATTTGTTTCACCTTTGTTTGTTGTATTATGGGGGGGGGGGGTCTTTATCTCATAACTCTATTTGTTTATCAATATCATTCATCTTGTTTATTTTCTGTATTCGTATCTATGTATTATTTCTAGACTGAAGATGCCCCTTCAAACATTGAGTCCCATTTATTAGACTCCATATTCTAGTTGATTGAGATTCTTTAAGTTGGCTGGGTTAATTCTTGATCTTCGTTTTCTCTTCTTGAATGTATCTTCATATTAACTTGCATTTTTCTTGATGTGATGATTCCTTCCAATTCTGATGACGTGATGACTTCTTGATGCTTCTTGACGATTTTGATGGGATGAGATGAGTTGAGACGAGTTCGCCCTTGAAGTTGTTTTCTTTCCGTTTTCCTTGACAGCGGTTTTCTCTTGAGTCGTTTTTCTTGAGTTGTCCATAAAGCGTTTTCCGTTTTCTTCTGGGATTTTCTCCGTAAAAATTGTGGACTTTGGGGATCGATTGCGGGTCTTTTGAATCCAGAGGCTAGCGAAGTCCGTCTTGACTTGGTAATTTAATGGGCTATTTATATTCTCGCTTTGGAAGGAAGTTTTTCTTTATTCATCTTCGCATCCCTACAATATTATTGTGTTATCGGACATTTAGTCCGGTATCTGGTTTTATATAAGGCAAGTGGAGTGATTGTTAAAATAATGCAGGGATATCTGATGGGGGTTGTGGGTTGTCATAATGATAACGGAAGACTTTTGTAGGAGAGACAGTCATTAAGTTTCTGTGAAGCCAATGTTCGCGTCACACGAACTGCTTCTGTTTGTTGTGACTGTTAGGCGAGGATGATGATGTCATCGACATATTTGGAAATTGTTATTTTTAGATTTCGGGAAATAATTTTACGAAGGAAAACATTGAAGAGTTTGCGAGAGATTAAGGATCCTGCGCGAATCCATCGTATATGCGATGTGATTGGGGAAGATTGCCGTGGTTTGTGGTGAAATTGGCAACCAATTTTTTGTAGTTGATTTCAAGTGCGGTGTTTAGTAGTTTAGTGATGAAAATGTGTCTAGGTAGCGTGTGTAAGATTTTGCTTATGTCTACTTTTGCCGTTACTGAGATGCATGAGCGTGTGATTTGATTGAAGCCTCCTTGTATGAGCTGGGTAGTAACTGGCGAGTACAGTGGTTGTTGAGTGCAATGTGTTGAATCTGGTTAGATGGTATTAATTATGATTTTAAGGTTTATTTTATTGGTACTAAACCTTCCATAATATTATAGAGGGTACGGTCAGAATAGGGAGAGAGAGAAATATGATTTGGGGTGGTTTATTTGATTTGGTTTAATAATGGGTAATACGAGGGGCAGTCAATAAGTTTTGCGAATCGGTAGGACAAAACAGAGGAATGGGGATGGCTGTTTGTGGAGGTGTTAGGATATGTTATGACAAGTCAGGAAATGCAGCCTCACGCTCCTGCCTCGTCTATTTAAGAAGCAGTAGCTGATCGCAGATCGTCAGTCACAGATTTTTCACAATGGAGAAGGTTGAGCACCGCGCAGTGATAAAATCTTTGACCAAGGATGGCAAGAATGCCATAGAGATCCATGAACGCATGGTTGCAGTGTACACCGACACCTTTCCTTCCTATGCAGCCATTGGTTGCTGGAATAGGAAGTTCTGCCATGGTCGTGAGTCCCTTGAAGATGACCCCCGTTCAGGACGCCCGTTAGACGTGACCAACGAGGACAATGTGGCCCGTGTGGAGAGGATGATCCTCGAAAATCGACGGGTGAAGGTCGAAGAAATCGAGCGAGAATTTGGAATATCACATGGATGTGTTATCAACATCATCTACGACAATTTGGCCATGACCAAGGTCTCTGCCCTTTGGGTCCCTAGAAACCTCACACCCTATGATCTACTTCAACGTCGTCAAAGTCCACAAGGCCAGAGTTGCGGATTCGAGGAGCTCAACCATCCCCCCTACAGTCCAGATCTGGCCCCTAGCGACTACTTTTTATTCCGCCAGCTCAAGGCTGCAGTGCGTGGACGCTGGTTTGGGGACGATGAAGATGTCCAGTTCGCCGTCCAAGAGTAGATTGAACAGCAGTCGGGAGATTTCTGATTGTCGGGAATTCGAAGCCTCAGGGACAAGTGGCGCAAGTGCATTGAAGTCGAGGGTAGTTATATTGAAAAATAATAAAACACTTTTCCTCATATCTCGTTTCCTTATATCCAAATTGCAAAACTCATTGACCGCCCATCGTATGTGAGCAGATTTCCAGACATTTGTAATATAGTTATGAAAGAGAGAATGGTTGCAGATTTATGTGAGGGGATCGATGCCTTTTAAACCTAGATGTTTTAGGTAAATATTTTCTATTTTGTCAGAGCCAGGGGAGGGGGGGGGGGATTTTGCTGCCCCTATAACCTAGAGTACCATGTCTGCAGTGAATCTGCAGGTATAGCGCAGTATAATGCACGTGCGTGTTGGTGTTTGTTTGGTGCTCTCTGATACAGTTGATATATTCTGTTGCTAATCGTTGTGTAGTTTTATGTGGGCATTTGCTGTTTGTTGAAGTTGACCCTGTTTGAATTCGAGATACAGGGTCACCCCCCAAAAACGGGCTCCAACTTTCGATAGGCCTCATTTCTTCATTTTCTGCAAGGATTGAATGAAACTTTGGTGATAACTAGTTTACTTTGTTTAAAAACATCATATCAAACCTGAGAGTCTTTGTATTTTTTTTCTTTATTCTAGAGCACGTATTCGAGATGACCTCCATTTAGCTCTGTGCATTTCTTGAGGCGCAGCACAAAGTTGTCCATGACGTCTTTACAAACCGACCGACTAATAGCTCTGATCTCTCTAATGGCTTCCTTGAGTTCCATGATGGCCCTGGGTCTCCTTGCGTACAGTCTGTCTTTAAGTTAGCCCCAGAGAAAGAAATATGGGGGCTAAGGTCTGGGCTGTGAGGTGCCTACTCAAAATCAGTCTTGAGACTGATCACACGGTCACCAAAGTTCTCTTTCAGCCAATCTCGGGACAGGTTTGAGATGTGAGAGCTTGATCTATCTTGATGGAACCAGAACTTTCCCATAAGTGAGCGGAAACAGGGTCTAGAGCTCCCTCTTGAAGGTTTTGAGGACCTCAACATACCGCTCCTTGGTGACTGTCACTGTCGCGCCAGATTCCTCGATGAAGAATGGTCCTAAGATGCCTCTGGCTGAGATTGCAGTCCATAGCGTGCACTTAGGGGAGTGTAGGGGCTTGGTGGCTACCTCATTTGGTCCGAAGGTCCCCTAGAAGACATTTTTCTTCGAGTTTACTTTTGCTTCTAGATGGAAGTGAGCTTCATCTGAGGTCCAAAGGAAAGTCGGGGTCTCCTGAATCTTCTCCAGTATCTTGACTGCTATAGCCTTTCTCTGCTCCTTGTCTGAAGCTGTAAGGGTCTGCTTCGTCTGTATTCTGTATGGGTAGGCCTTTAAATCCATCACTAGCACTCTCCTGCAAGTCTCACGCGATAAACCGAGGGACTGACTTCGCTTGCGCACAGAGCGCTTGAGGTTCTTTACTGTCTCATAGCTCTCGAAGTGGTCCACCCATTCCTGAATTCTGCTCTTGGAGGCGGCTTTTTTTACATTCGAACTGATGCACGAAAGTGTCCTGCACTTTCTCGAACGAGCCTGTCTTGTAGTAATGTTTGACGCAGTATATTCTTTGCTGGAGCTCCCATTGAGATCTAGTTGCGTTCACAGGCGTTGCTTCTGTCATGTCCATCAAAATAATGGTGATTAGTGAATGAATGAAGGGTATATCATAAAAAGTGTGTGTAGGCCCGTTTTTTTGGGGGGAGGGGGCACCCTGCAGATGGCTTCCTTCGTATCCTATTTCCCGCTATTTGAGTTGGTACGTCTCCTGTTACCCGTGTCGTACTTTAAAGTTTCCATGAAGGCTTGCAGTGTCGCTCATCTTCAGGCGCGGATACAGGGGAGGGGGGGGGGGGGCTAGGGGGATGAAGCACCCCCAAATTTTAGAGCTGTTTACGTTTATATTTCTTTTTTAAGCCATACTTGTATCCTGCTATTCAGAAAGAGTTATGTAATAATATATAATATATATATATATAAAACGATTTTTTAAACCGTTGCGATCAAATGTATCATATATGATACATGTCTAAAATACAGTTAAATCTCCAAAATAAATATTGAATTCAGTATTATACCTTAGATGACGTCGAAAAACTATAATTCCTAATTTTCTGATGTGTGGAAAAAAATCTGATCTGAGAGTGTTAGTGCTCACTCCTTTACGAGATGCTGTTATTTACTATCGATGCTCTGTAAGATAACCATTATTGATGTTCAATGCCCTTTTCTAAGATTATTCAAAGGGAGGAATTCAAGTTAGCCCCCTCTCCCATTTTTATCCTGGATCCGCCACTGCTCATCTTGTTGTTGGATCAGTGCTTGACTGTTGCCTAGTATGTTTTTTGTTATTTTAGGTTCGTCCTTGTTTTCTTATTTTGTCCTAGGTTTGGGAAACGTTCTGTTTTATTTTGGGCGTGAAGTTTGGGTCATTATGCGTTATGTTTGTTGTTTATTGTTGAAAGTATGTTGGCAAAGTATTAGTTCACTAAACTGGGTGTCTAGGCAGCTTTAGAACTTGTGTTCAATATACTTGACTAAGGGTTCCAAGATTTCTTTGTTGTACTTTGAGTGCGAAGGGAGCGGACGGACTTCTCAAGAAAAATGTGTATCATTGTATGATGATTAGTAGATGAGCAAGGGATAGGGTAATACAACATTTCAAGGTTGTTTTGGTGGTTAAGTTTAGCGAACAGAGTATGATGTCCCAGGAGTGCCTTGAGAGTAAAGGTTCAAGTGTTTGCTTTTTTTTTGGGGGGGGGGGAGTAATGAAGTTCAGGATGTACTCGTCTTAGGTGCTTTTAGATGCTGCCCGCTCTAGGGTCTCTGTCTGGCGATTCTACTCAAGCTGGGCTGTGGAGTTGGGCTGAAGTGCGTTTAGTGTAGTATCGTTCTAATGTGAGCCTGAATTTTGTTTCATACATATTATATGTTGGGGTTGATAAGGAATTCTTTGAGAATCATGTATTCATTCGCGTGTATTGGTTATATTTAGTTGTAAGATATTGAGTGTGTGGTTTCGGTAGTGATCTTGAGGGTTTGTGGGGGGTTAGCGGTGGAAGCTGAGGGATATTTGGAGGGCATTGTGGGACTCGTGTGTGTGGAGTGTAGCGTGGGATAGGATGAGTGTTGGTAGGGGAGGAATGAATATGCATTGTACGGTCGTTGCGTAAGTCGGTTTGTAAGGGAAGTGCGTCTAGATGAGTTGGTGTGTAAGAATGAGTGCGTTTTGCATGCGGCACAGATAAATTGAGTGGTAATTCTAGTACCGGAAAATAGCACAACGTGTTGTGTGGTAGGACCATCTTTTGTGCACACTGGATTGCAGTTTGGCCTCCTTTACAGGGCTAACTGCAGAAAAGGAGCGGATGTGTGTGGGCAAACTCCAGAAAGGGGGGGGGGGACGCTAACGTGAAAAAAGGTGTGGATGGGCGGGGGCAAACTGCAGAAAAGTGGTGTGTGTGATGGGGCCAGCTTTGACTCATGCGCTTGTTATGGGGGATAAAGGATGGGGGAGTGTGGGAGTGATTGGATGTGGATAGTCCCCCTCCCGGGCGGTTGCCCTCGGGCCCCTCCCTTGAGGCATTCCTCAGAGACTGGGAAGGAGGAGGGGCTTCGGTCGGAGGAGGAGGGGAGGGGGGCTATTGTTGTGATGAGAGTTTTTAACCCATTTCATTTTTCATCTTCTTACATTCAACCTATTCATTTCCTCCTATCCACATGATAAAACCCCATTTAATTCACCCAATTGTCTTCCAATTCACATATTGAACCCATTTAAGTTCCATATCACATACTGAACTCATTTAATTGTCAAAATTCCCATACTGAACCCATTTAATTCTCCCAATTCACAGATCGAACCCATTTAAGTCTTCCAATTCACAGATCGAACCCATGTAATTCTTCCAATTCACATATTAAATCCAATTCTCAAAATTTCCATAATGAATCTATTTAATTCTCCCAATTCACATAGTGAACACATTTAAGTCTTCAAATTAACATACTGAACCCATTTAATTCTCAAAATTCCCATAATGAACCGATTTAATTCTCGCAATTCACATACGGAATCCATTTAAGTCTTCCAATTAACTTACTGAACCCATTTAATTCTCCCGATTCCTATACTGAACTCATTTAATTTTTCATTTTCCCACAATGAACCCATTTAGTTGTCCCAATTTCCATAATGAACCCATTTATTTATCTCCATTCACATACTGAACGTATTTAATTTTTCAAATTCCCATATTGAACCCATTTATCTGTGCCCATTCCATAAAGAACTCATTTAATTCTACCAATTCCTATACTGAACTCATTTAATGCTTCCCATTCTCATACTAAACCCGTTTTATTTTTCCGATTCCTATACTGAACCCATTTAATTTTTCCAATTCCAATACTGAACCGATTTAATTTTTCCAATTCCAATACTGAACCTATTTAATTTTTCTACTTCAATAATGAACCCATTTAATTAACCCCATTCCCATACTGAACTCATTGAATTATCCCTATTCCCATATTGAACCCAGCCCATTCCTTAACTCCTGAACATATGATAATTTAGAACCTCATATCTAATTTATTTCCATTTAGAACTGAGCCCACAGTGCCTCTGTCCCTCGGCATAGACCACACCGGATTACCATTCTATTTTTGTCGCCCTCGTTTGTTTGGTTTTTGTTTGTTGTTTTTTTTGGTTTGGGGTCGGGGTTTTTTATGTATCCTAGCATTAGGCTATAAGATAATTACGGCGACTTATGCCCTAGTAAGCAGTCGCCAGATGGAGAGTAAAAAAATTCTTGGCCACTTTCAGGGTTCTCTTGTCCAGGTCCAGGCGGGGTTCCAAGAGTCGGGCTTACTTAGAGGAATTTAAATCACACCTTTGCCGAGTCGCTCTGAGTCACTGAGTCATTCTGCTCACCCAAAATGAGTAATTTTTAAACACCTGTAGGTTTTTCCTTCACTCCAAAAGCCCCTTCCTTTTCCCCTTGAGTACCACCTTAGCCATCGTAAGTGAATGGGTATCCAGGGCATCGAGGGGTTGGATTCCCATGCCTAGGTACAGGGTTCGAGTCCTGATGAGAGGGGGTACAAAATAATTTTTTGCACTCGTAGGAAGCTATCGTCACTCATAGCCAATCACAACACCGTTGTCTCTTCTTTCCTCCTTAATTCACACACACAACACACCTGGCGAAGGTGGTTTAATATCCACACAAACCTGACGCGGATCGGGTGGCAAAACACTTAACCTTCCACTCAGAACGTGTCCCCCCCGTCCCCCGGTGCCAACGGGCTTGCGGCCCAGGGAAAGACCAGGGTCGAATCCTGTCGATTCTTAGGCTCCTCTGCATTTCAGGAAGAGTCTGAAGGCGTGCCGAGAGCGGATAACGAGTGGGGAGATGGTCGTGTTCGGTAGGCGCTGCCCCACACCTACTGCCTACCCAATGCCCAACGCGACTTCGTTTCCAGCAAGACTCATGGGGTTATTTTAATCCGCCGAGAGAAATGGTCATAATTAGGATTATAATCGTTTGTAATCAGGAAGATTCAGGAGCCCGGGACAAACGCCCCGAGGGACCAATAAAATATAGTAGCATTTTTGCATTAATTTGAAGCCTTTCGATTTAACGGGACAACTAGGTCCAATATTTCAGGGATAGATGGCGGTAATTTTGTCCAGTTTACCGAGCCAAGTATTTTCTATTTTGATGACCATATGGAGCTAATTGGGGCAGGCGGCTGTGCCCATCCCGCCGAACTGCTGAGCTCCCTATCCTTTATGTCCCTATCCCTAATACTCCTCCCCCCCAATCGTGCGGTGCCCCAAATAGGCAAAGGAAAGTAAAATGTGGATAAAAAGGAATAAGAGAAAAATAAAGAATAGTCTAATACCGACTCAATGCCAGGGGGGGTGGGGAGGTATTATTAATCTATATGGAGAAAATGCACCCACAAATATTATTGGGGTTTGCAGGCATCATCGCCCCCCCCCATCGGTGATAGAGGACCTACCGTTTAACAAGGTATCCGAAGCACCTGACGCGGGACGCCCATCCGACCACTCAGCATAGACAATGTAGCTTCAAACCAGGAAAATGGCGATGCTCCTGTTGAATGAAGTTAAGCCACGTTTAGTCTGGTTAGTCACCGGATAGAGCCCCGATTCGGGTTTTCTCCACTGTAGGGACAGGGGTTCGGACCCCCACGTTAAACTCCACTGAGATATGGACGGTGCGATCGGCCCTGCAATGTGACCTCAGGTGTTGGAAGGGCAAGTATGCTGCAGCTAACATCTCGATGAGTGCGTGTCCTACTGTCCCCCAAACTCACATCTGTATATCGGTGTTTTTTCCACACGATTTAACTTTCTGGCAAAGTTTTTGGCGTAAATGCTCCCGTTATTCACCGAACATGTTTACTACATGTTAAGATTTCACACAGTCGCACATGAGTCACAATTATGAAAAACAAAGCAAGATAAAAGGAAAGCAGATTCCAAAACGCTTTCAGCTTTATTTCCTTGAGGAGGTCTTTGTAAATAAAGACGAAAAAAGCTCGGAATTTGCTTTACTCTTTTCATCGCATGTCTTTCATGTTTCAGATACACCACATACCATGTCTAGCCTGGTATCGAGGGTTCGTATGGTATTCATAAAATGTTAAAGCGAAAAAGGTGAGGAAGGAGGAGGAAGGGGTAAGAGAGGCACGTGAAGTTACCCTTGTTCTGTAAAGGAGAATCCTAGAGGGGCAGGAAAATGAGCGCCGACCTCATTGAGGGAAAGAAAGATGGTGATGATGACGAGTACATTTTCACTGCTTACACATCCGCAACGAGTTCAAGGTCCTCCTTTTGACCTGGAATGCAATAGCACAACCTTACCTGGGAAGCTTCAACATGTTTCCACAGGAGATAAAAAGCAACTATGAAAAATATTGATTACCTGTGGACAAGAAAACTACGAGGGCAATAAATTATTACGTAGAGGCAAGAAGAATACGAGGGTAACAGAAGATTACTTGAAGAAAAGAAGACTACGAGGGTTACTAATGATTACCAGGAAACAAGAAGACTACGACGGCAACTAATGATTAGCTGGAGACAGGAGGACTTTGAAGGTTACGAATGATTAGCTGGAGAGAAGAAGACTACGAGGGAAACTAATGTTTAGCTGGAAACAATAAGGGTACGACAGCAACTCATGATTAACTGGAGACAAGAAGACTAAGAGATCAACTAATGATTAACTGGAGATAAAAAGAGTACGGCGGCAACTAATGATTAACTGGAGATAAAAAGAGTACGGCGGCAACTAATGATTAACTGGAGAAAAGAAGACTATGAAGGTAATTAATGAAAAACTGGAGATAAGAAGACTACGGCGGCAACTAATGATTAGCTGGAGAAAAGAAGACTACGACGGCAACTAATGATTAACTGGAGAGATAAAGACTACGAGGAAAACTATTGATTAACTGGAGTCAAGAAGACTAAGACGGGAACTAATGATTAACTGGAGAAAAGAAGACTACGACGGCAACTAATGATTAACTGGAGAGATAAAGACTACGAGGAAAACTATTGATTAACTGGAGTCAAGAAGACTAAGACGGGAACTAATGATTAACTGGAGACAAGAAAACTAGAACTGCAACTAATGATTAATTGGACGCAAGAAGACTAAGGTGGCAACTAATGATTAACTGGATACAAGAGACTACGAGGGAAACTAATGATTCCTTTGACAAAATAAATATGAAGACAAATAATGATTACCTCGAGACAAGAAGCCTACGAGAGCGACTAAAGATTACCTGTAGACAGGAGACTGAGAGTAGAATTAATGATTACCTGGAAACAAGAAGACTAAAAGAGTAACTAATGATTACCTGGATACAAAAAGACTACGAAGGTAAATAATAATTACATTGGAGACAAGAAGATTATGAGGGTAACTAATGATTAGCCGGAAACAATAATACTACGATGGCAACTAATGATCACTTGGTGACAAGGAGAGTACGAAGGCAACGAATGATGACCTGTAGACAGGAAGACTAACAGAGTACCTAATGGTTACCTGGGACAATAAGACTACGAGTGCAACTAAAGATTACCTTGAGAGAAGGAAAATACGAGAGCAACTAAAGATTAGCTGGAGACTATACGACCACGAGGGCAACTAATGATTAACTGGAGACAAGCAAATTACGACGGCTACTAATGATTAACTGGAGACAAGAAGACTATGAGCACTACAAGTGATTAACTTGATCTAATGAGTAACTGGAGACAAGAAAACTAAAACGGCAAAAAATGATTAACTGGAGACAAGAAGAGAGGAGAAGAAAAGAGGGCAACGAATGGTTAACTGAAAACAATAAGACTACGAGGGGAATTAATGATTAGCTGGATACAGGAAGACTCTGATAGTTACTATTTATTACATTACGTGGAGAAAATAAGACTACTGCGGCAACTAATGATAAATTGGAGAAAATAACACTACGAAGACACTTAAAAATGATTAACTTTAGACAAGAAGACTAAGACGGAAAGTAATGATTACCTGGATACACTAGACTACGAAGGCAACAAATGATTACGGTGATAAGAAAACTACGAGGGCAACTAATGATTACCTGGATACAAGAAGACTACGAGGGCAACTAATGATTGCCTGGAGACAAAAAAAGTACCAGGGCAACCAATGATTACCTAGAAACAATAAGAATACGATGGCAACCAATGATTACCTCGAGACAAGAAGGCTATGATAGCAACCAATGAGTACCTGGATACAAGAAGATTACAACGGCAACCAATGATTACTTAGAGATAGGAAGACTACGATGGCAACCAATGATTACCTGGAGACAAGAAGCCTACGATGTCAACCGATGATTACCTGGAGACAATAAGACTACGATGGAAACCAATGATTACCTGGATACAATAATACGATGACAACCAATGATTACCTGGAAACAAGAAGGTTACGATGGCAACTAATGATTATCAGGAGACAAGTAGCCTACGATGGCAACCAATGTTTACCTGGATGGGATCTAGACTACAATAGCAACTAATGATTACCTGGATAAAATGAAGACTACGATGGCAACTAATGTTCACCTGGGGATAAGAAGCCTACGATCGCAACCAATGATTACCTTGAAAGAATAAGAGTACGATAAGAACCCAAGATTATCTGGAGACAAGAAGCCTAAGAGCGCAACCTGTGATTACCTCATACATGAAGACTACGATGGCAACCAATAATTAACTGGAGACATGAAGACTACGAGGGCAATCAATGATAACCTGGATACAAGACTACGATCGCAACCAAAGATTACCTGGAGACAAGACTACGATTGCAACTAATTATATCCTGGAGACAAGAAGACTACGATGGCTAACAATGATTACCTGGAAAGAAGAAGAATAGGATGGCACCTAATGATTACTGGAGACATGAAGAATAGAATGACAAAATTATTACGCTGGCAAGCAAAGATTACCTGGAGACAAGAATACTACGCTGGCAACCAATGATTACCTAGAGACAAAAAAACGATGGGACCAACGATTACCTGGATAAAATAAGTATACGATGGCAACTAAGGATTACATGGAGGGAATCAAACCTACGATGGCAACCAATGGATACCTCGGGTCAAGAATACTGCAATAAAAACCAATGATTAGCCGGAGACAAGTATCCTACCGTGGCAACCAATGATTATCTGGAGACTAAAAGACTATGATAGCAACCAATGATTACCTGGATACAAGAAGACTACGATGGTAATAATGATTTCCTGGGTGGAAGAGGACTATGAGGGTAACCTGTGATTATCTTGAGACATGAAGACGACGGTGGCAACCACTAATTGATTGGAGACATGAAGCCTACGAGGGGAATCAATGATAACTTAAATATAAGACTACGAACGCACCCAATGATTACCTGGAGACAAGAATACAATTGCAACCAATGATTACCTGGAGACAATAATACAATGGGAACCAAAGACTACCTGGAGAAAAGAAGACCTTGATGGCAACTAATGATTACCTGGATGGGATGAAGACTACGATGACAACTAATGTTTACCTCGGAAAAAGAAGGCTCGGATGACAACCAATGATTACCTGGAGACAAGAAGACTACGATGGCAACCAATGACTACCTGTAGGGGATGAAGACTACTATGGTAAACAATGATTACCTGGAGGGGATAAAGATGACGATGGCAATTAATGATTACCTGGGGACAAGTAGCCTACGATGACAACCAATGATTACCTGGGAACAAGAAGCCTACGATGGCAACGAATGATTATCTGGAGGAAAGAAGCCTACGATGGCCACCAATTATTACCTGGAGACAAGAAGACTACGATGGCAACCAATGATTACCTGGGAACAAGAAGACTACGATGGCAACTAATTTCTGCCTGGAGAGATGAAGACTACGATGGCAACCAATGATTTCCTGGATGGGATGTAGCCTACGATGGCAACTAATGATTATCTAGAGGAAAGATTACTACGATAGCACCCAATGAATACCTGAAGACAGGAAGATTACGATAACAACCAATGATATCCTGAAAACAAGAAGACTACGAGGCATACCAATGATTACCTACATAGAAGTAGACTACGATGGCTACCAATGATTACCTGGAAACAAGAAGACTACGATGGCAGCCACTGGAGACAAAGAATACTACTAGCGGAACCAATCATTACCTGGAGACAAGTAGACTACGAGGGCACCTAATGACTTTCTGGAGACAAGAAGACTACGATAGCAACCAATGAGTACCTGGAGACAAAAAGACTACAATGGCAACAAATAATTTCCTGGAGACAAGACTAAGATGGTAACCAATGATTACATGGAAAGAAGAAGACTACGATGGCAGTAATGATTACCTGGACACAAAACTACGAGGGCAACCAATGATTACATGGAGACTAGAAGATTACAATGGCAACTAATGCTCTAATGGAGACAAGAAGAAAACTATGGAAACTATTGATTACTTTGAGACAAGAAGAATACGAGGGCAACCAATGTTTACCCTGTAACAAGAATAAAGAAGACTACGATGACAATCAATGATTGCCTGAGACAAGAAGACTACGAAGGCAACACATGATTACCTGGAGACTAGAAAACTACGATTGGAGCCAATGCTCTCATGGAGACAAGAAGACCATGATGGAAACTCCTGATTACCTGGAGACAAGAACACTACGAGGGGGCAACCACTGATTACCTGGAGACAAGAATAAAAAGACTGATCTACCCCGCAATGGTGTCCCAAGCGGCTAATAAACCCTCGATGCAAAGGCACCAACGTATCCAGAACACTGCCTCTCTGCTTATCAACAAAGTAAGAAGGCGTGACCGAATCAGGCAAAGCTTCCTGCATCAGAGGAAATGCTGGGAGCCCATCAATGTCGTCACCCAGAAACTGGGCAAAAAGATCTGGTCCACTCTAACGGATGATGTCATTCCAGAACTCCAGGGAGCAGGCGGCAGGTTGAATATACCCGCGTGGCTACGTGAGAAAGCCTCACGCAGAAGCCGGTTCCCTAGCACAAAACTGTGTACACGAAATAATATCACTCCAATATACACATAAAAAGCATAACAACACATCACATCTAGTTCCATACAGATACTCACGAAAAATGAGACAACAGACAACACTAAAATAGCATTGTCGGCAAGAAAAGCTATTTTCTGGCTTGAATGCTATGAACAACACTATTACACTAAAAGTAAAAAGACAGAGAAGAAGAAACAAAAGACAATAAGAAGAACACTACAAACACATGAAGACAAAAAACACACAAAATAACAACGCAAATAAAGGAAAAAAGAAACCATAAAATAAAGTGATGCCCTCCCTACTAGGGCAACCCCCCCCCCATCTTTAATTTTTTTACCCACTATATCTTCCACTATACCATCTCTCTTCGAAAATTGAGTACATCATCATCATCCCGCTTTGACAGCATTTTTTTTTCGGAATTTACAAAAGTGAATTTTTAGCGAGGAAAAGTGAAGAGAGTGATTTCGCCTTGTTGATATAAGCACGATCGTTTGTTCGTTCATAAGTGGACCACTGGCCTTCTTCGTTTTACGACGGTACGGGACGAATCTTCACTCCTACGTGGAAATTATTTTTGAGGTAAAGTGGTAATTTTCTTGTACTTGGACATCGACCCTCTGATCTTCCCCACCTCTTTCTCCCTCACCACTTTTCTACACAAGTGCTTTCCCTGTTTTTTCCCATGTGTTGTAACCATCCAGTGAGCGTTGGGATGTGCAAAAAATGAAGGACACCCTTCGAATTACTCTTCGGGTCCTCTCAGGGGGCCCGAAACCTGATAGAGGAAAGGTCTTTGAACAGATTTACAGGGACATTAAAATTGCATTGGTATGACTTATTGACATGCAAAATGGTTACTCTGCCATTTGTGCGAGTGAGGCTGACTGTGAAGCCTTAACCTCAAGCAAGGCAGTTGAATGCCTAAAGACTATAAACCTGAAACCCCACACACCACCACAAATTAAAACGCACCGTAGTGTCATCTGCAGGCGACTCGACTCTTGGGTCGGGAGCCACTCGGCAGAGGACATTAAAGACGAACTGGAAAGGAACCACCCTTGGGCGAAAGTTGCAGAGGTTGTAAAATTTAAAACCTACACGCACGTCTTCAAGGTTGTGTTCGAGGATACGGAAATGGCACAAAAGGCTAAGGATCTCGGTTTACTGTTATTTAGTGTGAGAGTCTGCCCAGAGCAGATTGAAAGGGAGGAATTTGTCGACTTGCAAATGTGCTTTCGGTGCTACAAGTACGGCAAACACACCACTTCAAGCTGCCCTGAGAATAAAGACCTGACTCTTTGCTCTATTTGTGCAGGTCGCAACCATTTTTGGCGCGACTGCAAAAGTACCTCCCCGAAATGTTTAAACTGTGAAGGCCCCCACCGGACTATGGCCATGGCATGCCCGATCAAAAAATCGGAAATCCTAAAACAAACACAGCTACGACGCGACGGCGGAGGAAAAGAAGGTAAATTCGACCTACGCCAAAGTTGCCAAAGCAGCTATTGCCGAGACGAACAACCAGAAAACTTATCTCCATATCGAAAACGAGTACTCCACAAAAATTATGTGCTGCATTTACTATGCACACATAGCCAACATAACTCGCCCTGGAACATTCGCATCGTAACCGAGGTCAACCGTATGCTCGTAAAGAACGGCTTACAGGAGATGTGGTTCCCCGACAACCCTCCGTCAGAGGAGGTTATGCGCATAAGCGTAGCCCCTCAGTGCCCAGAACCGTGCCAAAAGGTACCCACCCCCCAAAACACAGCCACCACACGCGACCCACGCCTAAACAAAAATAAGCATACTCCCCAAACAGATAAACCAGCGCCACTTACCCCCAAAAGAATTGACACGAATACACCCAAAACTCACACCAAGTCACCGAACAAGGAAGCAGTGCGACCAAAAGAAACCAGGTCTCCAAGGTCAAGGAAAATTTCAAAGACACGTGGTCCCAGGTCAACCTCCTCATCTCGAGGCAGAGAGACCCAATTGAAATACCATTCGAGAGGTTTAATCTGAAATTATATGCCCCCGAATCGGCCCCCTTCCCAACCGAAATCGAGTCCCACGAAGTATCTGAGGGTCTTAGGACCGGAAGATACAAGTGGGAATGCTCTGATGAGGTTCCCGAACGGCAAGTTGAGGAGGCTCTCTCACGAAACATGGTTAAATTGACCACCGACTGCTTTCATACAATCACGGACACTGAATTCAGGAAAAAACGAAACGGCAGGGAGCGCACCCCACCCAGTACACCACATGGGGCTAAAGTGGACCGCGAATAAGCGTCCACTTTAATCCCACACATAAAAAGACTCAAACGTTACACAAAATGACTGACGGACTAACGATAATATAGATGAATGCCGATGGATTGGACGGAAAAGGTTCCATCTATGGTAACATCTTGCGACAGAATGACCCTGACATAATACTTATTAACGAACACGAAATGACCGCTCATAGAGAGATTAAAATATTTCAATACGACGTCATTAGTAAAAATCACAGCCAGGAACGGTATGACGGCTGCGCAATAGCCGTCAAAAAAAGGTATAAAATATAAAAGACTACCCGACTTAGATGAATCTTACCTTGCCATTGAGGTAAACACTACCCTGGGGGTCTGGTCGTGGCCACGGGGTACCAACCCCCAAGACGCGGCTATGCACCCTTGCACAACCTTCTACAGATCTTCAGCCATAAGAGAAACGTAATTTTTGCTGGAGATCTGAATGCAAGATGTGCAGCATCAGGGTATACCTCCTACAACAATGCAGGTAGAAACATCGAAGTATTACTAGACAGACAATACTTGAGAAGGATCGGACCAGAATTCCCGACATACATTACAGGAAATGCAGCAACGAAACCTGATATTGTTTTATCAAGTATCAGGTTTCCGTACAACTACTACATTGAACCAGGCCCCATTATTCCGAGCGACCAGCAGGCTATTAAAATCACAATTGGCGTAAATCCCATTCAAGTTGCAATCCCAGAACGCAAAAGCTATAAGCAGGCGAACTGGGAAAGCTACCGAAATTATCTTCTAAATTATATCCCTGACGCTTTACTCGATGCCAATTTAGAAGAGACCTCCTAATAAAAGCCAATGAGAATAGTGTTCCCCATATTAAATATAAAACCCTTCCAGCTCCCTATTGGACCAATCCCATGAAAGCCCTGGCCCAGGAATATAAGGACCTGTCCAATGTAGTAGCGCTGACAGGCCCCAACCACAATGCCCACAGAAGACTAAGAGAAATTAAAGACGAACTCCAGACACTAATCATGGACCAACAGACACTCACATGGGACAGACTAATAGAAAGACTCGACATTGAAAGGGACGCACACACCTTCTGGCAAACCGTCAAACGGTTAAAAGGAAAAGCTCCCCCCAAAAGAACAACGCTCATAAACGACGGTATAGAAATCGACCAGCCTGAAGAGATTGAGGAAATTTTTAGGATTTTCTGGTCCTCAATCTTTACAATCACCCCAGAAGAAAATGACAACTATGACCTCGAATTCGAGACTGACATGATCGAACAACTGAACACACAAATACACAGAACCTCCCCTCATCATTGTGTATCGCAGGAAAGAGTGATGGAGGGCTATGGGAGTAAAATAACTGCCCAAGAGCTCTTCTTTGCACTAAAATCCTTTCGTCAAAGAGCACCGGGTACCACGGGACTGACCAGGGAAAATTTCATCAAGGACCCGCCTAATGTTCGGGGGGGCTTATTAACATCATGAATGCCGCTCTGAACACGGGCTACTTTCCCGATCAGTGGAAGGTGGCCAAAATGATCTTTATTCTCAAATCAGGAAAGCCCCCGGACTGCCCTGACAGCTTTCGGCCGATATCTCTCTTAGAATTTGCTGGCAAAGTCTTTGAGAAGATATTAGCCAACAGAGTCAACTCTTTTCTCGACGAAGCCAACCTGCATAACGAGCAACAGCACGGCTTCAGAAGGAAAAGAGGGACTTATACGGCTCTAGCCGTTATCACAGAAAAGCTCGCCAAGATCAAGGCAGACAAAGGCATGCTGACCTGGTGCTCCGAGATGTCAAGAAAGCTTTTGATAAAGTTTGGAAGAGAAGCCTACAATTTAAGATCCTTCAAATAGGCCTCGACCCCATCCTTGAAAGGATACTTTGCGATTACATAATGAAGAGGAGAGCATACATACACATCAGAGGATACAAAGGCCCCGAATTCGAGCTCGAATCAGGGGTCCCACAAGGGGGCTGTCTCAGTCCCCTTTTATACAACATATACACACGCGACCTACCACAACCTCTTTCCGAAGGTACGATATACGTTCAGTTTGCTGAGAGGAAATAGAAGATATCGACCAATGCCCAATAATTCAAAATAATTCCCATGTTTCGCAAGACCTTCAATGATATACGGGTAGAAGGGGAGATGATCCCCTACTGCCTGGAAGGGACGGTTTTAGGGCTCAAAATCACCACAGGAAGCTACAAGTGTCATATCGGGCGGACAGTCGCGAATAGCAAGAGAGATTTGAGGGAGTTTTATAAGTTCATTGACCTAACTCGCTCAAATAAACTCAAGATATTCAATGCGTGCATTCGCTCGAGACTCTTGCACCCCCCGGTGCCGTTGAATGCGTGCGCCAGGACCAACATTGTGAAACTACAAACCATCCAGAATAAGGCGGTTTTACTCATTACAAACACCCGAAGAAAAGAACACAAAAAAACAGAGGGAGCTCCACGACTCGGTTGGATTATCTCCGATCAACGTGGCGCTTCACGAGAGAGCTAAGAGGATATGGCAAGCCATTGGTGCACGCTTGACCCCTGAATTCTCTCGTACACACCTAGACATCGAAGCCGACAGACAAAAGACCTTTTAAAAGTAGTAAATTACAGTCTGACAGTGACGTGACTCCCCAATATACAATACGTAATCGACAATAGACGAGACTCAACCAGTGTAATGCGCAAGTTTTTTAATTAAAAATTTAACTTCCCTATAAAAAACAAAATTCACTCAAATAATAATAATTATTGTTTAAAATCAACCTATCTTTTTAGGAAAATACAAATTTTTTCAAAGACCCAAAGCGGGACTTAAAAAACCCGGCTCAAATAAAGGCTTGAATGCCACAAATAAAATCATCATCAAGATGAAAACCCGTAATTAAATTAACATAGTTAATTTGATTAAATAAACTATAAAATTTATAGTTTATAAATAAAAACCAAGCAAACTACACAAACAGAGCTACCCTTTCACCAGGGATCTTTTATTCTGTCTTCTACACATCATCTATTCTTTAAACTCACTCCTTAACCACTTTACTCTCTTACTATTTTCTCTCTAATTCTACCTCAATTTCATCTCTTATTATGTCCAATGTTCAATGCCCCACAAAATATTCTGTATAGCATAAAATAACTATTTAATCCCTATCTAAACATAGGCGCCTTCCGTGAGAAGTTCAAATTAGCAAGGATGGTATTCCTACCGAAACCGGGCAAACCAGAAAACCTGGTCTGTAGTTACAGGCCAATATCCTTGCTGAATTTCCAGGGGAATGCCTTTGAAAAAATAATAAATGAAAGTTTACACACCTTCCTCGAAGACAACCAAAAACACAACAAACAACAGTTCTGCTTCAGGAAGGGAAGAGACTCCACAATGTCTCGAGCCATAATCACAGAAAAAAATAGCTCAATCCACGGTCAAAAAACAATACGTCGATGTAGTTCTTCGCGACGTAGAAAAGACCTTCAACAAAGTATGGGTCGAAGGACTAAAATATAAACTCCTACAGCTCAACCTCGGCGTAAAAATGGAGAGAATCATAGCGGACTATGTATCGAATAGAAAGGCACGAATAAGCATTGAAGAACAAGAAGGCCCCACTTTCGACTTACAAACAGGAGTCCCTCAAGGGGGGTGCCTAAGCCCCACCTTGTATTTCATATTTACCGCCAACCTACCTGCCCCAATCTCACCTAACAGTATAAATATACAATATGCAAACGATATAAGCCAAATAATTCTGACCAACCATGCAAACCCAAGATGGCAGGCTCGTATTACAGCACGAGAAATAAAAAAACATAAACGCTTATGAAAAACGTTGAAAAATTAAAACAAACATCAACAAATTCAAAATAATTCCTCTACAAAGATTAAAAAAGACACAAATAATCATAGAAGGTACAGAGTACGAATATTCAAATGAGGGGAAAGTACTGGGCCTACAGTTGGAAAGTCGTGGATACTGTAGCTAAGTGAAATCCAGGATTGCCTCAGCGAAATCAGGCTTAAGACTGCTCTACACCCTAGGGAACCTGAGGCAAAAAAAGAAAAGAACACTGTGCAAAGCGTTCGTCGAGTCGGTTCTGGTGTATCCACCGATCCCTCTGCACGTCACTTTAAAATCTAATAAGAAAAAAATACAGAACAGAGAATACAAAATAAACAAGCATAGCCTATCACTAACACTAGAAGAAAAGAGAGGACGAAAATACGAGACATATTAGAAATAGCCGAAATTCAACCCATAAATAAGACGCTAGAGCAAATAAAATATGGACAAAGATAGATGAAAAGCTCATAGAAATGAAAGACGAACTTAGAATACCGGAAGCAAACCGAAACCGAATAAAGAAAGCTTTCCCGAGTAGTAGGTTCCGCCTACAGCGAGAATAACAACCAATATACACTTGAATAGAAGCAAACTTAACCCAAGGAAAACAAGAATCACAAAGGCATGAATGCCAGAATTTAAGTAAGAGAAAATAAAAGAAATACAAAAAATAATTAGAGGAAACGCTACCCGCAAGGGTACCTAAACGAAAAAACTCAGTCGCAGAAACAGAGTATAAAAGAAAAAAGACTTAGAACAAACTAAAATAAATAAATTAGAAGAAACATTAAGAAAGATATTAATATTGAAGAATATAACTAAATAAAGAAGAATAGCCAGTATCCTGGCAATTAATAATATTCCTACTCACTCGCTCATTCACTCACATTCCCCCCCCAAAAAAAAATATATATATATATATATATATAAATATCTCTCATGCTATCTACTCTATTTCCCTGCTTCTCTCACCTATACATTTTCCAAATTTTTAGACTTTGAAGAAATCTACAAGAAAATTAAGCTCAGCGAATTTACAGCCGGCAAAGGAGGAAAAGGCGAGGAATAGTCAGCTCAAGAAAACACCATCGATTTTTACCTTTTCCCCGAGGGGACTTCTAGAACAAGATCTATTTTGTACGTAGCCACGTATTGCCAACCCATGATATAGTACTGCATACTGAAGAGTTTACTTTCCTATTTACGAAAGAGAAATACTAAAAAGTGCTTCATTGTGTGAACCGTTTAAAATTTTCGAACGAATGTTTACTAGGTTCGACCTCCACATAGACTACGATGGCAATCGATCTCCGTCCAAGAATTTTAAACGACATCGCTGATCCGGAATACAGGGAGTTCTTCACAATTAACCAAAACTCTGCACTAAATCGTTAATTAACGAAGTTAACATTTTCGTTAACGATTTAACTTTTAAGTTAAATTTAAAAATCATTATCAGACTAATTAATTTCCGTTACATTTATCTTTCGTTAACTCAAGTTCGCTAACCCCCAAAGTTCATAAAAACCGGTAAACGTTTGAAAGTTTCTATTATTTTCAGATTTTAAATACAGATGTAGAGTCTTAGCATATTTAATAATGTATGCGTCATTCTTTCAACCCCGATATAAAGCCACTTCTCACTAACTCTGTAATTTAAAAAGTTGATTGTTTGAGTATTTGAATAATAATTTCATATTAGTTTGGTTATGACTTATGTTTTTTGAATCAAAATTATTTATAATAATTCTTTTATATCACAAAACAAAATGGTGAATTTCAGAAATAAATATAAGTATCGAAATTTTGTGAATTTAAAAACCCAAAGAATTACAAAAGTTCAGAAAATTTATTTTTATATATCTTCTTCTATAGATTTATATTTTAGTAACGTGATATTTTGAAAGGGGAGAAACTCAGTTTAAAGTTCCTTTTTAAAATTATTATAATTGGCGAAGTTCAGATTATTTATAAAAGTTTAACCATGGATGCTTTTTATTAGATTTTAAATTTTAATCTTATTAGCGAAACCATTGCCTGGTATTATTATGAATAACTTTTCAATCAAACTTCGAATTGTGAGTTCAAAATGATATTATATGTATTACATATTTAAGCAATTATTTTCTATTAATAAACCAGTCAATGGCTTCACCGCTCTCCCCCCTAACAGGGAAGCTTGCGCTCTGCTACTAAGATTAAAATTTAAAATCTAAAAAAAACAGCCATGGTTAATTTTTTATAAATTTTCTGAACTTCACCAATTATAATAATTTATAAAGGAACTCTAAACTAAATTTCCACCCTTTCAAAATATCTCGTTGCTACAATATAGTGTCGTGGTATACGGCCGAGTATGTATATACGTTTGTTCCATACATGAGTAACTCCGTTCATTTTTTCTCTAAGAGTGCTCTACTACTATTTATCTTTTGATTTGATTCTTTAACCATGGAGGATTCGCAATATTATATATCTATTATCATATGCAGCGTTTCGAGGATTTAATCAAATAACTAGCGCAAAAATATACTTTTAGTTACATAAAGAGATGAAATATTAAAACTTTAAATATACTAAGGCTATAATAAGAATATCTAAATAAAAATTAATACTACCAATAAGTACTACTTGATGGTTTATGCAAAAATTCACTCCAGTACGGAATGTTAACTAAAGAACATAAATATGTTGGATTCCTCTTATCTTTAACTAAGTGGGAGTCTAGCGTGAGATGACCTTGAACGAGAACTTTGTTGATACGAGGATTCGAGGCGTGAGGCTGAATCGACGCGCAGCTGTTCGTTTCGCTGCGCGAAGGATAACGTTCGTGGAGGTTATTCGGGAATAACCGCGGAGTTCGAAGTAAGTGGGACCGCTTGGCGATGCTTCTTGACTTAACGATATAAGCGAGGGAATTGTGGTGGTACGATTATTCCAATGCTTGGGTTACACTTGCTGGCTTCTCGATGATGAGACTTGACCAAGAGGTGAATCTTTTCTCGAGTGGAACTTCATATTGGTATTACTCAATGGTGAGAGATATCTCTGTTTTTATTCGAAAAACTGAGATAGGGGGTTTCTCTGAACAAGATTGGTATGAGAGTGATTCTCTATACCGATGGTCTACTCTTCGATGTGACCAAAAGGAACAGCTTCAGGAAAAAAATTCCGCTTGGTTCCACTTCTTCTTGATTCCTTGTTTTTCTCAGGGACTGCTCTTCTTCTCTCGATCGCTACCTCGATTCTCCTCCTCTTTTCTCCAGATCGAACTATATATACGTCTATTATCCCCTGGGGGAAGGGGAGGGGAGATGAGGGCCCACCTTTTCGCCTCTCTCCTAGGGCATCACTTTTCAACGTTAGGACCCTTAGCCCTTCTGGTTTACGTCGGAGAAAGTGAAATTTCGTCTATTTGGCAAAAATAGATCTAAACAATAGGAGGGGACAGTGAGCCTGTTCATAGATTTTTATTCTAAAGGCTATCCCACCCTCCTTTGCTTATATAAACGGACTATGAAATCTGCTGATGGTAATCCTATTTGCGATCGATATCGAGGATTGTTGGGGCAGTGGGGCAAAGGGGAGGGGGGGGGGGAATTATCGGACCATATGGAACGTAACTGTTGACGCTGTGTAACTAAACTAGCGTCTGTTTGTCCACGCGATACTAATTTCCTCACATATAGTTATAGAAGATATATAAAAATAAATTTTATGAACTTCACCATTTGTAATTCTTTGGATTTTAAAAAATACACAAAATTTCGATACGTGTATTTATTTCTGAACTTCACCATTTTCTTTTTTAATATTATAAAAAGAATTATTAGAAATAACTTTGATAAAAAAACATAAGTTAAAACCAAATAATGATGATGATCATATAAAGTTTCTTTAATAAACAAATAAGATATTGCACCATAGCACGGAACGCAGCGCTATATATAAAAGGTATTGCACCATAGCACGCAACGCAGCGCTATAAATATAATGAAGTGCCAGTAGAAAGAGGCTTCACTTCACTCTGGAGAGCTATACTGTTACAACGTGAGTGTCTGTTATTATAGCGATACTGTAGGGGAATCGACCATGTCTCTCCTCTCTCAGTTGAGACACGGGACGTTGACCGCAAAACATCCGGGCCGGGTAGGCACCTTGGATCAATCTCGTAACCACAGCCCCTTGCCCCTCGTCCCTGTGAAAAGCAGAACGGTTAAAACTGTAAGATCTTTCCTACAAGTGTGTATTCAATTTCACCTCAAGTACGAACTTGGAGACGCGTTTTCATCAAGCTCGAAGGCCCAGCTGGACCAGAGGTAAGACTTCCTGAGAAAAACTGTTGGAGTAAGAACCCTCCTGCGGCCCGTCCACAAGCCACTCCTCTCCTACCCATACCCTAGTAAGGGGGCGGTATATATACCGAAAACTTGGGAAAAACGAGGTAGAATACATGAGTCAGACAGGCTACGAAGTCCTCGGCAAGAGAGGCCGGGTTACCAAGAGAAGGGACTAAGAAGCAGCTCATCCTCGAGCTAGTTCCTGGTTATCAAACCGAACTTTAATTAACTTGTTCAAGTTCAACTTATTCTCGTCAGATAACCCCCCCCCTCTATCCTGGTGTATCTCAAAGCACCGAGATAGGCCTCGCCCTTGAGGAAGACTGGAACTAAGAAGAAGCTCATCCTCGAGCTGGTTCCTGGTTATCAAACCCAACTTTAAGTAAACTTGTTTAAGTTCAACTTATTCTCGTCAGAGAACCCCGCCCCCTCTATCCTAGTGTATCTCAAAGCACCGAGATAGGCCTCGCCCTTGAAGAAGACTGAAACTAAAAAGAAGCTCACCCTCAAGCTAGTTCCTGGTTATCAAACCCAACTTTAAGTTAACTTGTCCAATTTCAACTTATTCTCGTCAGAGAAACCCCCCTCCTATCCTGGTGTAGCAGAAAGCACCGAGATAGGTCTCGCCCTTGAGGAATTCCAAAACGAAGAAGAAAAGCTCCTCCTCGAACCTGTTCCCCGGTGGTCACACCGAACATCAAGTTAACTTGGCTTACGAACCAAGGTAACTTACTCTCGTCAGAGAGACCCCTCCGATCCTGGGGTATCCTAAAGCACAGGGATAGTCCTCGCCCTTGAAGAAGATCCTTCCGAGTCCATTCCCTCCAGCACTCTCCTGAGTCAAAGTATTCAAGCCTTAGCGCATCGCTAGACAGTGCGAATTACTCCCCAGAGTAATCCGAAGAGGAGAAAGGAACATTCTTTCACTATCCCGTGGTGATATCCCTTCCTGCCGAAGTCGTGTGGCCCCCCAGCTGCCACACTCGCCAAAGTCATTTGCGGCTTTCAATTTATTCGTCCGCATCCTCCATCTGGCCGGTCGGCAAGCGTCTTGGATACAATAACCTTCACGAGGTAAAGTAGCTCATTGAGTTCAAGGTCAGACTCAAACTCGTTCCAAGGGGTATCCACAAAGGTAGTTGCGGCCGGTAAAGGCCGTTAGCATTTGTTTTGAAATTGAAGTGAGTGGTGGGTCAACCATCACTATAATGTCAAGTAGGTCAAGTTAGAAAGCCTTATTTAAAAATTATTGAAGTCCTTACTGTGTATTTAGTTCGTAATATTTATGTGGTTCATGTTTAGTTTTTTTTTTGTGTTTTAATTAAAGTTTTAGCCCCTTGCCCCTCGTCCCTGTGAAAAGCAGAACGGTTAAAACTGTAAGATCTTTCCTACAAGTGTGTATTCAATTTCACCTCAAGTACGAACTTGGAGACGCGTTTCCATCAAGCTCGAAGGCCCAGCTGGACCAGAGGTAAGACTTCCTGAGAAAAACTGTTGGAGTAAGAACCCTCCTGCGGCCCGTCCACAAGCCACTCCTCTCCTACCCATACCCTAGTAAGGGGGCGGTATATATACCGAAAACTTGGGAAAAACGAGGTAGAATACATGAGTCAGACAGGCTACGAAGTCCTCGGCAAGAGAGGCCGGGTTACCAAGAGAAGGGACTAAGAAGCAGCTCATCCTCGAGCTAGTTCCTGGTTATCAAACCGAACTTTAATTAACTTGTTCAAGTTCAACTTATTCTCGTCAGATAACCCCCCCTCTATCCTGGTGTATCTCAAAGCACCGAGATAGGCCTCGCCCTTGAGGAAGACTGGAACTAAGAAGAAGCTCATCCTCGAGCTGGTTCCTGGTTATCAAACCCAACTTTAAGTAAACTTGTTTAAGTTCAACTTATTCTCGTCAGAGAACCCCGCCCCCTCTATCCTAGTGTATCTCAAAGCACCGAGATAGGCCTCGCCCTTGAAGAAGACTGAAACTAAAAAGAAGCTCACCCTCAAGCTAGTTCCTGGTTATCAAACCCAACTTTAAGTTAACTTGTCCAATTTCAACTTATTCTCGTCAGAGAAACCCCCCTCCTATCCTGGTGTAGCAGAAAGCACCGAGATAGGTCTCGCCCTTGAGGAATTCCGAAACGAAGAAGAAAAGCTCCTCCTCGAACCTGTTCCCCGGTGGTCACACCGAACATCAAGTTAACTTGGCTTACGAACCAAGGTAACTTACTCTCGTCAGAGAGACCCCTCCGATCCTGGGGTATCCTAAAGCACAGGGATAGTCCTCGCCCTTGAAGAAGATCCTTCCGAGTCCATTCCCTCCAGCACTCTCCTGAGTCAAAGTATTCAAGCCTTAGCGCATCGCTAGACAGTGCGAATTACTCCCCAGAGTAATCCGAAGAGGAGAAAGGAACATTCTTTCACTATCCCGTGGTGATATCCCTTCCTGCCGAAGTCGTGTGGCCCCCCAGCTGCCACACTCGCCAAAGTCATTTGCGGCTTTCAATTTATTCGTCCGCATCCTCCATCTGGCCGGTCGGCAAGCGTCTTGGATACAATAACCTTCACGAGGTAAAGTAGCTCATTGAGTTCAAGGTCAGACTCAAACTCGTTCCAAGGGGTATCCACAAAGGTAGTTGCGGCCGGTAAAGGCCGTTAGCATTTGTTTTGAAATTGAAGTGAGTGGTGGGTCAACCATCACTATAATGTCAAGTAGGTCAAGTTAGAAAGCCTTATTTAAAAATTATTGAAGTCCTTACTGTGTATTTAGTTCGTAATATTTATGTGGTTCATGTTTAGTTTTTTTTTTGTGTTTTAATTAAAGTTTTAGTTTGTTTTAACAATTGTTTTATTCTATCCTCGAATCGCTACGTATGGCACAAGGAACCCTTAAGGTTTAAAGAAGTCAATAATCAATATAATAATAATCAAACATATATAGCACTCTTAGAGAGGTATAACGTTAGTCAAGGAGTCTTTTTTTGTAGTACGTAAACAACCCATACGTACCAACTCCTTCCATCACTCGGTCCTACCTATAACAAGTCATAAATATTTGGTGTCAGGTGTGGGGTCCTTCCGATACTGCGACATAAATTTTTGGTGGCAGGTTTTATGGGTATTGGAAGAACTCACTAGAATTTGTCTTGTATTCCCCTTCAGGAAGAGTAAAGGTGTGTGCCAAGCATTCGAGAAAAGATTAAAGCATAACAAGATCGTTAGATAAATTTCCCGTGATTAACCTGTCAAGGTTATTAATTAACTTTTTGTTGGAGTGGTATTCCAATCAGCCAAGTATTGGGATTAAGGGAAGTTAGGCAGCACGCTACCTGGTTAGTGGTTGTATAAGTACCTGAACGTACAGCGGTGAAAAGTGTGACAGACATACACAAAATGCTTCGTTCGAAAAATTCTTCCAAGAAGGCCAAATTCTGGGACTAGAAGATAAAGATATGGCCCACTACGTCCGGGCAGAACTGAGAATAGAAGACGAAGAAGAAAGAAGGGAATGGAAAATAGGAAATGAAGAGGCCAGAATACAGTTTGATAGATAAAGGGAAGAAAGAAGAATACAGTGGGAAATAGAAGAAGAAGAAGAAGAAGAAGAAAGAATACCGAGGGGAAGTAAAACAAACGAAAGACTAATACAGTTGAAAAGACAAGCAGAAGAAATAAGAATACAACGGTAAATAGAACTAACGAAAGCGGAAAGAGAAGCCGGGAAAGAAGAATAAAGAGGAAAAGAGAAGCAGAAGAAAGAAGAGTAGAGATAAAATGAGAAGTAGAAGAAAGAATAATACAGTTGGAAAGAGAAATAGCGAAAGCAGAAAGAGAGAAGAAAAAGAAAGAATGCTCGTACTTGAAAGGGCATCTATCGAGAATCAGAGGGAGGTCGAGGCAGTTTTAGCTCGGCCTGGACCTAGAAAAGTACCATCGATGAAAACCCAGCCAAATGAGGTGACAATGAAGGAAGATAGAAGTGTAAATGCGGTACACCCAAGTAAACCGAGTCAGATGGTAGACGAGGATAATGAGTATCCCCCAACCCCAGTAGTCTTCCCCCAGAACGAAGCATCCACGGAGTTACCACTAAAACTCAAAGTCGTAGTGAGCTTCACGCCCATTAACGATCCGGTATGGAAAATGGTTTCCGAACCAATTAGATCGAACACAGACTCGATCTCCCAAGGTACCTTGTTATTCGTAAAGGAGGACTATGGGACCCACGTCCCATCAATTATACCCCACTGCAACAGGCCGCTCTAGCCATGAGGGTTAGTTTGAAATTATCCAAGTACCATAATACAGGTAGGTCGCATAGGTTGGAGTACCACTACCATTTGGTGACTTACTTGGGTAGGCTCAATAAATCGAGTACTCCGGTTTGTTAATTACTTATTAGCCACATGTTATATAATAGTTTCAAATATTTATATTGTTTAAGGTCTTAGAGTTTAGTTGATCATATAGCTAAATACCCATATAAAATGCATGTTGATTAATGATTTAATAGAATATCTATTGGCCCGGGTATACCTCTAAAATTAAAATACAGTGCATATCTATATTATTATTAATTTATTGTTATTATTGCGTATTGCAAAACAAATATCACAAATATTATATTGCTACGATTCCCCACAGGCTGGTTACGGTTCCCTGCACTTGTTCACTTTTCTACTCCGATGTTTTGTAGGTCCAAATTCATTTAATAAACAAACCTCTTTCCATATATAGTTTATAGGGTTTGAAATAAAGTATTCTCTCTTTTAGTTTTGTAGGTTGGGTTAAGTGATCAACCGTTTCCTTATGGGATGAAGGAAAAATATATATAATTATATATGGATTCTTTATTCCTGGGTATATGGCTGGAATAAGCTTCGAAATGACGAACAGGAAATATAACTTTTCTTCTTGAATAATAATAATTTATCTGACTCTTCTGTTTTTTGTTTTTGCGTGTTTCTTTTTACGTTTTTCTTATTATTCTCGTCGGTGCTGATGGTTCCTGCCGATGAAAGTAGCAATTCAACATCGTTGTTTTTCACACATATGACAACAAATCCATTAGCTGTTTATATGCACTTGATCAGGGCGATTTGTAAATCCTTGAAAATGCTTTGTGCTACATCCTGTGGTCCCCGTTTTATCCCGTTCTGAATTGTCCGAAATGGGAGTCTTTTGGTGAAGTCCTGTGGGTCCATATTCAATTTTTCATGTTCTCTGTAAAAATAAAGTAGAATATTCGACTACTACGCTCTGCTAACAACCTTCGGATAAAACATTTTTACTTGCTTAGTAACGGACTTTGAGCACCGCCTACATAGAAAGCGCCTATTCTGGAAATCTTACGGTGAAATGCGCTTCACCCTTCAAAAAGAGAAATACTTATTTTTCATCGAAGATTCATAACAGAATGAGGGCTCAAGCACCCCACTGCTCCCGTCCATCGCCCTGCGTGTGAACTTGCTCGGATGTCTGATATTCATTGATTTCGTCTTAACTATGCCAGCCACTTGGACTGACATAATTAAGGGCTTATGTGAAAACTAGTTTGAGGCCTAGCCCACAGCGGAAGCGTAAGTCAGAAATGATCTCGAAACTGGGGCATAACTGCGAGTCGCGGACGCAGGAGAGATCCTCATCGCTCGGGCCACCCGACCAGAATCATAGAGGGAAGCACACCAGTCTCTATGTAGTTGGATTTAATTATGGCGTAAGTACCTGAGAGGGAAAGGGGGGGCAAAACTTTAGCGTCCGTTGATTCAGCCGCTACTGCATCAAGTTCACCATAATTCACCCCTCTTGAGATTCCCACTCGAGATCCAACCCATCCATCCATCATCCATCATTCTGGCAGCAAACGAGCGGGGGAACAACAGGAAAATGGACGGGGGCGTTTTTTCACCATTTTTTTGGACTAGTACCCGAACTTACCTGCACTCTCCAGTACCCCCTTTACCACTTCATAACTCTTTTTCACTCCAAAACACCATAATTACACTTTGGTTTCAGGAAAAAAGAATACATCACAAGAGGACATAGTAAGCACAACGAAGACTATGGAGACCCTCACTAAGAGGGTCCCCTTAAGGACCATCCCCAGAAAGAAGAACCTCGACAAAAAGCACCCATGTGAAACCCTCTACCTATAACTAAAAGTGGCACTAGTGAAACTTATTGAAGTTTCATCTGGTTTCATCGCCTTATGTGCCGAGACCAAGGACGTGGACCAGCTCCTATCGGAAGAGGGAGCGAGAGTCCTACGGAACAATGGCCTAGAAGCGAAAACCCCTCCAAAAGTTGTAGCAAGCAGAAGCGTGATCTGCCGCAAAGTGGTGAGCTAGGTGGGTGAGCATACACCCAAGGAGCTTAAGAAAGAGATAACCAAGAGCAATCCCTGGGACCAAGTTAGCGAAATCATAAAATTTCGCAAACACACCCACGTTTTTAAAATAACATTCGCTACCACGGAAATGGCCAAAAAATTGACTCAAACTGGAATACTGGTATTCAATATGAGAATACAAGGCGAAAACATACAGCAAGAAAAATTAATAGCATACAAATGTGCTTTGCATGCTCAAACTCGAAGAGCACACTACAACGACATACCCGGACAAAAACAAACTGTGGTGCAGGGAATGCACCACAGGAGAGCATCGATTTGACGAATGCGAGAGCACCAAGAACAGATGCCTAAACTGCAAAGGGAAACACAGGACCATGACCCTGAACTGCCCTAAGCGCCGCGAGATTATAAAAAGAAAGGAAGAAGAAGAGAGGAGAGCCAAAAAAACGACATACGCGAACGCCGCCAAGAAAAATGCATAAATAAAGCCTGCACCTGCACTTTCACAGATAATATGACGGGAGATTTGAGTGCAAAGATATTAATCTGCATTACCCACGCGAATGTGGCAAATGCAGTAAAACCTGGCTGCTATAACCAGGGATTGAAGCTCTACTGAAGGCGAATAATCTCCCTTCAGTAATTATGCCTGCAGACCCCGAATGCTCAAAGGCATTGAGGGGCTCAGTCATAAAGAATATTACGAGTACCGTCAAGTCTGGACTGGAGGATATCATTGAAGCTCCCTTATCGGAGGAATTTAAAGAGGACGACAAAGAGGAAAAGGCTGAAAGTGAGGAGGGATCTTCCTCTTCTGACAATGAAGAGGGCCCCTGCACCCGTACACGAGCTACGAAGAGCAGGTCCAAAACCCCGATTCCCCTCCGAAAAAGGAAAATCCTGGGCCAAGAAAAACCGCCCAACCAGCCCCCAAGAAGAAGAAGTAGGATAAGAAGAAGCATAGATAAAAATAATTTACCGTGTTACGGAACACACTGAAGATATTGAAAAGTAATACCAACGGCTGGACGACGAAAGGAACTATTTACGGAAATGTATCTAGGGAAATTTATGCGGACATAATCTTAATTTCAGAACAAGAGATCGACACGCGTAGTGCAGAAATGAAAATCTGGAACTACGATGTATTGATCACAAATTATTCGCAGGAGCGGTTCGAAGGAACCACTATTACAATAAAGAAAAGGATTTAATACAAGCAAATAAGAAATCTAGAATAATCTTACCTAACGATTGAGGTCAAACTCGACTTAGGGAAGTTGGTCATTGCTATCGGATAAAAACCGCCAAGGAGAGATGTGTTATCAATTCACACTCTCAATGGCCAATTTGGCAGAAGAGCCCCCACTATATTAATGGGGGATCTGAACGCCAGATGCCGAGAATCCGGTTACAGGACCTTCAACAGTATAGGAAGAAGCCTGGACCTATTGCTGGACAGAAATATTCCCCAGCGAATAGGCGCCGACTTTCCTACCTCTGTCATAGCAGGAAGTGCCACAAACCAGACATCTGTCTGGCGAATCGTCAGATGCCGTTTAATTACGACATGGAACCCGTATAGGTACCATGTAGTGACCATATAGGGATCCTACTCACTATCAACAGGAACCCTATACAAGTTCCAGCTGTAGTCAGAAGAGAACTACAAAAGAGCAGACTGGACACGGTACGCGCACCTTCTCGAGGCCTACGATCCGCCCGAATTTGACGAAGCAATTCTCGAGGAGATTAACGAGGCACTCGACGACCTCACTAACCATTTCATCAACGCTGATAGGGTCTGTATCCCTAAATCCGAGTATAGGACCATCTCTACCTACAGAAGGACCGACTACATGAAGGAATTATACCGTGAGCTGAAGTTCTTGTATGAAATCAACATCGTGAATGCGTCAGTTCACTTAATGCAGCGAAGTAAGAAGTAAAAGAAAACTGAACCAATTGATCCTCGAACAACGCTGTAGAAGATGGGTGGATGCGATCGATAGCCTCGATCACGAAGCAACTCTCAAAGATTTTGGGAAAAAGATCAGAAATCTTAAAGGATCGACTGGAAAGAAGAAGCAGAATATCGAGCTACAAAAGGAAGATGGAAACGTTGAAACGGTAGATAGACACCAGGTGGATAGACAGCGCGACGGAGATGCCGAGATTACCAAAGAAGAACTACTCGGCGCGCTCCGCTCATTCCAACAAAAAGCCCCAGGACAATCAGGGTTTACGAAGCTTAATTTTGAAAAAGCACCAGCGAATGTCATCGAAGGGATGAGAAGAATATATAACGCCTGTCTGAACATGGGATACTTTCCAGGTGCTTATAAAACGGCTAAGATGATTTTCTTGCCTAAACACGGAAAGAACCCAACGTTGAAGGAGAGATATCAACCAATTTCACTTCTAGAATTTGGTCGGAAGCTCTTTGAGAAGATCCTCAACAAAGGACTGGTGTCTCACCTGTAGGAGAACTCCCTCTTCAACCAACATCAATTCGGGTTTAGGAGGAAGCAAGGTACGGAGATGGCGAGTAATATCATCACGGAAAAGCTAGTCCAAGCTAAACTGGAAAAGATTACGTGGAAGCTGTTTGTCGGGATGTATCAAAGGCGTTTGATAAGGTGTGGCAACGTGGAATGCAGTACAAGATCTTACGACTGGGCCTAAGTTTAAACTTAGAAAGAACTCTCTGTGACTATGTGATGGAGAGAGCGGCGTACATCAGTTTAGGGTGCACGGACGGACCAAAGTTTTCGCTTACTGCGGGCCTCCCGAAGTGAGGGTGCCTGTCCCCCATTCTCTACTTGATTTACACCGCGGATGTCCCAGGCCCTGTAAGCTCCACTTGCCTTAACATTAAATCCGCCGATGATTTCACCTAGATAATCATTTGTCCATGGAGGAATGCGCTTTGGCAAGCTCGTATGACAGCAGCAGAAATTGAAAATATTAACACCTATGAGGCCCGGTGGAAGATCCGCACCGACCAGGAAAAGTTCAAAGTAGTCCCCATAGAAAGGAAACTACTTTACGATGTCAGGGTGGGGGATATACGTTATCTTTACACCATGGAGTGCAATGTACTCGGAATGAAGATTAACTCATCCGGGTCAAGAAACATGTCCAAGAAAGAATCACCAAAGCCACTGCGGCAGTCAAGATTCTATATAGGTTCAGAAATCTTCGTCAAAACAATAAGAAAAAGATCTATAATGCACTTGTAAGATCGACGCTGCTATACCCCGCTTCTACCCTCTCGTGTATCTCGAAGACACAACAGAGGAAAGTACAAGTGTTGCAGAATAAATAAACATAGCTAATTACAGGTACACGCAGGAGAGAAAGAAGACGCCATGAAGAGCTGCACCGGGAGGCGGGGTTAAGTCTCATTAACATTGTCATAGAAGAACGGACAAGGAATATGGTGGAAATGGTTAATCGTGGATTCGACGATGATATCGTCAAAATGATTGACCAGAACAGAAGAGGAATTAGTCGCGCTGGATTTCCAAGCTCCACCTGGGTTTTAGCTAACGGAGCAGAAGTGCTGTTCTACGCATGATAATAGAAATGCTTTTACCCTAAACTAATAAAAAATCCGACTAAAAAAAAGCTAACTTAACTACGAAACCTCACCGATTACTACAAATACAACGATGAATACTCAAATCTACCGATGAAGGCCGAAATTTACCGAAGAAGACATCCACGAAAAAACAAAAAACACAAATTAAAATTACACACATTACAAAATATACGAAAAAACAAAGACTACGCAAAGCAATAAAGTAATTAAAAAGCAATTATTACCATAACAGCAAATGCGTATATCATATCCAAAGACATTAATTGATTTTGAAGACAAATGGCTTGAACGCCATATTATATATATATATATATATATATATATATATATATATATATATATATATATATATATATATATATATATATATATATATATATATATATATATATATATATATATATATATATACATATATATATATATATATATATATATATATATATATATATATATATATATATATATATATATATATATATATATGTATATATATATATATATATATATATATATATATATATATATATATATATATATATATATATATATATATATATATTTATATATATATATATATATATATATATATATATATATATATATATATATATATATATATATATATATATATATATATATATAAATATATATATATATATATATATATATATATATATATATATATATATATATATATATATATATATATATATATATATATATATATATATATATATATATATATATATATATATATATATATATATATATATATATATATATATATATATATATATATATATATATATATATATATATATATATATATATATATATATATATATATATATATATATATATATATATATATATATATATATATATATATATATATATGGCGCCACCAATGTTAGTCATGAAAGTAATTTCCCCGCTCGGTATAAAAAAAGCTTGGCCGATCTTAAAAAAGATAACGCATTACATATCACAAAAGCCGACAAGTCGAATAGTATCGTAATTCTTGATAAAAATGATTACATATCGCGCATGCATGCCCTACTGGCTGACGGTGTGACTTACAAAAAATTAACAAGGAACCCCTTAGATCAAGTTATTAAACATTTCAATAGTATACTGAAAAAAATCCTTAAAGATAAGAAGGAATTAAGAGGTGTTTTGTCAGAAAAATCTCCCTCGTTACCTTACTTATACGGGTTGGTAAAAACACACAAAGATAACAACCCTATGCGGCCTATTATTAGCACAGTTGGTTCAGTTTCCTATAAATTATCAAAATATATTACCAAACTGTTGTCCCCTTTACTTGGAACAATATCTGGTTCTCATTTACTAAACTCCCTTGACTTAGTAGAAAAATTAAATCAAATTACTATTTGCCCCAATGATAGGTTGGTAAGTTTTGACGTTTGCTCTCTCTTTACCAAAGTCCCTATTGATTCCATTTTAGATTATCTTAGTAATGAGCTTACTCATCATGAATTACCTCTATCTGTAAGTCATATTATTTCACTCATTAAGTTGACTGTAAGTTCGTTTTTAATGGTGAATTTTACCAACAAATATTTGGTATGGCAATGGGCAACCCCTTATCTCCCCTACTCTCAAATTTGTATATGGAATTCTTCGAAAAACAATATTTACCTAATATCATTGATACTCCCTTGAAGTGGTATAGATATGTTGATGACATTTTAATTATCTTGCCTTTTAATATTGATGTAAATAATTTGCTTCCCAATTTAAATAACCAGGTACCTTCCATAAAATTTACTGTTGAATTAGAGAAAGACAATTGCCTTCCATTCTTAGATGTCTTAATACATAGGGAATCATTTAATTGCAATTTTAGTATTTATAGGAAACCAACCAACAACTTAGCCTATGTCCATTTTTATTCAGGCCACCATCTTAATATTAAGATATCAATTTTTTCCTCTATGTTTTTACGTGCGTTGCCCATTGTCAGTCCTCAATATTTGGATCAGGAAATTGAATCTATAAGAAAAATCGGTGCAGACTTGTGTTATCCAGCAAATATACTTGATATTTGTTATAATAAAGCCAAAAAAAGTTTTATAACGAAAGTACTATTGAGAAGGAAGCGCCCAAGAATATCCTCATTTTACCTTATTTTAATGGCTTTGAAACCGTAAAAACATTGTTAAAACACTTAATGTAAATCTTGTTTCCTCTTATACAAATACTTTAAAAAGAATGTTAATAAAAAATTGCCCTAATGAAACAAATAACGTAATTTATAAAATCCCTTGTTTGGATTGCCCTTCATTTTATATTGGGCAAACAAGCAAGGATCTGAATGTGCGTATTAAGCAACATAAGTACTCTGTAAGCACTGGGCAAACATCAAATGCCATTTTTATCCATTTGAGTGAAAATTCCCATCGTATTAATTGGAAGGAGAGTTCTGTGATTGCCAAATCAAATGACTTTTTTTCACGAAATCTTTTAGAATCAGCATTTATACAACTGACTTCGAATTTTAATCTCAGCCCTGGAATGTATTTTTTGGACCCTTGTATCAAAAGAATGTTTAAGAATGACTTTAAAGATAAAATTTCTGAATTAATGATTACCACATAGAAGTTATTTTAGCTTATATATATAAAAAAAACCTTTCCTCATATTTTTCTTTTGTCATATTTTCTAGTTATCATGTGTAAACTTTTTTTTTTTTCATATTGCATATGTGATTCCCAAGCATTGCCTCCCCCTTTCTATTGTAACCCGTAAAAAATATATATATATATATTTTTTTTTTTAACCCTGACGGCTCATCTTGTTAATAGGTTTTTTCCAGGTATCTGTTAATCCCACCCCTTTTAATCTTTATATCCCATATTTTCATTAATCAGGTGTATAAATATCTTTCTCTTTTTCCCTGTCTTTTAGTCTGCTCAGTAAAGGACCATTAGTCGAAAGGCCTCGCAGTTCTCCGTTGTTTCATTTTCCTCGTGGCTGTAACGTTATTCATAAATTCCTCACGTTCCTTATTTTCGTGATTCAGTTATACTTATATATACATATATATATATATATATATATATATATATATATATATATATATATATATATATATATATATATATATATATATACATATATATATATATATATATATATATATATATATATATATATATATATATATATATATATATATATATTTATATATATATATATATATATATATATATATTGGTGATGGAGTCGTTCCTTGGGAACCTTATTCGTAGCAGGAATATGAAGAAATATGCGATGGTTACGAACATTTAATTTTTCGGACGTTTCGGTCATTAACGATGACCATCATCAGCGAATTATAAATACAAAGAATTATTTTTATAAGAATAACTAAACACAGCAATAAAAAACAGGACAGGAGTCAAAACTGATAACCGAAAGCAAGAAGTTAAAATGAAATATATAATCCTAAACCGTTGAAAGCAAATGGGTGAAAATCTATTAATAAGAAATTGATTAATATCGTAATAAATAACTAAATTAAATAATAATCCCATGAGTTTAAAATATGCATAATACACATGAATTAAATTCCTATTGAAATACAAAAATTGTAAACTATAGCAATAAAGTCGAAAGCAAGGGATGAAGAAATCGATTAATAAGACTGAAAAAAAAAATAATCCCATGAGCAGCAAATATGAATAATAAACATGAATCAAGCATCAAGCGGAATACAAAAAAAATTCACTATAAACCACAGCAAGAAAGAGTTATAATGGCAGGGCGAACAATCCAAAATAAGTTAGATCAGGGGGTATGTAATCAAAGCGGATATTAATAGATGGAGCGAATCAAGTAATTCAATAAAGTTAAATTTTAAGTGATTGAACGTTAAATGAATACGAGTAGACTAAGGCACGAAAGTTTAAATATTAAATAATCAATAATGGAGGGGTCAAAAGGACGACTAAAACATTAAATTAAGGAAAAGCCAATCATAAACTAGATCATTTAGATATTAATGGGACAAACTAAAATAGAAATAAAAATTTCTCTGCACGAGTACTAACTAACCTTATTACGGACAGAATTAGGCAGAAAGAAAACTATTAAGGGAAATGTGGTTGGTTGTACATTTGTATATATAGTGAATAATTTAAGGGATGATGAATAATCATTGAGTTCCGGGTTTATTTGTTTGATGTAAAGTGATTGAAGAATTTTTAAACTTAGAGAAGAGGAGGCAGAAGAGAGTATACTAAAGGAATCAGGGTCAAGCGGGTGGTTAAGTTTTAGTGAATGTTCTCGTATAGAGGAGTGTTCGGGTTTGGAGATGGGAATGTTGGTTCTGTATGATACTCCGATATGCTTAGCGATCCTACATCTTAATTGTAGACTTATTTGGCCTACATAGTGACTTTGGCAGGTCGCACAAGTGAATTGATAAATGATGGAGGAACGCAGGCATAATGGGAGTGATTCTTTGTGCGAAGGAAAGTATAGACAGCAAGAGGATTAGAATTAATTAGGAGAAACTTGGGTAACACTTCAGATTTGGGGCGCACGGTAGATGGCGCTGTTAGTCGGCTACAATTTTGGGCTACAGCATATCTCTTATGACGTCAGACGGTAGCGTCAGCTGTGAACAATATCGGCGTAATATTTTTTTGTATATGAGTATATACTGGGGGGCTGCGCACCCCAGACCCCCCGCCAATTGATTGAAATTCAGGATCATCGCAGGGTGGTCCCTCTGCAGTGATATCTCCCCCACGAGTAGTCCCCTTGAATTTACTGGGGTTTTTTTCTCCCCAACAGCTTTTTACTGGCAGAAAAACCTAACCTAATAACAAACAATTCTTACTTTTATAGGTTTCTTGATTAGTTTATGCGCCTCTAGATAATCTAAAAGTTTTTCGCGATCATACAAAGTAAAGCCGAATTCGAATAACAAAGAAGCACATGGAGAGCACGAAAACACAATAACGAAAGAAAAAACATTTGCAAAACGGGTCCTATTTATAAGCTACGATGTTGCCAGTAAGAAGCTGTTATTGTTCGCAGTAAACAAAAAATACGAAATCAAAACAAAAAACAATAAAAGACATCAAGAAACCTTACCTAACTTAGAAAAAAAACTATAAACAAGCAGAGCGCAGATATTTAGTAAATAATAGACTAAAAGTTACAAATCCCCAAAAGAACAAAAAAATATAACACAGTGATTGTCACATCTGACGCTACCGTCTGACGTCATAAGAGATATGATGTAGTCCAAAATTGTAGCCGACTAACAGCGCCATCTACCGTGCGCCTCGAATCTGAAGTATTACCGAAACTTGCATTGGGGAAAGTATTTATTAAGAGTCGAGAGTAAAGCTTTGTTGAATTTTGTGTCAAGTGGAAGATAAGGCAGTTTTTAGAATAGTTTTTGTTTGGGGACAGTTATTAGAGGGGTTTCGCGAGAGAACATTTTAAATAAGAAATTGGAAGTAAGTCTGTCAAAAAGATGGTCTGGGAAAAAATTTAAATGAAAAAAGCTCCTAAGATATTCTATTTCGGAATGAAAGTGAAACCAATTTGAACTGATTTTGTAAGCTCTGTGTATACTGTTTATGATGGCAGAATGTTTGAAATTAGTCGGAGTACAACTAAAGAAGTGGGTGCCAAGTTTGGTGGTAGTGGGTTTCCTGTAAACTGATGTGTTAAATTTATATATATATATATATATATATATATATATATATATATATATATATATATATATATATATATATATATATATATATATATAATATTGAGGATAAATCCCAGAGCCACGAGAAACGGATGTAGCATCTATTATTTTTTCACTACGTTTCGAAAACTACAAGTTTTCATCTTCAGGCTTGAATAAGTTTACAAAGTTAATATGTATGAAGAAAACTTGAAAAGGCCAACAAGACATTATTTTAAAGGTGACCAATTACAAAATATCAGTAGAAAGTACTACAAGTTAAATTAAATATGACTTGGCAACAGTTAAATTTGCTTTAAGACTGACTCAAAAATTAGTTCATAAATTAGCATCCATGTATTTTCTACCTAAAATTCACAAAGAAGGAATTCTTTTGAGACCCATACTTGCCTCTTATTCTTTACCATCATACAAACTGGCCAAATATCTAGTTAAAATACTAGATATATTGTGAGTTATGATGTTGAATCTTTATTTACTAACATTCCCCTAAACTATACAATCAGTTTAATATTAAATAAGGTATTCCATTCCCAAAATACTTTTCATGGATTTTTACGAAGCCAATTAAAAAAAGCGCTGGAATTAAGTCTTTCTGAATCTTGGTTCACGTTCAATAATAAAGTTTACTGCCAGATCGATGGTGTTGGAATGGGTTCTCCAATGGGACCACTTGCAGCTGACTTTTTTATGACACATCTCGAAGATCAAATGTTTTCCACTAATTTAGATTACAAACCCTCCTTCTACCGCCGTTTTGTTGATGATTCCTTGGCAGTTTTTAATAATCCTGCACATAGCCATCTTTTCTTTAATTTTTTGAACACTTTACACCCTAACATTAAATTCACCATGGAAGTGGAGTCAAATGATAAGATGCCCTTTCTTGACCTTTTAATCAACCGAGATAATGACCAACGAAAAATTCAAACAACCATTTACAGAAAAAAAACATTCACAGGACTAGGTTTGAACTACTTTAGTTTTTGTGATTTCGGATATAAAATATCCACAGTAAAAACTTTAATACATAGAAGTTTCTCGCTATCATCCACTTACCAATCAATTCATAATGAATTTATTTTTCTTAGGAAGTATTTTATAAATAATTTATTTCCTTCTGACCTATATGATAGAGTTTTAAAAAAGCTATTTGATAATCTCATTGACCCCCCTCAACCCTGCATAGAAGTTCCTAAAATGCCCATATATTTACTAATTTCAGAGATGGGTTTTTTAAATGATACTTTTAAAAGAAAAATCCTATTTATTTTTAAAAGATATTTTCCCCAAATCAACCCCAAAATAGTTTTTATAAACAAACTATCGATAGGAAGTTTCTTTAACAGTAAAGATCCTATCTCTTTGGAGTTCCGCAGTGATAATGTCTATTTATTTAAATGTCCCAGTTGTACTGGAGCCTCTTACATCGGTAGCACTGTTAGGTCTCTTGGAGCTAGGTTATCTGCTCATATGGGGATTAGTTGGCGTACAAGCAAAATATTAATTAGAAAGGAAAAGTCATCTATTAGGGAACACAGCATAAGCTGTAAAACTAGCATTTCTATTGAGAATATTAAAGTATTAGCCTTTAACAACAACAAACATTGCCTAAGAACCCTCGAATCTCTATATATAAAACACTACAAACCTACACTCAATGAAGATTTAAGTGCAATATCATTATTAATTAACTAATTTTAACTACAGTTTGTTAGTTGGTTTGCCTTTTAATAAACCAAGCGTCAATGTAACCTATATATACTAGCCCCTTGTTAAACCTACCATTCACTCTCTAGGATGGATCCGCTTTAGTAAGTACCCAAATTTTCCGTTTTTATATTAAATGTTTTTAACTCCTACAGTCTTTACAAAATTATAAAAAAAAAAGTTTAAATTTATTATCTTTAAATAATGCAAGGTCAATTTCTCTTATAGTTTGTAATTAATTTCTGCAATAATCCTTAAATTTATGAACTAATATTTGAGTCAGTCTTAAAGCAAATTTAACTGTTGCCAAGTCATATTTAATTTAACTTGTAGTACTTTCTACTGATATTTTGTAATTGGTCACCTTTAAAATAATGTCTTGTTGGCCTTTTCAAGTTTTCTTCATACATATTAACTTTGCAAACTTATTCTAGCCTGAAGATGAAAACTTGTAGTTTTCGAAACGTAGTGAAAAAATAAAAGATGCTACATCCGTTTCTCGTGGCTCTGGGATTTATCCTCAATATTAAATGCAGGCTTCACGGCCGAGCTCCATATATATATATATATATATATATATATATATATATATATATATATATATATATATATATATATATCCATAACCCTATATTTTAAGAACGAGATTTTTTGAAGGTGTTTGAATATGATTTTTTCTTTTAGTTCAGTTGTCACCTAAGGAAAAAAAGGAAAAAAAAAGAAGAAGAAGAAGAAGAAAAGGGTGTTCAGGGTGTGAAAATAAAGAGTCTATAAAGGCGATTAAAAAATGCAGTTAAGATTAGCAAATAAGGCCGCAGGCCACACTCCGCAGGGGTTCCTGTGTAACCAAGCTCTTCCTGTTAAGGAAGAGAACAGAAGCTTGTATATATATATATATATATATATATATATATATATATATATATATATATATATATATATATATATATATATAAGTAACTCAAAGACAACAAATGAACTACAAAACCAAAAATACTTAAAAGCGATAGGTTAGGCCTGATCACCAGGCTCTAGCATCTCTTTGCACCCTTCCACACTTCATTTTTTTTTCACCACTGGTCTACTTTCTGCTATCTGTCCTCACACCCTTACTCTACATCTAATCTTACAACACATGAAAAAATATATCAAGCCATAGAACAGTCCGCGATTATTTATCCAACCATCGCGATGTACCCGATCTCGAAAAGTAACCTATTAAGACTCCATAAAGTCCAAAAGAAAGCTATCTACTTAATAACAAATACCAGAAGAGGAGAAAGAAGAAGACTACGAGACCTGCATAGGGAGGCAAGGATAAAGCCACTGAACAGAATAATTGCAAAAAGAGCAAAGAGAGTCTTAGAAAAGACAGAGGATGAAGTAGGAGTTGACTTAACCAACCAAATTGCCAATCATAACTAGGATAGGAATAGGAAAGAATAGATAGAGAGATAGAAACTACACCAGTATTTAGTAAGAGTATTTACTAATAACGGTTTGAACGCCTCATAAATACCAATTCTACTTTCTAACTTTATCACGCTAGCTATACTACCTAAAATGGACAGAGTTAAGCCTCACCTCCAGGCAATTAGCATCTCTTTGCAAACCTCTTACTTGCTTCAGCCTTCTGCATCTATTAATTTTTTACTATCAGATTCGCACACGGGACTCACAGTGATACGTGGGACAGGGGTCACGATAAACTGTTATAGTTAGAGACAAGATATACATTGTGGTTCGGATTCCACGTTAAGCTGTAGGTCCCATAACTAACTAAGTCCACTTTTGTCTCCTACTATTTTCTTCGTTGTTCTATCCTAAAACTTTCTTCTTCCTCTCCCTCTCACTCCTAACTGCCGTACTCACAGTGCTTGAAGCTTACTTTGGCTCTAACAGTGTGACTATGGGGGTCTATAAAGGAGTACCGGGCCTCCCCCCTTCCCTCCTTGGCCGCTCTATGCGCGCCAAGGGGTGGGGGAAGGGTCAGAAGAGATGTTCTTTGTCTTTTCATTTCATTTCATTTCCGAATTTTTAGACTTGGCAGAAATATACAAGAAAATTAATCTCACCGAAAAGTTCAAGGCCGACAAAGGAGGAAAAGGCGAGGGGCGTCACCTCAAGAAAATGCCATCGATTTTTACACTTCCCCATGGGGACTTTAAGAACAAGATCTATTTTGTACAGAGCCACGTATAGCTGACCCATCATAACGTACTGCATACTGGAGAGTTTCACTTCCTACTTACGAAGGAGAAATACTACCTACAAAGCGAGAAGTTTATTTTCCTATTTACGAAAAAGAAATACTAAAAGCGGGAAGTTTATCTTTCTATTTGCGAAAGAGTGATACTAAAAGCTGGAAGTTTATCTTTCTATTTACGAAAGAGAAATACTAAAAGGGAGAAGTTTATCTTCCTATTTATAAGGTTCAATGTGTGAACCGTTTAAAATTTTCAAACAAATGTTTACTAGGTTCAACCCCCACAAGTTAATTTAAGTTCTCATAAACAAATAAAACGGAAAACCATGATAAAACCTATCACTTAATCTTTCACAGACACTTGTGTGATTTTGAATTTTCTATTATTTTCAGATTTTCAATTCAGACACTAGTGTGATTTTGAATTTTATAAGTCATCATGACATCTCAAGAACTTGAATCTGTTGACTCAACAGTGTTGACATCGTCAAGATTGAGACTGCTAGTGCCCAGAACCCCTGGCCCCACCTGGATGACTACTTCTTGATCAAGTCAAGGGAATGAGACAAGTTGATTTTCGACTGAAAGCTGTGCCTGTCCAGGACTGTGCTAATCAATGGGCACATGACAAGCCTCAACAACCTCAAGTAGAAAATCAAGAGGACCCACCTAGCCAAATTCATGCAGTTTGAGTAGAAGGTCAAAGTAAGTTCATCTAGTGGAAAAGCCGAGAAGAGATTTTCTTCTGGTTCCAACAGCAAAAGCAGTACTTCGGGATTATCGAGTCTGTTTTCACCTCCTTCTGGCAAGAAAGCACGCCAACAAACCATTGCCGAGTCCTTTGGCATCGCTGCTACTGGCAGTGGCATACCGCAGGCTGCTGTGGATCAAAGGATTGTGGATCTGTTCGTACCCAACATGCTGCTACTGCACGTTGTAGAGTCTGACACATTCGAGAGGTGATCAAGACTCTGTACCCTAGCAAGAGATCCATGTCGAGAAGGACACTGAGCAAGCGAATCGTTGATTTGCATACTGACTTGAAGCAGTACTTGATCAGGTAATTGACTAATTGACATAATTATATCTTTTTATACTTGAGTTAATTTGTATTCCCAATATTTAAATTTTAACTTAAAAACTTTATATTTTTCCAAATTTCAGAGCTCTTGGTGATATTAAGTGGGGGGCCACCTCAGCTGACAGCTAGTCTGCCTACAAGAAAGGCTACTTTGGCATGACTGCCCACTAGTTGTACTCAACCACCAGGCAGAGGAAAAAGTAGTGCTCATGTGCATCAGCCTGAGAGGCCATCATACCTATGATGTGCTTGCACAGGCCATGGTCAACGTGCACTATGAATTCCACATTGAGAAATTGAGAAAAAGGTCACCAAGTTAAATAATTGATAGTATATTAATATTACTTATTAGACTATTAGTCTATTAGTTCTATTTACAATTTGTATCATAATTTTTTTCACAAAAATTGTAGAATATTTTGATTTATAAACTCAATTCAATTGTAATATTTAATGACTATAATTTTCTAAAAATAAATTTACGGTCTTTCTATTCCAGGACTACCACAGACAATGGTAGCAACTTTGTATATGCTTTTGTCCAGTTTAGAGCAGAGGATGACACTACCAGACCTGCCAGTGGTTCAAAATGTGGACACCGACCCTGATGATGCTGCTGAGGCTACCCTGTTGGCTGGATCCGTAGACGAACAGGAGTTGCAGTATGTCCCCATGGAAGACTCTTCGGCTGTGACTGGCGATGTCGACACTGTCTTTGGCAATCCCATCAACCTGCCAGCCCACATGAGGTGGGCTGCCCACACCTTCAACCTAGTGGCTAGCAAGGATGCAGATGATGCATTGCAGAGTGCAGTGTTCAAGAGGCCCTACAGGGCTGCCATTGCCAAGGCACGTGCCCTTTGGAACCACCAGGATCGCAGCACTGTAGCAGCAGAAAGGATCTACGCTGAGGTGAGGAGGAGGCTGATTGTTCCCAACACGACGAGGTGGAACTCCACCTATGACTCTGTGGTGGTCCTCAACACCATCCTGGAGACCTCTAGGCCTGTTCTCCACAGAGTCATGACCCAGTTGAAACGACCAGGATGTCAACTTAATGAAGGACTATGCAAAGTTAATAAATATATAATAAAATAATATTATATATAAATTATATTATATATATATATATATATATATATATATATATATATATATATATATATATATATATATTATTATTATTATTATTTTTTGAATTTCTAAAATTTTCTAATTCTCCATTGTTTTATTTCCAGGTCATGTGAACCGTGGACAAAGCGCTCGACAAGATTAAGGGGGAGGATCAAGCCTACCTTGGGACTCTGCTGCCAACAGTTGCTGCGGCAATCTTCACGCTCAAGGACTTGAAGTCCAAAGGCCTCGTCTACTGCATCTCCTTGGTCGACGCACTTTTGGCAGGCATCGACAAAAGGTTTAGAACTCTCCTGGAGGATGAGGAATGCCAGCTGGCTGTTGCCTTCCACCCCAGATTTCGCCTCATCTGGTTGGATAAGTATGACAACACTAATGTCGCCAAGGTGAGGAAAAGCATGGCTGGTAAGGTCGAGGAGCCCATGACGCAGCAGTCTTACGATGTGCGCAGCAACAGTGAAGGCAGCAACAACGAGGAGGAGGATGACTTATTCAGAGGTGTAACCCAGCCAAACGAGAACAGCAGGAGCCACAAATAATTCAAGAACAAGGCCCAGAACTTGGTCAAGATCTGGTTGGACACCAACTCCAAGAACTTGCTGACAGATGCTGCCTTCTTGGGTGAGCAAGTATTGCTGGACTTGTTCATTAAGTTCAATACAGCCATGTCCTCCAGTGTGCAGTGGAGCGTTTGTTCTCTATGGGCAAGGGCATTTTGAAGGCCAAGAGATCATCCCTGTCTGATGAAAACTTTGACATGCCAATTTTCATGAAGGGCAACATGCATCTCAGGGACAAAATCGAGAACGAGAAGAAGAGGAAAAAATAAATTATGTATATATCGTGTTTTTCATTATTTATTCGGCCACTGTATCAATATTTTTTTTAGTTTATTACTAATATTGTGTTTCATTTATTTTTTTTTTTCCTTTTCTGGCTCTAAAAAAAGGCTGATTTCATAGTTTTAACTTTTAAAAGACCTAAAGAAGACTGATTTCATAGTTTGAGACCTTTTTTAAGTTTTTAAACTTAAAAAAGGTCTCAAACTATGAAATCAGTCTTCTGTAGGTCTTTTAAAAGTTAAAACTATGAAATCAGCCTTTTTTTTAACTCTAAAAGCAAAAATAACCCCTATAGTTTTGGGATTCTAAAGACCTTATAAAGACCAAAAAAGGCTGATTTTAGAGTTATGCACCTTTTAAAGCTTTTTTTAGGTGTTTTTAGAATGAGAGCGGATTTTTTGTTTTTCTATAATAAAAATTAACGTTAACGATTTATCGATAACCTCCGTTGCATTTTCAAATAATTAATTAATTAACGGTTATCGAATTTAATTTTTTGGTTATCGGATTTACGGTTAACGAAGTGGAAATTACTTCTCATATTGGATAGTCAACGCATGGAATCGACTGCCCAAACATGTTGTGAAAAGTACAAGCTTCGATTTAAAAAAAAAAAAATAAGTTAGACAAAATTAAAGGTACCCTTTGCGGTAAAGTTATTGGGACAACTCCTATGTATGGGGATAGATAAACAAACTGATTGAAATCTCCTCGAGTGGGTCGTAAGGCCTTTGAGGTTTCCCTACTTCCTTGTAACTCTTAACTCCGTCACTGACCCATATATCACTCCCTAAACTCTGCACTCCGGCTCTATTTCTCTATTGATTGTTTCTTGATGGGGTCTGTGCTTCCTGGGTGATCGTGCTCTCTCTGAATTTGCTTCGAGATTGTGGAGTGATCTGCCTGCTGTCAGACGCTCACCCCCACCACCTATCGCTGCATTTCATACCCAGACCACCTCCTAGATTTTCCTTAGTTTATAGACTGGCGCTTTGTAAATGTTAATGACATTAAAGAGAGCCATACAAAAAAAAATCATGTTATTATTACCTTAGAAAACAATTATTATAGGAACATTTTAATGTAAATCAAGTTCGAAATAAATTTTAGTTACCATTTTCAGCCTTTGGCTATGTAAAGAGGCAAGCTAAAGCGAATTAATTTCTTCTTGTTTTTCTTTATCTTGTACTACATTCTTTGCACTTCATTCTGTCGTTCTGAGTGCACTTCTGTCAGTCCTTCTGAGTGCTCTCTTAATTTTCTCAGGCATATCTTATGATTTTCTAACATAGCATAAAATAAGATTACATTATAGAATTTACGGATGAAAAAACTACCAGGGCCTATCAAAGTCATTCAAGCCAGTCAACCTTAATTTATATCTTTTAATATTATGGTTGTCGTACATGAACTGGCTTTTATTCTTATGTAGTTCATGTGGAACAAACTTAGCCATCTTTTTCATACTTTACAATTGCTTTCAAATATCGAGAAACGTTGGGGGGGAGGGTGCCTGGCAATGAGGGCATCGCTTTCCTTTTTATTTAACTCTTCTTGGTAATTTTGTTTTTAGCGGGTTTTGAAAAAGTTCCATTACATTCGGGTTTTGATCTTTCGAGAGGTTTACGCGTGTAGGTGTGTGAGATGAAGGTGAAAAGATCCGAGACCTCTGCTCTCCTGTGTACGGGGTCAACGAGACCGGCATCGCCGAGCGGCTCAACGTCAACCGAATGATCGTCCACAACGTTGCGGAGAGGATCATTAAAACATCTTTTCCTTTGTGTGTCGAGACGGAAGTAAAAAGAATCGAGATCCCTGCTCTCCTGCGCGCGGGCAACAAGAAGTGCGACATCGCCAAATAGATCAACGTCAGCTGGATGATTGTCCGCAGTCACGGTGAGGCTCAAGGACGGGTACATCTCAAATATCGACCTCGTTCAGGTAGACCTCAAGTTGTCAACCTTTTGACTGTGAGAAATGCCTTCGAAAGTGTTAGAAGCTCAAAATGACTGCGAGCGGGAAGAACATCTCAGTGGCCACAGTGTCCAGAGCCGTCGAGGAACAGGGCGGCATGAGCTTGCGCTGCCTTGAAAGGCCTCTCTTCACCGACCGTATGCGAGAATAACGTCGAAAGCGCTGCCCCCGTCTTCTCAACGACTTGAAGAGTCCTGACAATCGAATTCTCATTTTTTTTTCTGATGAAAAAACATTCATGGTTCATCTGGTCATCAACTCGAAAAACGACGACGGCAGATGACCAAGAACTTGCAAGAGGAGTGGGGTCAAAACATGAACTTCTGGTCCAAGGATTTTTGGCCGCCACAGTCGCCCGACCTCAATCTTCCTGGACTACAGCGTGTTAGTGCATGTCCAGGACAAGGCCTGTAGGGTAAGTCATAGCAACGTCGACGAACGAAGTCCTCAGTCAACCGTGTGTGGCCCAGCATGAGGAAAGACTTCGTTCACAACATGCGCGCTGCTTTCAGGTCTCGCTTGGAGCGCATCAAAACTATTATTGTGTCTTTTGTTGAGAGCGCCGTAACGAGTGCAACTGGCTTAGGAAGCAAGTTGAAAGTGTGGGGGGCTAACTCCAGGGTGCCCAAATAGAAATTTTAGGTATAAGTTTAGGATTGCTTCAGGTATAAAAAGATAGTCTCATCGCCGAAGACACGAGGCGAGTAGCTAAGTGGTCTGGGTAAGGGGTAGCTGCCTTAGTGGGGTCCACTATGTCTGCTATGCTATAAAAACTGCAATTTTTAAGTGCTTTTTTTTAGTAAAAAAATGACTAAAAATAGAATTCTTAATGACGGGATTGTTTGCTTATAAGGACCGAGCCCTGGACAGCGTTGGGAGAGTAACCGTTTACTAGACCCCCTAACTACTCACATCCCTTGAGTGTTGGTTGTGATTTTTTTGCATTAATTACTTCTCTTTTGTTTACAGATAACAATTGTTCAGAGTGATGTTGAGTTACAGGTACCCTACTGTAGTCCCTGAAAAACACATCTGTAACAATGTATTGAAGCTCAGTGTATTAAACTAATTTCTGGACACAAAAAAGCTATTTCTAGGCTTATGTTGGTGGCCAGAGAGCAACAATTATTAATAGTTCATTAATAATATTCGAGCATCCACTCTTATTGAGATGGCTCGTTCGGAAGTTCGACTTGAACTCCGAAACGTTCCCGCCGGGTCGGATAAGAGGGTAATCAATCAATCAATCAAGCATCTAAGAAGGTTAATCAACCATCGCAACTCTGTAAATATAATTTGCAAACTGTATTTGATGAATACAAAAGCAACAAAAAAGGAAACTGAAAACAAATAGTAATTCATCGTAACACAATAATACAACTTATCAAATAAAACGTGTAAGCTAAGATGACAGATATAATGTTGCAGATGTGGCTGGCACTGAAAGATACAGTTTAAGCCGCTTATGCACCTCAGTGAACAAGGTTGGAATGACGGGTTCAACATTAAGTATGTCACAGATTCCAGAGATACTGTTTATTTTTGTCATTTTGTCACCTTTCTTCAATGCATCTGGCAACATCTTCAGCTGAATTTCAAGCAAGTCAAAATCCATGTCTTGCTGATAAACCCCTCGCACTTCTGTTGGAATTTGGCAATGCCCCTAGTTTGCAGATTTTATCAGTAGCTGCTACACATTTTCCAGTATGCTAACAGTTTGTTGATCAAACCTAAACTCTAGTTCCCTAACAAGAAGATTCAACACCTCGAAGTACTGGTGCCTGTAATATTCTTTCACAAATTCAAGTGGTATGGTTCTGCACCCTCATTTAAGCGTTTTGGTTGCCGTCTGTAGCTTGGCAGTACAGGATCTTCTGCTTTGCCTCTGGCTTCTTAAACTGTTTTCTAATATAATTCACTGAAAGCATCATATGTCCTCACACCTTGATATGTTGATTTAGTGATGTTTGGAGCTTTTACTGCAGCCTGAATGGTAATTCTCTTTGCCTGAATTGTCTTTGACAGTTCTTCTGCTGCACCAAAAGCTATGTGGGAAAATTTCAGTCCAAAATATGGACTAAATTTTTCCATCAGTGCCATCTGTCCTTTGGCACGGCGTGCATACTTATCATAGCCATGACTCACTACCTCGTGTTTATTGAAGTGCAGAATAGTTCTTGATCACCGAGCCTAAGGCACATGTTCTCACATTCCATCTGGTTTGGCAAAGCGGTTTGAGTGAGGGTGCATTAACTGTTCCTATTTGCATCTGTTCAAACAGATGGTACCTCTTTGGAGAGAATTTGATGAATTTGGTAATTTCTGTTACCAAGTCTAAAGCATCACGTACTAACTTAGACTTTCTGGTTGTGTCTTGCAAATAGAGATTTATGCAGTGGTCTAAGCAATGAATTTTAATGGCAGCCTTCTCTTTTTCCAACACACGTAGTGCTAATCCTGTCCTGTGACCTTGCATATTGCTTGCACCATCATATGCCTGGACACGGTAGTTATTGATGGGAAGAGGGCACCTTATGGGAACATCATTCAAAGCGGTGAGCAGTGAATCACTAGTTATAGATGGTACTTCAAAAAATCCCAGTGACTCTTCAAACACTTCATACTTATCATTCACATATCTTACAGAAATGTTGAACTGCTCTTTACAGATGATATCCTTAACTTCATCAGCAATTAAACCATACCATTTTGCTTTTTGTGGATCAATAATGATTTATCTTAATACTCGGTTGCGCATAAAGGTAATCAGTTCATTAATGATTACAGGGGACATACCATTTGTCATGTATCCACTACTTTAGTTCTGGGACCTCTTTGATACGGAGCTTTAACAGCTGCATGAGGTTTCCCTACAATTCTTCGTGACCTTTGATAGACAAACCCTGTCTCAGCAGATACTTCAACGATTCAATTTGTGTCAGGAGTGCTTTGCAATGATTTGCCTGTGATTTCCTGCTCTGTTTACTTAGAAACTGATTCACCGGCACATTATTTCTGTATGCATTCAATTTTAATGTTGCTTCCATATGTGCAGAGCATTTTTCATGGATCCTGAATCTTTCTGTTGCTTTCTTCCAATTGTCAAAGCCATCATTTGTAAATGCACACTCTGAATTTTTACTGAAAGTCACAATGTTCAACTTTGCTGCAGATCGACAAATGTAGCAAAATGCTTTGTTCCTAGAAGTACAAAGAGTTAGCCAGTTATGTCCCTTGTACCAGTTGGCTTGGAATGTGCGTCTTCTTGTCTCACCTTTGGATGAAAATGCTCTTTCCGTTTTATCAATTGTGACATTGTATGTTAGCTGATAAGGTGTGAAGTTTTGTTGACAACACATGACATTTCACTGTATTTCATGATGATCCTCTTGAGGCACTACTGTATCACGAGCAAGTAATAAGGTGTTTGTGTTTTCAATTTGTGTTTTACCACAGGATGACAAAGATGCACACGTTTCTTGAGTGTGCAGTTCATTTTGTTTTTTCCTATTGCTTGAAAAACGATGTAATGGTAGCTTTTTGTCTGGAAGGCTTACTGACTTTTTGCACTTTTTCTGAGATTGAGAAGAAGACTCATATCTATTTTCAGTGTGTTCATTAACGAGATGTCTTTTCTTTCTGTTTCTCTGATATTCTGTCACAAAAATATTTATTATTAGAATTATATTTATTATTAGAATACATTATTATTATTAGAATATCAAAAAATATTAAAATAAATTATTATTATTATCAGAATAAATTCTAAGTCAGATTTTCCATATAAGGGAAACTTCAATTCACTGTTAATTTACCAATATTATGTCTCTAATTAATATGTGAACAATTATGCAGATTGACCCTTATGGCAATTTTTAATTGTGCAAGATACATGTCATCTTTAATTGGTGACCCGGAACCTACACCGAGGTTGCAATTGGCTAGCGGTGGCCAAACCCGGCGGACACTTGCACTGTAGGCTACATCAAAAACACATGTCCCACCTAAAACACGCATGACCAACAAGACAGCCAGTAAGACCTGCCCACACACTTTGCCAGTAAACCTAACACACCAACTGGCAAAATTGGACAAAATTGGGTACCGGTAATCGAAAGGAGCTCAGCTCAACACCAGAAGACAGGACCCCCGACCCATGGGGTCTACAAACGAGCACGGTTACGAAAGAAGCAAGCTTCTAACCCAACCGCGACCGCTAAACACATACACATCGACAAAAACAATAAACATAAAAATATGCAGACAAAAAAAACATCCCCAACTCGCCTCGTCCCCATAACTGTAAAATATAATTTTACCCCCAAAGAGTAATAACTCCCCAAAACTAACAAAAAATCCAGGCTGCTATTGAGAGACAGCGGGAAAAGAAGAGAGCCCCCCCCCAAAAAAAAGAAGGGGAAAACAACAAGAAAAAAGAAAAAAAACGAGAGATAAGAATAATATGGGAGGAGCAGGGCTCTCACTTTTAAGGAAATCTAAAGAAATGGCCAATTTTTAAGATAATTTCATAAAACCTAAGGATATATTTTCCTTCCTAAGCGATCGGTAATCACTCGCACCAAATTGCAGAATTTCAGCTGCAACCTTTGGATCTCCCGAAACCCCAAAATGTAACATCCGGCAGACCTGATTATTGAGTATCGAGTTTGTTTCGAGCTACTTCTTCCTGGCTCCTTCTACGCCTACAGATTTTCAATGAAGACTACAGATTAAAGAAGTGTGTGTGTGAGGGAGGGGGGAGAGACTGATTTTTCAGGATACATTACAGTATAGCAATAGCTTACGCTACCTCTCAACTGAACTAAACTTAGAGAGAGAAACCCATTCCGTTATTTATTCCACATTCTTTTATTTTTGTTGCTAAAAATATTTGGTGTTTTATTATTGAATAGATTATGTTCAGAAATGGTACAAAAAAATATTATATTTCAGGGTGATATAAAAAAAATAATATTTTTAAGGAAATCTGAGGAAAATTCTTTCATAAATCTGCAGAATTTCCACAGAAAAACAGAGCTCTGGGGAGGATGGAGTGGGAAGGAAGGATGCGATGCCGCCTGCGAGGAAAAACAGAGACTAAAACCCCATAAATACTCGTACCTTACCCTCATAGAGGAACCATATCGATATAAAACACTCACGAGGCGCCGATGGCAAGATGAGAGAGGAATATCGTCGAAATAGGACAAAACAAGAGGAGCGCAAAACACACGCGCCGACCCACGCACGCGGCACCAAGAAATCTGGGGCTTTCTTGTGACGTCACTAGGACGGTTAACTCACAAATACGCCCTAGAGAGAGAGAGAGAACTGGGGCTGATGGAGGTTTAAATGGGTGACTCTTCTTTTTTTTATGGGATTTCTCTCTAACCAATGACCAAAAATAGGTTTTTCACTATACTCAAAACCCCTATTTCCTTTTCCGGCATTGCCAAAAAGTGTGGGAGCCAAAACATACGCTTCTACGCCACTGCCGGTACTTACACTCAAGTTATTTACTTTTTCTTTTCTCTTTTTCCTCGAAATTTTCAAGCCTTTGTTTGCATTTAAATTTGGCGACTTATTATTTTTTTTCTTTCTTTTCTCCTACGCACTCTGGTATTGATCATGTCAATGTTGCATTCTCTTAAGTATTTTATTGTGCTGTTTCTTTCCGTTCCTATTGGTTTGATTTTAGCTCTTTGCTCTGTTGTTGTTTGTTTACCAATTATTCTGATTTTATTTCCAATTCAATCTTATCCCTGTTTAATATTTCTCAAGTAAAGCATTTTCCGCCACAATGTGGCCTTGTTGTTTAGGAGAGGACAAACGTGAAGGTAAATCGATAGTAAAGACTTAACAACATTCAGTATCGTGGCAACAAAATACTTGACCTTAAACAGTAACTTGCCTCGAGGGAGGCATTTTCAAGAACTTGAAATGAAAAGTCAGAGACAAAGAACAGATCGTCTAAGGCAGAAGGGGAGGGGGGGAGGCGATGCCCGTTACTCTACCTTCGCCTTTTCCTCCTTTGCCGATGTGAACTTTTCGCTGAGCTTAATTTTCTTGTAGATTTCTTCCAAGTCTAAAAATTCGTAAAGGTCTTACGTCTAAAAAAAGGTAGAAGTTAAAAATATATAGTTAGAGTATAGTGGATAGTAGGTGCTAAGGTAAAGTGGTGAGAGGGAATGAGTATGAGATATTACAGTTTGCTGGGTGAGCAGCGATCTCTTGTTCGTTTTTTATTATCGTTTTATTATGCATTTATTTTATTTATATTTATTTATTTCATTTTTGTTTTTTATATTTTTCATTTATTTTCAAGGCTCTCACACATCTATTGTTCTTTGTTGCTTTTTATGTTTTTTGTTTTTGTTTTTTGGTGTGCAGTTGTTTGGTCAATATTTTACCTAAACATACGATTTCCTGCTTCCAAAATTTCCTCTATTGTTCCTCCAAGCATTAATGGGGATCTCCAATTTTCTACTTTCTTCTTCGTTTAGAAGTTCTTCAAGTTTTTCCCATATTTTCGTAGCCCTTCTGTGAAGAACTGTGTTAATTGGTTCTTAGTTAATTTCTCGGTGTAGATCTTGTTGAATACGTTGTTCTCTTCTTCTCGTATTTGTTATTAACAATACTCCTTTGTTTTGTACCCTTTGAAGCTTGACGATGTTGGTCTTATGTAGGGCATTGAGAGGTATTGTTAGATACAGTAATACCGATCTGCATAATGCATTATAAAGTTTAATTTTGTTTTTTGTGTTCAAATTTCTGAGTTGGAACAATTTTGTGAGATTGTATTTTGCTCGGTTTATTCTTTCGTTGATATGTTTTTTATATCCGTTGAAAGTTATTTTTAGCCCGAGAACTTTGCTGTATTGTTTGTATCGATATCTCTATTTTTCGAAAAGTACTCGCGATGTTTTTCGTCCTCCCACTGGTACGATTATAAACTTGTCTGGATTAGTTCTTATTTTCTATTTCTTTTCATAGTTGTTGATATCTGCTCTTTCTGCTACAGTTATTCTAGCCATCGTGGGTGGATGCCTATAAGGACTTTTGGTGATTATCGAGATATCATCCGCGAATTGTATATATAAAGTACTTTCAAAAATATGATCTGGTAAATCCCTTGTGTATATGCTTTTTGTTAACAGACTAAGGCATCGCCCTTGAGGGAATTCCTGATGTATCTCGAATTCAGGTCCCCTGGGGTCTTCTATTTCGATATATGCTTTGCGATCCGTTAAGTAATCGCACAAACATTTGGTTAAAATTCTGGGAAGTCCGAGCCTTTTAATCTTATATTTAAGTCCAATCCGACATACCTTGTCAAATGCTTTATGTACGTCTTTTAGTACAAGGTCTATGTATTTTTTTTCATATTTAGCCTTTGCGATAACTCGACGAGTATTGCCACTGCTGGTTCGGTTCCTCTTTTCTTCCTAAACCCGTGGTGGTGTTGTGGAATTGAATTGTTAGCCTCGAGATGTTGGCTGAGTCTCTTTCCAATTATTTTCTCTAAGAGTTTACTTATGGATTCGAGTAAAGTTATGGGTTGGAAGTTTTCGGGTTGATTCGGTGGTTTTCCTGATTTGGGTAGGAATATTATTTTTCCTCTTTTTAAGGCATCGGGAAAATATCCTGCGCTAATTGACGCGTTGAAAATGTCTTTCATTTTTTCTAGAGAGATATTCGGTCCTCTTATTAAATTTTCACGTGAAATTCCGGAATCGCCTAGGGCTTTTTGTTTAGTAGCGGTTGTAGTAGCTTTAAGTTCTTCTAGGGTTATTCGTTCCACTCCTTGGTCTTTTAATATTGTAGGAGAGGCAGTGTGGTTGGGCGTTATTTCTTCTCTGTTACTTTCTAAGTCTTCCACAATAGTGTTCTCATATTCGTGGTCGATATCCATATTTTCATCAGGTGATATGTTAAAAATCTCACTCCAATGTTCTCTGAAAGCCATCTCTATTTCTTGCCGTTCTTGTATGTCTTCTCCGTTGTGGTTAATGGATATCTTTGTTTTCTGTTTTCTATTCCCTCTTAACACGTTGATATTTTGCCAAAACTTCGTTGGGTTTAATTCCTCATCTATCTTCTCCACTAGCTGGTTCCATCTGGCGCTCCTCTCTGCCAAAATTGCCACTGAGAGTTCGTTCTTAATATTAAGGAGACGTTCCCTATCGCCTTTAAGTGGACCAGTTTGTTCTATTCTATCTCATAGGTTTTTATAGTTGTTTTATAGCTCTGTAATTAATGGAGTACGGACATAGTGTGGAAAGGTTCTGAATGTTGTTCTTGGGATATGTAAAGCATCTGCTTCGGTTAGTGCCTTCATTAATTTATGGATAGCTTCATCTATTTCTTCGAGAGTAGCTTCACTTAGATCTGGTTGTTGAAAATTTTCTAGATCTTCGACGTATCCGCGCCAGTTTGCATTTTGGTCATTTTACCTGATAAGGCACTTCACTTGTATAGGATCGGCTGAAATTTTTACAACTACAATTTCGTGGTCGCTAGTAGATGGTGGGCCTCTTTCTATTAGATAGTTATAGCGAAATCTAAGGGACGCGAGTACGATGTCCGGTTTTGTTGCTCTTGCTATTCCTATATATGTTGGAAAGTCCGGATCTATTCTTTCTAATATTCCTCTTTCCATTAGTAAATCCAAATTTTTTCCTGCATTATTGAAGTTCCTAGTGCACCCTGAGGTTCTCGTGCGTGCATCCAGATCTCCCATGACGAGGACTTGGCTGTTTTGCCCAAATATCTCCATAAAGTTGTGCATAGGTAAATATCCTCTTCTTGGGGGTTGGTATCCCGGAATAAATTTACATCTCTAGTGTTTTTATATAATATTGTATAGTTGTATATTTTGATAGGGGTAGTTTCTGGATTTATATTTATTTCGTTCAAAATAATAATGTCTGGGTCTATCTCTTTACACCCCATCCAGCTACGTTATGACATATTTTTAGTTTTAGTTTGATTTCGTGATATTCTATTGTTCCAGTGAATGTCTTCTCTCCGTCTTCTTGAGCTCTCTTTGGCAGGGGGATTTTATTCTCCCACAACTTTCTTTTGGAATTCCTCCTTTTTGATTTTGTAGCACATTTCTTTAGTAATCTTGATACCTCCGCTTACGATGAATCTATGTATTTCGTTGTCCGAGTAAGGGCCTTCAAATTCATATTTATACATTCCCTTTTTTTTCCAGTATGATTTCTTTTGTATTTCCTATAGGGATGGGTCTATCTTCTGGAGCGTAGAACCTTATGTTCAATCCTGTTTCTTCTTTGTTGTCTTTTTGTGCCTGACATTGGGAAATCTTGTCTCTTGTTTCTTCTTCTTCCGTCGTTTCTCCTCTTTGTTAGATTTCTCAGCAGCTAGCAATATTTGTTCGTTGTTCCACATCCATTCTTTCTTCTGGTACTTGGTTGGTAATCTATCTGATCCTTGGATCTCTCTGTACTCCCTGGTTTATACTTTTAATCTGGCTAGGATATTCGGTTTCTTTAGTTCTAGTTTTAGTTCCTGTTTTCGGTGGTTTATATTGTATGTTTAGTACGTCAGCCAAAGGTGGGTTCTCTGAAAACCACATCGGTTCCAGGCCATTATTGCTTAGCATTTTATTAAGTTCAGTTGAGTATGTACCTGGTTTTGCCACCTTCATTACATGTGCGTGTAGAATACACGCTCGAATGTTTAATGATTTTTCTTGTTTTAGCTCTATGATGTTTTTAGCTGGTTGAAGTTGCTCAGCTGTGGCTTTGGCTACCTTTGCATATGTTTGGTTCCTCATCTCCTCCTCTGCTTTCGTATTCTCATTCCTTTTACGTTCAATGATTTCTTTTTTTAGTGGGCACGCCATCGCCATTGTAGGATGGCTCCCTCCACAGTTTACAACTCTTTTTTTGGACAATCCTTTGTTATGCGTTGATCTAGTGCAAAGCAGCTAAAGCACGTCAAGACATTAATGAATTCATCGCTCCTTATCTGCTCCGGTGTTATCTTTAAATTAAACGCTAGTAGCCCGTTCTCCTTAGCTTTACGAGCCATACCTGTTGTAGCAGAATGCCCCTTTTGATCACTCCACACCTGACAACACTTTTGTCGTGGTATTCTTTGTGGTCGTGATATACTTCTTTGATGAAGTAGGCTTTGTTCTAAGAGTGCTAATTTTGTTGTTTTAAAAAAGAGCCGCTCCAAACACGTAAGGATATAGATAAACGCACCGGAATTCCACAAATAAACTTATATTTTAAATTTAACAAGTTTACTACACAAAAACTAAACATGAACCACAGAAATACTCTGAATATGATAATATACAATAATTACTTCAATTAACTTGACCCTCTAAAATTGGCTAAATTCGATACGTACTTCAATATACAAGATTTAGGCTAATTGTCTCAACTGGAGTTTAAATACCTTAGTTGCTCTGGCGGCTGGTTTGAGTTTGATCTTGAACTCAATGAGCCACAGACACCACAGGAATCTGTTAGGTCCTTTGACGCGTGCTTCGACCAGATTGTTGGAGGTGGTCGAGATCACGAGGTACTTTGGCGAGTGTAGCAGATGGGGGTCCACACGGTATTCAGGGGGGGGGGGGAGTCTTCAAGAGGGCGAACAATCACGGCGCTTTAGGCGGCACCAAGGTAGGCGGGGCCTCTCCGGCGAGAGTAAGTCGAACTTGGTTCTTAAACCAAGTTAACTTAGAGTTCGGTGTGACCATTGGGTAACGGGCTCGAGCGGGAGCTTTTCTCCTTCGTTACGTAATTCTTTATGGGCGAGAACTGTACTCGGGGGGGAGGAAGGGGGGTTTCTCTGATGAGAATAAGTTAAACTTGAACAAGTTAACTTAAAGGTCGGTTTGGTAACCAGGAACTAGCTCGAGGATGAGCTTCTTCTTAGTTCCAGTCTTACTCGAGGGCGAGGATAACGGAGAGGGGTTTCTCTGACGAGAATAAGTGGAACTTGGTTCCTCAACCAAGTTAACTTATGAGTTTGGTGTGGCCACCGGGTAACGGGCTCAAGGTGTAGCCTTTTTCCTCTTCTTTTCGTAATTCCCAAAGGACGAGGAATATCCCTGGGCTTTAGGATGCACCAGGATATGAGGAGTCTCTCTGACGAGAGTAAGTTGAACTTGAAAAAGTTAACTTAACGTTCGGACGTTCGGTTTGATAACCTGGGACTAGCTCGAAGATGAGCTGCTTCTTAGCCCCTTAGGTAGCCCTGCCTCTCTTGCAGGGGACTTCGTAATCTGGCGACTCAAGTATTCTACTTGTCCAGTCTTGGTAGCCTGACCTTAATCCGGGAACTTCGTAGCCTGGAGACTCACGTATTCTACCACGTTTTTCCCGAGTGTTTCTTATTTATACCTCGTCACCCAACTGAGGTAGGGGTAGGAGGAGGGGGGAATTGTTACTACAAAGGTTTTTCTCATCAAGTCTCAACTCTGCTCCAGCTGGCTTTCGAGCTTGAGAGAAACGCGTCTCCAATTTCTTACTTGAGGTGAAATTGAATATACTCTCGTAGCGGAGATCTTGTAGTTTAAAACCTTTCCGCTTTTCATAGCGACGAGTGGCGAGGCGCTGTGGTTACGAGTTTGACCCCACGGTGCCGTGGCCGGATGTCTTTGCAGTTACACTTCCGTGTCTCCACTGAGAGAGAACGGGCGAGTGACGATTCTCCTACACCTGTCTCTCTGAATATCACCTTGAAGACATGGGTATATTCATTATTTTTAGATCTGTTTTTAATTTAATCGCGTTTTTTATTTGCGCCAATTCTTGGCGTTGTTCAATTTCATCTTGAATTTCTAAGCCGTATGCTTACCTATGTAGGGGTCTATTTGCCTGCAATAGATAGCTTTTTGAGATTCTATTTGAGGCGGGACTTTGACCTATAGCTTTATGGTCTTTAATAGTGTTGTTGTTTTTTAGCTGAGGAGTTTGTCAACATCCTTTTCTGTTTGACAAATCGCGACGTAGTTCGATGTATGGTCTAGTAATCTAATTAGAACTATTCCCAGTTCTCCATATATTACTTTGAATACCGATGTTTTCTCTGGTTTTTGCGCACCTTTAAGGTTGCGCAAATAGACCCTTTTCGTCGATTGCATTTTTTCATTCCTTCTTTCTTTTCTTTATTGAGAGCTCTTAGGCTGATAATTGAGGGAAGAGGAAAGGGGGGGGGGAATAGATAGATATAAAGTGCGGCTCTGATCCAGTTATTGCTCTGGCTTATTCCGCTGAGGTGTCGGTAAATCCCTGCCTTCCTGCCTGTCGCTTAACCATATCAGAGTTTGATCCCCTCAAAAAGATCCGCCGTTCACACGGGTACTAACCGATCCCGAGCTATGCTTCGGCCTGCGCCGAGTAAGCCGCCCGGTTCAGATATGGCTCCCGTCCTGTATGAGTATCTATGGAGGCTCAGCTTCCCTAACCGACACGCCCTAAAGAGTGGATAGAGAAGCAGAGTTATTCGTCGTTAGACAGGCTTAGGTCCAGTTAAGTCTTGTAGAGTCTTTCTTCAGATAAATTCACTTGCTCTTCTTTGTGAACAATAGGTTAAGGATTTCTGGGGTTGAACACTTAGCTTCGCAAGTAAGTAAGAAAATTTCAACTGTCATCCGTCCAAAAATTCGGAAAATTGATTTCAGCCGTGTTTATGTGCAAACAGTTGGAGCGTTAGTAACATTTTAAATTTATCATGGCGCTGATTGGAGAATTATTACAGTGCCTATGTCTAAAAGCTGATTGGTCAACAACGATCAACTATATTATCCAAGAACTAAGAAGAACTGGTGGCAGAATCAACATCCCTGCCAGATTACGCGGGAACGTCGCTCGAAATCAGCGTTTCCCAAACACTAGACACTGTTCCGAGGAAAACATAGCACCAATATACACATAAACATAAAGATCACTGAATACAAAACATACAACTACGAGACAGATAGCAAACTCACAATTAAGTATAAAAAAGCAAACACAACAGAACAAAAACGCGAGGTGATGTATTAAATTTGAGCACTAATAAAGGCTCGAAAGCTCAACATCGCGCCAATACTAGAATTTAAAACAAAGAGATAAATACAGGGAAGAACACAAAAGAAGAACGCACACAGAGGCAAACAATAGACAACATCAACAAAACAAAAAGGAAAAATAAATAACTAAAGAATAAAAATGCCTGCGATGCCCCTCAAACAAGGGGAACCCTACCTCACTTTCACCAAGTATCATCTACCACTATCTAAATCTTCCACTATTGAGTACACATGCAAAGTTAAAAAATGTGTAAATAGAGTAGAGAGAATAGGTTAGGTTGGAAGAATCTCGAAGAAAACTACGCTCTACGAAAAGTCACCACCGGCAAAGGTGGAAAAGTCGAGGGAAGACTACAATAAAACGTATTGATTTTCTGCAAGATATACTGTGGACGGTAATTCTCTCTACAGCAAACCATCTACTGGATTCAGCAAGCCCCCTCCCCTGTCCCTACCACCCGAATAAAAATTCCTTTATATTCCTTGCACGTCATAGTGGTATGACGTGTTAAACCCTCCCCATCCCTGCCCCGCCATGACTTGGCTCTGTGAATTTGACTCTACACATAGAGCTCCGTTGCAAATATGCCGTTCTAATTAGAAATGGCATAATTGCAAACTTTGGGAAAAGTAGGTTTGAGGCTTAGCCCGCTGCAGAACCCAAAGGAAGGAGCAAACCTTGATTGGGACTCAGTTACCAACGCGGGGAGGATTAACACCCTACCCTGCGGCACCGTCCAAGACCACAGAGGAAGACTCTACTGTCTTTGTGAGATATCGGACGTAACTGGGAAATACCCAAAACCCAATAGAGGGGGTGGCACCCCGACTGGAGTCAGTTGATTCTGGCCTCAGTCATCCTTAAGTCCACCATGTTTTTACACCTTCTGAGGAGCCAAAACAGTTTCATACTTACTCATCATTTATCACCACATCCCAGTCATTTTCATAGGGTCGTTATCAGCGGGACGGGTGGACCCCCATACAAAAAGATAAAAATTAAGGTAAAGCGAAAATGGCACTCAGTACATCATACCTCATACTCCTACACACAAAAGACAAAAGTCCTACCACGAACGATCAAAACACACTTCTAAACTTAGCTGCTACACACGACACCCCCCATCACAAACATAATAAAAACATACACGTATCTGACACATTCGCCGCACTATACTTACAAACAAAACTAGCCGATGGTGTAGTAAAAAGACACCAGATACGCATCACAAAGACCAACCCACTATGGTTGGCCTTCTCCACAGATGACCTCCGCACACACCTTAGGTAGAAGTATGGGGAAGAGGTCATCACGGACCTGTTCCTTAACAGAACTAAACAATGAGCAGTGATCACACTATCTGACGAAAACAACAAATCATTGCTGCTAGACCAAGGCATCAAGGTCTGCGGCAACCTAACACAATTACACAACATCGAATCACAACATAACATAAGACCAACACAATGCCACTGGTGTTACAAAACTGGACACACAACACGAAACTGCCAAGCAGACCTGGTCTGCTCCAAGTGCAGTGTTGTGGGCCACCACTTCACCACCTGCACAGCCACCACACCCCTCTGCTCTAACTGTGGCGGCGACCATGTCGCCGTCAACCCAAAATGCCCTTACTTAAGTAAGGCCCGCTATGACGTCGTAGCGGCTATACGACGTCCTCAATCCCTCTACACAACCACACACTCCGCCCCCTTCCCCCTCGCCTCACAAGAACATCCACCGCCGCTGCCGGCGCAACGGTGTCCGCACCTCTTCCTGTTCCACCCCAGACACACTCAATCCCAGCATCAACCCAAACTCACCCACATATTTCGACACCCGCCCCCACACTAGCACGTTACACCCAGCGACCCACATTACTACTGACAGCCACCCCCACCCCACACCACACATCCACCCCTACTCCACACACCTAACGAACCACTCACCCAAAGCTACACCTGGCCACCTTGCTCTCAACGATGGCAAAGGACATGTCTAAGGGTGACCCCCGACTATACGCAAACATACTCCACCCACTATTCGCATCGCACGTTCTAGAGCAGATCACCTTCCCTGAGAAGGTGTTCGCTCTAATTGACGAGCACACACACAGGAGACACGCACTCCTCCGCAACCCGGTGGGCACGTACACCTCTCCCCCTGGAACCCCCACCTCCCCACCCTCACCACGCTCCAACATCCTCCCGCCCTTCTGTCCCTGCACCTCTCGCCACTGCACCTTCCTTACCTACCCCTCTGCCCACTGCTCCCATCTCTTTCCCAACTGCCTCTTCTGCTCTCTCCACAGCTCCCACTCCTTCCTCCTCTTTACCTAAACTCCCTCCTACCACCAGCACTTTCCTTCGGCAACCTCCACTCCCCTCCCATTGCCACCAATCCCCCTCTCACAATCCCCATCCCCCTTCTGACAGTCTCCAGCCCCACTCCCACTGACACCACCACCTCCACCTCCCCAAACCCACCACACCCTCCAAAACACCTCGTATCAAATCAAAAAACCCTACCCCCCCCCCCCACACACGCAACCACGCGTAAAGCCGACCACCCCCTTCCTGCTGTTCCTTCTCCTCCCCCTTCCACCCCTCCTTCTTCGTCCCAACCTCCTCTCTCTCCCGACACACCCTCTCATAATCTGCACCTCCCCTACTATCTCTAGCCCTTCATCTTCTAGCTGTACTCCCTCCACCTCTGCTCTTAACTCCCCACTCCTAGACTCTATACTCTCCAACCCTGCTTCCACGAACGCTATCTCTAAAACAACCTCCACAGAAGACACTCCAACCTCAACCACGGCTTGCCCACTCAATAACACCACTGAAAACCTCTCCAGACCACAGCCGACACGCGTAAAGGTACTGGCTCCTCACGACTCCTGGGCAATAACCAAGAAGAGGAGAACGGTCCCGACTAAATTAGCCTCACGCGCACTCCGCCCACGACAATAGGTCGCCTCAACGTGACACAATTAAACGTACACAGTTGGCACGATATTGGCCATACTGTTGCCAACTGGGTCCTTAACACACAAAGACCTGACATAATACTCTTGAACTCTACAGCCTACACCCTCCAAAGAATAGACTACGCATTGCAGGTTACCACGCGTACCTATCTCCACAGGCGCCACACCTAGGATCAACGATCCTAGTAAAGCGCTCTATACACCAGTCCCTCATCCAAACACGAGATGACTCTTTTCTAGTCTGCAAGGTACAGACAAGTTCCGGCCTCATACTAGTGGCCACACACTACAAACCACCACGCCTACAATTAAACATAGAAGTCTCACTCCGGGCTCTATCAAACCACAACCTTCCTATCTTCTTTGCGGGGGACCTCAACGCCTTTCACCCGACACTCCTTTCAAACACCACGAATGATGCAGGAAGGTACCTGGTCGGTGCCTTGAGGCGATATTGCTGCGAGCACATTGGCCCAGCCTTCCTCACATTCTTCGGTTCTCGTGGAGGTACCACGCCTCCGGACGTAGTCTTCCGCAACGACCACGATACACGCTTCTACACGCACATCTCATCCGGTCCCCACATACTCTCTGACCACATACCGATATGCCTTATCATATCCACATCTCCCATACTCATACCCACACCACCTCTCTTCGACTACAAAAACACGAACTGGGAAGAGTTCAAGAGATACATAACACATAACACGCTACAAAACCTCGACCTGGACCACACCAATCCAGACCTGTTAGATGACCACTGGTGCTCAATCATAAACACTATAACCAAAGCACGCGACCTACATTCACCACACACATCCTACACTTGCATAAAACATTTCACATTTTCCATACACACTCAGAGACTGATCACACAGTACAATAATCACTACACTAGAGGCCCACGACAACACAACATCAATCACTTACGTGCCTGCATCCTACAGTGCGTACAGCTAGATAGGAACCGGCGGTGGTGAGAGGTCGTCCGCATCGCGGACGACACCCGTTGCACTAACCCCTCCTTCTTCTGGCGGCACGTAAAAAGGTTGATAGGCACTGATCCGCCCAAACCCATCACCCTCCAAGTAAACAACCAAACACTCACAGACTCTAACGTCATCTTCGACGCATTTAGGTCCCACTGGGGCACAGTACATACACATAATCCACCTAAACCAAACGCGCGGGATCACTTCCAGGAAGTCCAGGAGTGGTGTCGGGCCCACGCTTACGAATGCAGCTGCTCGACTACACATCCACTCTGATCACTCCCATCACCGACGAGGAAACAAAACACTACATTAAAACAACACCAAAACGTGCCCCCGGCCCCTCCGGGCTACTAGCCAAACTAATACATAACCTCCCCGCAAACATATAACCCACACTTACACACCTATTCAACGCCTTACTAGCCTCAGGCCACTCCTCTAAAATATTCAAAGTCACTCACAACATACTTCTACACAAAACGAACAAAGACTCCAAACACCCAAACAATTACAGGCCTATCGCTCTATTAGAGCACCTAGGCAAAATACTCGAACGCATGATCAATTGCCGCCTACGGAAATATCTGGAAGAGAGGGACTGGTTCTCCCCAACCAATATGGGTTCAGGGGGGCCAGTCCACTCAGGCGGCCGTGACCATCGTTCATGACAGAATACAGAAAAAAACGCCAGGTACATCACAAGACACTCTCCATCAGCAAGGACGTGGAAAAAGCCTTTGACAAAGTGTGGCATGAGGGACTCCGTTGGAAACTCGCCAACAATAGGGAGTTACCTCTCTGCATCAGAAGGCTCTTCTCACACTACCTCACTGAACGGAGATGCCACATAAAATACAAAAATACCCTCTCACAACCCTTCACACCACGCTCAGGCGTTCCCCACGGAAGCGTACTGGCACCCACCCTGCACATCATGTACACCAACGACACCCCACGCCCACCTGAAAACCTCTGTCATACATACACAGTGTTCTACGCCGATGACGAGACCATTCTTGTTAGCGGCCGTGCACCAGAAGAAATCGCGCTCCACGCACAAAGAATACTAGACGCGAAGACAGATTACGAGGATAAATGGATGATTGCCACGAATCCCCAGAAGACACAGATGACACTCTACGGCGCAAGAGATCACTTCATGCACAACCTACAAATCTTCTCACAAACACCAGACAAGGCTCGAATACACACAACATACAAAGATCCATAGGGTAACCTTTGACAAGACCATCAGGTTCAATATACACCAGAACATAACACAAGCAAGAGCCTCACTTACAAACACATCGCTGCACAGGTTCTACCCTGCGGCAAAAAAAAACTACAGCTACACCTATACAAAACACACGTGCGATCTATTCTCACGTACGCCCCACTGTCAGTCGTAGCCGCGAGTGACACGTGGCAGCAGAAGGCTCAGCACATTCAGAACTCTACTCTGAAGCGCGCTCGCCGCTCTCCCCTGTACACGAGTATGTCCACACTAAACGGCAACAACAAATTAGCACCCCTCAACACACGCTCACACCGACTCACAAAACAACTCGGGGAAACTCGCCAGAGACCCATTATACACCGTGCTGCATGTAAGACGGTATGCGATGGCACTGCGATACCCCTCGGCCCATGACCACAAGCAACCCATACCGTTCTTCGCATAAGCTAGAGGCATCATGAATAACACGTTTCCGACTAAGCAGACACGCTCTCCTTCCTGACCACCCTCAAACCGTCGTCCAATCACGAACACCTCAAAACCAACCTAACCACACCACGCATCGGTGTCTAGCCACTGACCTATCAACTCTTCCTATCCCCTTTCAAGTTATTTCCGCAACCTTTTCCTCTACAACTGCTTGTTCACCTGTGTTACACAGTGAGCCCTCTCTGTCTTTTCTATACACAAAATAACAAACAAAATCAGAGAGAATAGGTAGAATAGGTGTATAACAGAGAGAGAGAGAGAGAGAGAGAGAGAGAGAGAGAGAGAGAGAGAGAGAGAGAGAGAGAGAGAGAGAGTTACAAGGAGTTACAAGAAAAGAAAGTACCCTAGGAGACCTTACGGTCCATTCAAAGAGGATACCTTTGGACTAGCAATCGAGTAGGCACATGGCTGCTCAATTGTTTTGAGTCCCTAAACGGCCACTTTTCAAGACTTTGTCTAGTCTTGACTTGAACTGGTCAACAGATTCACTGTTGACAACTTCCACTGGAAGTGCGTTCCAATTACCGCAAATACTGTAGGTGAAAAAATTTCCACACAGATTGCGGTTGTAACGCTTCAGTTCAAGTTTAAAGCCGTGATTGCGCGTTCTGTTCTAACTCAGTGTGAAAATATCCCGGTACTCAACATTGTCGAACCCTCGAAGTATTTTGAAAACCTCGATGAGCTGACTACGCAATCTACGGGTTTCCAGCGAGAACAGATCTAATTCCCTTAGTCTATCCTCATAACTTTTATGTCGGATAGAGGGAATTAGTTTGGTTGCCCTAGCTTGTACGCGTTCCAACCTTGCGATGTCCTTTCGAAACGAGGGACTCCAAAATTGTACAGCATACTCCAGGTGCGGCCGAACGAGGGAGTTTACAGACAAAGTACTATCTCCTTGTTACGGTATCCAAAGTGGCGCTTTATGTAGCCTAACATCCTTTGGGCTTTCTTCTCTGCCTCGATGCACTGTTTCGAGAACTTGAGGTCACTAGTGATAGTTACACCCAAGTCCTTCTCAGTGTCACTCGATCCAAGGGCAGTTTCCTTAAGGAAGTACTGAGATTTAGGGTTTTGGTGGCCGATATGCATTACTTTGCATTTGTTCACGTTAAAAGGCATTTGCCACGTGTCCGACCACTCCCCAATCCTTTGAAGGTCCTCTTGGAGGCTGGCAGTGTTCCCCTCCTTCGCCACATTGATACCAAGCTTGGTGTCGTCGGCAAATTTGGAGATTTTGGCAAGCATGTCTCCGTCCTTGTCGTTGACATAGATAATAAACAGTAGTGGTCCCAGGACGAAACCTTGAGGGACACCGCTAGATACGGGCGCCCATTCAGAGGCCCGACCATTAACCACTACGCGTTGCCGTCTGTCACTTAGCCAGCTCTCTATCCAACCTGCTACCTTGCCGCCTAAGCCCTGCGCACGCACTTTTCGGAGAAGGCGGCGGTGTGTAACAAGGAGTAACAAGGAAAGTAAGTACCCTAGGAGACCTTACGGTCCATTCAAAGAGGGTAACTTTGGACTATAAATCGAGCAGGCACATTACTGCTCAATTGTTTTGCGTCCCTAAACGGCCACTTTTCAAGACTTTGTCTAGTCTTGACTTGAACTGCTCAACAGATTCACTGTTGACAACTTCCACTGGAAGTGCGTTCCACTTACCGCAGATAATGTAGGTGAAAAAATTTCCACACATATTGCAGTTGTAACGCTTCAGTTCAAGTTTAAAGCCGTGATTGCACGTTCTGTTCTCACTCAGTGTGAAAATATCTCGGTACTCAACATTGTCGAACCCTCGAAGTATTTTGAAAACTTCGATGAGCTGACCACGCAGTCTACGGGTTTCCAGCGAGAACAGATTTAATTCCCTTAGTCTATCCTCATAACTTTTATGTCGGATAGAGGGAATCAGTTTGGTTGCCCTAGCTTGTACGCGTTCCAACCTTGCGATGTCCTTTCGAAACGAGGGACTCCAAAATTGTACGGCATACTCCAGGTGCGGCTGAACGTGGGAGTTGTAAAGACAAAGAACTATCTCCTTGTTACGGTATCCAAAGTGGCGCTTTATGTAGCCTAACATCCTTTGGGCTTTCTTCTCTGTCTCGATGCACTGTTTCGAGAACTTGAGGTCGCTAGTAATAGTAAAACCCAAGTCCTTCTCAGTGTCACTCGATTTAAGGATATAATAAGATTGGGGCTTTCGGTGGCCGATATGCATTACTTTGCATTTGTTCACGTTAAAAGGCATCTGCCATGTGTCCGACCACTCCCCAATCTTCACAAGATCTTCCTGCAGGCGGGCAGTATTTCCATCCTTTGCAACGTTCATACCAAGCTTGGTATCGTCAGCAAATTTGGAAATCTTGGCAACCATGTCACCGTCCATGTCGTTGACGTAGATGATGAATAGTAGTGGTCCCAGGACAGAACCTTGAGGCACCCCGCTAGTAACGGGCACCCACTCAGAAGCCTGTCCATTCACCACCACCCGTTGCCGTCTGCCACTTAGCCAGTTCTCGATCCGGCCGGCCACCTTTCCGTGTATGCCCAGCGCTCGCACTTTTCGGAGAAGTTGGTGGTATGGTACCTTATCAAAGGCTTTCTGAAAGTCTAGGTAGACCACATCCACCGCCTTGTCCTGATCGTGCTCACAGAACACAAGGTGGAAAAATTCCACAAGGTTCGTCAGGCGTGACCGTTGCCTTCGGAAGCCGTGCTGGGAACTCTTCAGTAGCAGGTTTGACTCTAAATAATACGTTCTCTTGTCCACTATCATGCTTTCCATGAGTTTACCGACTATCGAAGTCAAACTGATGGGTCGGTAGTTTGACGGATGGCTGGGGTCCCCTTTCTTGAAGATTGGAGTCACCTCCGCCTCACGCCAGTCTCTAGGAACGCATCCGGTCCGGATTGACATGTTAAAGATAGCGCACAGATGTCGTGATACTTCATCGCACACTTCCTTTAACACCTTGGATAGAGATAGAGATAGATAGATAGATAGATAGATAGATAGAGAGAGAGAGAGAGAGAGAGAGAGAGAGAGAGAGAGAGAGAGAGAGAGAGAGAGAGAGAGAGAGAGAGAGAGATTAGCTGTGCCAGGTTGTCTGGCAACCTCAGTGATTTGCATTTAAAATTATCCGTAATTATTGTTTCTTTGTTTGTGCAGCATTCAAGCCATTGAAATCTTGCAGGCCTCTTGATAGTTGATTGGCTTTACTTGTAATTTTACGGGTCCGTTTCGGATCTTTTATTTTATTTATTTATTTATTTTAATTTTATTATATTTATTTATTTTTTGTCCATTTCGGATCTTTTATTTATTCATTTTTTTTCATGAAACAAATCATTTTTGGTGTACATTATTTTCATCATTTAATATTGTATTGTCAATTTGAGTTGATATAAGTTTTAATCTTCTAGTAAATTTCTCAATAGCTCGGTTGAATTTCTTGTCGAGATATTATTTGGCTGCTATTAAATGCTTGCCTGAACCTTAGGTTCTGTACATCTACATCAGGTATTTTAATCGGGTTCAGCACCGCATCTGGCCTATTATCACAGATTTTATGCCAAATATTGCGTGCTCGTCTATTTAGGGTGATATTTATTAGCTGAGTGTCCGTCGCCTCGTGTAGTATTCTCGAAGGAATGTAGCCAAGCAGTGACACGTTGGTAATAAACCTGATTGCCTTGTATTGGATAACTTGAGCTTTCTTTATAACAGTTTTGCTCTGGGTATTAAGGGGTATAGCTTGGTATAAGAGGAGTGGTCTAACCAACAGCAGATAGAGTTTTCTTTTGTTGCCCGTCAAGAGATGTCTGAAGCGGTAGAAGCTCTGTTACGAATTCGTAGCAAAGGTGATCTTCTATAGGTAATGGGCCCTGTACCCGTCCGACGTTAACTTCAGGCCTAGAATTCGGCCTTCTCCCTGAGTACTCATAGAGCTCATCTTGAACCAGTACGTCCGATGTTTTCCGACGGCCAATTTGTATCACTCTGAACTTTTGGACATTGGTCTTTATCTTATTCCTTTTTTCAAAGTTATTGATATTATCAATTTCTCTCCCTGTCCTGTTAGCAATGTTGTTAGGATTTTTATAAACACTGGTAATGACCTGACTGATATCATTTGCAAGTTTTATATACTGGGTGAAGTCTTGTCCGGGATGTAGTAAATCCTCAGTATATATTGAATACAGTGGGATTGAGGCAACCCCCTTGAGATACCACAGCTTCCAGATTAAAGGCTACACCTTCTATACCATTTATCTTCACGACTTCTTCTCTATCCTCCAGATAGTCGCATAAAATCTTAGTTAGGTTTCCATTCATGGCAAGTTCACTTAGTTTGCTTTTCAGACACGGTAGCCATACCTTGTCGAATGCCGAGGCCACGTAGTGAAGTACGACATCGACATTACCATTCGTGGATTTTCCGATTGCTATTCCCTCCGTAATTAATGCCAGAGCCGTTTCCGTACCAAATTTCCTCCTTAACCCATGTTAATGGGAATTGTATGCGTTGTGAGTTTCTAGGAAGGTCCGCAATCTGATGTTAAGAAGTTTTTCTAACAATTCCCCCATAAACTCCAGCAAGGAAATGGGTCTATAGCTACTGATCTCCTTCTTCGGTTTTCCAGGTTTCAGAATAAAGATCATGCGGGCTTTTTTAAATTGGTCTGGAAAATAGCCAACATTGAGGCAGGCATTAAACAACTCTATAGTAGACCCTCGTTGATGTTATTCGGGGCATTCAGCATATGCATTTTAGTGATGCCAGTTATGCCCAGCGCTTTTTGCTTAAAGCTCTCAAGGGCCTACTCGTACTTTTCGTGCGTGAATAGTCTCCCTTCTTCCCGTGCAATCCGGGTCCTGCCCACGAAGTGATGTGGCGTAAGGTCGGCACCTAGTTCTTGGAGTCCAAGTAGAACTTCTTCTTCATACCTCTCATCAAATAACTCGTTATCTTAATCTCTAATACGAAAGCGGATTCTCCAGTACAGCCTAAATTCCCTCTTGATATCATGGTCCTCCGTATATTCTACGCCGTTGACCTTGATGCTGTTCTTGGGAGGAGTGCCTCTCACTCTTTATTTGACTCCAATTTAGTTTCTTGGGGTCACCTTCTGCGTCAATCTTATGAATGATATTATCCCACTGGTCTCTCGATCTCTCAAGTATAGGTTGCCTGATCTCGTTCTTTAATTCTCGTAGTTCCTGATACCGTTGTGCCGTGATCCCATGCACATTTATATAGAAAACGATTGCTTCTAGCTGATCCATTTTCTGTTGTACGTTTCCGTCCCACCTTGAAGATGGAGGAAATTTATGTTCCGTCCAAGAGATAGCCAGGCGGTCAGCTTCTAAGATTTTCGAGGTGAGATGATCGAGTTTCTCGTCAATCTCTTCTAAGGAAGCCCCATCGAGTTGTTTAGTATGCACTTGGCGCAAGTGTTCTCGGTATATTTCCCAGTTAGCTCTTGCTAGGCATCTTCGTTTAGGGATTTGTACTTGTATTGGAGTAGAGATGTGGGTGATCATACCTATATGATCTGACGGTATGAAAGGGTCTGGGAGTGTGACATGGTTAAGAGAAAAGTTTCGATTTGTTAACACAATATTTGGTGTGTTCCGATGATCTTGCCATATGGAATGTGGAGAAATCTGGCCCTTCTCTATACACAACACCTCTATCGATTAGGAGGTTCAGTGAATTACCAGCTCCGTTAAAAGCCCTGGTATAGCCGGCTTCTCTAAGACCGTGCATTCAAATCTCCGACTAGTATGGTTGAGGCCTCTCTCCTAAAGCTGGGAATCGGGAGATACGGGCGCCTGGATGGTTGATACATGACTGCAACCACCAGGTCGTCATATGTCATAGGGATCTTCACCGCCAAATACGATTCCAAGTTCCGTATCTCTTTAAATCTAATGCATTTTTTAATGGCAATTGCAACCCCGTCGTATCTTTCCTTTGAGTGGCTAGCTATCAATACTTCGTAGTTATATATTTTTATACGCTCGATGTTGTCATCTAATCCATGCTCAGAAATAAGCACGATGTCAGGATCAGCGTTTCTAATGATGTCATTGTATATTCTGCTTTTGTTCTTCCATCCGTTAACATTCAGCAAGAAGATCTTAAGGTTCCGGACGAGATTGGTAGAGATAGCCATGGTTAATTGATATTCGGTTGTTTAACCTTTGTCCCTTTATCTCTGGCTGGTGACCTTACCCTACCAGATATCTTTTTCCTGTATTCATCCTGCTTAAGATTAAAGCAGGATTCGGGACATATTTCTATCCTTCCTTTTTTGAAGGCGTTTAGGAGCTCTTCTTCCGTAACGTCCGCATCAAAGTTCCGTTTACACCTGCCTTTTAATAACTCCTTTTATCAGTTCATTAACATTGGCTTTCTTCGGTATGGGAGCAGATGGCAAGCCGTAGATTCTCATGCACAGATCGTGGGTAGTCCGATAGATTGGCGTAGCGGAGGCAGATGTTGATGCAACAGGTTTAACCTCATCGTTTTTTGGTAGTCTCTTCTGGTTGGCTACTGGTCTCCAGCTGGGAGTCATTCTTCACGGCACGTTCTTTCTTGCGTAAACGCGGGTCGCGAGAAATAGAACGAGGCCTTGTCTCAGGTTGTTTGAGATCCTTTAATTGAGCTTGAAATAGGTCTCCTGATGGCGGGTTGTCCGAAGACCACATCGGCTTCAGTCCATTTTGTACCAGCATCTTATTTAATTCCATCGCATAACTGCCAGGGTTTGTTATATTCACGAAGTGTGCGTGTAATATACACATAATAAGATCTGGTCTCATGTTCTGGTCTATTTGAATCGTGGTCTTCTGTTCGGAAACTTTTGTCGCTTGTGCATAAGTAGTAGTTTTTCGTCTATTTCTCTCCTCGATCAGGGTCTTCTTTTTATCCGTTATCAAGGCCTTCTTTATTGGGCAAGCCATTGATAGAGTACGGTGAGAATTGTCACAATTAATGCACTTCTTATTGGAGCTAGTACACTCTCTCAATGTGTGGTCAGATTCTGAGCACTCAGAACAGATTTTGCCTGTAGCCTGACAGTCCTTAGTGGCATGCTTTTCAAGGGCATAGCAGGAGAAGGAGATCCCCAACGGCACAAAAACCTTTAGCTCAATGCAGCTGGCGGATGCTTTTGAATTAAATAGGACCATTCCATTTCCGCCGCCTTCGAGACCATCCCAGTAGTTTGAAAGGTTATTTTAAACACATGGGTGTGTTCTTCTCCTTCGCAGTTCTTAAAATTTATTACATCATCGATTTTTGCCCAAGCTTGCTTCGCCTCAACTTCTTGTTTTATCTCCTCAACAGAGTGGGTACCAACGTAGGGGTCGATACGTCGGCAAATAATCGATCTCTTGGTCGATACATGTGGAGGAACACGTGGTATGAGGCCAATCTCTTCTAAATTCTTGCTCGAGTTTGCCGCTCAGAAGGTTGTCCAAATCTTGATTAGAGTCACAAAAGGCCACAAAGAGCAATCCCAAGCGTTGAGAAGAAGGTTTCAAAAACCTTCTCGCGCGAAGGCTTTTGGCATCGCTCTTTGACATGGAGCGGGACCCTTTTCTCGCCGTTAGGGTCGTCAATGACGGCCCCAATAGTAGGAGCTCCTTGAACCTATCAGGCCCTTATCGCGGGGGCGAGTACCTAAATAGACTTTAAGTCACCCTTTCTGCCCTACCTGTCTAAAATGTCTGACAGGGTCCTCCTATCTGCCCTGATCACTCCGCCCAGAATGCGGCCCCCTTCTTCGCGCCCCCTGCGAGGCTTCCTTCTGGGGTTCGGACACGTCAAGGGCAGACGGCGTCTATAGACCTTAAGGGCAAAAAGGTTATTAGAACCAAAGTTGTGCTGCTGTTATGGAAACAGACAAGATGCAGGTGAGAAACTCCATTCATCCAAAATTCACTCGTTGTCAGGGTTTCCACCCTCGCGGGTGTGCACGCGCGCGCGCGCGCAGGCATGCGTATGTTCTTGGTAAAAGTAGACGGTTTCCGTTGAACCCAAGCGGGCTTTCCTCCAAAAGCCGTACAAAGCTTCACCTATTGAAACAGTGATTGGTTGATTGATAATAAAAGATAGGAAAAATGGGTGTAAGATTGTAGGAAAGGTTATAGTGAGAAAAAGTGTTATAGTAGAAGAGAATGTGTGCCAGCTTATCTGGCATAGTATTCTCGTCGTCTTCTTCATTTCTTAGCGTTTTTTATGTGGAAATTAAGCATTCAAGCCTTTGTATTTGTTTGACTTTATGTTTGTGATTTAGAGCTTACTCATAGTTTGAGTACGTTCTACGAGTATATGTTATTTTAGTTTTACTTTTGTCCACTTCGGCTCTTTTGATTAATTTTATTTATAAATTGTTGATTTAATGTTATTTTATTTTGGTTATTTGTCCACTACGGACCTTTTTTTATATATATATAAAACATGTAAGAACAATAGTTTACATTGTCCTGTTTGAGAATTTTTTGGAGTTTTTCCGGTATTTTTATCTAAATAAGGGTATCACATCCTCCTGCGTACGAAGGCGGCTGCTGTTGAATCCGCATTTATAGTGTCGAAGTCGGTTGTCAATATTAGGTTGTCGTAGTTATTGGTTTATTTTCTCTGGTCGATTTTCTTGGATCTTCCTCAAAATCGATTTCGCCCTATTTTGTAGGATTACGTTTAAGGATTTCAATTCTGCGAGAGCGTGAAGTCTTGTCGAGGGGATGCGGTCCAGTCTAGATGTATTAAATATAAAACGGAGTGCCTGGTTCTGTACAGCCTGCACATTCTTCAGCTGAGTACTGATCTCTAGGTGCATCGGAATAGCGGGATATAGCAGAATTGGCTTCACCAGGGCCAAGTACAGCTTCCTTTTGTTCCGTGGGGAGAGCCTCTTAAATCTATAGAGTTGACGTAATTGTTGCTTGGCTTGTGCGACCTTTACATTGCTATGTGTGCCGTATCCTGTTGATGTTATATTTAATCCAAGGCCTCGAGCTTCGCGGGTGTATGGATAGAATTCGTCTCGCACTAGAACGTCGGCCGTTTTGTTTCGTCCGATGAGGAGGACTTTAAACTTTTCCACATTGGTGGAGATCTTGTTACGAACCTCGTAGGCATTAAGGCTGTTTATTTTCCCTGCTGTTCTATCCGCGATGTCGATAGGATTGGGATAATCGCTGGCGATCAATTGCGAAATATCGTCGGTCAATTGGATGTAGTTTGCGTAATCATGGGTAGGAAAGGGAAGGTCGCTTGTGTAGATCGTATACAGGGTCGGACTTAGACAGCCTTTTTGAGGCACCACGGTCCCCATGGGGAATTGCTGTCCTTCGATGCTGTTGATTTTTTATGGTCGCCTCACGGTCTTCAAGGTAGTCACAAAGAAGTCTGATGATGTTCGTGTCCATCCGTTGGTCGAAGAGTTTCTTCTTTAGGCCAGGGATCCATACCTTATCAAAGGCAGATGAAAAATTCCTGAGTGCTAAATCTACCCTTTTGTTTTCAGCCTTTGCAACGGCAATATTCTCAGTCAACAGGGCAAAGGCTGTCTCAGTGTTTAGGTGCCTCCGGAATCCATGTTGTTGTTCATTGTAACAACCATTTGCTTCAAGAAAGTCCCTCAGCCTATCATTAACCAATTTCTCAAAGAGCTTCCCTATGAACTCCAGGAGTGATATGGGCCTGTAACTTTTCCCTTCCCCTTTGGGTTTTCCCGGTTTTAAGAGGAAGATCATCCTTTCCCTTTTGAATTGATCTGGGAAATAACCAGTGTTAAGGCATGCATTGAACAGGCTTAAAGTCGCCGTATTGATGTTTTCAGGAGCATTTGTCAAGTGAGCCTTGGTAATGCCTGAAATGCCTGGGGCTTTTTGCTTGAAGCTTTTGAGAGCAGCCTCAAACTCATCATGGGTAAAAGATCTACCTTCCTCCTCTGTTTGTCTGGTAGCATCGACTAAATGAAAGGGAGTTAAGACTAGCCCTCGTGCCTCCAGATCTGCCAATATCTCCTCCTTATACTCCATATCGAAGTCCTGGTTCTCCTCATCTGCGATAGTAAACTTTCTTGTCCAATGTTCCCTGAATTGGTGCTCTATTTCTTGGTCTTCTGATGTTTTTCTCCCATCCACTATGATGTTGATGTTAGTTAGGGCGGGGACTGTGCCACTTAATCTCTTAATTTGGCTCCAAAACTTCATGGGGTCACCTTTTGCGTCTATACCTTCTATCATTCCATTCCAGATCCTTTTCGACTTTTCCGCTATCAGGAGTTTCAGCTCCAAACGGAGGTTTCGGAGATCCCGGTAGCGGTCCGCCGTATTTCCAAGTCGACTTATCTCCATGACCAGTTCGTCTAGCCTGATCTTCTTTTTTATTATATTATCGTCCCATCGTGGTGCTGGGAGAGTCTTATATTCGACCTTAGGAATGGCTACCCTTTCCGCCTCCATAACTCTCTTCATTATGTCCTCTAGGTGACTGTCGAGGTCTTCTTCTAACGTCGACCCGTCCAGTTGGTTCAGTCGGTAGTCCTGCAGTAATCTTCCATACTCTTCCCAGTTCGCTTTGGGCATGCAACTTCGAGATGGGATCTTCACCTGTATAGGAGTGGTTGACGCGGTAGTGACCATACTTACATAGTCCGATGGAGTGTATGGGCCAGGAACTGTCGCTTGGTTCAGGGCAAAGTTGGAGTTTACGAGGATGATATCAGGGGTCGTTGAGGATCTTCTTGTCAGGTATGTTGGAAACTCTGGGCTGACTCTTCGCACCAGATCTCGATCAATAAGCAGGCTCAGGGAGGTTCCTGATCCGTTGAATCCAGCTGTGTAACATGCTTCTCTGCAGCGGGCATTGAGGTCTCCGATCAGAATGGTTGAGCTGTTTCTTCTGAATAGTTGGATAAAGTTGGGGATGGGGAGATATGATCGTCTTGGGGGTTGGTAGTCCACAGCTATAACAAGGTTATCGACGGTTGTTCTGATTTTAATGGCCAGATATGATTCTTCCAGGTCTGTTATTTCCCCGTACTTGGTGCCCTTTCGTACAGTTATTGCGACACCATCATATCTTTCATTTGAATGGTTGGCCGTAATAACATTGTAGCTATATATTCTCAAGGGGTTCGCATCTGTACTAAGGCCATGTTCCTAGATTAGAACTATGTCTGGATCTACTTCGCGGATAATGTTGTTATATGCGAATTTTTTATTTTCCCAACCATTGACCTTTAGCAAAAAGATCTTAATTTTGCTAATAAACATAGTGTTATAAGCCATGCTTATAACACTATGTTTATTAAATTGCTCGTGTGATAAATTGAAGCATGACTTGGAGCAGATTTCAATGCTTTCTCTTTTTAGAGCAGAAAGCATTTCCTCCTCGGTGGCGTTACTGTCATATTCATACTTGAATTTTACTCTTAATACTCCCTCGAATATGTCTTTGCCTTTTGCCAGTCTTGGGAGTGGAGACGATGGCGAGGCATATATTTTCATGTTTATGTCTGTGGTCTTTTGCTTGGGTGCCGTCTTTCTGTCCTCTTTGGCGGGCTTGGTTTGTTGGCTCGCTCCTTGCTCGGCACTCGCCTATTGGGCCGGCAGATCGGTTTTCATTGTCTCGGGTGTCGCGGGATCTTCTCGCTTATTCAATCGGGGGTCCCTGGATTTCGATCGGCTCCTTGATGTAGCTCTGGGTTCGCTTCCCTTCTGGATTTGATAGAGTTCAGTCGAGGGGGATGGGAGCTCGGAAAACCACATTGGTTTCATCCTGTTTTGGGTGAGCATCCTGTTAAGTTCGGTGGCGTAGGTTCTCGGTTTGGCTATGTTAACAAAATGGGCATTAATCACGCTCATAACCAGGTCCAAGTTCATTGATGGGTCTAGCTGTAGTAAGTTTTGCCTTTGTTCTGGTTTTGCGTCGCCTGGGCGTAGGTGGTGTTCGCCTTACGGGTTTTTTTTTCCTGTAGGTTCTTCTTTTTCTCGTTAACTAGGGTCTTCTTCAAGGGGCAAGACATGGATAGTGTGCGGTGAGGACCTCCACAATTTAGGCACTTCTTTGTTCCCTCATTGGTACACTCTTTCCAGGTGTTCCCGGTTCTGGTGCACTCTGAACACACTTTGCCCTGGAATGTGCATTTTTTAGTCGTGTGCTGCTCTAGAGCGTGGCCCGAGAAGCAGACCTGCACTGAAACAAAAGTTTCTCTCTCAATGCACTAGGCTGAGATCTTGGTACAGAACATAATTAATCCTACCTCTTACGCTTTGGCGGCCATCTCCGTTGTTTGAAAGGTCGCTTTGAAGAGGTGGGTGTACTCCCCTCCCTCACGATTTTTAAATTTATATATCTCGTCAACCTTTGCCTAATTTTGTTTTTCCTCGATTTCGGCCTTGATCTCTTCTTCACTATGCGTCCCGACCCATGGGTCAAGGCGATGGCAGATGATTGACCTTTGGGCAGACAAGCCGATTTCTTCGAGTTTGTGTGGGAGCTTACTCCTAAGAGTTTGTCGACGTCAAGGTTGTTGTCGCATATAGCCAGGTATCCATAAAATTGGTCCACCAATCGGCATAGTGCAACCCCAATGTTTGCGCAAAGGGTCTGGAAGACTTTCTCCCTCGGCGGCTTGGGGTGACACTCTATGACCCAGAGCGGGATCGTTTTCTCACCCCTGGGCTCGTCCATGACGGCCCGCTAGGGGTGCTTCTCTTCCTCGGGGCCTACCAATCTTCTATTGAACTAGTTTTCCTGTTGCTATTAGCTCGTTCCACCTTGTTCTGTCCTACCTATACTACAATGTCTAAGCACGGCCCACCTGCCGTTCCTGTCCACTCCACCCCTACTGAGGCCCCTTTCTACGCGCTTCCTGTAGGGCTTCCTTCCGGGGTTTGGACACGACAGAAACAGGTGCTCTCTACAGGCATTGACTAGCAGAGAAGTTATTAGGAACGAGATGTACTGCTGAGGTATGAATGGAAGCAAAATCCAAGGCGAGAAACGTCGCCCTCCGCGACGTTTCTCGTTATATATATATATATATATATATATATATATATATATATATATATATATATATATATATTCCTTCATTCTAGAAGGAAGCGGTTGATCACTTAACCCAGCTTACAAAACTACAGGAGAGAATACCTTACTTCAGACCATATAACTGGTGACCCCTCTTCGTCGAACGAATAACGTGATCATACAACAAAATGGATTCGCTAGGCGAAGCATCAAAACATCAACAAGCTGCTCATTTTCTTTCACACCAAGAAGTAGAATTCGTGAACGCGATCTCCGTCAGACCTCTTGTTTTTAATGAAGCAGCAGTCTCAGGATGGTTAAAAATTGTGGAGACGCAATTTCACATCTCAAGAATACAACGAGGAGAAACGAATTTTTTACCATATTTTGGCTGCGTTGCCTCCCGAGACGGTCGATCGTCTCCCAGTTGCAGTACTCTCGGCGCATAATTACTCGTTCCTACAAATAGGAATCGTGGGACTTTTTGAGAGGACGAAACCTGAGCTTTTCGAGAAGTTAATCGCGATATCTCCGAAGACCGGACGACCTTCAGTGAATCTTAAAGAGCTACGGAAGACAGCTCTGCAAGTTGGAGTGGGAGAGGACTTGGTGAGACACAAGTTCATCCAGTCTTTACCTCCAAACATCGTCCCCATCATCGCCACACAAGAGGACTTAACTTTTGCCCAATTGGGGAAACTCGCTGATGAACTCATGCCATTTTACAAGGCACACTGCTATAATATACTCGTAAATAACAGTGAAACTAGTGATAATTGTGCGTTTCCCGATATAAGTGCTCTTAGTGTCAACCAGCCGGTAAATAATGTGCAATTTAAAAATTCGCGTATGTCCTAGAGGTAATCAATCTAGGTTTGTGCATAATAATTATAATAGTGATAATAATTATTCACATGGTGTATCGTTTGGGTTACTCCACTTCCGTCGGAATCAAAGCCAGTGGTGTGCCGTTCACACTTATACTTTGGGTCGAGTGCGAAGTACTTTAAACCGTGGTGCAGTTGGCCAAATTGAGGTGAGAACCTTCAGATGCAGCCATCGTGTAGACTGTCTTCCCCAACCCATTCGGAAAACGAGATCGGCAGGCCGCTGTAAATGCGACGACCGGTGCCGACTCTTCTCACTGTCGCTGCCCGTATTAATGAGAGGAAGTGCGAATTTATGATAGACACTGGCGCGAGCGTGTCCTTAATTCCATTTAATATAGTGTAATTATGTGTGATGCGCAAATCGTGTGTTAACATCGCGACGGTTAATGGAGGGAAGATAAGAGTGCATGGAGAAGTCCAACTGGAAATAGGCATCCCTACCCTGCGACGTTCATTTAGATTGACGTTCGTAGTTGCAGATATTACGTCGTCATTATTAGGAGCCGATTTTCTTGGTCATTTTAACCTCTTAGTAGACTGTGCTGGTGGTGTCGTAATTGATAACCAGACTAGCCTACTTTCTAAAGTGAAGCAGCCAAGCGAACCACTAATCTCGTTAATTATTAATGATCTCTCTCATATCCCACCTAATTGCAGGACAGTTCTCCGCAAATATGAGAGTATATCTAACTCGAAGTGTGTTGACATTAGTTCACTACCGGCTAATTCTGTTGTTCACACCATTGAGACGGGTGGCGCCCCACCAACTTTCGCCCGCCCAAGGCCACTTCCAATGGAGAAACTACAAATTGAAAAAGCAACTTTCGAGACTCTGTTGAAAGAAGGTGTGGTGAGGCCGTCGAAATATTTATGGTCTTTACCCATTCGCATGGTGTAGGAGAAGACCCCAGGCGAGTATAGAGTTGTGGGTGAATTTCGATCCCTCAATGCGATAACCAAACCGGACAGATATCCCCTGCCAAGGATTCCGAGCATGGTACATCACCTTCATGGCAAGAAAGTTTTCTCTCGCCTGGATTTAGTCCGAGCCTACCACCAGATTCCAATGAATCCAGCGGACATTGAGAAGACTGCTGTCTCAACTCCCTTTGGGCTGTGGGAATTTTTAAGGCTACCATTTGGTCAAAAGAATGTTAGTTGCACCTTCCAATGCCACAGGGACAATTTATTTCGAGGTTTGGCGTTCATTTTTTTGTATGTCGTAGATATTTTAATATTTTCGAAAAATATAGACCAGCATGTGGAGTATATAGATCAAGTTTTCAAAATATTGGCAGAAAACAACCTTCAAATTTCTATAGAAAAGTGCGAGTTCATGAAGGAAGAAATCGATTTCATTGGCCACCATGTCACAGCTGCAGGACTGAGCCCTCCAGCTAGGAAGGTTTCCAAGATAACCGAAATGCCCTTACTAACTGACTTCAAAGAACTTCGTCGATATTTGAGCATGCTATGATGTTAGGTTTTTACAGACGTACGAAGGTCGGTCAAAAAGTTTTGCGAATCGGTAGGGCAAAACAGAGGGAGGGGATGGCTGTTTATGGGGGTGTTAGGACAAGTTATGACAAGTCAGGATCTGCAGCCGCACGCTCTTGCCTCGTCTATTTAAGAAGCAGTAGCTGATCGCAAATCGTCAGTCACAAAATTTTTAACAGTGGAGAAGGTTAAGCACCGCGCAGTGATAAAATTTTGACCAAGGAAGGCAAGAATGCAAAAGAGATCCATGAACGCATGGTTGCAGTGTACACCGACACCGCCCCCCTTCCTATGCAACCATTGTTCGCTGGAGTAGGGAGTTCTGCCATGGTCGTTAGTCCCTTGAAGATGACCCCCGTCCAGGACGCCCATCAGACGTGACCAACGAGGACAATGTGGCCCGTGTGGAGAGGATGATCCTCGAAAATTGAAGAGTGAAGGTCGAAGAAATCGAGCGAGAACTTGGAATATCACATGGAAGTGTTATGAACATCATCCACGACAATTTGGCCATGACCAAGGGTCCCTAGAAACCTCAGGCCTCATGATAGACTTCAACGTCGTCAAAGGCCACAAGGCGAGAGTTGCACAAGCTGCCCTGTGCGAGTGCGGATTCGAGGAGCTCAACCATCCCCTATACAGTCCAGACCTGGCCCCTAGCGACTACTTTTTATTCCGCCATCTCAAGGTTGCACTGCCTGGACGCCGCTTTGGGGACGATGAAGATGTCCAGCTCGCCGTCTAGGAGTGGATTGAACAGCAGTCGGTAGATTTCTGGTTGTCAGGAATTCGAAGCCTCAGGGACAAGTGGCGCAAGTGCATTGAAGTCGAGGGTAGTTATATTAAAAAATAATAAGACCCTTTTCCTCATATCTCGTTTCCTTATATCCAAATTGCAAAACTTATTGACCGCCCCTCGTATGCTGCCCAATTTTGCTTCGATTGCTGCCCCTCTCACTGAACTCGCTCGGCTTCAACCTAAGGCTCGGAAACTTGTTTGGAATGATGCTGCACGGAAAGCACTTGAAGCTACTAAGGAGGCCCTGGGAAACTGTGTTAAGTTACGCTACCCATTACCCAATGACGGACAGCTCCCAATTCGCAGTTGGTGCTGCGCTTCTTCAGATGGTGGATGGGTCTCCCCAGCCACTGGCATTCTTATCTGGAAAGTTGAGGAAAACACAGCAAGCGTACTCTACTTATGATAAGGAACTCCTGGCTGCGTATATTGCTGTGCTTCACTTCAGGCATTTGATCGAAGGTCTCCAAGTGACTTTATCCTCGGAACACCACCCACTAGTCTCTGCCTTCTCCTCGCCACTACATGTAAAAACGGACAGGCAACAACAGAACTGCACCGCAATCTTGGAGTATGTCAATGGCATATCCTATGTATGTGGTAAAGACAATGTGGTTGCTGACTGCCTATCTCGGAATGCCAATTAGATCCAGGTGGACTCCTTTGATCTCTGTTCTTTGGCAGCAGCACAGAAGGATGGCGAAGAAATGAAGTTTTCTCGATCTGGAATGAAGGCATTTCCCTTTCCCGGTGATTCTCAACTCTGGTGTGAGGTAACATCTAAATACCCACGACCATTTGTTCCTTCACCCTGTAGATTAGATATTTTCAAGCAACTTCATAATATTTCACATCCAGGGATTAAGGCATCGCTTCGGTTGGTGAAAGCTCGGTATTTCTGGCCCAATATGGACAGAGATATACGTTCGTGGACTCGTGAATGACTCTCCTGCCAATCTGCTAAAGTAAATCGCCACAATAAGTCTCCAGTCCTGCCTATTAGTATGCCTACTTCGAGATTTGAGATGGTTCACATCGATATAGCTGGTCCACTCCCGCCATGTACCCTGCCTGGGCAGTCATACCCCTATTATAACCGGTACCTCTGCAAAACATAGACAGAGCCACCAAATGGATTGAAGCAATACTGATTCCAGTCACCAATGCTGCAAAGGTTGCTTTTGCCTTCTTGGGAGGCTGGATATCCAAGTTTGGCTTTCCCTTATAAGTGATCACCGACAGAGGAGCGCAATTTGAGTCCGAACTCTTCTGTGATAGAACGGGTTGAGGCCGCATAATTTCAACCACTATCACATGTTATTTAAAACCACGATGCTCCCCACCTGCATCTTCGCTTTGAAGCTGCGCGCCTTATCGCAGCCACCTGAGTCAATGTTTAAACAAGGAGGTTTATCTTCTCCCCGTTCGTCCCATGCGCCGACCTCACCAGATTGAGTTAGGCTTATATGCAGATAAGGCAGTGTTCCCAGGCTCGGCTGTGCATTCCCTCGAAGCTCCCACTCCATTGCCCCCCACGCCAAGGAGATGTCCCGGATATTTATATGGAAACTTAACCACTAAGATTCAGATTGGAGATCCAGATTTTCGTCGCAAAACATCACTACGACCCTCTCTCACCTTATGCGCCAAGGGACCTCGACCTCGAGATTCACCATCACTTGTCCAGGAGGATAATATCCCTTGAGTGCCAAGGTTCAAGCCTTTCGTGACGCCAAGTCCACAAGGCTTCCCCTGCTTATTCAGAAAGAGAACAACTTTAGAACAGCCATTGTCCTTTAAGCCCGTTGACAAGAAACGGTTCTCACCCCCCCCCCTGTTGTTTAGAAGAGAACAACGTAGAACAGCCATTGTTCGTTTGAGCCCGTTCGCCAAGAAACGGTTCTCACCCTTTCCCCTGTTGTTCAGAAAGAAAACAACGTTAGAACAGCCATTGTTCGTTCGAGCCCGTTGACAAGAAACGGTTCTCGTCCCCTCCCCCCTGTTGTTCAGAAGAGAACAACGTAGAACAGCCATTGTTCTTTTGAGCCCGTTAGCCAAGAAACGGTTCTCACCCTTCCCCCCCTGTTGTTTAGAAGAGAACATTAGAACAGCCATTGTTCTTGAGCCCGTAGACAAGAGACGGTTCTCACCCCCCTGTTGTTCAGAAGAGAACAACGTAGAACAGCCAACTGTTCTTCAAGCCCGCTCGTCAAGAAACGGTTCTCATTCCCAAGGCGCCACGTCAGGATTATTTAATTTCCTCCCCCCCCCCTTCGGCTGGAACTCGCCAGCGGACCGAAAATTCCTTCACGTCGCCTTCCTCTGCACAACAAGTATAATTACGTAAGCCGAACGTTACCTTTGAGTATTTAACCCTTTTGTCAATTCTATCCTGTGCTTTAAATGGTTTAGCGAACCATCCCCTCCCTTTAACTATATATTTGTTTTACCTTTTTAAATCTTTTAATCCTTGGATTAGCTCGAGTCCCCACGACCCTTTCCATTCTCTGTTTATGTCAATACTTTCCGTTTTGTGTGTTGTTGATAGTTATTATTAATCAAACTCTATTTTATTAATGATAGCAATATTATTATCCTTGAGCTCAGTTCCACTTCTTAATCATATCGAAGATACATAATATCGGCCAGCCAGACATCCACGCACTCTAAAGATAATTAAGTAAGTTCCCTCAACGAATAGTTATATATGGTATATCGTCGAGGGTCCATTCTACGACATATATATATATATATATATATATATATATATATATATATATATATATATATATATATATATATATATATACTATTTAAATTTGATATCAAGTGTGTAAGGTTTAACGCTATATCTTTGCAAACACTGGTCTCAGTCGAGTAAAGCATAGTGTTATTCGTTATAATAATAGAGTATAGTAGTTCCCTTTTGTTTTAACGATGGCTATCCCCTTTTTTTTGAAACGGAAGAAGCTGGAGTAGCTCAAGGAACTGTTATAATAATTTGTTTGTGTTTTTTTTTGTGATTTTAGTCAGTGGTTATTTAGATCGAGAAACCAAGTACGAATAGGTCAGTGCCCATATTTAGGTAGGCTAATTCTATAGAGGCATAATTCTTGTTGCAAGGAATTTTAGTTGGTTGACTATTGCGCCCCCAAGTGCAAAGATGAGTCAGTTCGAAATCTTTAGAGCGCAAGCAGAGTCCTTGTGACTTTCCGGAAAAGAACTAATTGAGTACGTTCAAGAGGAGCAAAGAAAAGAGCGAGAAGAAAAAGAAAAAGAAAGAGAAAGAGAAATCCAACGAGAAGAAAGAGAAAAAGCAATTCAACGAGAAAAAAGAGAAAGAGAAATCCAACGAGAAGAAAGAGAAAGAGAAATCCAACGAGAAGAAAGAGAAAGAGAGGAACGGAATAGACAAGCTGAGCTTCACCATCAGATTGAATTAGCTCCTGTTGAAGCAGAAATACAGTCACATAGTTCACGTTCTGAAGCACCCCCCCCCCCATAATCTCCCACTAAAGCTCCCCAATTTCAAGGACGGAGAGGATTTCGGAGCATTTTTAGCACACTTCGAAAAGATCCTCGAAATCAATAACATGGATCTGGAGGCTGAAGGTGTAGTCAGATTACTTCCCTTGTTAAATTGTAAATTGCGCGAAATTTTTATATCTTTACCATCTGAGTGTACAATTAACTACATCACCTTAAAAGCTGAGTTATTGGCCGCTCATAATATGACTCCCGATTTCTACCGCCAAGAATTTCGAGGAGGTCGTATTAAACCCGGACAGACGTTCCGTCAAATCGGATACATTCTTCAGAGGAATTTTAAATTTTGGTTAGAATCCTCAAAGGTTGATCCGGACTACGAGTCCTTAACAGACTTCGTGTTGCGGGATCAATTTTTGGCGTCTCTCCCGACGGAGATCCGCGCGTTCGTCAAGGATCGTCGGTGCCAGACCTTTTAAGAATGTACCGAAGAAGCGGATGTCTATGCCGCAAGCCATAATTTATACCCAAAGGAGAATCGAACTTCTCACCAACCCCCGAACCAGGAAAGAAGGAAGGATTCGCGCCCCTTCACAGGAAAGCTGACGAAGTTTCCGGGCCCCGTAAAACCCCAAAACTTCATTCCCCCAAAACAACAACGGGACTCCAAACCTCCCGTTAAGATTTCTCCTCTATCTCTCTTCCCGAAGCCACCCATCATATGCTTCACCTGTTGTGTAGAAAACCACATGAGCTGGAATTGCCCCCCAAATTCTAGGCTTAAGAGCGGACCAGCCCACCAAGTTCACCAGATTAATGCCACCCCGGCTCCCCCGGTGGTGCAGACCCAAGCTGCAACTTCTCCCCCTCCGTCAGGCCACCAGGTAAATTTTATTTTTTATAAAAGTTCATCGGGAACTTTGAAATTTGAGGACGGCAGCGTGAACGGCTGCCGAGTATCGACTCTCGTCAGGAACAAAGGATGTACGTGTTTCATCGTGTCCGACGAACTCCTCCCCCCAGTGGACCCTAACCACGAAAAAAATGCGGTGGTACATGACTTCCTTGGGCGGGCGAACCAATTCCCCGTCGTTAGATGTTACCTGAGGGGGCAAGATTATGATGGCTGGGCTGAAGTCATTTCAGCACCCATACAATTCTGTTCCGTACTTATAGGACAGAGCCCCCAAGTAAGTTCTGACCCTGTGTCTCAGGCCGCCCTTCCTCGAGGCCGAGCTAAGAAGGAAGCCCAGGAGTCCGTCCCTATCAGAACCCCGATACCGTCCGATTTCTCGAAGATCCTTAACCAGGACCTTAAGACAGCACAAAAGAAGTGTGAATTACTATCACCCTTAGGTGATAAGGCCCAAGACAAGGATACGGAGACTGTCCGTGGACCCAGAGAAAAAAAGTACCCCCAACGCGCCCATGGAGATACGTTCGTAGCACTGGACGAAACATCGGCGCTTGAAGAAGATTACCCCTCAGAGTCCCTTAATGTAATGCAGACAGTGTGCATCCAACCTGATGCCGATCACCCTCCTCCTTCTTTACCAGGCGAGTCTTTGGAACCCTCTGACCTGGATATTGACGCGCAGCTGACACCACATCAAAAGAGTCAACTACAAGAACTATTTGAATGGAGTCACCATTTGACCACCCTATTAGCTCTTTTCGAGCGACTGCGCGAAAATGGCCTCACCATTGGCCCCAGCAAATGCCATTTTGCCCACGAAACCATAAAACACTTGGGTTTCAAAATAAGACAAGCAAATTAGGTCCTCAAGAGGACAAGATTAAGGCAATCGCCGACATGCCCCTCCCGATTACAAAGAAGAAATTAAGATCGTTCCTAGGATCAGCTTCGTACTATCGGCGATTTGTTCCGAATTTTGCCGCAATTCCGGCGCCCCTCAGCTCCCTTTTAAGAAAGAATTTCCCCGATCGTTTACGTTGGAATGATGTCGCTGTTTTCCATTTTAATCAGCTCAAGAGTAAGCTCATTTCTGCCCCCATTTTAAAGTTGCCCAACCCAGGAAAAATCCTTTGGGATTAAGACCGACGTGAGCAACGAGGACATTGGAGGTGTACTCCTTCAATACGAGGATGACGGAACGAGTCATCCAGTTGCATATGCTAGTCGCCAATTATTACCACGCGAAAAGAGATATGCCACTATAGAGAAGGAAGCTCTAGCAATTATCTGGGTTATAGACAAATTCAAAATGTACTTGATAGGAAAAGAATTTCAGATAGGAACCGACCACCGTCCGTTAGCCTATATTTTGGAATGTACGACACTCTAACGGCTGAATTATGCACTGGAGTTTACTCTTGCAAGAGTATCAATTTAAAATAAATTATACAAAAGGTTCCGATAACCAGGTCACTGACGCACTTAATAAGAAGGCGTTACCGAATAGCGTAAAGTAATTGTATTCGTAGGATTAGGATCTCCCTGTATGTATATACCGTCTTGTACGACTTAAATTAGATTCTCTTGTAATATAATTAGTTAATGTATACGTCTGAATGTTGTAACGCTCAATGTCTATTTTTTTGTATGTATATATATTTGTACCTATTAAATTACGTATAAATGATTTTGTTCCATATGTACTAATTTTATATCATTTCAATGTTCCATGCCCCTTTTTTATTAAATTGTATTAAAGGTTATTTTCCCCTGTATTTAAAAGATCAAAATAATCATATGTATTGAGGTAATACTAGTTAGGTGCAGGAAGGATACGGTTGGTACAAGAAAACGAGTTCCCTACAACGGAGCTCTATCGTTGTCCCTTCTCTCTTTTTTTTCGAAGTGACAACTTTTCCCCGGAATGGAGGGGTGTGATAGAACGGGTTGAGGCCGCGTAATTTCAACCACTATCACATGTTATTTAAAACCACGATGCTTCCCACGTGCATCTTTGCTTAAGCTGGGTGCCTTATCGCAGCCACCTGAGTCAATGTTTAAACAAGGAGGTTTATCTTCCCCCGGTTCGCCCCATGCGCCGAACCTCGCCAGATTGAGTTAGGCTTATTGGCCGTTTAGGCAGTGTTCCCAGGCTCGGCTGTGCATTCCCTCGAAGCTCCCACTCCATTGTCCCCACGCCAAGGAGATGTCCCGGCTATTTATATGGAAACTTAACCACTAAGATTCAGATTGGGGATCCAGATTTTCGTCGCGAAACATCACTACGACCCTCTCTCACCTTGTGCGCCAAGGGCCCTCAACCTCGAGATTCACCATCACTTGTCCAGAAGGAGGACAATATCCCTTGAGTGCCAAGGCTCGAGCCTTTCGTGACGCCAAGTCGACAAGGCTTTCCCTGCTTGTTCAGAAAGAGAACAACTTTAGAACAGCCATTGTTCTTTTGGGCCCGTTGACAAGAAACGGTTCTCTCCCCCCCCCCTGTTGTTCAGAAGAGAACAACGTAGAACAGCCATTGTTCGTTTGAGCCCGTTCGCCAAGAAACGGTTCTCACCCTTTCCCCTGTTGTTCAGAAAGAGAACAAAGTTAGAACAGCCATTGTTCGTTCGAGCCCGTTGAAAAGAAACGGTTCTCGTCCCCCCCTGTTGTTCAGAAGAGAACAACGTAGAACAGCCATTGTTCTTTTGAGCCCGTTAGCCAAGAAACGGTTCTCACCCTTCCCCCCCTGTTGTTCAGAAGAGAACAACATTAGAACAGCCATTGTTCTTGAGCCCGTAGACAAGAGACGGTTCTCACCCCCCCCTGTTGTTCAGAAGAGAACAACGTAGAACAGCCAATTGTTCTTCAAGCCCGCTCGTCAAGAAACGGTTCTCATTCCCAAGACGCCACGTCAGGATCATTTAATTCCCCCCCTCCCCTTCGGCTGGAATTCGCCAGCGGACCGAAAATTCCTTCACGTCGCCTTCCTCTGCACAACAAGTATAATTACGTAAGCCGAACGTTATCTTTGAGTATTTAACCCTTTTGTCAATTCTATCCTGTGCTTTAAATGGTTGAGCGAACCATCACCTCCCTTTAACTTTATATTTGTTTTACCTTTTTAAATCTTTTAATCCTCGGATTAGCTCGAGTCCCCACGACCCTTTCCATTCTCTGTTTATGTCAATATTTTCCGTTTTGTGTGTTGTTGATAGTTATTATTAATCAAACTCTATTTTATTAATGATAGCAATATATTATTATCCTTGAGCTCAGTTCCACTTCTTAATCATATCGAAGATACATAATATCGGCCAGCCAGACATCCACGCACTGTAAAGATAATTAAGTAAGTTCTCTCAACGAATAGTTATATATGGTATATCGTCGAGAGTTCATTCTACGACATCTTCAAAGAATTATCGGCTCTCGTTGGTTACCATCTCTTGCGAACCACGGCGTACAGATCTACCACTAATGGGATCGTGGAAAGGTCGCATCGGACTTTGAAGAACTCTATAATTGCTCGCCGACAAGGTTGGTTGATGGCCCTATTAATCGTTCTTCTTGGCATCCGGTCATTGCCTAATGATTCGGGTTTTTCACCCTTTACAGCGGTCACAGGGATGACCCTTCTTTACCCTAAGCCCTTGGTCAAGCTGATTCGAGGTTCATCTCTGAACTCGCGAAGACCATGTCGCAGGTAGATTTCACACAAACTTCTGAAGGCCACCGGCACTCTGTACCAAAAATGTTTATACCAAAGGAATTAAGTGACGTCACGCGTGTGTGGATCCGTGTTGATCGCGTTCGGAAACCACTATAAGCGCCTTATGCAGGCCCGTTCCGTGTTGTCGAACGAGAAGCTAAAGTTTTTAAGTTCGAATTCCCGGATGGCAATCGGAACACGGTGTCTATAAATAGAGTGAAACCAGCTGTATTGCCTAATGTATAAAATGAGAGAAATATAAACTGTTCGTGATCATCAAACAATCAACCCGTTGTAAATATTGCTTTAGAATTAGATACCCCACAGCAAAATGAGGAATTATCATCGGAAGCTATTGGCAGAAATTACGTGGAATCTGTTCTAAATACCCAGGAAAATTGTTTTCTTCCTTCCTCTTTAAACGTTCCCTATTTACCTACTTATTTTAGCATTTGACGACCACCCTACCTAAATAGGCCTGAGCTAAGAAACGCCTCCACAGAAATCAGGCTCGTGGTCTTAAGGACCCCGATTCTTCGCGCCCCCTATTGAAGTTTCCTTCCGGGGTTCCATTTCGGATCTTTTATTTATTCATTTTTTTCATGAAACAAATCATTTTTGGTTTTCATTATTTCATCATTTAATATTGTATTGTTAATTTGAGTTGATATAAGTTTTAATCTTCTAGTAAATTTCTCAATAGCTTGGTTGAATTTCTTGTCGAGATATTATTTGGAGGCTTTTAAATGCTTGCCTGAACCTTAGGTTCTGTACATCTACATCAGGTATTTTAAACGGGTTCAGCACCGCATCTGGCCTATTATCATAGATTTTATGCCAAATATTGCGTGCGCGTCTATTTAGGGTGATATTTATTGGCTCAATGTCCGTCTCATCGTGTAGTATTCTTGAAGGAATGTAGTCAAGCAGTGACACGTTGGTAATAAACCTGATTCCCTTGTCTTGGATAACTTGAGCTTTCTTTATAACAGATTTGCTCAGGGTATTAAGGTGTATAGCTAGGTACAAGAGGAGTGGTCTCACCAACAGCAGATAGAGTTTTCCTTTGTTGCTCGTAGAGCGATGTCTGAAGCGATAGAGGCTCTGTAACGTTTTACTTCAGGCCTAGAACTCGGCCTTCCCTTGAGTACTCATAGAGCTCATCTTGTACCAGTACGTCCGATGTTTTCCGACGGCCAATTGGTATCACTCTAAACCTTTGGACATTGGTCTTTATCTTATTCCTTTTTTCAAAGTTATTGATATTAACCATTTTTCTCCCTGTCCTGTTAGCAATGTCGTTAGGATTTTTATAAACACTGGTAATGACCTGACTGATATCATTTGCAAGTTTTATATACTGGGTGAAGTCTTGTCCGGGATGTAGTAAATCCTCAGTATATATTGAATACAGTGGGATTGAGGCAACCCCCTTGAGATACCACAGCTTCCAGATTAAAGGCTACACCTTCTATACCATTTATCTTCACGACTTCTTCTCTATCCTCCAGATAGTCGCATAAAATCTTAGTTAGGTTTCCATTCATGGCAAGTTCACTTAGTTTGCTTTTCAGACACGGTAGCCATACCTTGTCGAATGCCGAGGCCACGTAGTGAAGTACGACATCGACATTACCATTCGTGGATTTTCCGATTGCTATTCCCTCCGTAATTAATGCCAGAGCCGTTTCCGTACCAAATTTCCTCCTTAACCCATGTTAATGGGAATTGTATGCGTTGTGAGTTTCTAGGAAGGTCCGCAATCTGATGTTAAGAAATTTTTCTAACAATTCCCCCATAAACTCCAGCAAGGAAATGGGTCTATAGCTACTGATCTCCTTCTTCGGTTTTCCAGGTTTCAGAATAAAGATCATGCGGGCTTTTTTAAATTGGTCTGGAAAATAGCCAACATTGAGGCAGGCATTAAACAACTCTATAGTAGACCCTCGTTGATGTTATTCGGGGCATTCAGCATATGCATTTTAGTGATGCCAGTTATGCCCAGCGCTTTTTGCTTAAAGCTCTCAAGGGCCTACTCGTACTTTTCGTGCGTGAATAGTCTCCCTTCTTCCCGTGCAATCCGGGTCCTGCCCACGAAGTGATGTGGCGTAAGGTCGGCACCTAGTTCTTGGAGTCCAAGTAGAACTTCTTCTTCATACCTCTCATCAAATAACTCGTTATCTTAATCTCTAATACGAAAGCGGATTCTCCAGTACAGCCTAAATTCCCTCTTGATATCATGGTCCTCCGTATATTCTACGCCGTTGACCTTGATGCTGTTCTTGGGAGGAGTGCCTCTCACTCTTTATTTGACTCCAATTTAGTTTCTTGGGGTCACCTTCTGCGTCAATCTTATGAATGATATTATCCCACTGGTCTCTCGATCTCTCAAGTATAGGTTGCCTGATCTCGTTCTTTAATTCTCGTAGTTCCTGATACCGTTGTGCCGTGATCCCATGCACATTTATATAGAAAACGATTGCTTCTAGCTGATCCATTTTCTGTTGTACGTTTCCGTCCCACCTTGAAGATGGAGGAATTTTATGTTCCGTCCAAGAGATAGCCAGGCGGTCAGCTTCTAAGATTTTCGAGGTGAGATGATCGAGTTTCTCGTCAATCTCTTCTAAGGAAGCCCCATCGAGTTGTTTAGTATGCACTTGGCGCAAGTGTTCTCGGTATATTTCCCAGTTAGCTCTTGCTAGGCATCTTCGTTTAGGGATTTGTACTTGTATTGGAGTAGAGATGTGGGTGATCATACCTATATGATCTGACGGTATGAAAGGGTCTGGGAGTGTGACATGGTTAAGAGAAAAGTTTCGATTTGTTAACACAATAGTTGGTGTGTTCCGATGATCTTGCCATATGGAATGTGGAGAAATCTGGCTCTTCTCTTTGCACAACACATCTATCGATTAGGAGGCTTAGTGAATTACCAGCTCCGTTAAAAGCCCTGGTATAGCCGGCTTCTCTAAGACCGTGCATTCAAATCTCCGACTAGTATCGTTGAGGCCTTTCTCCTAAAGAGTTGCATGAAGTTGGAAATCGGGAGATACGGGCGCCAGGATGGTTGATACCCGACTGCAACCACCAGGTCGTCATATGTCATAGGGATCTTCACCGCCAAATGCAATTCCTCTAATTCCCGCACCTCTTTAAATCTAATGCCTTTTCTAATGGCAATTCCAAATTCGGAAAATTGATTTCAGCCGTGTTTATGTGCAAACGGTTGGAGCGTTAGTAACATTTTAAATCTATCATGGCGCTGATTGGAGAATTATTACAGTGCTTATGTCTAAAAACTGATTGGTCAATTTGTCAACGCAAAGGCCGTTATTCCAAAAATGAACGTAAGAATGACTATTAAATATATATTAATCCTGATTTTTTTAAATTTTTAAGTGTTATGATTAGATGAAATAACTATTTATATAGGTGCATTTTTGTGTAAAAGCGTCAGATAAGTTATTATTATTCAAGAAGAAAAGTTATATTTCCTGTTCGCCATTTCTATGCTTATCCCAGCTATATACTTAGAAATAAAGAATCCATATATATATATTTTTCTTCTTCCTATAAGGAAGCGGTTGATCACTTATCCTAGCCTACAAATTTACAAGAGAGAATACTTTAATCTAGACCCTATAAGTATGTAGAACGGAGGCAAAACTTCTCACGTGACTTTTCTCTTTTTATACCGGAAACTCTTGCCTCTTTCGTAATCTTGGCGCGATTGCTCTTTTTAGATCTTCGGAGGAAATGACATTATTTCCTGCGTTATATGAATATGTTCATCTGTTGTGCACCAGAAAACTACCTGATATGCTTTCTGTTTTCTCATAACAACCACCACGTATCGGACATACCAGGTGTTCGCCCCCCCCCCCTCCCTTCCCGCTCCATGCAGTCTTGGTAGATTTCCTTCTGAAAGCCTAAATTTATTTGACCTGTCCAACGCTCATTTCACCAGGTTTACCCTGCTATTGGTAGTTTCCTCATTCTACCTCTTATACGGGTATTTCCGAGGTCGCTTTATTAGTGTTTAAGCATTCTTTTATTTATTTTCAGTCATTCTTTTATGTACCGTTCATTTATAATTCGTTTTGCCGTATCCCTCGTCTTTTTGGTCTTATCTAAGTGATTCTTTTGTAATTGATACATGTTGATCCCAACCAATATTTTGGTAAGTAACAAAAAACCATTATGCCTTTAGCCTGAAAGCATACTTCTTTTGTCGTCACTTTCTTCTCCCGTTTCCAGCCTAATTTCGTTCATCTCTTAATTTCCTTTTCCACTCTAGTAGAGCAATGGTTAAGTAAACACACACAATATTTGTATTTATTGAGAAGTTCTACAGCTAGAATTCTTCTTGGTTGCTCAAGTCAGGGGCCTTGCAGCTTTTGTGGATCGAGAGCTTCTTGGAGGCTGAGGTAAAGACTAACACTTCCAGCGGAGTGAGCGATAGAGTTGTGTGCATTATAATAAGCCTTCTACCGTGAGTACCAGAAATAAATAGGCCACGAATAGCGTGAATCTGCCAGGTGTCGCCACCATGTGGTTGCCATTAGTCACTGGCTGCGCCAGTATCATCATTCTGTCTTAGATAAATATATATTTCTACGCGTTTTAGAATTTGATTACCTATATTAATATATATATATATATATATATGGTATTTAAGCTTTATAACTTCTCCTAATTGTGGCCCCTAGTGGTATGCAATATTATGAGGGTGGCTCCTAGTGTTTACAGCTTCTGATAGTGCCTGTTAGTCATATATAGTCTTGTGATGGTGGCTCCCTGCAGTGCACAGTCTCCTTAGCGTTATGCGGTGTCTTTATGGTGCTCGTAGCGTTATACAGTATCATGATGGAGACTACTTGCATCAGTCTCTTGATGGCTTTTCGTAGAGTTATTTTTTCCGTATGGTGGTTTCGAGGGAATTACAGTCACCAACTTATACTGTCGCAAGAAATTGGATCAGAGCATTATACAGTTTGTTGATTATGGCTCTCCTGAAGATAGCTTATTTTTAGTTTCTTGATGGTAGATTCTAGAGTTTAACAGTTTTCTGAGGATGGTGTCTTCTAGCGTTATACAGTCTCATAATGGTGGCTCTTAACATTATACCGTTTCGTGATGTCTGCTCCTAGCATAATACCGTTTCCTGATGTCTGCTCCTAGCATTATACAGTCTCTAGGTTGTGACTTTTAGCATTATACAGTCCCATGATGGTGGATCTCAGCGTTATTTAGTCTCTTTCTAGGTGGTTTGCTTCCAGGCGTTTTGCCATCATCATATGCTCTAGTGTTTCTGTTTATTCGTTCTCCTTTTTCCTGCTTGAAGAATGATGTTATCGGGAGATCTCATCAACATAGGCCCCTTATTATTGCTATTATTTACATAAAACTAAAAAACAAGAGACGATCGCAAATGTCACGAATTTAGCTGAAAGTGTGTGATGGTATATGGCATAGATATAGATTAAAACGGAGACTACTTCGGGCGTTTAGATATGGTGCACAACTCTCCCACCCATGCATAATGACCACAATAAGGCAGATCGCCCCCTCTTTCTGGGAGCCAGAAAGATCAAACCTCAGATGTTTGCCCACGTCTATGTAAAAGGCATAGTTCGTACTTGGGGCCCTTATGCATACTCATCGCACTCAATTTCTCTTTATATTGATACGTAGTTTCCACATATTTTCACTTCCTCTAACTCCACCACTTTTTTAACCTTTTCCTACTTAAATGCCCACGTTGGTTGTCTTTGGACCCTGATATATACCCCCCCCCCCTCGGTCCCTCCAAGCCCTACGTTTTCTCTTTAGCCCTTATTGGGTGGTAGATAGGTGGTTTGTGAAGGCCTATGACCTTGAAGAGCGCTATACAAGAATGAAAATAACATAAAAATCAGAATGACACACGCTTGTGATATTGAGGGTATCAGGAGCTGGTCCTTGTTTGTAGAGCTTTGTGGAGGGGGGGTGGGTCTAGAAAGTATTCGTCTTTTTTATACCAATCAGGTAAATCTTCGTCTCCCTATGGGGGAGGGGGAACCCGTTCCCCGTCATGGGTAGGTGAATACACCTTCGCAGATGCAGGCCTCCTTGGAACAGAGAAGTGTGTGTGTGTGTAATTGGCTATGTTTTTGATGATGTATGTAAGATCCCTGGTGCAAGGCGCCAGGGATCTGGTAAATAGCCGCTGGCGTTGACCTCAGCTAGGTTCTGGTGGGAGTGGCTTCTCTGGGGGAAACTCGAGGGAGGGTAGGTGCCCAGAGCATATGTAGATACATTACATGCACACCAATGTAGATACATCCATTACATACACGCCAATGTAGATACATCCATTACATACACACCAAAGGATGGAAAGAGAGAAGGGGAGAAAGATTCCTACAGTATGAAAGATCATTCAATGGATCCATGGGATTATTAGGCTCCTTAAAGATCATGTAGTCGTCTATTTCGACATGCAATTACTCACATGGTCGTGGGATATTTACCCCCATAGCGCAGTGAGGGGGGGATTTCGCCCCATAATGTAAGGTAGCGCTTGGAGGACTATATTATTAATGGGAACATGTAATGAGAACACAGAAGAATGGTGTGGAAATGTAATGGGGAGCAAAATTGCCTCTGAAATAGTAATGGAAATAAAGAAAGATATGAATATGGCACCCTTATAAAGTGCATAGAATAAAATTTTAAATAGGACGGAATTTTAAATAATAGCGATTAGTATCTTTTTATTGAAATAATACTTTTTTAATAGTCTGTGATCGTGAAGGCGCGCCACGTCCGTTTTCTTTTCGGGAGCCTGAACGAGACTAGGCGATGTGGTTTGGTTGCTTTTTTTTATTGTGGGAAAAACCGATCAGGAGAAATATTGCCTGAATTCATTGTGACGTCATGCGATGAACGTCACATGAACGGATGTTCAAAAAGACACAAATTGCCTGGTTTAGAAAAAATTAAAAACGTTTTATTTCCAGATATAATTTAAATACCAAGAATTTATTCCCATTTTTTACGGGGACCAAAAAGATACCCTGAAGTTACAAAAGTTAAAGTGTTATTTGTGAATTAAATTTATTGATAATTTTTTCATTACCCGATCTGTGTGCACCAATTTATTTTAGGGGATGTTACATGAGAATTTTACAAATTTGGAGTCCAAGACCCTTAATTTCTGCTCAATTTTTTCCTTAAGTTAGGAAATCCCTGATGTGTATCCTCTCTTAAAAATAAAAAAATTCCTCCACCATTAAATTCCTGGAAAGCCTTTTGGCTTTAGGAAGATCAGAAAAAATATTATATAATTAAGATTTTTCATTTATCAAACTTTATCAGAAAAAAAAAAATGACGTGAAAAGAAATATCAACGTTTCGATTTTTCAACTGACCTGTTGGTGAAACTTTAGACGACCTACTTCGTGTTTTAAGTATGTATTAAAAACAGGACTTAAAGTTGTTTTGGGGCATTGTAGTCACTCACCATTTACGGCTTCTTTTTGGCGAGGAAGGCACTTATTTTATAAGATAGTATCACTGCAATAGAGTCGTACTCAGAGTGATAGTATTTTTAAAATAAGTGCTTTCCGCGCCTAACCGAAGCCGTAAATGACGACTACAATGCCCCTAAAAACACCATTAGTACTGTTTTTAATACTAAAAACACGACTTAGGCCTTCTAAAGTTTCACCGACCTGTTTGCCACCAGTATTAAACACCAAAGACCAAATGCATTAACATATTTATAAAAGAGATGGCATTTTAGTATTATCAGACATAGGCCCACGTTCCTTCACATATATAGAAAAATAGTCACAATTGACATTATTTATTATTGTTTAATTTAAATAGGAACAAAACCCGACTAGAACATCTCCAACAAAAAAGTTTTTGTCACGATTGTCATTAATGAAAAAAAATAATGAACGAAAAGTTCTCGCTAAGACCTAAAAGTAATTTCAAGTAATTCATAAATTTTGAGAATTCCTGAGTCATCGATTGGCGCAATGACAAATTATCATCCTGTTTGTAAAATAGTGTGTGCGTGTGCGCCTCGAAACATACATGCAGCAGTGATACATACGCGCGCAAGCACTGACACACATGGTTGGTTTTTATACGTGATAACGAAGCCACCGGTGAATAACAAGGTTTATGGATATGCAAGATAATTGATTTTTTTTTCTCTTTAGCCAGCAGAAGGGAGATGTAGCCTAATGACATAAATGGTGCAGATGATTTTTGTTTTTCCAGTCAGGTTTCAACCACCGCATAGTATACTTGTGTTGCGAGCTGCTCCAAAGAGGAAATATTAAGAGCGAATTATTTTAGGGGACAAAAACAGTATTCAATCCGTTGTACCGTTCTTTATTCATGTGTTTTGTTTAAAAATAAAATTTTGCGCCGTTCTTAAGGTGAGGAGTTTTCGGTAAACAGGTTCGAGGCTAACCTGTTTATCACAGAGTTTGTTTTGGTTGGCCTCGAAGATTTGATAAATTATATCCGCTGGTCATTGAGTGGTTTTGTTCTAGGAGATCGGATGTAATTGGTTAATTAGTTAAGGGACAAGAATCACAGGTAATTAACGCGAGGTAAACAAACGCAATTGCCAGCATTGATTTATAGCCGGTGTATTTTATAGCATCGGGTGGTTTTAACCCGGTAAGTGTTGGCTCGAATTCTAATCCTATCCATCTCGATCTGTTTTATCGGGGCCGAAGTCCCATATGATTATTAGTATAGTGGGGCTTATTGTGGGATTGATTAGCCATAGTTAAGGGATCTCTGCCCCATACAAACCCCGTTGCCCTTGAGGGTATACGACAATGCCGCTATAGGTCATGGTTTGCCTATGCTTCCTAAACTTAAAATTCCCATTTTGTTATCGTATTATAGGAATAAAAATGGGTAATACTTCAGTTTAGGGGCGCACGATAGGGGGCGCTGTTTCTGGACTACAATCTAGGCCTTATGACATGAGGCGTTAGCTTCAACGGGGGGCAATCACGGCGTTGTATTTGTTTTATTTTGTTTTCCTTTCTTCTTTATTATTTAGTAAATGCCTACACTTCTACTTAATTATATTATTTAGTAATGCATTGATTTTTTATAATTACTAACGTATTAAACTATGTATTTTTCGTTTAACTATTTTTGTGAAACTAAATCATTAATTTCACACACTGGCAACCCTTAATTCAACCTTATTTCAACCATCGGCAATCCTGAAACCGAGCAGTTAAAAGAGCGCAATTCCTGTAAATACGGTTTGTTCGACTTCAATACGACTTGTGTTAATTCCTCAGTAAATTTAATAGACTTTTCTATAGATCGTGGTCTCATTTAAAAGAAGCGCGGCTCAATTCTAATAGTGAAAGGTGGAGATAGGGTAAACCTGAAGATCTGCGTCACACGCTCGCCTCCGCTGTTCCCCGGTCCTGGTCTCATAATATTTCGTCCATGTTCCACCTTTTTTGACTAATTTCCGAGTTACGGCTCTTGAAAGGGATCGGCCTGCGATGACCCTGAGATTTCAATCAATTGGGGGGGGGGAGTGTCTGGGCTGCGCCCCCCAGTATATTTTCGTAATTGTTTATAAAATAATGTTCTAAAGATTTTTTTTTTAACAAATCGTTTATGCTCGTCTGAACGAAACATAAAAGCAACTTGACCCGATAGCTTTCGGCTGAAATCTATTTCAGCCGAAATATATAGCAATCGCTATATATTTGTCATTCAGAAGTGCCAGAACAGATACCAATTTGTAGAACATTTCACCAACTGAAAGATCACACAGCTTAAATTCCCACTCAATATTTGAAAGTAGCGGATTTATCCTATTATATTTGCCCCTATGCCAAGCATACTTCTGATGATGATGAAGACAAATCTCAACATCCGACTGGAAAACATATTTCCACGTATTACAACGTATTTAGGAATTCTAAAGAAAATAAGAACGAGAGGTGCTTTGAATAGCGTGCTTTTCTAGTGTGAAGGTTTTTATCATTTCTGACTAGAGACCATATATAACTTCCCACCATGGTAGTATCTCATGTTCCTTGGTATCTTCTTTCCATTGTTGTGATGGTCCTGATGGAATCTCACTATTTTCACTGACATCACCCAAATTATCACGAAATTAAACTAGACGTGAAGGCAAAAATAATATTATCAAGGACGTACATTCCAAGTCGGTAAATTTTGAATACCCAGTCACTCACTTTAAGGAAATTTAATACTCCATTTCTAGCTCCGCTTATTTGGGGCGGAGTTAGACAGAGGAGTTTTCGGTAAACAGGTTCGAGGCACCTGCCTTTAAATTCGAAACCTAAGGTTATTTTCGAAATGGGGGCTTCGCTTGCCATACCCCCCTTTAATTTGGGGGCACCCCACCCACCACGCTATTTATAATTAACTCGTAGTATACACAAATCGAAAAAGCCTATCATTAGTTTCGAATTTAAAGGCGATTGCAAGACGTCGTTAGACCCAAATCTTGACTCCAGATATTATATAAGCTCTACTCTCGAATGCTAATTAAATCATATTTCCTTTAATATTGATTAATATAAAATGTCCATATCATATTTTAATTGAAAAAAAAATCCCTTCAAATGAGACATAATTAAATATGATGTAATGCTAATTAACAATGTGACTATTACATATTTAATCCCAAGTCTTTAAAATTCTCAATACGTTTTGCTACCAGCTGCCCTATAGGTTTGATCGTCTCTTTCGACTTTGGTGGTCATCGCTCTTTCAGCCTTGTGGTGGTCCGTCGCTACGGAAACGAGATAGATTTCTTGAAAGGCTTCTCTTCTAAAATCACACCGTTTTATCAATCCTAATTTTATATGAAATGGCGGCAATAAAACCGTGGCAGGTTCCACAAGAGGCTCTCTGACAGAATTAAACTTCCTGGCTGATCCATCTCGCGGGGGCAACTGAACTTTTCGGTAATGATGATCATCAGCTCTGCTATCCCATTAGCAAAGGAAACACGAATGTTTTGTTTACTTTGTTATGCAAACATCTTTAATTCTCCACAAATATCTCAAAATTCAACATAGATGATTTTGTCAAGAAGTTCTTTAAGATGATCGTGGTTTTCCCTCCTTTGTACGGGATGTGCAAGAGGCAAAGAATGATATTGGTGTCCATTGTGTAGTAACACTACTTTGAGTCTTTGCGTCGAGTGGTCTTGAACAGTTGCCATTCCACAGATTCATGCTTTAATCCAACAGCAGTAAACGAACCATTCACATTTTAGAGAAGCACAGATCCTCACTAACATCAAAGTAATTTTAGATTTAACATGTTCCGGTAGACTTTGCAGTCTTGCAGTCTTTCCTTAGTAAATTCCATTCCTTCAGCCTGGATGTTCAAAGTTTATCTCCTGACTTAGTGAGACCTAAGTCCCTGATCCAATCATCCACACACTCTCTCTGTTCCAAGGAATCCTGCCGATGGGTATCTATATTCACATATCTCTGACACGGAACAGGCCCCCCCGCCCCGGAGCGACGAAGGTTCCACCTGAATGTTGTTTGGTGTCAAAAAACATAATACTTCCTGGCACCTATCCCCAAAGAGGACCGACCCTTGGTGCCCCCAGGCTCACAAGTGATTGTTATACTGACCCTTATGTTTACTTAATTATCCGTTCAGGGATCCGCCTGGATAAACGCAGCTTGGCAAACCACTACTTTGATTTGGGGATGCGTACTCATTCTTGGCACCTAAGCCACTTGCTGACTCCTCTGATGAAATATCCATTGCATCTTCTAAAAAACAAATCACTCCATTTAACAACTTCAACAAAAACATGAATACTTCATTTTATGTACATAAAAGTAAAGTTATGTAGAATATTACGAGGTTTTCCTACTTACATTTTCTAGTTGATGTGGTACTGGTAAGTTGTTATCATGAGTAACAGGTGATACAGATAATGGTATGTTTGGATACTGAAGAGCTTTTGTCTTCCTTTAACTTTTCTGTATTTGTAACCGCATAATGAATCATGCAGAAATGGCACTCCCTCATCATGATGGTTTTCGGCTCTCTCCATACTCTGAGAACAGCGCGATCACCGTACAGTGTGCGCTAAGGCACCTTTTAACCGATCAATCCATATCAATAGGCATGGCCCTTCATGCACCTCTCGTATCCTTCTAGAGTAGATCGACAGCTTCCACTCGTAGTATATGAGGAACCAGTGTCTTTTCTTGCTCATCTATGGGTAGAGTCTGTACCAAATTTGGCACCTTTCACGATTTTATGCTTTGTCCCAATATAATAGGTACCTCCTATCTGCACACGTAGCCAATATATCGGGAGAATTTTTGCCTCTTCTGGTATGCAAGAAAGCTAAAATTATATCGTTGGAAACGATCTGAAAAATCTCCCAAAACATTATAAATTGTAGAACATGTAAATCTTAAATTGCGATTATTAATAACCTTACAAGGTCAACAGACCTAAGTCGCGTGCTCTCAATTATTCTGACTTATGACCTTCAAAACTGTAAAAAACTTATTGAAAAGTAAAATGATTTCCATCCGACCGACTGACCTACGTACGCACCGACATAGTAACTATATAGTCGTGTCCACGCGACTAAAAATTAGTGTATTTATGTAAAGGTTGATACAGAAAAAAGTATTTTCTTAATCAGCGTAGAAAATTGATTAATGAACAATAGAGAAATCATAATAGACCATCCTTTGCCAATAAAACTTTTGCCAAATGGATAAAAAGAACAAGGAAATTAGATATCGGCTTAATACTGTTGATTTTTCAATCGAAGAATTACTTATTTAGTGCTGAAGCTCAATTTAAGATCATTCTTGAAAGCACTGAGCTCTTATCCTCCATATTTTAGAAATACCATTTCTTTACATTTTGAATTTTAGTTTGTGAGTCACTTTGGTATTTTGGAAGCTTTTATCCAAGTTCTTTCTAAGATTTTCTTAACAGTTCGAAAAACAGCAAAAGAAGGGCTAGTTTTCATCATCATCACTATCTCTATAATTTAAGAAGGGGATTTTTTTTAGTATTTAAATAATAATTTCATCTTAGTTTGGTTATGACTAATGTTTTTTATCAAAGTTATTTCTAATAATTCTTTTATAATATCAACAAACAAAATGGTGAAGTTCAGAAATAAATATAAGTATCGAAATTTTGTGAATTTTTTAAAACCCAAAGAATTAATTACAAATGGTGAAGTTCAGAGAATTTATAAAAATTTAACCATGGCTGCTTTTTGGGGGATTTTAAATTTTAATCTTAGTCGCGAAGCCATTGCCTGGTTGGTATATTTGAAGAGTTCGGAAAAATAAATAGGATTATCAAATGCTTTGGAATTTAAAAACAAAACCCAAATAATTACAAATAGTGAAGTTCAGAAAATTTATTAAAATTAAGGCATGGTTGTGTTTTGTTTTTACGTATGTATAAAAATAAATTTCGATGGGAAATAATTCATGAAGGGCAGTCGTTTTTTCCCTTTTGATCATGTTAAAAGAGCTGTTTTAACTTGTATAGAAATGGCTTAAACTGAGGGTATCATTCCTTGCCAAAAACTTTTTAGCCCATTTTGGAGCTTATGTTGAAAAGCAAATTTATCTTCACTTCTCTTTGTTTTAAATTTATTCCAATATCTACGAAATTTTGAAGACTCTTCCTTAGAGGAGGAGCTTGCGCTTAGTAAGCGGAGCTTTGGTCTCTGGTCTAGGGCCTATCTAACTCGAAACTCTCGTTTGATCTTTTGAAGAATAACAGTTACACATGAACCAAGGACTGCTATTCTTCAAAAGGATAACAATGAGACTTAGAAGAAAGAACTTGGTTAAAAACAGACATGTTTACCCGTCGCTCCGAGCGTGTGTACGGAGAGCTCTCCTCAGGAAAAGCCTCTCAGGCGTTTCAAGGCCATAAACTGAACAATTATCGTCGAATAGTTTTCCCAGTGGCTGGTCTGGTCTCGCTGTATATAAATATCTGTTGAAACTACGTTGACAGAATCAAAAATATATTTTAGTTCTTAAACTCTGACTGTATATATGTACAAGAATGAGTAGATTTTTACAAACACAACTTCTATATCGATAGGTAAGCAATCACATGAACTCTTCAAAGCGTTATATGGGCACGACAATTGACGCCAAATAATTTTCTATCTAAGCTTTGCTGGACTCTGAAAAAAAAATTTCCCTCTCTTGATGACCCCCTCCAAAAGTTCAGATTTGTTTTGTCTGCGGATAATTTATTCAACAAACTAAGAGAATCTAAAGTTTTCTGGATTAAATTAAATAATATTTCCGATGTCTCATCAACTAAAAGTTTGCACTTCTAATACTTTTACATAAACTCCATTAGTGTGCAAAAATAACTAACCAATAAAATGCACTTTTACATTCTTATGGTTGGAACAATCACTAAAAATTGTTATGCAGTTAGCAAGAAAAAATTTATTGAAGTATTTTCTGATTAGTTTTGAAGTGCAATCTATAGACTTAAAAGATTAGTTGTGTTTAACTGAATGTTCCTTCTGCTAATGCTGTGCTTTTATTCTCCTCATCCAAGATATTTCTTTTTAAAATTATTTCAAAGACATGCTTGATGACGCAGAAACATTTGCTCGTTTATGTTTATCCCAGTTCAATTGAGAATCTAGAAAAACATGTCACATCTTACCATGTTTTTACTATTTGCCTTTTTAATAAATGGATATTCTTTCTCAATATCCTCATTAAAGCAAGACTTTGTTTTAGAAGCCATTTTTTTTTTAAATAGGGTTAACTTGAAAAATGAATTGAAACTTTGACACCTCTCACGTTACACAATTAGGAGAGATGGGGAATGACTGGAGACTATTTTTTTTGTTAAAATTGTTTGACGAATGATGCGAGGTTGTTGAATGTGCCAAATCTATAAAATCTTGTGATTACTCAAATTGATGGACATCTTGGCCGGCTCCTTTGGGTTATGATTCTTGCGGGACAAAAGTCCAAGGTAATTGTGAAGACTCACTCACGGCTCCTGATTTCCCGCGCTATTTTGGGGGGCTAATTTCCTATTGTTTTGAGTGTTTTTTTTTCAGATATCCCACTAGCCAATCAGCACCCTGTATTATACAGTGTTGTAGCGGGCCAAAAAATTTAGACTAACCACAATCGATCCAACCCGCTTCCTACACTAATCCGGACGTGAGAAATCGAAGGAGAATGAAACGGATTGTATGTACAGTCCTTTACTAACAAAAAAATACAATATTTACAAAAATATGGGTTGATATATTAGAGATCTCTTTCCTATTCACAAACAAAATATAGCTAAATTTCCTTTATACCCGCAATAAAAAAAACAAAACAAATCCTACTTACAAATCCTATTAATTGATCCTAAGAAACATTAAAAAAATCAACAGCCAAAAATAAGATCCGGACTATAACAGTCAATATATAGTTTCCAAAAAAAAGAGAAGGCCTCACGTGGTACAAAGAGGGTGGGGGGGGGGACGTCCAGCCACCTACCACTCGAGAGAGCAAAATGCCTACGTCTTCCAAACATTGGCGCCTCTGCGCTTGATGGAAGATAAGTGATCTTATCACTCTTGCGTGGCTATTCTAAGCCCTCTTTCATTTACAATACTAATAGGGCTCTTCGTTAAATTTACTTAAGACAAGTATAAATATGTGCTAGACTAAGTCCTTTCCAGAATATGGCACCTGGAAAAAAACAAAAAACATGGTAATTTATTTATACATAAAATAACCAAAAAACAAAACAAACCCATTCCCATTAACACACACATTCTTACAGAAGGAGGGAGAGTGTATTGGGAAAAAGGGTGGGAGAATGGCCCCTTATACACACACTCACATTCGCTCCACCACACCTCTCCTTCCTTAAGCTATTCGACCACAGTCACTCACAATACACTCAATCCTTACTCACAGTACCTTTTATACTCAATCGCACCCTTCTGCACCCATTCACTCTCGTCTACTGGTCCCTGGCTGCGCGTAGCAATCAGTTGGGGTTGTTCATCAGTCTTCCTGTCAGTCTCATCGTCACTATTAATCATCTCGTCAAACATACTCTTAGCCCTCATTACCAGTTCTCCCATCTCACGACATAATTCTTTCATACTCTTCCGTTCAGAACCTTCACTCTTCATACCCCCATTCATCAGCTCCTCACTCACAGCTCTCATCCAACTCAAGGTACACTCTTGCGAAACAGACAGGTCACTCACATCCCTTGTATTCTCAACAGGCATACCAGAAACCCCTTCGACTGGTTCTTACCAGAAACCTGAAAAATCAGCCACTTCATCATTCACTACATCAAACTCACCCCTAGCCTTACCATTCATAAAACCCGAAAAATCAGCCACACTAGGTTCATTCTGCCCAAACACACTATCATTCATACTGTTCCCCAAACCAGAAAAATCAGGCACAGGCAGCTCACTCACTCGTCTACTTATACCAGCCAAATCACTCACCTGTTTACGCAAAAACTCAATCTCCCTTTCAAGCTTCCCCATACCAGAAAGACTCTGCTCAGACTTACTTTCATTCGTACTTCCATTCTTCCTTTCACTCTTCTTTGCACGCTTTCTACTCCTCGAGACTAAGACTAGCTCTTTCCCAGACAGATCCATACTATCACATTCAATCTCATCATCATGCACTTTACCTCTCTCTCTACACAGTCCATACACCGGATGGCTCACCAGGTAGTCAGGAGGTTCTCTCCATCTCCTTAACCTTATCTGATGAGCCCGCACTCTCTCAGTCATACGGTCATTCAAACTCTCACACAACATAAGTCACCCCATTTTCCCAAACTCTCACAACTCTATAAGGTCCATCAAACTTCTCACTCATCTTTGACACATTCAACCTACCCTTCACTTCTTTCACCTTCAATACTTTCGCACCCAATTCAAATGAATGGAACCTTTCATGTGCCTCACGCCATACACTCTGCTCACTTTCACTCAAAAGAAACCTATCTTTCACTTGCCTTTCAAAATTCATCACAAACTGACATGGGAAATTCCAGTTACACTATGCACAGTCGAATTATATGCCCAAAACACTCTCCCCAGACATACATCCCAGTCATTCACTGTCGTACTCATCATTCTCAACATCTCACACAAGGTTCTTATAGTACGTTCTGCCAATCCATTTGAAGACGGTACATACGGAGTTCTCACATGCTCCACACCATTCTCTCTCAACATTTGCTCAAACACTTCTACAAATTCAGGCCCATTATCACTCAGACATCTTCTAGGCTTCCATACACACATAGGAAAAAACAACTGCTCAACCACACGCGCAACAGTCACACTCCTTTTATCTCTCACAGGCGCTGCATACACAAACTTACTTTTATGATCAACCATAACAACCATACCAACTTTCCCAGCACTCGTACGCGGCAAAGGCACACAATCAATCACTACCAATTCAAACGGTTCTTTCGCATCAACTTTCAACATCGGTGGTTTCACTTGCACACCTTGCACCTTTCGCTTCTGACACCTTTCACACGTAGTTGCAACATCATTCACAACAGTTCTCAGAAACGGATGGAACACACGCTCCTTCATACACTCCCACAGCTTAAACTTCCCCATATGCCCATAATTATCATGCACAACCTTCACCAGACCAATCATACCAACTAAGGACATCACAGGTACATATCATCACCACCCTTCACATGCCTCACAAAATATACAACATCCATACAAACAACAAAATCCTTAGCATACCTTTTAAAATCACTTAAACACTCTGGCCATTCATTCAAAACAACACGCGTCATTACACATCTCTTCAATTTACTAACAAAAGGACACATCTCTTGCATCTCTAGAATATCATCATCACTTAAAATCTCATTCTAATCATCCATGACCAATTCAATCATACCGCAAAACTTGACAACATTCTTTGCACACTCATTTAACCTCATCACCTAACATTCACCTTTCATAAGACAATCCTTATCAGCATCCAAAGACAAATCATTCAATCTCATAAAGTCTACACCAAGCAAGAAACAACACGACATTTGCTCATCTTTCAGAATCACAAAGTCATGCTTCACATTCACACCATTACCCAAACTCACTTTCAGACTAACCTGTTCCCATGCCACTATCATGCCATTCCCTAATCCACTTATCCGTAACTTCACAGGCTTACGCTCGCAACATCTAAACTCATCATACTTACTCAGAATCCTCGCATTCACTAAAGACACTTGCGCTCCAGTATCAATCAAACCACAGAAAAACCTTTCACCAACTTTCACTCTCGCTTCCATCATATCAGGTCCACCATGTTCACAATACACAGAAGGAACAAGCACACCAACATCAGCACTGACATCCACACCATCATCAACTCCCACATCATCACTCACCACACTCATCTTCATCCAGGCAATCATTCTTCTCTCTCATATATGAACACTTTTCAATCACCCAATTGTAGTGCACACCGCTCAAACATTGCAGATGTACCACATTAGGATTCAAACCCTTCATCTTCTCATCCTTGTACACAATCGGCCTCTCACCACCAAAGTGCACATAAACAATCACTCCATACAAACGACTCACTACAATCAACACTTCCTGAAACGGCGGGACTCCTTGCATACACATCGCTCTCAATTCTTTCATGAAGTTCCGCACCTTTGCCATACCAATGCTTTTAGGCTTCCTACATACTTCATTCATTAACTTCTTCCTTAAATCATCCACACTATCGGACACTCTCACGTCTACTCCATCACGTTTCAAATCTTGCAAACCATTCCATACACTCTCAAACAAGGAATCACCACCACCCTTACTCTCTTTTCCATTCATAATCCCTTTCGGCAAATACTCAGGATCACTCACTCCACACACATTTTCATCATTCGTACCAAGATACCTTGACATCAAATCAGCCACTCCATTCCGTTCACCAGGCATATACTCAATCACATAGTCAAAGTCACTCAAATCTTCCAAAGTCCTTGCAATCCTACTATCAGCCCACTTCATACGCTGCAGATACACAAGAGGTTGATGATCTGTTTTGATCACAAACCTCACACCATACAAAAACGGACGCAACACTTTCCAAAAATACCTTATCGCAGCCAACTCTCGCTCCACAGTCGAATACTTTCGTTCTGCAACATTCATAGCCTTGGATACATACCCAATTATTCGCCTGACATTCTCTCCATTCAAACGCTGCTCTTGCATCAGAAAACCTCCCATACACTACCCACTTGCATCTGTACAATTCAAGCATTTTAGCATTCACACTATAAGCTGGGTAAGCCAATTCAACATCTTCAGCCGCTGCCTCTTTCAGTCTCTCGTACGCCTCATTCATCTTATCATTCCACCTGACAACCGTACTACCTTTCTTACCCATCCACTCATTCAGAGGCTTACTCACACCAGAACAATCACGTATAAACTTTCGCTGGAACTCAATCAAACCCCAAGGCATTGAACCGCGTCTCTCGCTATGCCGAAGCGCACAGGTTTCGGTTTTCTTTGGCCAAGACTAAGGTGGTGCACTTCTGCCGCCATCCACGGCTTCACCCCGACCCAGATTTGTTTCTTAATGGGGTGCGCCTGGATGTGGTTGAGTCGCACCGTTTCCTTGGTCTTGTATTCGACCGACGCCTCACCTGGGAGGCTCATATTCGCAGCCTTAGGGTCTCTTGTACCCGCGCCATGGACATTCTCCGTTCCGTAACGTTCAGCGCTTGGGGCGCTGATAGGGCTACCGCCTTACTTCTTTATCGATCCTTTGTTCGCTCGAAGCTCGACTACGGATGCGAGTTTTATGCATCCGCAGCGGAGCGTTTATTGCGGAAGGTGGATTCGATCCACCACACCGGCCTTCGCCTTGCGACCGGTGCCTTCCGCACTTCCCCCATTGAGAGCCTGTTGGTCGATGCTGGGGAGATGCCACTCGCTCTGCGCCGCGTGCAATGCATCACTCGCCTGTACGCGCGAGCCCGGCGCCTCCCTCAGTCGCCAACAGCTCTCACTGCATCCGCAGCTGATCTCGATGGTGCCTATGCCGCCGAGAGACGCCAGTCATACCCTAAGCCCTTTGGGTTTAGGGCCAGGAAACTCCTTCGAGAAGTAGATATAGCTCTCGGGCCGGTGGCGCCCCTGGTTCTGCCCAGGACGCCACCCTGGAGGGTACCACATTTGGCTATTTGTCGCCACGCCTCTGCTCCCAAAGCTTGTACTGCGCCGGGAGTATTGCGTTCGACCTTTTTGGAGCACACATCGTGTCACGCTGGTACCGTGCCAGTGTATACGGATGGCTCCAAGTCCCAAGAGGGGGTCGGCTTCCACGCCGTATCCCCTCTGTTTGAAGTCAGCGGGGCTCTACCAGGCGCTGCGTCTGTCTTCACGGCCGAGCTGGTGGCAATACACCACTCGGTACGGGAGATTACGCGACGTGCCCGGTTCGGAGACCGGATTGTGATCTATAGCGACTCACAAAGCGCCCTGAGTGCTCTCGGGGCATTGGAATCTCCGCATCCCCTGGTTCGCGATATCCGTGAGGCCACGGTTTTGGCAAGCCGGGCGGATGTCGAGATTATCTTCTGCTGGGTTCCTGGACATGTAGGAATTGCGGGGAATGAGCGCGCCAAAGAGTCCGCGAGGACTCTGCGACCGGACCAGCGTTTCGCTCTTCCTCACACTGACTACATGGCAGGAATACGGGCAGCTCTTCGGACTGCTTGGCAAAGAAGATGGGAGACGGTCGAAGGGAACTTAAAGTTGCGTGCCATTGCGCCGCGACTGTTCCCATGGACCTATCCCCCAATGCCGCGGCGGCTTCAGGTTGCTTTCTGTCGTCTTCGAATCGGACACACTCGTGTGACGCATCGCTACTTGATGGAGCGCTCGCCTGCGCCCTATTGCAACGACTGCGTCGTCCCCCAGACTGTTCGGCACATTCTTGTCGAATGTCCCAGTCTGGGTGATCTTCGCGCACGATACCTGTCCCGGTACCGGGATGGGCGGGGTCGCTACCGCCTGTCCCTTGTACTCGGGACGAGTGCGTGCACCATGACTAGTGGACTTATTGACTTTTTGGGGGAGGCTGGCCTTCTCCCTTTCATTTAACCCAGTTTAATTGTTGTTGTTGTTTTTGTTATTGTTTTTGTTATTGCTTTTTTATTGTTATTGTTATCTCTTTTTATTGTTTCCTGTTTAATTTTTAAAGTAGCCTAGAACTAGGCTGTTTGTTTACGGCGACTAATGCCTAAGTCGGCAGTCGCCAGATAGCCCCTTAATTAAAAAAAATAAAAATCAATCAAACCCCAAAACGACTTCAGTTGCTTCACAGTCACCGGTTTCGGAAACATTCGCACCTTCTCAACATACTTCGGCGACTTTCGTAACCCATTCTCACTCACCATATGACCAAGGAATTCCACTTCTTTCGCAAACCATTCACACTTCGCCACTTTCACCTTCACATCAACACTTTCCAACGTTCTCAACACATCATTCAGCAATCTCATATGCTCCTCAAAAGTCTCAGTCATAATCAAAATTTCATCTATAAACAGAATCACATTCTTATTTGGAAACTCACTCAACACAACATTCATTGCCCGCTGGAAGGCTCCGGGAGCATTAGCCAACCCAAAGCTGAGGTTCCGGAACTGATAATGCCTCTTTGTGGAAGAGAAGGCAGTTACCGGCCGGCTCTCCCCAGCAATGGGCATCTGGTAATACCCCCGTACCAGATCCAGCTTCGTAAACCACTCCATCCCATGCATACTATACACACACTCAGATACCATACACATCGGAAACCTTTCTTTCACAGTCCTTTAATTCACCTTTCGATAATCCACACACAGACGCAATCTTCCATCCGGCTTACGTACAGGCACAATTGGACTATTCCATGCACTCTCGCTCTCTTCAATCACCACCAATTGCTCCAATTCCAAACACTGCTCCTCAATCTCATCAGCAACCGGAAATGGGAAATACCTCGGCCGCTGATAGATTGGGGAGTCCTCCTTCAGGACAATCTTGAATTCCGGGAGCTTTGCAACCCCGAAATCCAGATCACCCTTACTGAGGGCTCCCTTTCGCTCAAATATCATTCGATACACATCCTCCCTTTCATACTCAGTCAAACATCCATCCAATTTCACCATGTCCTTCACCTCATTATACATCCATTCACATGTCTTTTCATTCGCAACATTCACCCTGATATCCGTGCTATCATCCATACCTACCTCAGTGACAGTGGAGAGGTGTCCTAGTACATCTCCGACTTGGATACCCCTCACCTGTCCCTTTACCCTGGGGTCCGCCTGCACACACACAAAAGGATCATTCATTCTCATCAAGCCATCAAACACACATAACACGCCTTACCTTATAATATGCATCCTTTCCATCCAATATCACAGTGTTCTCACCCACATTCAAACTAACATCCTTACTCCAACTCACTCTAACAGACACCCTTTCACCCTTCACAAGCCTTACATTCTCCATAGCATTCACCTCAATACCAGTAAACACACCCCTCAAAACACTACCATCTTTCCCTACATATAACTTATACACCCCATTTTTACCAATCTTTCTCTTAATCTGATCACTTGCAGGATGCACAACCATACGATTCATTTTCATAAAATCATAGCCCCAAATCACACCATACTCACTACTCACCTTATCAATCACCGAGAATTCACATTCATTCATCAACATACCATGCATTCGAACAGCTGACCTTATCATTCCAATTACAGGCACTCTCCTATTACCAATACCTACCAAACTGCCCTTGTACTCAGACAGGAGGGCTTTCTCGCTAACCTTGTCATACACATCTTTATACACCAAGCTCGCCTTGCATCCAGAATCTATTAAAGCCAAACGCTCAATTCCATTTAATTCCACCTTCACACTAGACAGACTTACCAACACATTACTCACACTCATGCACCCATAGGATACTTCACCAGGTACCCTCTTACAATTCAGTTTCCCGCTTCAGACTTTCCATTCACACCTTGCGCTCTCAGTCTAATCCAACACTTTTCACTCGAATGTCATTCCACCGCACAATAGCTATATACATTCCTCTGGTCACGACACATCCTCGCATAATGACCAGCCTTTCCACAATTACCACAAGCATACTTCACACTCCCCCCCCCCTGCAGTTGCTCCACCATTCAACCTCGGACAATCTTTCTTCAAATGGCCTATTTCTTTACACTCGAGCACTCTTTCACACTTTCCTGGCAATCCTTTATCATATGCCCTTTCTTAACACAACCAAAACATGCACCAGACGTCCACCTACATTCTGCCAACATATGACCTTTCCTTCCACACCGATGACATTCCACAATCTTTCTCCCATTATTCGATCTCTCGTTTGCTGGGACATACCTCGGTTTCTCTCTCATATATCCGTTCCCACGCTTGAAATTCATCTGCCCCCTTCCATTCGACCACCCTCCATTTACCCATCCATTCTGCCGGCCCAGGAAGTTCGACATCACTCCAGCTGGTGCAGCCTTCAGGGCATCCCTGTAGCTTACATACTGCTGGGGTGGATGAAAGCTCCTGGGCTTCTTACCCCCAACATTCACACTGTACCATCCATCCTCTTCTAGATCGCTTTCATCATCAAATCGTCCATCTTCCAACAGCTCCAACACATCCTCCTACATCAACCGTTCACCTGTCAGTCTCATTCTCTCCTTTCTCTTTCCACTCAGCCATTCACTCACCTTTCACGGGATCGTGTCCAAAAACTTCCTCATCAGTGGTTTACATTCATTAACATCATCATCATCACCATACCTCTTTCTTGCCATACTCTCAAGCCTATGTGCATACATGTTCACACTTTCACTTTTCCCCATTCGAGCCTTCTCAAATTCATTCACCCTTTTATACTTCACACTCTCTTTCATTCGTTTCACCTGCCCACCAATCTCTCCTTCACCACATCGTACCTCGGTTCCCCCACACTTGTAATCACGCGGAAAAACTCCAATACTTTTCCCTCCAAACATTCCCCCAAAACATTCATCCAGTATCCCTTATTCTCCGGGTACTTGAGCTTACAATATCGCTCAAATTCTCCGAAGAATTCTTCCACATTTTTCCCACCATGTAACCTAAATCTATCTATCTTTGGCACTTCCCTTATCAAAATACCCTTTCCCACATTCACTTCACTCTCACTTTAGCTGCCTTCACTCTCACTCATATCAATCATACCATCACTCTCTCTTTCATCCGAGTACAATGAGTCCACACTCTTGCCTCTTACCTTCCTATCCTTCCCCTTTGCACCAGTCTTCCTTCTTCTCTTGCGTTCAACTCTCTTCCATTCTCCGTCCTTCCTATCACTCATAATCACCCTATCCTCTCTAGACTCGCAGACACTCCCATTGATCCCATTAGTCTTATCCCCTTCAGTCGGAGCAGGGGTCAAGGTTGAGGGTCCTGACCCCGGTCCTGACCCCTTCATCATGTCATACAAGTCCTTCATCCGTTGGTTGACCTGCTTCTGTCTCTCGTCCATTTCTTTCCTCATCCTGTCTGTCTTCTCATCCATACTCATCACATCACTCTTCAATCCATCAATCACGTTCCTCAACATCATACATTCCTCCTCTTTCTGCCTCAATTCCAGCCTCAGTCTCACAATCTCATCATGGAGGCCCTGTTCCACAGAAGCCATCCTCCCAGGTTAGTAACAGCGATATACAAAAGTGAAAAACAACCAAACTACCCGCCACGCTAATTGGGTATGGACTGCAATCCAATCCCGTCACTCTCCCAGTTTCGAGATCTCACGTCCCTATTCGGGCGCCAAATGTAGCGGGCCGAAAAATTTAGACTAACCCCAATCGATCCAACCCGCTTCCTACACTAATCCGGACGTGAGAAATCGAAGGTGAATGAAACGGATTGTATGTACAGTCCTTTACTAACAAAAAAATACAATATTTACAAAAATATGGGTTGATATATTAGAGATCTCTTTCCTATTCACACACAAAATATAGCTAAATTTCCTTTATACCCGCAATAAAAAACATAAACAAATCCTATTAATTGATCCTAAGAAACATTAAAAAAATCAACAGCCAAAAATAAGATCCGGACTATAACAGTCAATATATAGTTTCCAAAAAAAAGAGAAGGCCTCACGTGGTACAGAGAGGGTGGGGGGGAAGGACGTCCAGCCACCTACCACTCGAGAGAGCAAAATGCCTACGTCTTCCAAACATTGGTGCCTCTGCGCTTGATGGAAGATAAGTGATCTTATCACTCTTGCGTGGCTATTCTAAGCCCTCTTTCATTTACAATACTAATAGGGCTCTTCGTTAAATTTACTTAAGACAAGTAATATTTTGTTTGCTATATAAATATGTGCTAGACTAAGTCCTTTCCAGAATATGGCGCCTGGAAAAAACAAAAAAACAGGGTAATTTATTTATACATAAAATAACCAAAAACAAAACAAATCCATTCCCATTAATACACACACATTCTTACAGAAGGAGGGAGAGTGTATTGGGAAAAAGGGTGGGAGAATGGCCTTTTATACACACACTCACATTCGCTCCACCACAGTGTCATTGACTAATCAGAACCGTTTATTTTCCAACTTTCTTTTGTTTCTAAAAAGGTTTTATTTTGGTATTTTCTGTTTTTTTTTCGTAAGTTTATTATCGATCTTGCCTAAATAATATATGCCTGCTCTATTTTGTCTTTTGACGTCGTTTTCTTTGTTTTTTTAGTTAAATAAAATCACTTTTTTCCTGGTGCCAACGAATTGTGTTCGTCGAATCGAAGTTTGAAAAGCGTTAACCGTTTATTTTTCCCAGCTTCCCTTCATGTTTATAAAGACGGGTAAAAGGTAGTTGTTTTTTAGGGGTATTTTCTATTTTTCTTTGGGTAAGTTTATTATCTATCTCGCTTAAATAATATATGCCTGCTACTATTTTGACGTATTTTTTTTTTATTAAACAAGGAATTGTGTTCGCCGAGACGAAGTATGAATAGCGTTGGTAAATAATCTTTTGCCTCAGCGAATCGGCTGTTTTTGGTTGTTGCTTTTCGTTCCAAATTGAACGATATCGGTGTGTTTCATCGTTTGCTATGCATTTGGTTATTCGTATTTGTTTGGTTACTGGAAGCCGGTTTCGAGGCGTACCTGGATTACTATATTGGGGAACTTCGCCCCCCCCCTCGCCATCAGGAAAAGTTGATAATGGCATTTTTAATCAACCATCAATTAAAACAAGATCGAGTTTGCCTAAAAAATGTTAATTTTTATTCTCGTCTTAAAATAACGACTCAAAACAATGAGGTGAGTGAGGCAAAAAGAAAGTAGCAATAAAAATAGACCCCCAAATCGCGAATTTTCACAATTACAAAGTCCCAAAATGAGGGACAGCCCTCAAAATGCAGGACGTCTGGGAGGCCTATCAAATGTTTACCTTAAAGTTTTTATTTGACTCTTTGGTGTTGGTCGCATTATCATGTGCCTAAGGAAGTGAGCCTTTCCCCGACGCCGGAGCGTGTTTACTTTTTCTTCTTGCTTTTGCTTTTTTATCTGGTTTTATTTTTGTTTTTCTTTTTTGTGTGAATTCTAAAGTAACTTAGTACTAGGCTGAAATTTTAATTACGGCGACCTATGCCTTTGATGATAATCGCAAGATGGGCCCTTAAACCCTCTCTTCCCCCTCCTAAGAGCCTAACTTAACCTAATATATTTTTATTGTGGACGTATTTAGACACAAGAGTTGCCAGATACTCCCAGCAAAAATTCGATGATTATAGCTTTCAATGAAGACCACGAATGTACTGACTCTAAATTTGTTCATTCTGGTTGACATCTGACACGAGGGGCTTAAAAAGAGGCCGACTGGTCTGTACTCGAGGTGAAAGAGAGCGGACCTTAAAAAGAGAGAACAAATAGCATTTAAGAGAAGAAAACCAACCAACAAAGTCATTATCACTTGGTTAAAAATAAGGAGAGAAGCAGAGAGATAGAGAAATGTGGCTGAATAGAAAGAAGAGGGAAGGATGCAAAGACAATAATAAATATAGCCACCCCTTACATCTTAGGGCTGTGTGGGCGTATCTTCATGAACAGATTCATGGATAAGACACGAATCCTAAAGTACGAATTTAAATATTCATGACGGAGAGAGTTACAAGGAAAAGAAGTACCCCAAAGGCCTTGCGGCCCATGCCGAGGAGGCACTCATTAGATGATGAAACTTAGCTATTCTAAGTTAATCTAGATTTAACTATCACAATGACACGCACTAAAAACTTGCTATCACCGCATCATGTTCGAAAGTATATGTTATCGAGTCGACTCTTGAACTTTTCGACACTGCTACTGTTGACAACTACCACTGCCAGTTTATTACATGTGTGGCAGATGTCGTACGTGAAGAACTTACCCACGGAAGCGAATTAAATCTGGGCAACTCCACCTTCTACCCGTCATTTCGAATCGCATTCCGGTTAAAGGTAAGGTACTTCGTGTAGTCGACATTTTCAAAACCCCTTGAGTCTCGAGCGAAAAGAGCCCAAGCTCTCGCAGTCTTTCTGGGTATGGCTTGTTCTTTATCGATGAGATAAGTTTCGTGGCCCTGGCTTGCACCTTTTCCAAATGATCGATGTCTTTTCGATACTGAGGAGACCAGAACTGAACCGCGTACTCCAGGTGAGGCCGCACCAGTGAGTTGTACAAGGGCAGAACAACCTCGTTTCGAAAACCGAATTCCCTCCTGATGTAACCCAGCAGGCGCTGAGCCCTCTTCTCCACCTGTAAGCACTGCTTCGAGAATTTAAGATCGCTGCTAATCAGCACACCTACTCAAGATGCATACCTTGTAGTTCGTATTCTGACCGGGGATTCGCATACCCATGTGCATTACCTTGTACTTCTCTAAGTTGAAAGGCATCTGCCACTTGTAGGACCACCCGCCGATCATCTGTAGGTCCTCCCTCAACCCCTTGATGTTTTCGGGAGTCGCTACGTTCGCTCCAAGTTTTGTGTCGTCGGCAAATTTCGCGAGGAGACTCACCAGTCCTTCATCTATGTCGTTGATGTAGATGATGAATAATAGAGGTCCCAACACGGAGCCCTGAGGAACTCCGCTCATTACTGCCGACCACCGAGAGGCGTAGCTGCCGATAGTAACCCTCTGTCTCTTGTCCGACAACCAACTTTCTAACCAGTTTACGACTTTTCCTCTAATTGCCGAATCACGTACTTTCGCCATCAGTCAACGATGGGGGACTTTATATCGAAAGCCCTTTGGAAATCCAAATAAAGTATGTCCACCGTTCGAGAGAGAGAGAGAGAGAGAGAGAGAGAGTAACAAGGAAAGAAAGTATCCTAGAAGACCTTACGATCCATTCAAAGAGGGTACCTTTAGACTAGCAGTCGAGCGGGCAGATCTCTGCTCAAGTGCTTTACGTCCTTAAACGGTCACTTTTCAAGACCCTGTCTAGTCTTTACTTGAACTGGAGAGAGAGAAAGAGAGAGAGAGAGAGCGAGAGAAGCTACAAGGAGCTACAAGGAAAATAAGTACCCTAGAAGACCTTACGGTCCATACAAGGAGGGTACTTTTGGTGCAATCCTCGAAGTTGTTCGTTGGCAACCTCGAAGATCACTCGCGAGGATCTTAACGGTGATTTCGCAAGACTTTATCTAGTCTTAACTTAAACTGGTCAACAGATTCACTGTTTACAACTTCCGTCGGAAGTGCGTTCCAACTACCGCAGATACTGTACGTGAAAATTTTTCCACACATCACCGTTGTAACGCTTCAGTTCAAGTTTAAAGCCGTGATTTCTTGTTCTGCTCTCAACAAGTGTGAAAATATCCCTGTAGTCAACATTGTCGAACCCTCGAAGTATTTTGAATACTTCGATGAGCTGACCACGCAGTCTACGGGTTTCCAACGAGAACAGATCTAATTCCCTTAATCTATCTTCATAACTTTTATGTCTGATAGAGGGAATCAGTTTGGTTGCCCTGGCTTGCATGCGTTCCAATCTCGCGATGTCCTTTCGAAATGAAGGACTCCAGAATTGTACGGCATACTCCAGGTGCGGTCGGACAAGTGAGTTGTACAAACACTATACAATCTCCTTGTTCCGATATCCAAACTGGCGCTTTATGTAGCCTAGCATCCTTTGAGCCTTTTTCTCCGCCTCAATACACTGCCCTTTTCAGTGTCGGTGGATTCAATAGCAGTGCCCTTAAGGATATACTGGGATTGGGGATTTCAGTGGCCGATATGCCTCACTTTGCTTTTGTTCACGTTAAAAGGGGGGCAGTATTTCCATCCTTTGCAACGTTCATACCAAGCTTGGTATCGTCAGCAAATTTAAAAATCTTGGCAACCATGTCACCGTCCATGTCGTTGACGTAGATGATGAATAGTAGTGGTCCCAGGACAGAACCTTGAGGCACCCCGCTAGTAACGGGCATCCACTCAGAAGCCTGTCCATTCACCACCACCCGTTGCCGTCTGCCACTTAGCCAGTTCTCGATCCAGCCGGCTACTTTTCCGTCTATGCCCAGCGCTCGCACTTTCCGGAGAGGGCGGCGGTGTGGTACCTTATCAGAGGCTTTCTGAAAGTCTAAGTAGACCACATCCACCACCTTGTCCCGATCGTGCTCACTGAAGACGAAGTGGAAGAATTCCACAAGGTTCGTCAGGCATGACCGTTGCCTTCGGAAGTCGTGCTGGGAATTCCTCAGTAGCAGGTTTGACTAAATGCGACGCCATTTTGTCCACTATGATGCTTTCCATCAGTTTACCAACTATCGAAGTCAGACTGATAGGTCGGTAGTTCGATGGTTGGCTACGGTCTCCTTTCTTGAAGATAGGAGTCACCTCCGCCTCACGCCAGTCTCTAGGAACGCATTCGGTCGGGATTGACATGTTGAAGATTGCGCTCAGGTGTCGTGACACTTGATCGCGCACTTCTTTCAACACTAGCTAGAAACCCATCCGGGCCAGGTGACTTATTCGTCATTAGGTCAATGATCTTCTTTTCGTTTTCTTCGGTGAAGTCCATATCTTTCTATTTCTTCTTCGGTGAAGTCCCTATCTTTCTATTTCTTCTTCGGTGAAGTCCATATCTTTCAGCTTTCCTCCCCCGAGTAGGAATCCGTTGGCTAGGGTATGGGACCACACTCTTCAATAAACACTGAAGAGAAGTAGTCTTTGAGGAGGTTAGCATTTTCTGCATCTAAATGCTTTAATGTCCCCTCCTCATTCCTCAAAGGGCCAATCCTTGGACGGATTGGTTTACGGCTGTTTACATATCCAAAGAACTCGTTGGAATTATCTTTACAAAGTCTCGCTACTCGGAGTTCCTCAGACCGCTTAGCTGCCCTTATGCTGGACTTCACTCTCCTGGCTAGACTCCGGTATTCGTCAAATCACCCGCGATCTTCGATTGCCGGTACACATTTCTCTTCTCCCTAATCAGTTGGCCGATTTCTTGATTAAACCACTTTGGTTGAACAGAAGACCGACGAGGGCCTTTCAGAGAGATGAAACGCGATTGAAGACTCATGAATGTGGTTTTGAAACCATTCCACGAGTCTTCAACAGCCTCACACACTTGTAGCCTCGCGTCAGTCAGTCCAGCACGAAGACCTGCAAAGTCTGCTCTTCTCAAATCAAGTTTCTTCGATTTACTAGTTGCAGGCCCTGCCTTGGGGACTTTGACTACAAATCTAATTAGTCGGTGGTCACTGCCACCGAGCTCTTCGCCAACAGAGAGGTCCTCAACGATGTCATCCTCAGAGGTGAAAACAACGTGGAGAATATTGTCTCCTCTCGTTGGCTCTCTCATCCATTGAGTCAGGAACTCGTTGTTCGCGAACTCCAGGAGTAGTGCGTTCTCGCCACAGGGTTCTCTGGTTTCCCAGTCAACTTGTGTGTTTAAATCCCCCATGACGATACACACTCTGTCTTTTACAAGTTTGTCCAACAGCTGGTACAGACTCCTGTCCTGTTCTAAGAGTTGAGAATGGGGTCTGTAAAGCACCAGGGTCCTGCATCTGACAGGGCCTATGTCTAGGTCAACACCTAGTAGTTTATGGTCGGATACGATGTTGCATTCCGTCGAGTTGAGAGTATCCTTGACATACAACATCACACCGCCACCCTCTCTGTCTGGCCTATCTTTCTGGAAGAGCTGGTAACCGGGAATCGTGAATTCACCTTCAAAATCTCGGCTTGAGGTTTTTATCCACGACTCCGTTATGGCCCCCATCTCGGGTTCTTCTGTTGCTACGAGGCCACGGAGCTCAAGAAACTTATTCAGGAACTTTGAGGGAGTCCCCTAGTGTAGAACCCCCTACGCTCTTCCGTTTCTTGGCTTCTTTTGTGTGGCAGTACCCCTCTTTGCCATATCTAAGAAGGTCGTTCCAGCAGTGACACGGGCATACTGTCTTACGTCCGCCTTCACTCTGGGTGGGACGCTCCTTTGCGTCCGCTCCACGACATCCTGGATTAAGTTACAGAGTACAGCCTTTCTCTTGAATGAAAGGTGCACTCCGTCCCTTTGGTAGAGGTCGTTTCTCCCGTAAAAGGTGCGTTAAGGGTCCAGAAAGACCCCCTCCGCCGTACAGAGGTCGGCCCGGCGCTGGTTCAATGTCATGTTCCTTGAGTGAGCTGTCTTTCTAGGACCTCTTCTTGGGACCATCCCTACAACGACCCGTCTGCGAGTTTTCAATCCGCAGTCGTCCACGGCTCCCATGACCGTGCTGAGAATTTCCTCACTTGGGCCTACTAAGCCCCCTCGGAGTTAGAGGTCATTGCCACTCACCATCAGGGCAACGATTGAATTCTCGGAGATCTGAGATTTCTCAGCCTCTACCCTGATGTGGTGGGTTTCCCGTCCTGGCTGGCAGCATACCTTCACACTAGTGCGAAGGCGGCCTGCTAGCAGGGGCTGCAAACCTCGTGTTTGGGAATCGCGTACAAGGGTAACCCTCCGGCATTTCCATGCAGAAGTTTGAGGCTTTCCTCCCGAAAGCGAACTCTCGGTTCAATCTTTCTTCTCTATCTTATTTTTCTTCCCTTTTTTCTACTTCTTCATTTTCTTATTGATTTTTCCCCCCCTCTTTCTTTTCTATATACTCTTCTTTTTCTACATTTTATTCTTCTGCTTCTACTTTATCTTCTGTTTCAACTTTCTCTTCTGCTGCTGCTACTTTATCTTGTGTTTCAACTTTCTCTTCCTACTGTTTCTTTCCCTTCGTTTTACTTTTCTTCGCTGGTTTATTCGTAGCATGCGGACCTAGCTCTGGGGGTAATACTGCAGATGCAGTGTTTACTACAGGGCTTGAGGTTAGCTCTGCTATCCTGATCTCGAGCCTGCGAATCAGTCCGGCGTGTTCCAATTCCAGGCTGTTTATTTTCTCCTCCAACTTCTTATACGTCCCGGAAGCCCTGCATGTTTCTTTTAACTCCTTAATTTGGCCGTTTAGAATATAGTCGGTGCAGGAACTGACCGGGTGGCATTTTGAATAACGCCCCTCCGGAAAGTCCACGCACCACTTATATATCTGGCATATTGCGCACGTGTATTTGAGTGTTCATGGTCCTTTCTTGCCGGTCATTTTAAACACTTTATGACAGTAGAAGCTTTGCGACCAATCAGTAAATAAAAAAGGGGGGGGTGGCGATTTCGCCCCTTGTTAGTCGCTCCCGCCTATCGATCGGAGACGTTTCGGATCTTTCAGAAGGCACGCTCCATGTGCTGCTGTTCGTCCGACCGAGTCGTCAAACGTCGGCGTGCCGTATCTCCCAACCAAGCAGCACTGACGGTCTCCGAAAAGGCCATTGATTTCTCACCAGGTGAACAACGGAACACGCCCCGTACTTAACTCAAACTAGTTCCCTTCACGACGGCCAGGATCTCGGAGCAGCGTTCAATGGATATCCCGCCACATCAAGAGACTCGACCCAAGGCTTTTTATTGGCCTGGCAACCAACCTGGGAACAAATGGCCGTCACCAGGGACCGATGCTACCAGAGAGAGAGAGAGAGAGAGAGAGAGTAACAAGGAAAGAAAGTACCCTAGAAGACCTTACGGTCCATTCAATGAGGGTACCTCTGGACTAGCAGTCGAGCAGGCACATCTCTGCTCAATTGCTTTACGTCCTTAATCGGCCACTTTTCAAGACCCTCTCTAGTCTTGTCTTGAACCGGTCAACAGAATTGCTGTTGACAACCTCCATCGGAAGTGCGTTCCAGCAATCGCAGATACTGTACGTTAAAAATTTCCGATACAGATCGCGGTTGTAACGTTTCAACTCAAGTTTGAAGCCGTGATTTCCTGTTCTGCTCTCATTAAGGCTGAAAATCTACCTGTAGTCAACATTGTCGACCCCTCGAAGTATTTTGAAAATTTCGATGAGCTGACCACGCAGTCTACGGGGTTCCAACGAGAACAGATCTAATTCCCTTAATCTATCTTCATAACTTTTATGTCTGATAGAGGGAATCAGTTTGGTTGCCCTGGCTTGCACACGTTCCAATCTCGCGATATCCTTTCGAAACGAAGGATTCAAAAAATTGTACGACATACTCCAGGTGCGGTCGGACAAGTGACTAGTACAAACACAGTACAATCTCCTTGTTACGATATCCAAACTGGCGCTTTATGTAGCCTAGTATCCTTTGGGCCCTTTTCTCCGCCTCAATGCACTGTTTCGAGAAATTGAGGTCACTAGTGACTGTTACACCAACTTCCTTCTCAGTGTCGGTGGATTCAATAGCAATGCCCTTAAGGATATACTGAGATTGGGGATTTCGGTAGCCGATATGCATCACTTTGCATTTATGAACGTTAAATGGCATTTGCCACGTGTCCGACCACTCCCCAGTTGTCCGAAGATCATCTTGAAGGCGGGCAGTATTTCCGTCCTTTGCGACGTTCATACCAAGCTTGGTATCTTCGGCAAAATAGAAATCTTGGCTTCATGTCACCGTCCATCTCGTTGGCGTAGATGATTTCGTTTAGCCAGTTCTCTATCCAACTTGCTACATTTCCGTCTACGCCCTGCGCACGCACTTTCCGAAGTAAGCGGCGCTGTGGTACCTCATCGAAAGCTTTTTGAAAGTCTAAGTAGATAACATCCACCGCCTTATCCCGGTCGCTGTCACTAAAAACGAAGTGGAAGAATTCCACAAGATTTGTTAGGCATGACCGGTGCCTTCGGAACCCATGCTGGGAACTCCTCAATCGCAAGAAGGACTCTAAATATGACGTCATTTTGTCCACCAAGATGCTTTCCATGATTTTACGGACTATTGAGGTTAAGCTAATAGGTCAGTAGTTCGGCGGCTACCTAGGGTCTCCCTTTTTGAGGATAAGAGTTACCTCCGCTTCACGCCAGTCTAGGAACGCTTCCGGTCCAGATTGACATGTTGAAGATTGTGCTCAAATGTGTTGTGACCCTTCATCGCGCACTTCTTTCGACACTTAGGTAGAAACCCGTCCGGGCCAGGGCTTATTCGTCTTTAGATCAGTGAACCTTTTTTCTATTTCTCCTTGAGTGAAGTCCATTTCCTCCAGCTTTTCACCCAAGTAGGAATATGAGGGCTGGGGTATTGGACCACTCTCTTCAGTAAACACTGAAGAGAAGTAATTGATCAGGAGGTTATTATTTTCTGCACCTGAGTGCTTTAATACCCCCTCCTCGTTCATTAAAGGGCCAATCGTGCGATGGATTGGCTTACGGCTGTTTACATAACCAAAGAACTCCTTGGGATTCTCCTTGCGAAGTATCGACACTCGGAGCCCCTCGGCACGCTTTGCTACTCTTATGCTGGACTTCACTCTCCTAGCTAGCCTACGGTACTCCTTAAAGTCTCCGGAAATCCTTGACTGCCGGTACACCGTTCTTTTCTGCCTCAGCAGTTGACCAATTTCTCGATTAAACCCCTTTAGTTGAACAGAAGACCGACGGAGGCTTTTCAAAGGGATGAATCGTGATTGCAGACTCATGAACGTAGTTTTGAATCTATTCCACGAATCTTCAACACCTTCGCACACTTCTAACCTCGCATCAGTCAATCTAGCACGAAGACCTGCAAAGTCTGCTCTTCTTAAATCAATTTTCTTCGATTCACTATTCGCAGACTCTACCTTGGGGACCTTGACTATAAATCTAACTAGTCGGTGATCACTGCCACCGAACTCTTGGCCTACAAAGAGATGCTCAACGATGTCATCCTCAGAGGTGAAAACCAAGTCGAGGGTATCATTGCCTCTCGTCGGCTCTCTCATCCATTGAGTCAGGAACTCGTTGTTCGCGAACTCCAGGAGCAGTGCGTTCTCTCCACAGGTTTCTCTGGTTTCCCAGTCAACTTGGGTGTTGAAATCACCCATGGCGATACACACTCTGTCCTGTACAAGTTCACCCAGCAGCTGGTACAAATAGAGAGAGAGAGAGAGAGAGAGAGAGAAAGAGAAAGAAAGAGAAGTGTGTGTGTGTGTGTGTTACAAGGAAAGATAGTACCTCAGAAGACTAAGTTAGTCCATACCGAGGAGGTACTCATTTAATATTGATATTCAATCTACTCGTCATAGAAATTGTATAGTAAAGTTCAAGGCTCTCCCCTCCCACCTCTCCCGCCCGATCTTTCGGGCAATGAAAGATGAAAAGATACCCGCTGTGCTAGAGAAAAAGTACACAAACAGGAATTTCGACAGGAAAGCAGAAATGCATTTCTACATTATTATTTTTCTTTTAATATTCTTAATCTAATTATTTTCAGTGTAATCTTATGTTTTTAGTATGTAAGCGTATTTATGATTTTATCTAACCTCCTTTTAAATGCCTCGACACTGGGGCTCGAAACGACCTCTTCCGTTAACTGATTCCAAATATTTACTATTTTATACGAAAAGAAGTTACCGCATACATTCAATTTGTATTTTGGAGGGATTAGCTTCATACTGTTATTCCTTGTTACATTTCTGTTGAACTCGAACCAGATTGAGTGATCCACATTATCAATTCTATTTAGTATTTTATATACTTGAATCAACTGGCCTCGTACACGTCTAGTTTCCAACTTGTAAAGGTTTAGCTTGTCTATTCGTGTTTCATAACTATAATTTCTTAACGAAGGTATCATTTTAGTAGCTGTGGCCTGAACTCTTTCTAATCTTTCAATGTCTTTTCTGAAGGAGGGTGACCAAGCCTGCGCACAGTATTCCAAATGGGGTCTCACTAGGGCGTTATACAGGTTGATTACAGTTGTATCGCTTTTATAAGTGATTTGTCTCTTTATATAACCTAGTATCTTCCGCGCTTTCTTTTCAACATTGACGCACTGTCGAGTGAACTTGAGATCGTTTGTGACATAGATACCGAGATCTTTTTCGATTTCTGATTCTGTTATTGTTTCGCTCTCGAGTTTGTAATCTGCCTTAGGATTTTTGTGACCAATGTGCATTACTTTACATTTCTCCAGGTTAAGGGGAAGTTTCCACTTCCTAGACCATTCACTTATGTGATCAATGTCACTCCGAAAATCTAGTCTATCTTGCTCGGTGACTATGCTTTTACCCAGTTTACAATCGTCGGCGAATTTTGAGATTTTAGAAATTATTCCAACGTCTTTGTCATTCACATATATAATGAAGAGCAAGGGTCCCAAGACCGATCCCTGGGGAACTCCACTAGTTACAGCTTTCCAATTGGACTCTTCTCCATTAATCACTACTCTTTGCTTACGATCGCTAAGCCAATCTTCAATCCAATTTGCTAATTTTCCACGTATTCCTAAGGCTCTGACTTTACACATTAGTTCCTTGTGTGGGACTTTATCGAAGGCCTTTTTAAAATCTAGATACAAAATGTCTACAGATCTATCACTATCATGAATTTTATTAATGTAATGTAAAAACTCTAATAAATTGGTAAGACAGGACCTATGCTTCCTAAATCCATGCTGCGTGTTGAATAGCAGTTCGTTTGTTTCTTGATGGCTCACTATTTTAACTGCAATAATACGCTCTAGCATCTTGCCTACCACCGATGTCAGGCTTATTGGTCGATAATTACTTGGTAAATCTTTTCGTCCTTTTTTGAATATTGGCGTGACATTAGCTAGTTTCCAGTCTTGAGGAACAGCCCCAGCTTCAAGGGATAAATTGAAGATGTACGTTAATTGATCCACTAGAACATCCTTTAATTCTTTTATTATTCTTGGCACTAGTTTGTCAGGCCCGGGGGATTTGAATCTCTTCATTTTATCTATTGCTATTTCTACATCAATCCCCGTGCATTCAATATTTTCTAGTGTGCCATTTCCTGAGTACTCACAGTAAGGCTCGATATTTGGATTAGAAGTGTCGTTGGTAAAAACAGATGCAAAATATTCGTTTAGTACAGTGGATATATCTTTATCTTTAACTTGTAACTTATTGTGTCCGTCCATGATTGGCCCAATACTGTTTTTTATTGGTTTTCTACTATTAACTAGGGCATAAAATTCTTTGGGGTTTCTTTTACAGTTTAGTGCCACCCTCATTTCTTCGTTACGCTTTGCTCTCCTTATTTCAGTTTTTACCCTTCTCCCCAGATTGAAATAATTCTTCTTGTTAGTGTCTGAACTGTTCAGTTTAAACATCTTATAAGCATTTTTTCTTCTATTGATGTCTCTTTTTATTTCACTTGTTAACCATTTGGGATTTTGTTTTTTTCCTAATTTAGTGATTGCTAAAGGAATGAATTGAGATTGTTGCCTTAGAAGATTGTCTCTAAACTTGTTCCACACTTCATTTATATCTGTACCGTTTATATTAAAGTTCCTGAGACTATTTCTTAACCCTCTAAAATTTGCCTTTCGGAAGTCAAATTTTGTAATACTACGTATATTCCTTACTTGGGGTAAGCTTAATTCAAATTCTATTTGATTATGGTCACTACCGCTAAGTTGGTCGCCGACGTAAACTCTTGAAATAAGTTCGTCATCCGAAGTTAAAATTAAGTCTAATATATTTCCTCCTCTTGTTGGCTCGGTGACCCACTGAGTTAACAAATTATCGTTTATAAAATTTAGTAATCTTTGGCCTTCCGAATCCGAGTTCTTTGTCAGCCAGTTTATTTGGGGGCAATTAAAGTCGCCAATAATGAGACAGAATTTGTCTTTACTTACGTTCGTCAGAGTTTCATATAATCTTTGATCCGCTTCATATGAACAGTGGGGCTTTCTATAGACTAAGAAGATATGCAAACACTTTTTTATATTTAATGTTACTCCTATTAATTCAAAATCTGTGTCTATATTACAGTTAATAGGGTGAAGCTCCTCATTTATATACAAAAGAACTCCACCTCCTTCTTTATATATTCTATCCTTGCTAAATAATTTGTAGCCTTGCAAATGATATTCACTAATATAGTCTCTCGTATGACTATGTATCCAAGTTTGAGTAATGCCTATTATGTCATACTTATTTAATGCTACCAACGTTTGGAATTCTGAAAATTTGTTTCGGAGTGATCTAGCGTTAAATAGGGTGGTAGCTTTAAGAGAATTTCTCAAATTTTTACAAGAAATGTTTTTTATTCTTTTATCGCGCGGAACCTCTGTAGTATCTGAAAATTTGCGATTGCTTCTGTAAATAGTCTCGACAACCGAGTAGAGCCCATGTTATTGAGGTGAAGGCCGTCTGGGAGAAAAAGTTCACTTTTGTTATAGAAGTCATCCCAAAGGTTCACAAATTCAACTCTCACTCCTGCAAATTGTTTCAAGACAATTATTAGTATAGTGGGCTCTACTGTAGAAACTGTCCCTGCCCTTACTACGCGGAAGAATTCCTGAAATGATGAAATTATTAGTTTTAGATTTAAAAGCTCGAATCATCTTCTTGTATTTGTCGAGTAGTTCTTCCGATCGAGTGGTCAGCACATTATTTGTTCCCACATGTACAACCATGACTGTTTCCTTCTTTAGGTCCTGAAAGAGAGGGTCAATCGAGTTAGTAATGTCGTCGACGGAGGCACCTGGTAGACAGAATCTTTTTCGTTTCGTTGGATTTAACCTGCAAAATGAGTCAAGTTGGCCCCTTATTATGGAATCCCCCACAATTGCACATTCGACTTCTGATTCCTCCTTTCGATCTGCTAATGCTTGAAAAGAATTATGAGTCTTAATCGGGAGAAACATCTTTTGCTGTGGTCTTGCTCCTTTTTTACCTGCTGAAAAGAGTTATTTTTATTGATAGGAATGTTTACTTTACTGCTAGCTGGCCGAGATGGTACTCCCTTCCCTTTTGTGGTAATTTGGTTTTCTTTTGTCGTTTTAATCTTGGGATTATTAACTGCAACATTTCTTTCTATGAACTCCTGCAAAGAAGAGACCTTTTTTTCTAAGTTAGTAAATACTTCTAGCGAAACACTGGTAGGAGTAACGGGCGCATTTGTAGGGTGTTGGGTTCTAAGCTCGGCTATTTCCTTTCTAAGCGCGCATATAGTTTCGTTCAGTTCGTCTGTTTCCCTTTTATGTTCGTTTCTAATCTAACAAAAAAAGGCATATAGATGAGTCGGTTATGGCAGCATAGCTCGCTTCTTTAAAATCTATAACCCAGCGTGTACAATCGCATTTAGGACAAACAGTTTTTAAACGTTCAGGCCCCGGCATGTTAACAAAGTGCGAATTAGATTACTGTATACAAATATATATATTTATAAGTGTATATATATATATATATATATATATATATATATATAACACTTATAAATATATATATATATATTATATATATATATTATATATATATATATATATATATATATATATATATATATATATATATATATAAAGTGGATTAAAGGGAGAGGAGAAAGAGAGGATGTGTTAAATCCCGAGCTTCCTGCTAATTTCGAAAAGCCGGATAAAGACAATAAAACTGTCAAAGTAGCGTTTCAAGATCTCCCTTGGGTGAAGTCAATTATAAGAAAATACAGCGGTATGAAAATAACTGGATAGAATATGTGAATAAGAACCAGTCAAAAAATAATATTAATGATAATGACAATAATAATAAAAAGGAAAACAAAAACTTAGCTTTCTTCAGGAGACGGGAGGATGAATAAAGAAGCCAAAATGATCTGAAAAATTCACAAAACTCGGAGAATAAAGGTTCTGTATATAACTAAGTCTGAGGGATAAATAAGGTCACAAGGGGAATGAAACAAAAGTATGGGTACACGATTAGAACAAATGAAAAATGGAAACAAATAGAAACAACACTAATTATGAGTAGATCACTTCTGAATTAAATAAGATTGGGCGAGCGCTCTTTAAAACACGTCAAGCTTTGAGGAGGGATCAAAGACGACTGGAAGGGATCAAAGACGACTGAGGAGGGATCAAAGACGACTGAGAGGGGGGAGAGAGAGAGAGTGTGTGTGTGTGTGTGTATGTGTGTGTATGTGTGTGTGTAACAAGGAGTAACAAGGAAAGTAAGTACCCTAGGAGACCTTACGGTCCATTCAAAGAGGGTACCTTTAGGCTAGCAATCGAGCGGGCACATGGCTGCTCAATTGTTTTGCGTCCCTAAACGGCCACTTTTCAAGACTTTGTCTAGTCTTGACTTGAACTGGTCAACAGATTCACTGTTGACAACTTCCACTGGAAGTGCGTTCCACTTACCGCAGATACTGTAGGTGAAAAAGTTTCCACACAGATTGCGGTTGTAACGCTTCAGTTCAAGTTTGAAGCCGTGATTGCGCGTTCTGTTCTCACTCAGTATGAAAATATCCCGGTAGTCAACATTGTCGAACCCTCGAAGTATTTTGAAGACCTCGATGAGCTGACCACGCAGTCTACGGGTTTCCAGCGAGAACAAATCTAACTCCCTTAGTCTATCCTCATAACTTTTATGTCGGATAGAGGAAATCAGTTTGGTTGCCCTAGCTTGTACGCGTTCCAATCACGCGAGGACCTTTCGCAATGAAGGACTCCAAAATTGTACGGCATACTCCAGGTGCGGTCGGACAAGTGAGTTGTACAGGCACAGTACAATCTCCTGGTTCCGATAACCAAACTGGCGCTTAATATAGCCTAGCATCCTTTGGGCCTTTTTCTCCGCCTCAATGCACTGTTTCGAGAACTTGAGGTCACTAGTGATTGTTACACCCAAGTCCTTCTCAGTGTCACTCGATTCAAGAGCAGTGCCCTTAAGGATATACTGAGATTGGGGGTTTCTGTGGCCGATTTGCATCACTTTGCATTTCCCCACGTTAAAAGGCATTTGCCACGTGTCCGACCATTCCCCAATCTTCCCAAGATCTTCCTGCAGGCGGGCAGTATTTCCATCCTTTGCAACGTTCATACCAAGCTTGGTATCGTCGGCAAATTTAGAAATCTTCCAACTATGTCACCGTCCATGTCGTTGACGTAGATGATGAATAGTAGTGGTCCCAGGACAGAACCTTGAGGCACCCCGCTAGTAACGGGCACCCACTCAGAAGACTGTCCATTCACCACCACCCGTTGCCGTCTGCCATTTAGCCAGTTCTCGATCCAGCCGGCTACCTTTCCGTCTATGCCAAACGCTCGCACTTTCCGGAGAAGGCGGCGGTGTGGTACCTTATCAGAGGCTTTCTGAAAGTCTAGGTAGACCACATCCACCGCCTTGTCCCGATCGTGCTCACTGAAAACGAAGTGGAAGAATTCCACAAGGTTCGTCAGGCATGACCGTTGCCTTCGGAAGCCGTGCTGGGAACTCCTCAGTAGCAGGTTTGACTCTAAATACGACGTCACTTTATCCACCATGATGCTTTCCATGAGTTTACCGACTATCGAAGTCAGACTGATAGGTCGGTAGTTCGACGGTTGGTTACGGTCTCCTTTCTTGAAGATAGGAGTCACCTCCGCCTCACGCCAGTCTCTAGGAACGCATTTGGTCCGGATTGACAGGTTGAAGATAGCGCACAGATGTCGTGATACTTCATCGCACACTTCCTTCAACACTTTAGGTAGAAACCCGTCCGGTCCAGGGGACTTATTCGTCTTTAGGTCAGCGATCTTTTTCTTCATTTCTCCTTCGGTGAATTCCATTGCCTCCAGCTTTTCTCCCGAGTAGGAATCCGTCGGCTGGGGAATGGGACCACACTCTTCAGTAAAGACTGAAGAGAAGTAGTCGTTGAGGAGGTTAGCATTTTCTGCATCTGAATGCTTTAATGTCCCCTCCTCATTCCTCAAAGGGCCAATCGTTCGACGGATTGGTTTACGGCTGTTCACATATCCAAAAAACTCCTTGGGATTCTCTTTACAGAGTCTCGCCACTCGGAGTTCCTCAGACCGCTTAGCCGCCCTTATACTGGACTTCACTCTCCTGGCTAGCCTCCGGTATTCGTCAAAGTCACCCGAGATCTTCGATTGCCGGTACACATTTCTCTTCTCCCTAAGCATTTGCCCGATTTCTCGATTAAACCACTTTGGTTGAACAGAAGACCGACGGGGGCATTTCAGAGGAATAAAACGCGATTGAAGACTCATGAATGTGGTTTTGAAACTGTTCCAAGAGTCTTCAACAGCATCGCACTCTTCTAGACTCGCGTCAGTCAGTCCCGCGCGTAGACCTGCAAAGTCTGCTCTTCTCAAATCTAGTTTCCTTGATTTACTAGTTGCAGGCTCTGCCTTGGGGACTTTGACTACAAATCTAATTAGTCGGTGGTCACTGCCACCGAGCTCTTCGCCAACAGAGAGGTCCTCAACGATGTTATCCTCAGAGGTGAAAACCAAGTCGAGGATATTGTCTCCTCTCGTTGGCTCTCTCACCCATTGAGTCAGGAACTCGTTGTTCGTGAACTCCAGGAGTAGTGAGTTCTCGCCACAGGGTTCTCTGGTTTCCCAGTCAACTTGTGTGTTGAAATCACCCATGCCGATACACACTCTGTCTTTTACAAGTTTGCCCAACAGCTGGTACAGATCTCTGTCCTTTTCAACGAGTTGGGCAGGAGGTCTATAAAGCACCAGGGTCCTGTATTTGGCAGGACCTATCTCTAGGTCAACACCTAGTAGTTCATGGTCGGATATGATGTTGCAATCCGTCGAGTTGAGAGTATCCTTGACATACAACATCACACCGCCACCCTCTCTGTCTGGCCTATCTTTCAGGAAGAGCTGGTAACCGGGAATCGTGAATTCACCTTCAAAATTTCAGCTTGAGGTTTTTATCCACGACTCCGTTATGGCCACCATCTCATGTTCCTCTGTTACTACCGAGGCCACGGAGCTCAAGAAACTTATTCCTGATTGACCTCGCATTGAACAGAAGAACTTTGAGGGAGTCCCCTAGTGTAGGACTCCCTACACTCTTCCGTTTCCCGGCTTCTCTGTTTTCGTGGTCACACCCTTTTTGACGACCTCCGAGAAGGTCGTTCCAGGAGTGACACGGGCATGCTGGCGCACGTCCGCTTTCGCTCTGTTTCGAACGCTCCTTTGGGTGCGTTCCACGACATCTTGAATTAGATTGGCGAGAAAGGCCTTCCCTTTAAAGGAGAGATGTACCCCGTCTCTTTGGTAGAGGTCGTCTCTACCGATAAAGGTACGATAGGGGTCCATGAAGAAGACTCCTTCTGCCGTGCAGAGATCCGCCAACCTTTTGTTCACTGCCACGTTTCTTTCGTGAGCGGTTCGGGATGGACCTCTTCTCGGAAGCATCCCAACCACCACACGTTTGCGGGTTTTAAGCCCTATGTCGTCCACGGCTCCCATCACTGTTTGGATGGTCTTACCACTGAGGCCAACCTTACCCCCTCTGAGGTAGAGGTCGTTGCCGCTCACCATCAGAGCAACAACAGAATTCTCAGAAATCTGATCTTTCTCTGCCTCTACTCTGAAGGTATGGTTACCCCGTCCTGACAGGCAGCTTACCTTCACGCTAGTGCGAAGGCGGGCCGCTAGCAGCGGCTGCAGATCCCGTGTTTGCGAGTCACCAATGAGGGTGACCTTCGGACACTTGGTCTCTGAAGACGGGGTCTTCCCTTGTGGAAGAGGCCTCCCCTTTTCCTCTTTACTCTCCACATTCTTATCTTTCTTTTTCTTCTTTATCTGTTTTTCTTCTATTTTGGGTTCTACTCTTGTTTCAACTATCTTCTTTTTCTTCGTTTCTCCCTTCTTCTTTTTCTCCTTTTCTCTCCCCTCAGCTGGCTTAGCCTCAGATGATGCCGGAATGTCCGCTTCATTACCAGGGGATTCCGAAACGTCAGTGGGCGGCGCCTCTTCTAGGCATCGAACCTGAGCTACGTTAAGGGCTTCGAGCTTCTCCAACTTTCCCTCAAGGACCTTAGCTCTCTCCTCTGAGGCTCTATAGAGGTCTTTTAATTTTTCCACCTCTCGCGTCAATATGCAAGTAGTGCAGATACTTTCAGGGCTGCATTTTGAGTAGCAGCCCTCCGGAAAGTCAACGCACCACTTTTCTAACTGGCATATTGCACAGTTGTGTTTGAGACGAACGGGTCCTTTTTTTGCCTGTCATTTTGAGCGCTTTCTCTCTCTCTGAAAACTCGTGACCAATCAATGATAAAAAAGGGGGGTTGGTGAGTTCTCCCAGCGTGAGTCGCTCCCGCCTATCGATCGGAGAGGTTTCGGATCTTTCAGAAGGCACGCTCCATGTGCTGCTGTTTGTCCGACCGAGTCGTCAAACCTCGGCGTGCCGTGGCTCCCAACCAAGCAGCACTGACGGTCCCCGAAGGGGCCATCGATTTCTCACCAGGTGAACAACAACGAAGCACGCCCCGTACTAAACTCCTACTAGTTCCCTTCACAACGGCCAGGATCTCGGAGTAGCGTTCAATGGATATCCCGCCACACCAAGGAACTCGACCCAAGGCTTTTTATTGGCCTGGCAACCAACTTGGGAACAAAGGGCCGTCACCTCGGACCAATGCTACCATAAGCACCCGTCAACGGTCACTGGGAACGGTCAATAATTACGCGCCAGGGAAGGGGTTAACGAGGCACTACCCTCATCCCATTCATCGTGCCCCAACGCCTAGGACACCTCTAGTCCTAGTCTCTCGCAACCAGTGAGCGTCGATTGGCGTTGTTTATAGAGGTTCCAAAGCCTCTCTTCTGACGCATGAGGTAGCTGCCAGGTCCTTATAGGTAGATAGAGGAAGAAAGGGAAAGAGTGACGCGATAGGAGTAGGCTTTTTTTTTTTTTTTCTTCTTTTTGTATGAGTGGGAGATAGCATAAAAGTAAAAAAAGGAGAGGGATAGAGTAGAAAAAGGAAGGAATGACGCACTTAGTCTGGAACCTCGTTTCCGACCAAATCGACAAGGGAAGCCCTACCAGGGGTACCCAGAAGAGGTACCCCCGCCGACATAGCTCGAAAAGTCCAAGGTCCACACAAGCTCTCTTCCCGCGACAAGGGGGCGTCACCTCTCCCTCTATTTTCGAGAGAGAGAGAGAGAGTATATATATATGTGTCCTCTTTTTTTTTTCTTTAGTTTCCTTTATGAACATACAATTTAGAAGCATTAAAAAAAATATCACGTCAAAGAATAATTTATTTTTAAATTTTAGGCCTAAACATATTTACATTAGATTGTTAATTTATCTAAACAAATATTAAATAAGACATTTTACTAATATTTATTATGAGCATGCGTTTCATCTTTTCAACATATGTTGTCATGTCACTTGTTATCTGACATATTTACAGTAGATTCTTAGCTTATATAAACAAACAAATATTAATGAATAGATTTTACTAATCTTTAATATGGGCTTTCGTTTTATCTTTTCAACATACAATGTCATGTCAATTATTATCTAACATTTCTTAAAATTTTGTCCAGTCTAACCTTAAATGTTTCAACTGAACAATGCAAACCACATCTTCAGGTAACTGATTCGAGATATTTACAATTTTGTATGCAAAGGAGTTTCTGCATAAACTTGTTTGAAAATGCTTCGGCATTATTTTGATTCCGTTATTTCTTGTATTAGATGTGCTGAATTCGAACCAATTTTTATAGTGTACGTTATCTATTCCTTTCAAGATTTTGAACACTTCTATTAATTGGCCCCTCAATCATCTTGTTTCGAGACTGAATAAGTTTAACCTTTCTAATCTTGTTGCATAATTATGATTTCGTAGTTCTGGAATTAATTTGGTGGCTCTTGCTTGTACCTTCTCTAATCTTTCAATATCCTTTCTTAAGTATGGTGAACGGACCTGAGAACAGTATAATTGTGGCCTTACCAATGCATTGTATATATTCAAGATTATAGTTTTATTTTTGTATGTGAATTGGCGTTTTATATATCCGAGAAGCCTGGGTGCTTTCTTTTCAACTTCACTGCACTGCCGAGTAAACATAAGATCATTTGATTATACACTCCAAGATCCTTTTCATTTTCAGTTACTGTAATCTTTTTATAGAAAAGTTTATATTTTGCTCTTGGATTTTTATAACCGATATGCATTACTTTACACTTATTAAGATTTAAGGGCAGTTTCCATTCTGCCATCCATCGTGATATCTTATCAATATCTTTTGGAAATTCAAAGACCCCGTTCAGTTATTATTCCTTTTCCTCATTTGCAATCATCTGCGAACTTAGAAACTTTTGATAACAAGTCATCGTCTATATCATTAACATACATAATAAAAAGCAAATGTCCAAGGATAGAACCCTGTGGAACACCACTACTAACATGAACCCATTCTGACGCTTGTCCGTTAACGTAGGAGTGCGAAATGTATGAGAAAAATTCCTTCCAATTGGATAATATAAATCGCTGAAAAACTTACTTAGTCAAAAGAATGGACTTCGCCAGTCGTGTGGCATAAACATCGGAAACTGAATCAGGAGTTACCTCGTTCGAAACTCCAAGGGTCCAAATAAATTTTATGAAATAATCTCAAGAAAGAAAACGAAGATGAAGGACCAACTCAACAAGAATACGGAAGCCAAGGAAAAATGAAAGAAAACGTTTGAAGGGCCAACTTAAAGAAAAAAAAAATTCATTCAAGAACAAGAACATAACATAACATAATTTAACGGATGACAAAAGCCACAAGGGCCTATCAAAGGTCATCCGCATCCGTCAAAACCCACCAACAAAAAGCACCATCGCCAGGGGAAGACAAAGTCAAAGTCCCCCACAATATAATATAACAGATGACAAAAGCCACAAGGGCCCATCATAGGTCATCCGAGTCAAACGGCCTCTTTTTTAAGGCACCCAAACTCCCAGGAAAACTACATCCAGAGGATTGCATCCAGAAACAAGGGTATCACCAATCAAGGCTTGTCAAGAACTAAATCATGCAGCTATAGATATATACAAACAATATTAATATATACAAAACTTAGGAACCATCACAACCTTCCCTTCCCATAAACTCATCCAATCTACTCTTAAATACATTTAGATTTGAACTACCTACTACCCTCTGCGGCAATTTGTTCCAGAAGTCTACCACTCTATTGGTGAAAAAATATTTTCTTAAATCCAACCTACACCCTTGCTTTTTAATTTTCAAGTGGTGACCTCTAGTCCGATTTCCATCATCTAACTCAAAAAAACTTGCTAACATCCAATTTATCTATCCCGGAAAAATTTTTAAAGAGCTCAATCATATCCCTCTCACACACCTCTTTTCGAACGAGAACATATTTAATACCCTCAGTCTATATATATATTCAAGGTGCCTCAGGGAAGGAATAATTTTTGTTGCCCTCCGTTGCACTGACTCGAGAAGGTTAATATCGTGTGTAAAATGTGGGGACCATGCCTGTATACAGTACTCTAGATGTGGCCTAACATAAGAGTTATAGAATTTAAGAATAACCTCCTTACTTTTGTAACTGACATTTCTCTTAATGAAACTTAGCACTCTATTTGCCCTATTTCTTGCTTCAATACACTGCTTAGAAAACCTTAATGACTTATCTATTACTACTCCTAGATCTTTCTCATCCTCTACTGAGCTCAGCCAATGCCCATCCATTTCATATTTAAATTCTCTATTATCTTTTCCCATGTTAATAACTTTGCACTTATCAAGGTTGAAAGTCATTTGCCACTTATGTGCCCAGGATAACAATTTATTTAAATCCCCCTGCACTTTAAAATTATCATCAATATCTTTAACTACAGCTGCTAATTTTGGTATCATCCGCAAAAATTGACACTTTATTATTAACTGCCTCCCCAAGATCGTTTATATAGATGACAAATAATAATGGACCGAGAACTGATCCCTGAGGAACCCCACTCTGACTTTACACCATTTAGCACTACCCTTTGCTTCCTGTCTTTCAGTCACTCAGCTATCCAATTTGAAACCCCCCCACATATCCCAATCATTTTTAATTTATGAACTAGTCTCCTATGTGGTACCTTATCAAATGCTTTACTAAAATCCAAGTAAATTACATCTACATTCTCTCACTTATCTACTTGATTTGTTACGAACTCCAGAAAGTCTAGTAAATTAGTCAAACATGATCTACCTGATCTAAACCCATGCTGAGAATCGCTGATTAACCCCTTCCTCTCTAGATGTTGGCAAATGCCTTTTTTAACTATTTTCTCAACAATTTTACAGACTACAGGAGTTAGGCTAACCGGTCTAAAGTTATTTGGATCCTATTTACTACCCTTCTTGAAAATGGGGACTACATTCGCTCTCTTTCTATCATCGCGTATTTCTGCATATTGCAGTGACCTAGTATACAACTTCTCCAGAGCTATTGAGATACTTTCTAACCCTTCTTTAAGTATCCTAGAATGAATATTATCAGGGCCGGAGACCTTGGTAGCATCTAACTCACCTATTAGTCCTTTTATCTTCCTCCAATCCACACTAATGGTAGTAAACGCCTCTTTCCCTGACCGATGAATACTATACATAAGACTATTTAGTTTCTCCTTTGTAAATACTCATGCAAAATGACCATTTCGTACCTCAACTATTTCCTCATCAGTTTCTCTCACAACCCCTTCATATTTGATAGGTCCTATTTTAACTCTGCCAGACTTGTTATAAATTTTATAGTAACTAAAGAACTTTCTAGGATCTTTGTTGCTATCCTGAGCTAATTTCATTTCTGACACCCTTTTGTTCTTCTTAATAATCTTATTTAACTCATTTCTAGCCATTCTATAATCACTTAAATTTTGCATATTATTTTCTACCTGTAATTTTTTATATGTCCTTTTCTTCTCTGAAATTTTTCTAGCTATCTCCAGATTCCACCATAATGGTTTCCGACTTTTGTTCCTAATAGCCTTCATTGAGATACATTGCTCTTGGACTACATTTATTATATGCTTGAAAGTATCCCACATCCCATAAGCATTTTTACCTCTGAATTCTACATCCCAGTCTACCAAATTTAGCAAGCTTCGAAGTTTTACATAATCTCCCTTAAGAAAATTTGGAACTTTTACAGCATTCTCGGTTATTTTACCCTTCTCAATTCCCAAGTTAAAACGAACTATCTGATGGTCACTATTTCCCAATGCTTCCCCAACAGTCAATTCTTGAAATAAATAATCACTGTTAGTAAGTACTAAATCTAATATATTGTCCCCCCTCGTTGGCTCATTAACAAATTGCTTAAAAAAATTATCCTCAAAGCATTCTATGAACCTGCCACTTGTTCTATCCCTACCTATCATATTTTCCCAGTCCACAGAGTTTAAGTTAAGTCCCCAATAATAACTGCATCTGTTTCACATCCATTACTTATTTCCCTTATAATTAGTTCATCCATATCATCAGTCTGCCCAGGTGGACTGTAAAAAGCTCCCAAATGCACCATTCTATTTTTACTGAACCTAATATCTATCCAAAGTGACTCAACTCCATCCTGCTTTATTGAAGTATTTAAACTTGAAACAATGTTGTTTTTTTATATAGATAATTATTCCTCCACCAATCCTAACTGTCCTTTGACTAATGTACATATTATAGCCCTGTAAATCAAATTCACTTATAGTGTCACTAAATTCTATTTCATTAACCCATGATTCAGTAACACATAATAGATCTATATCCTCATTGCTAATATAACTAAATAGCTCATCCTTCTTGTTTCTAAGACTACGAGCATTTGTATAGAAACAATTTAACCCCCCTATCCCTGAAGCACCTCTTGAAACCTGAATGACCTCACCTCTATCGCCTTGGAACCTATTTCTGTTATCTGCCTAGTCCATTCTACTTTCAGTACTATAATGTCCTCTCATTATTCCCTGACCACTATTAGTATCTAGTTTCCCGCCCGCAAAGACCTAATAACACGATCATACTCCTCCCACAACACATCTACCCTCCTCCTACTCAAATGCAGTCCATCCATCGCATACATTTCTTTCATTCCAACAAACCTATCCCGCACATCCACAAACATGACACCTTCCATCTCACACATCCTCCTCACATAATCATTCAGCCCAATCGCACGAGACATCGATTCTACCCCAACATCCATTCTTAAAAGCACACCTGTCACAACACCTTTCATTCTACTTTCTTTCGCCTTTTCAATCAACCTCTTGTACCTCTCACGTAACTCACATGCACCCACTTTATTCACATCATTCACTCCTACATGTGTAATCACAACCGCATCCCTTGCACAGCCAGACACCAGCTCCTCATACCTATCAGACAGATCTCTCACTCCAGCACCCGGCAACACACCCTCAAACCATTCAATCTACTTGCATTCAACTTCCTATCTAAATATCTAACTCGTGAATCACCCATCACAAGCACTTCAGTCAGACTCCTATTCCTAACCCACACAGACCTAACTCCATCCCCACTCCTATTCTCATTCAAACTACCAGTCACTCTACCTCCACCCCCACCCCCATCAGTCATATCACTTCCAGTTACTTCCTCTCTTAGGGCACTGAATCTATTAGTCAAGCTAATAGGTTCTGTGTTCCTCTGACTCACACACCTATTCTTCCCCTGGCTAACAACCTCAATAGAGGCAACCCTATTCTCACAAAGAACAGGAGAAGCCTCCCTAGCTTCACGTTTCCTAACCACTCTCCACTGTCCCCCATCCTCACTAGGCCTATTTCTAACTAATCTAAGGGGGATAACTTCACTATCCCTAGAACTATCATATCCTACCTACTCCACCGTCCCCTCTACCTTCACCTGAAACATCTAACTGACCTACCTCACTACCTAACCCATTCCCACCTCTAGGCCTAACACTAAGTTCCCTCCTGAGCTCAGCAACTAACCCCTCCAGCCTACATATCCTGTCTAAATCCTGCATTCTCATCCCCTCTAAATCTACAATGCATTCACGCAGCCCACATACAACACATGTATACCCCTCACCAACTACACCACAACCAATTAATACATTTCGACACTCATGCTCACTTTCATCCCCGCACTCCATCACTTATTCAAACAAAGAAAGAACTTGAGTAGTAATAAGAAAAAAAAAGCAACTTAGCTTTCGCTGATTCTGTGGTGAAAAAAAACCATATAAAAATCCGAAATATAAATCAACAGACCGAAACGAGATTTAAGGCACAACACAGTCCAAATCAGTCGCTAATTAAACTGTCAACCTAGAAACGAGGTTTCAAAACACTAATTTAATTTAGCTACTACGTACTTTCCCGCGCAAAATAAGGTAAACAAAAGAACCTGGCCGAAAAATTAACAATACTAAACAACTTCGTTATATTAACCAAATATACGATCTAATAACTTAATATTTATGTTTACTATGTCACTAGACTATACGTAATACTATTTTGCGTAAAAATTTATATCAATCACCAAAGTATAGCAAATAATCGAAATATTCAGAGAGCTCTACGAAACACGTTGTGTCTGTTCGCCCGCCGACACTACAAATTACATATACTTTAAAATACTAAATGAAAATCGGAGGCAGGAAGATATAATTAAACCGCAGCACTAATTGGGCCAAAGCAAGATTTAGCTTTTACTTATTTTTAATAAAGATCGGAAATTCTTGCGATTAATGAGATCTTAAAAAAAATAAATAACTATTGAGAGAGTAGTTAACACGCGAGAAAAGTAAAAAAAAAGAGAAATATAAAAGAAATACTGTTTCTGTTTGAAGGGAATTATTATTTCGAGGAAAATGTGGAGACAGAAGATATCCAAATGATCGCGAAAGTCTACATATGCACGGTAAACAAGTGTATAAATTTCGCGAAAGCACTTAATATAAGAGTTGAATTCATCGATGCACGCAGAGATGTATTTGAATGAGCAAAAATGAAAAACGTATTGATAAAACACAAATTAGAATGTAAAAATAATAAATTAATACACCACTGTATGTATAAGTATAAAAAGCGGGAGTAACACTGCGCGCATCTGCCCAGAAAGACGGCTCACGGGCAAAGAGAGAAAGAAAGATAGATAGAGAGAGAAAGAAAGAGAGATAGAGAGCGCGCGCATTCACAAATCCAGATTTCTACTCAGGATCAACCCTAGGCTAACTTAGTTAACACCATATAATTGCTTCACCCTGGATACATAATTGCCCATTAGGACTTCTTGAGGAGGCCTGCCCCCTGCTTTTTCCATATGACTTGCTTACACACGGGCCTTCCCGTGCGATCGAGGAAACTTCTGGCTGAGGATCTGCCCACCTCTGGAGAGCAGAAGAGAAAGAAGCGATCCTCATCTGTTTCGCGACATATAAGATTCTAGCTATCTCTTTCCGTTTCCTCCGGAAGCAATATTCCGTTGGAACGCTACCTTTCTCCAGGAGACGCACCGAATGTCTCTAATTTTGGGATTAATAAAACCTGCTAGTCAAGAGGAGACACGTTTCATTCAATCCAGTCAACTCAGTCAAGTCAGAGTTCATCTCATTCTCTACAACGCCGGGAAAACTCAACGTAACGTCCGTTAAACATGATGATCTCATCTCTCGCTGGTGTCCATGTTAACGGTCGTTCGCTAATCGCGCTACTCTCCTCTACATATTCCGTTCCACATTTCAAGGTCAAAGGTCGCTGCTAATCACTTTATTCCACACTGTTGAGCCACTCTTAAATTAAAGCCTACATCTCCATTGCCTGGGGAATGAAGGTTTGTTTTACCTGACGTGAATGAACTAACTCAATGCGTTTTTCGAGAAACGAAGATAATTATGACGTGCGATGGAGTCTATCGAGAAATCATTCTGATAGGAAGATTATGCATACCCTTGCTCCTTTACCAGGAAAGCGGCCCTGAGTTATGGACCAGACAGTGCGAAAGCATCTTTTAGATCAATAAAGCTCTATTTAACTTTTCCTCTTCCAGCTGCGGAGCCATACTTGGCTCTCTATCATGTTTTAAATGCACACCCTCAAGCCCCAAATTCTACGGCAGCTCCTGACGCAGGAGCCTGCAGAGAGGATACCCACGGATTTTCTGTCTTAACAATGAGGCCCCTCGCTCTCTCACTGAGTACTTCTATTATCGACGTCCTCCACCATGAACAGTTTGTGTGTCGGTTCCTGCCCGAGATGCAACAGGTATTGGCTACTCTACCTTCAGGAGGTAGCAAAGGCGACCGATAACCTTTTAGATTTATCTTCCATCGCGGTGGCCCCATTAAAGCCTTCCTACCCGCAAAGCAAAATCGATGCTTTGGGGTATGACCTAAACATCCTCTCGGATAAATTCGAGAATTTCTTTTCATCCGAGTCCGAGCCATCCTCACTGCTGCTCAACCAACCGGGGGGTGTGAAGACCACGGCTAGTACCACCACCAATTTAAAAAGAAAGCTCGCATGTGGGGTTTTCCTTGTTCCTCTCGGTGAAACTAAAAACCTCCTTCCACTTAGCGGCGGGCATGGGGAGCAAATATATACAACACTGTTTTTTACAAGTTGACCCCATGAATAAGATCCGGTTTCTAGTGTATTCTGGGGCACCCATCAGCGTGCCACCGATGAGTTTTGCTGAACAAAATAGGCCAGCTCAGTCTTAAATTACAGGCGAAAAATTGCTTACAATTAATTAAAGACTAAGTCGCTCTTTTATGTGTTTTTTTCATGGTGGCACACATTTCATATTTGATCTTCGGAGCCAATTTTCTACCTCATTTTGACCTACTGATTGACCTCAAACGCGTAGGTTAGACAACGCGCAGATGAAATTTTCCGCTACGGGAAAGTAGGTTGCATACTCAGATCTTTCTCGAATTTCCCGACCTGGTCGCCTACATTAAGGAGCATGTGAAACATGCAGTTACCATATTGAGACGCGGTGTTCCCGATCAATCCTTGGCAACGACAAAAAGGAATAAGAGAAAATGATCCATCCTTCAAGAGCGAATGGGCATCAATCGAGCATATAATTCTCTACTCTTCGTGTGAATGTAGCTTCTTTGACGATTTTAAGAGACTCAATATTCAGACGAAATCCAAAACGTAATAGATTTTTCTGCTTATCTCCGAAAAATTCATATTCTCCAGGTAGGCCTGGTAAGACATATTATCAAATACCCATTGAGTCGGATTAGACCCATAAAATTGCCACTATAGCGCAGTTTAGGATTTTAGAGTTTTTCTGAATGCTGGCACGCATTGAAAATTCAGCCCAAACTTTTCTACGTTTTATTGACACACGAACCTATCCAACCTCATATACGAGATCTCCTTGCGGACGGATGGCTTAGAATGACCGCAGTCCTCTAGGTATCAGATGTATCGTGGTTGCCTCGATGCACCTGACGACCCATTACGGGATGTCATCAAGGGGTTAGTGACCTCCGCGCATGGCACTTGCTTGTTAGGTAGTCCAAATAATTGCCTCCACTCATTGGGTAAGAATTCCACGATCCTTTGAAAATCCTACGGTGTCGATATTTACTGGGAACCAGGGTAACCGGTTACCATAGCAACAGATAGGTACCTTCACTAGGCATTGGTCACAGCTGTGGGCACATTCTTTATTTTAGACCAAATTACTAATGAACCTTTCCCAATCATCTACACAATGAGTCATTCTCAATCATTAATGGGTTCTTCCTAACTAATTGCTTCATTCATTTTCTGTGCCGCTGCCGCCCGAGAACCCACCCCGGTAGTGCTTGGCGCGGGTGCGGTGGTCCGCATTTCAAGAAATGACTGATTTCTCTGTCTTAGTCGAGGAGTTTAGATCGGTAGATGAGGCCGTTAAGTTCTACTCCGGCCAACTCATCGTTGTGGGCCTAACTACTATTCCTAGAACGTCTGGCCGTTTTGCACGCCGACCACTTCCGTTGTGGTCAGCCAAGTGTGAGACGAACCTAGCAAGGGCTAGGTTCCAGTATATTTCGAAGCACGCCCGCTGCTCTTCTTGGCGGACATACGTGTCTTCACTTAACGGGAAGACTCCTCTAGTAGAGGTTCGGAAGTGAGTCAAAAGGATTTGGGGCCAGTTCTCGCAGGACCCCCCTCCCGTTCTCCAGGGGAATGGGACCGCAATCTCGGACCGCGCGTCCGTGGCGGAATCCTTCGCGACCGCTTTCTCCACATTCTCTAGCCAGGATACTGCTTCGCCAGCATCTATTGCGCGTCGTGATGTCGCAGAAGGCCGCGGATTGGATTTTACCTACAAGGCGGAGAATCCTTCAACAACTGGTTTACTTTGAGTGAGTTGCGTTCCGTTCTCGCTTCGTGCGCGTACACCACTCTTGGTCCAGACGATGTCCCGCACGCCAGGCTTCGACACATGGGTGAGCAAGGCATGGCCTTTCTCTTAGATTTATTCAACGGGAGCTGAGTAGAGGTTATCCTTCCAGATTGCTGCCGAATCGCTACTGTGCTCGCTTTTCGCAAACGGAGTGAGATCACTATCCCGACCGGTTTCCGCCCAAATTCTCTAACCTCCTGCGTATCCAAGTTGATAGAGAAGTCAGTAAATGTTAGATTAGCCTTCTCTCTGGACAGCGGAGGCCATCTGTCTTCTGCACAGTGCAGCTTCTGCAAGTTCCACTCCACGTCGGATGCTCTGTTCCGACTAGAAAATGCCGTCTGCGGGGCCTTTCTTCGTAAACCACTACGCCACGGTGTTCTTCGACATGGAGAAGGCCTATGATACCACATGGCGATACCCCATCATGGAGACTCTCCACACGACGGGGGATAGGGGACGCCTCCCAATTTATATCTGAATTTTTGCGAGATCGTCGATTCCGCGTACGGGTAGGGGGAGCTCTCTCCGGCCTAATGGAGCAGGAATAGGTTATCCCGCAGAAAAGTGTCCTCAGTGTCACACTCTTTGCCCTGAGCATCAACGGCATCACTTCGTTGCTGCCTGAAGATGTTTTCGCTACGCTCTTCGTGGATGACCTTTCGATCTCTTTTGGCGCGGCCCAGATGACAACTCTGGAGCATCGACTCCAACAGGCATTGAACCGTGTATCTCGCTATGCCAATGCGCACAGGCCTCGATTTTCTTTGGCAAAGACTAAGGTCGTGCAGTTCTGCCGCTTTCTGCGGCTCCACCCTGACCCAGATTTGTTTCTAAATGGGGTTCGCTTGAAGTGCTAGGCTCTCACCGTTTCCTTTGTCTTTTATTTGGCAAGACAAAGACCAAGGAGGCTTATATTTTATGCCTTAGGGTCTCTTGTACCCGCGCCATGGACATTCTTCGTTCCGTGACATTCAGAGCCTGGGGCGCTGATAGGGCTACTGGCTTTCTTTTTTATCGATCCTTTGTTCGTTCGAAGCTCGACTAAGGATGCGAGTTTTATGCATCCACAGCCGAGCGTGTATTGCGGAAGTTGGACTCTATCCACCACACCGGCCTTCTTCGCCTGGTGCCCGGTACCTCCGCACTTTTCTTATTGAGAGCCTACTTGTCATGCTATGAAGATTCCACTCGTTTTGCGCCGCGCACTTCCCCCATTGAGAGCCTACTTGTCGATGTTAGGAAGATTCCACTCGTTTTGCGCCTCGCACAGTCCATAATTCGCCTGTACGCGCGAGCCCGGCGCCTCCCTCAGTCGCCAAAAGCTATCACTGCATCCGCAGCTGATTTCGACGGTGCCTATGCCGCAAAAGAGACGCCAATCATAGCCGAAGCCCTTTGGTTTTAGTGCTGGGGAACTCGTTCGAGAGCTAGGTATAGCTCTTGGGCTGGTGGGGTCCATGGTTCTGCCCAGGATGCCACCCTGGAGGGTACCTCCTTTGACTATTTGCCACGCGTTCGGCCTTTTTGGGACACACTCCCTGTCACGCTGAAACCGTGCAAGTGTATACGGATGGCTACAAGTCCCAAGAGGGGGTCGTTTTCCACGCTGCATCCCCTATGTTTGAATTCAGCGGGGATCTGCCAGGCGCTGCGTCTATCTTCCCGGCCGAGCTGGTTTCAATACACCGCTCGGTCCGGGAGATAACGCGACGTACCCGGTTCGGAGACCAAATTGTGATTGATAGCGACTCACAAAGCGCCCTGAGTGCTCTGGGGGCATTGGAAGCTTCGCATCCCCTATTTCGCGATATCCGTAACGTCACGGTTTTGGCTAGCCGGGCGTATGTAGGAATTGCGGGGAATGAGCGTTCCGATGAGGGCGCCAAAGGGTCCGCGAGGGCAGGGCGTCCAGACCAGCCTTTTGCTATACCTCACACCTATTACATGGCAGGAATACGGGTATCTTTCCGAGCTGCTTGGCAAAGAAAATGGGAGACGGTCGAGAGGAACTTAAAGTTGCATGCCATTGCGCCGCGATTGTACCTATGGACCTACCCCCAATGGCGCGACGGCTTCAGGTTGTTATATGTCGTCTCTGAATTGGACACACTCGCGGGACACCGCCATTTGATGGAGCGCTCGCCTGCGCCATACCGTGAAGACTGCGTTGTCTCCCAAGACTGTTCGGCACATTCTTGTTGAATGCTTCAGTTTGGGTGATCTTTGCGTACGTTACCTGTCATGGTACCGGAACGAGCGTGATCGTTACCCTTTGTCCTTTGACCTCGGGACGGGTTCGGGCACACCGACTTGTGAACTTTACGCCTTTTGACGGAGGCTGGCCTCCTCCACTTTATTTGATTGTTTTTGGAGGTCGCATTTTCCTGCGCCGGGGGAAGGTGGGCTACCCCCAACGCCGGAGTCCACTTCCTTGTTGCCTTTTTGCTGTTTTCCTTTTTCCCCCTCATTTTTTATCGTCGTTATTTATTTATATATCGTTATTTATTTTCAATATAGTCTGGTAGTAGGCTCTGGTGAGTACGGTGACTTATGCCCCATTAGGCAATCACCAGATGGGCTCCTAAATAAAAAAAGGTTCTTTCCCAAGCAATCAAGTTTAGTTGAGAGTTTAGATCATTAATGGGTCTTTCTGAATCATCCAGAATTTAGACCATTAATGGGTCTTTCGATTCAAATTACTATATAATGACATCCATTTTGCTCATGTTGCTCTTTTCTTCTTTCCAGGATTTAGAATAATGCAAAGCTTTTCTTCGATCACGTGGAGTCTAACGCTCCTTTTGACCTGCGGACTGAACCCATGTCTCTTCGTACGAGGCCAGTGCCTATCGGTCAAGGATGACCTGTCCTTAGCCACCGATACCGACTTGACTGGGATTCAAGACTTCAACTTCGACCTGTTCCGGGAAGTGGTCTCTAAATCAAACACGGGCAACTTCATCTTCTCTCCCTACAGCGTGTGGAACGCTCTCGCGATCGCTTACTTCGGTTCGGCGCAACGAACACAAAGACAATTCGAGGCCGTCCTCCGCGTTCAAGACAAGATATCCACTCTCAGAAAATGGAGGGAGCTCGAGTACCTGTAAGTGCCACGTTGACACCGGTACAGATTGAACTAGTATACACCGCTGACAATGACACCAGCGCCAATGTCTGGTCCGATAAAACAGAGTCAACCGCCCTAAGTCGCGTCTCTCAATTATTCTAACTCTTGATCTTATGACCCTATGACCTTACGACCGTCAAAACTTTCAACAAGTTGGGCAATACGACTCATAGTTAGTCTTCTTTTAATAATTCACGGAGTAACCTTGGGAAGACCTTGGCAATTATATCATTCGAAGGAGAATGTAAAACAACATAATGGTTTCAAATTTCGTTAGAATCGGCTAATTTGTTACGATGTTATTGTCAAAAACGTGGCCAAGTGGGTAGTCCCCAGATAGGCTCCTAAAAAAAACAACATTGATAGTAAAATTGCTACCATCCGACCTACGGACAGACAGTAACTTATAGAGTCGCGTCCACGAGACTGAAAAAACATTGGAACTAGTTCTTTAATATTGATCCTTCTTAACTACTTACTAATCCCCAGTTGCAGGGGGTTCACCATTGGGTCTCGTTCGTTCACTAAACCCCACCTATTATTTTAGCTACAGTCACCGGCCAGAAATGTCGGTTAATAACACGTTTGTGCTGTCGAATCGCGCCTACTTCGATCTGGAAGTTCGGCTGCGCTACTGCATGGAGGATATCCTTCACAACGAACTCCGTCAACTGGACTTTACGAACGATGTAAGTAGCGACCCAGAGGTACAAATGGATACCATTGATAAGTATATGAATTACAGGCGTCGCTAACCATCTTATTCTTAGAAAATGAGGGGGTTTTTTTTTAGCCATATGCCATTTTTTCTTTCTGTTTGCCATTGTCCAGCAAGGGAATCGGCCAGCATGGTGGTGATTCAAGAGTTATATGACCTCCAGTACCAAGTTACCAGGGTAGGTTACAGTTTTTGCATATTGAGCGAATCTTTAACACATTTCACATTCCCTAAATTTACCAGTTTCCTTAAACCTTTAAAGAAAATCCTTGAGGATAGATCGCCTCCCTTTTACCCCACCACCCTTTGACCATACCTCCCTTTGACCATACCTTCCTTTGACTCGACCTCCCTTTGACCCTACCTACCTTTGAACCCACCTCCCTTTGAACTGACCTCCATTTGAACCCACCTCACTTTCATCAGACCTTCCTTTGACCCCACCTCCTTTTGATCCCACCTCCTTTTGATCCCACCTCCTTTTGATCCCACCTCCTTTTGATCCTACCTCCCTTTGACCCGAACCCTCTTTCACCCGACCTTCCTTTGACCCGACCCCTCTTTCACGCGGCCTTCCTTTGACCCCACCTCCGTTTGAACCCACCTCCCTTTGACCCCGCATCCGTTTGACCCCACCTCCCTTTAACCCCACCGCCCTTTAACCCCACCGCCCTTTGACCTGACCTTCCTATCACCCGACCCCTCTTTCACCCGACCCATCTTTGACTCGACCTCTCTTTCAGCCCACCTCCCTTTAACCGGCCTTCCTTTCGCCAGACCTCCCTTTCACCTAACCTCCCTTTAAACGGCCTCCCTTTCGCCAGACCTCCCTTTCGCCAGACCTCCCTTTCACCTAACCTCCCTTTCACCAGACCTCCATTTGACCCAACCTCCCTTTCACCAGACCTCCATTTGACCCGACTTCCCTTTGACCCAGACCTCCTCTTGAACCGACCTCCCCTTAAACTGACCTCCCTTTGACTCGACCTACCTTTGACCCGACCTCTCTTTGACCCTGCCTCCCTTTAACCCCGCCCCCATTTGACCCCGCCTCTTTGACCCCGCCCTCCATTTGACCTGCCCTTCCATTGACCCGCCCTTCCATTGACCCGCCCTTCCATTGACCCGCCCTTCCATTGACCCGCCCTTCCATTGACCCGCCCTTCCATTGACCCGCCCTTCCATTGACCCGCCCTTCCATTGACCCGCCCTTCCATTGACCCGCCCTTCCATTGACCCGCCCTCCCATTGACCCGCCCTCCCATTGACCCGCCCTCCCATTGACCCGCCCTCCCATTGACCCGCCCTCCCATTGACCCGCCCTCCCATTGACCCGCCCTCCCATTGACCCGCCCTCCCATTGACCCGCCCTCCCATTGACCCGCCCTCCCATTGACCCGCCCTACCATTGACCCGCCCTACCATTGACCCGACCTCCCTTTGACCCGACCTCCCTTTTATTATATAAAACTAGAATCTTTCCCCAGCGAAACCGAGACTTCCCCTGATATACATCAATTCTACCGTTCGTTTAATGACCTTGAAACCCCTACGCACTTTTGTCAAGTTTGTCGGATCATGTGATGAATTGTATAATCGGTTATGTAGGTAATGTACAAAGACCTAGGTTAGATTATGTAGCATCGCTCTCGGAACCGCCTAATCTTGGCATAGATTTCGAACCATGATCGTGAAGCTTGACTATGTCCAGACATGTGGCAAAATAGGTCAAATTCTGCTGTATGTAGTTAGTTACGTTAGCAGTTTGAAGGTGACTAACCAATGGTATAGTAACCGCATACCAGTTCTTGGACGTTGTCAATATCAGCTGATAAAAATAAGATACCCAGGGAGATGTCTATTCGTAGGAGACAAAGAAAACTGAAATATTGAATATGGCAAAGATAATTAATTTATCAAATTACAAGAAAATATGATAATACGATGACACTATTAAAAGAAAAAGATGATCACCCAAATATACACCCACCCCCCACGCGCAAAACCTACACATGGAAAATCGCCATCCCAACATTTTTTTCACCTGAAGACAAGCCACCCTATTTTTTACCTGAAAACAAGCCACCCTAGTTTTTCATACCTGAAGACAAGCCATCCCATTTTTTCACCTGAAGACAAGCCCCCCCAATCTTTTTCACCTGAAGGCAAGCCACCCCAATATTTTTCACCTGAAGGCAAGCCACCCCAATTTTTTCAACTGAAGACAAGCTACCCATTTTCTTCAGCTCTAGACGAGCTACCCTATTTTTTCATCAGAAGACAAACTACATATTTTTTTCGCCTGAAGACGCCACTCCAACTTTCTCACTGAAGGCAACTCACCCCATTTCTACCTGAAAACAAGCCACCCCATTTTTTATAGTGAAGACAAGCCACCCTATTTTTTCACTGAAGACAAACCCCCCATATTTCACTGAAGACAAGCCACTCCATTTTTTTCACTGGAGACAAGTCACCCCATTTTTACCTGAAAATTAGCCACCCTATTTTTTTTTACCTGAAAACAAGCTACCCATTTTTTCACTGAAGACAAGCCACGCCATTTTTTACCTGAACAAAAACCACTCAACCTTTTACCCGGAGACAAGCCACCTCATTTTTTTTACCTGAAGACAAGCCAACCCATTATTTCACCTGAGGACAAACTACCCAAAGACGCCACCCAAATTTCCTTCGTGGACGACCTTTCGATCTCTTTTGGCGCGACCCAGATGCCAACTCTGGAGCGTCGACTCCAACAGGCATTGAACCGCGTCTCTCGCTGTGCCGAAGCGCACAGGTTTCGGTTTTTTTTTTTTGCCAAGACTAAGGTGGTGCACTTCTGCTGCCATCCACGGCTCCACCCCGACCCAGATTTGTTTCTTAATGGGGTGCGCCTGGATGTGGTTGAGTCGCACCGTTTCCTTTGTTTTGTATTCGACCAACGCCTCACCTGGGAGGCTCATATTCGTAGCCTTAGGGTCTCTTGTACCCGCGCCATGGATATTCTCCGTTCCGTGACGTTCAGCGCCTGGGATGCTGATAGGGCTACTGCCTTACTTTTTTACCGACTCTTTGTTCTTTCGAAGCTCGACTACGAATGCGAGTTTTATGCATCCGCAGCCGAGCGTTTATTGCGGAAGGTGGACTCAATCCACTACACCGGCTTTCGCTGTGCGACCGGTGCCTTACGCACTTCCCACATTGAGAGCCTGTTGGTCGAAGCTGGGCAGATGCCACTCGCTCTGCGCCGCGTGCAGGGGATCACTCGCCTGCACGTGTGAGCCCGCCGCCTCCTTCATTCGCCAACAGCTCTCACTGCATCTGCAGCTGATCTCGACAGTGCCTATGCCGCCGAGAGACGCCAGTCATACCCTAAGCCCTTTGGGTTTAGGTCCAGGAAACTCTTTGTAGAGCTAGATATAGCTCTTTGGGCCGGTGGTGCCCCTGGTTCTGCCCAGGATGCCACCCTGGAGGATACCACATTTGGCTATTTGTCGCCACGCCTCTGCTCCCAAAGCTTGTACAGCGCCGGGACTATTGCGTTCGAACTTTTTGGAGTTCACCTCGTGTCACGCTGGAACCGTGCCAGTGTATACGGATGGCTCCAAAGTCCCAAGAGGGGGTAGGCTTCCACGCCGTATCCCCTCTGTTTGAAGTCAGCGGGGCTCTGCCAGGCACTGCGTCTGTCTTCACGGCCGAGCTGGTGGCAATACACCACTCGGTACGGGAGATTACGCGACGTGCCCGGTTCGAAGACCAGATTGTGATCTATAGCGACTCACAAAGCGCCCTGAGCGCTCTCGGGGCATTGGAATCTCCGCATTCCTTAGTTCGCGATATCCGTGACGCCACGGTTTTGGCAAGCCGGGCGGATGTCGAGATTATCTTCTGCTGGGTTCCTGGACATGTAGGAATTGCGGGGAATGAGCGCGCCAAAGAGTCCGCGAGGACTCTGCGACCGGACCAGCGTTTCGCTCTTCCTCACACTGACTACATGGCAGGAATACGGGCAGCTCTTCGGACCGCTTGGCAAAGAAGATGTGAGACGGTCGAAGGGAACTTAAAGTTGCGTGCCATTGCGCCCCGACTGTTCCCATGGACCTATCCCCCAATTCCGCGACGGCTTCAGGTCGTTTTCTGTCTTCTCCGAATCGGATACACTCGTGTGACGCCTGCGCCCTATTGTGACGACTGCGTCTTCCCTCAGACTGTTCGGCACAGTTTTGTCGAATGTCCCAGTCTGGGTGATCTTTGCGCACGATACCTGTGCCGGTACCGGGATGGGTGGGGTCGCTACCGCCTGCCCCTTGTACTCAGGACGAGTTCGTGCTCATTGACCCTTGGACTTGTTGACTTTTGGGGAGAGGCCGGGCCTCTCCCCTTTATTTAAGAAGGTTCTATTTTTTTGTGTTTTTTTTGTTTGTTATTGTTTTCTTTGTAGGTTGCACGCTCTTGCACCGCGGTGAGGGGGATCTCCCCCCCGCTGCCGGAGATTGCTTCCTAATTGTTAAGTTTTTCCAATTTTTATGATTGTTATGTTTTCAAATTCTTATTTTAAAGTAGTCTAGTTCTAGGCTGTCGTGTGTCCGGCGACTTATGCCCAAGTGGGCAGTCGCCAGATGGGCTGTAAAAAAAAGAAGAAAAAAAAGAATGGATTTTCGGCGGACTCAGGGACAAGTCTGAGGAGCTACGGAGGCTCATATGCTCCTGTTCCCCGTTAGCTATCTTTTTCCAGGAGACCATGCTGGGCGCGTGCCCCCTGCCCACACTCCCGGGGTATAAGGGTTTTTGCGACCTCACCACCACGGGATGGGGGCAGGCAGGAGGATGCGCGATTTACACGCGGCATGATGCTTCCGTTCTATTCGCTATAAATATCTCATATCAGGTAGTGGCAGGGCAGCTGCTCCTGGATAGGAAGTATACTATAATTTCTGCGTACATTCTACCGTCAGCTGACTTCGACGTGGGGAATTCTGCTTCATCGTAACACGGTTGCCGAGGCCCTTTCTTCTGCTCGCGGATTTGAACGGTAGGCACCCCTTCTGGTGGCACTACACGATCACTCGCAGTGGTCAGCTCCTTGCAGACCTGACCGACGAGCTTTATTTTCCTGTCTCTATTTACCCTTATGTTCTCAAGATACACAGCCTGATTTGGGGTCGGAGGTGGTCGATGACCTTCATGGTAATGGCCACTTTCCTATTCAATTATCATTTTATCGGCCACTACCGCCAGAAAAACCGCCTCGATGTTGCTTGGAGCGAGCACGGTTATTTGCCTTTTAAGAAATGCAGACCACCGTGGGTCTGACTACTATTTCTAGAACGTCTAGCCGTTTTGTACATCGTTCGCTTCCCTAGTGGTTGACCGAGTGTGAGACGGCCTTCATCAGGGAGAAGCGTTATGTCTACATGCGCTACAAACGCCGCCCGAATGATTTCACCATCGGTGAATTTCGTCGAGCTAGGACTAGGTTCCGGTATGTGTCGAAGCACGCAGCCCTTCTTGTTGGCAGGCATCCGTGTCTTCACTTAACGGGAAAACACCTCTTGCAGTAGTGTGTAAACTAGTCTAAAGATTCGGGGCTAGTTCTCGTAGCAACACTCCTCCCGCTCCAGGAGAACGGGACCGTAAGCTCGGACCACACGTTCTTGGCGGAGACTTTCGCGACCGCTTTCTCCATTCTCTAGCTCAGATGCTTCTTCTCCAGAATTCAGAGACCGCAGATTGGTCTTTACCTCAAAAGGCGAAGAACCCCTAATGCGCGGACACCTCTCCCAGTCCATGCGATATCCCCTATGGCATGCTTCGAAACTTGGGTAAACGAGGAATGGTATTTCTGCTAGATTTGTTTAACGTACGTGATCTGAACAGATGTATCTTCCTAGACTCGTGCCGAATGGCTAATGTCCTCGTTTTTCGCGAACATGCGAGAAATTGCTCTCATTCTCTCCAACTTCGTGTGTGTGCAAGTTGATGGGGAAATTGGTAAATATTAGAGTAGTCTTTTTCCTGGATAGCGGAGGCCACCTGTCTTCTACACAGTGCGGCTTCCGCAAGTTCCAGTCTACTTCGAATGCTCTGTTCCAACTGAAAAATGCCATCTGCGAGGCCTTCCTTCGTAGAGAGTACCACGCCACGGTGTTTTTCGATCTGGAGAAGGCCTATGATACCGCACGGCGATACGCTATCATGGAGACTCTTCACACGGTGCGGGCGAGGGGACGCCTCCCAATCTTCATATCCGAGCTTTTGCGAGATCGTCGATTGCACGTACGGGTGGGGAGGGGGAGCCCTCTCTGGCCCAATGGAGCAGTAAGAAGATGTCCCGCAGAAAGCGTCCTCAGTGTCACACTTTTTGTCCTGAGCATCAACGGTATCACCTCGGTGCTGCCGCAAGATGTTCTCCCTACATTCTACATAGACGTCTTTTGGGGGTACACTTCGTGTCATGCTGTATTCCAAAGAGGTGGTCAACATCCACGCCATACCCCCTCTGTTTGAAGTCAGAAGGGCTACCAGGCGCTGCGTTTGGCCTTCACGGCCAAGCTGGTTGCAATACGCCGCTCGGTGCGGGAAATAACGCGGCGTGCTCTGTTCGGAGACCGTATTGTCATTCATAGTAACTCACAAAGCACACTGAGTGCTCTCTGGGCATTGGAATATCCGCATCCCCTACTTTGCGGTATCAGTGTGCCACGGTTTTGGCTAGCCGGGTGGATGTTCAGATTATCTTCTGCTGGGATCCTGGACATGTAGGAATTGCAGTGAATAGGCGCGCCAAATAGTACGCGAAGACTGGGAGAATATACCAGAGTTTCGTTCCTTCCCACACTGACTACTTGCCAGGAATCTGTTCAGCCCTCTGGGCTGCCTGACAAAGAAGATGAAGATGGGAACTTAAAGTTCCGTGCTATCGCGCGCGACTGGTCACATGGACGTATCATACTCACCAATGCCTTGGCGGCCTCTGGTCGCTTTCTGTCGTTTTTCAATCGCGCGCACACGCGGGACGCACCGTCATCTGATGGAGCGCTACCCAGCATCTTATTGCGACGACTGCTTTGTTCCCTAGACTGATCGCTACATCTTGTTGAATGTTCCAGTATGGGAGATATTCACGGACGTTACCTCTTCGGGTACCGGGGCGAACGGGGTTTCTACTGCTCGTCCCTTGTGCTCGAGACCGGTTTGTGCATACTCGCCTGTGTACTCCTGGACTTTCTAGAGGAGGCTGGCTTCCGTCAACGTCGGATTTGTTCTCCTCCTTTCTCTTGTTTTGCTTGTTTTTACTTTTTCTTTTTGTTTTCCTTTCGTTTGGTTGGTGTTTTGGTTAAGTGTGTGTTGTTTGTAATGATAGAAAAAATTCCAAGACAAATTGGTACGGTTAATGTATCGCAAAATTAGACAACTGACACTGCTTCAAGTTTAGAGGGATACCCTTGTCCTCAATCTAGTAGACAACACTCAAGGAATCCGTCTAATGTACCTAAAAATACATTTTAATAGATCCCCTTTATGTTAGTTCCTCTAGACCTGAAGCAGTGTAAGTTGTCTAATTTTGCGATACATTAACCGTACCATTTTTTTTAATGTAGCCTAATAATGGACTTAATTATTTAATGCAAATTATACTCTTTTTGACAGTCGCCAGATGGGCGCTATAAAACTTACTTGATTATCAAAAATAATGAACGCACTTCCTTTTTAAAAATTTTGTATGGTTTAAGCCAATTAATAATAGGCAAGGAAACTTCACTCAATAATGGAAGCACGGGGGAATTGAGTAGATAACTGAATGAATAGATAAATCCACTGGTCAGACAATCTAACAAAACTTGATCAGAGGTGGAGTCGGTTCTACTGGTGAGGTCTAGGCCATCTGTTCCCCTAATCCTGTGAGGAATATTCACTCCAAACTCGTTCATATGACTAACACCACCCTACCCAGAGGAGTCGGGAAGGGCGGGGGGGGGGGGAGGAATTTCTTCATAATGTCTTGCTTATTTATTTATTTCTTATCTAACTTAAAAATTCCTGACTCAGCTTGAAAAGACACAATATAAATATGCTAGTACACATTAGGTACCCTCAGGTACTATGGGCTACTGAATTTTACAACCTCTGAGTTTTGGGGAGGATTGGTAGTGTATGTTGGATAGTCAATTGTTGGACAGGTATGAGACACGTCCGCCAGAAATACTCATTGCTATTTGAACACGCTGAACAGTGCCGGAGGAATAGTGTAAGCTATTCACTCCACTCGAAACATCCACCACTTCACTGAAAACATGTCTCTTAACTCTGTCACTTCTCCAATACTAAATCTGCCCATTTGCGAAACAGGCTTTTGGGGCTGCTGAGAAAATCAACGAATTTGTGAGAAATACGACGCGAGGTCACATAGACAGATTGGTTTCGCCCCAAGACATAATCCACGCTCACATGGTCCTGGTCAATGCCGCTTACTTCAAGGGAATCTGGGCCAGTACATTTGAACCCGAGAACACTAAATCTCGGCCGTTTACGCCATTTTCCGGGGAACCCCGAAATGTTCCTATGATGGCCCAGCATGGACGCTTCAAATACGGTACGGTAGCGTAAACCTAGGGTATGTGGGATCTTAGGCGTTTAAAAAGAAAGGTTAAGTCGGGGGGGGGGGGACGTGTGTTTGTTGATGTACATTTTGGGTTTAACTCCTTAAGAGATCTTGAGACGCATTTTGTGCTGCGTCGTGCCTTATTCGATGACAAAGTTAGTCATAGTTTTCGCAACAAAGCTTTTTCTCCTGAAATTTCTAATCAACTTCCTTTGGAAAGGTTTTTAATTCACATAGGAAGAGCGATAGGAAAAATATTGCTTAGTTCTCTTCTATAACAGAAAATCGATCGGTAATAGTCTGTTTCCTTATTCAGGTTTCGACGACGATATGAAAACTGAAGTTTTGGAACTCCCATACATGGGAGATGTCATCTCGATGTATCTCTTCCTCCCTTATACGGAAGACGCGGCAGCCTTCAACAACCTGCTTCAAAACCTCACCTACACCAATGTTGATGCCCTCTTCAATAAGATGTTTTTGACTCAAATGCACGTTTTCCTCCCGAAGTTCTCTCTAGAAACCATCATCGAAGACGAGCTAATTCAGGTAAAGCAATTGCTTGATATTTCCATGTGGTCGAAGGTCGCTTCTCTCAGGCTCGGTGTACGAGAACCTGATTGTGATTTTTAGCAACTCACAAAGCGCCTTGAGTGCTCTCGGCGCATTGGAATCGCCACACCACCTGGTTCGCGATATCCATGACGCCACGGTTGCCGCGAGCCAGGTGAATGTCGAGATTATTTTTTCATGGGCTCCTGGACATGTGTGAATTGCGGGGAATAAGCGCGCCAAAGAGTCCGCGAGGACTGAGTTACCAGACCGGCGTTTGGCTCTTACTCACACCGACTACATGGCAGGAAAATCGCTGGAGGAGGGTGGGGTCATAGCTGAGAAGGGACGAGTGCATAGTTGTGGTATGTTTTTTTCCTACTGAGTCGTCTCCTTTGGTGTCTCTCACAAAAGGAGCCGACAGTTTTAGTTAGGATCCAAGCCATATCCCATGCGAAAATGGTACCAATTTATCAAAGAGATAGACAAGGAACTACTAATCAGTGTAAATAATGCGTGAAGGCGTCCAACATAACAAGAACTACGCCATGAATTTATATTAGAATGGTCGAGGGGCACGTTACTATAAATGAACACAGAGATACGAATTGCATACCACAAATGTGGGCACTTTTCAATTAAATCACCGGAATTAAATCAATCAGCAATGACAAAGGCGCAGGCTTTCATCTTGGTACCCATGTGTCGGTGAGGCGGGCAAATGCATTTGAGTCTTATTCGGAAGTAGCCCTCTTCTCTGTATCTTTTTTCCGTAATACTGCTATATTTTAGAACCAAATTTAGTTCCTAGTTTGTGCACTTGCTCAAATTCTTGGTTTAGGGGGGGTTTTCCGGTTTCGTGGGTGATCCATTGCAGTGGTATTTCGAGGAATATTGGATTACTGTTTAAAAAGTCTCCGAAATTTGAATAGAATGTCTCACCCGTACTGAAAAAGTATCTTAAAGAGATGGAGAAAAAGGAATTTTTGGCGTGGATAGCCTCCAAACCGCTAAGATCGCGTCTTGGTCAGATTCAACAGATGTGGCCATCCTCAGGTCTAAAATTATCAAATCGAACTGTTTACCTCTCAGTCGTTTTCCACTGTCACTTTTCGTTCGCAGGCACTTACTAGGATGGGTCTGACGGATGCCTTCACGACCGGCAAGGCGAACTTCACCGATTTCAGCTTGAACCCCAACATCAAACTTGACCATGGCATCCACAAGGCCTTCATTGACGTTAATGAAGAAGGAACGGAGGCGGGCGCCGCCACGGCATTCATCGCTAACAAAATCGGGGGAAATTCCAACTTCAACTGCAATCGACCCTTCATCTTCGCCATTCGAGAAAAAATCACGAACAATCTTCTTTTCATTGGCGTAGTTAGGTCCCTTCCTCAAGGCAAAGGGCAGACGACCACTACTGGCGTCAAATCAACACGCCCCCAGAAACCCCAGACCGTTCCACAAATAAACCCCATCCTCCATGTCATTCCAACATCCTCAATTCCATCTCCCGAAACATCGGAAGAGCAACAAAGTTTTCCGTTCGAGAGCCAGGTCCGGAGAGAGAACTTCTTCCAGGTCTTTCCCGATCCGGGAGACCAGTAGGAGTGAGATGACACGTTAAGGAAATTTAACTTAGATTTCCTGAGTAGATTCGCCCTTTCTACCCTTGTAATCTACTGATAACTGCTCCTTTAGATCCACACCAACATATCCTCACGCCCTGCTTTAAATCAAGGAGGATTCTTTGAACTGTGTATTAAAAGCGTCATTTCTTGATTAAAAAATTTTGACTTCATTTTTCTCATTTTTATTGGTTATCTCTATTGCATCCTCACCAGAGACCAATAATGCCGGTTATTTTTAGTCTAAATTACTAAATACTTTGCTATAAAACATGAATTTGTTGGTTTATAAAATATTTTAAGATTGATTGTGTTTATTTACCATATTGCATTTAAATCTTTGTCTTCTTTGACCATACTGGGACGTCTTAACGGGGCTTGAACCTGTAGTAATATGCGGGTGAGTGAGTGAAGGATATCTCTCTCTTGTAGTTTGGTAGGCTGGGTAGTCAAGTGAAAGGAAATCCTTAGCTGGATTCAACGTTCTTGATTCGGCGGACGTGTAGACTTGTATTACAAGTAAGAACAAAATTGCTAACGGCATTTTGCGAATTCATGTGGTAAGTGTGTGTAGGGGCCATAAAAGCGTGTGTGGATAGATAGCTGAAAATAGACAAGTGGTGAAAAGAGAAAGAAGTGTGGTAGGGTGCAAAGAGATGCTAAGTGCCTGGTGATCAGGCCTATCGCTTTAAATATTTTCTTTGTTATGTAGTTCCTTTGTTGTCTTTGAGATAGTTTATATTATTATTGCGTTCAAGGCATTTGTCTTCTATAAAATTAATGTTCTTGGATATGTTATGCGCATTTGCTGTTGTAGTAATAAATTACTTTAATAGTGTGCTTAGGGTGTCTTTTTATTTTGTATATTTTGTAGTGAGTGTAAATCGTGTCTGTTTTTTCTTTGATGTCTTCTTCGGTGAATTTGCTGTCGATATTCGGTGAGTTCTTGTAGAAATCGGTGAATTTTCGTAATTAAGTTTTCTTTTTTTGATCGGTTTTATTTTTGTCAATGGTTTAGGTAAAAAACATTATTATTCACATGCGTAGAACGGCACCTCGGCTCCGCCAGATAATAACCCAGCGGAGCTCGGAAATTTGGCGTAACTTATTCCTCTTCTGTTGTGGTTAATCATTTGAACGATTTCATCGTTCAATTCTAGATTAACCGGCTCCTCGCATATCCCTTGTCCATTCTTCTATGCTAACGTTAATTGGACTTAACCTCGCCTCCCGGTGCAGCTCTTCCTGGCGTCTTCTTTCTCGACTGAGCGTACGTGTAATTAGATATACGCATTTGTTCTGTACCACTTGTAGTTTCCGCTTTTGTGTCTTCGAGACACACGATAGGGCGGAAGCGGGGTAGAGCAGCGTCGATCTTACAAGTGAATTGTAGATCTTTTTCTTATTGATTTCACGGAGATTTCTGAACATGTATAGAGTTCTGACTGCAGCTGTGGCCTTGGAGATTCTCTGCGACGTGCTTCCTGTACCCAGTTGAAGTAATCTTCATTCCGAGTACATTGCACTCCGTGGTGTAGGTATAGCTTCTATCTCCCATCCTGACATCAGATAGTAATCTGCCTATGGGGACTACTTTGAACTTTTCTTGGTTCGTGCGTATTTTCCACAGGGCCTCGTAGATGTTAAGTTCTCAATTTCTACTGCTGTCATACGAGCTTGCCAAGGTGCATTCCTCCATGGACAAGTGATTACACTGGGGAACAATGTATTTGGTGAATTGACAAAAGTCAATTTTCCTACCCAATTCGAGCATACTGAATTAAAATCTGAAATCAGATTCTCTCTAAACGCTACAGATTTTTCGTAATATCAATAACTAATATTATACAATAATTTTAATTTTATCACGCCTATCATCATGCCCAGAAGTAATTTTGAATTATCATTTTGCGTTATTTATAGTAAAGCAGGTTTTTGTGCACAAACATTTTATTGCATATGAGAAGAAACTTGAATTACACATTAGGATTACAAATACTGTAATCAAATGGATGGTAATTTATTAATGACCGTACATCAGGCTGGATGACTTCTTCTTGATTTCAATCGGGCAAATATTTGCGTTGTAACTCTTTCTCTTGTAAGTGTTCTCTGGCTGATCTCTTCTAATCGTCCATCAGTAGTCCGCCACAATGTGTCTATCCCAGTGACCTTGCTAGCACTCTTCCATCACCATCAAATCCTGATGGAAGCGTTGCCCTTGTTCGTCGCTCACGGCTCCCAGATTCTCTGGGAATCGGTCGAGGTGACTATTTAGGAAATGCAGCTTCACACTCATGTTGCATCCCAGATCACGATATGCTAAAAGCATATTAGTAACCAGATCCTCGTAGTTATGCGCCTTTTTGTTTCCCAAGAAGTTACGAACAATGGCAGAAAATGAGAGCCAGGATGCCTTCTCTTTTTCATTCATGGTGTTCACGAATCTAGAATCACTCAGAAGTCTTCGAATTTGGGGACCATCAAATACTCCTGCTTTTATTTTTCCGTATGTCAAAGCAGAAAAGGCTGATACTATGTACTGAAAACAATCATTTTAAGTGCTCAACGCCTTGACATACTGCTTCATCAACCCCAGTTTGAGATGAATGTTTGGCATTCCTACTTCCAAATTTCTCGAACTCCAATCTTTTTGGGACCCGTGTTTGTCACGTGATCGACTGTCCCACATACGGATATAGCATGGAAACTTTGTATATCCCTTCTGCTGGCCAAGGAGGAAGTTGGCCATCTTAAGGTCTACACATATGATCCAATTGTGTTCATGGTACTTAAGTAAATCCATGACCATTCTTATGTCATCGTGAGTTTCTCACAGATGGAAAGAGTGACCGAGAGGAACTGCACCAAAGTCATTGCCATTAGGCAAAAGGACACACTTGAGGCTACGCTTGGAGCTATCCAAAAACAGTCTCCACTCAGCAAGGCTATAGGTGCCAAGTCCCAACTCGGTAAACAGAACAGGAACATCGTGTCAGTATACAAATTGTTTGTCCTCAGATGAATAGTTAACAAATGTACTCTCCCTCGTTCGGTAATATGATACCCGTACCGACCTGTCAAGCAAATGTCTTTCACTCAACCTGGAGGCTAAAAGTCCTGCAGCTTTCTTGGAGAGCGCCAAATCATGTATCAAGTCATTCAAATCCTCTTGATTGAAACAGTGAGGAGCTAATGACTGTTCAGTATCTGATGATGAATCTGCAGACTCTGAATCCATTCCGTGGACGTCCATATCAGGTACATCATTTTCATCTTCAGAGGAAGCCTATCCACTGAAAATCGGAACTGGTAAAGACTCAGAATGAGGTACTGGCCGGATCGCCGAGGGAATGTTGGGTTAGTTGATCTTGTGCCGACCTTTCTTGCCAATTCGTTTAGTATTTAACAGACAGAAATAACAGTCCGATACATGATCCTTTGGCTCTCGCCACACCATGGGGATTCCAAAAGGAAGACCATTTCTATTTCCTTTCGTCCACTCACGAAGAGCTGCCCACCAAATTCTAGAAGTGAAATTGCCCGGTAGCCCTCTTTCAACATTGGGTCCTTTATGTGCTTAGGCAAGAAAATCATCTTGGTTGTTTTATAAGCATCTGTAAAGTATCCCGTTTTCAGACAGGCGTTAAATATGCTTCTCATTCCTTCGATGACATTGGCTGGTGTCCCGACTGTCCTGGGGCTTTTTTACGGAATGAGCGGAGCGCGCCGAGTAGTTCTTCGGTAGTCTCGGTGAGGGTGCGTCTTGTGTATTTGGTCTTAAGCTCTTCTATGATGTTGCTTTCGGACTCTAGGTCATACTCCTCGTTTTCCTCCTCAGTTATACTGAAAATCTTTTAGTATAGGCTGGGTTAAGTGATCGTTGCTTCCTTTAACGGTAAAGGAAATTTGGAGCAGGATTCAACTTCTTTATTAGGCGGGAGCGTAGACGTGTATACAAGTGGCGAACAGGAAATATAACTTTTCTTCTTGAATAATAATAACTTTTCCGACTATCTTTTACACAAAATACATCTATATAAATAGTTATTTCATCTACTCATAACACTACAAAAAATCAACCAATCAGGATTGATATACATTTAATAGACATTCTTACGTTCATTTTTGGAATAACAGCCTTAGCGTTGACAAATTGACCAATCAGCTTCTAGACATAAGCACTGTAATAATTCTCCAATCAGCGCCATGATAGATTTAAAAGGTTACTATCGCTCAAACCGTTTGCACATAAACACTGCTGAAATCCATTCTCCAAATACAGACATAGAGTACACACTCATCGTAGACTCATCGTACGACACACTTTTTCCCACGGGGATACCAAAATCGAAAATAATTTACGAAGCCACACATAGCCGACTCATGTCTGGCTAATCCCCTCCGCGGCCCCCTCATCGGGACAAGGGAGCGGAAATGAACTGAACTGCCATTCATCTAGTGTCGGTTCACTTTGATAGACATAGTTGGAGACGTAAAGGAAAGCAAGTTTGACGATTAGCCCACTGTGGAACTCTACGGAAGAGACCACCCGACTACGAGGTGAGGCTGAAAGCTTTGGGGAAGATTTCCCTCTAATCTCTTAGGGTAGTTTCCGGCCAGGATCACAGGGGAAAATGGAACCGTTACCTGTGTAAGTTAGAAGCAGCATCGATAACCAAACCTCAGACGAGGCGGTACCACTGGGCGGTGGTAGCTGACTCTATCACCACCCAACATTAAGTCTGCCACTTTTCACCCGTCTGAGGAGCCTCCCCGGGTTCACCTACGATCATTCATTCATTCCATCCGGCAGTTCATGTTCATTGAAACTTGCTTGCAACGAGGAGGAAGCAGCTCTCAAAACCCTTCCAAAAAGAAGAATCGGACCCTACAGTAAGGAAAATACAGCGACGAACCTCCAGAACCCACTTGAAGGAGACTGTAACCATTGCCGCAATGGACGATGGAGAAGGAGCGAAGAGGGTCCACCTTCGCATCCTTCCTGGCCGGGAGAAACCCTCCCGGGAACAGACGCCGAAGAGCATATATGCGGATATAGGAGTGGACCTTCTACGACTTAAAGACCAATACAATGGCTTTGCGACACGGAGAAAGACCTCGAACTCCTTTTGATTGAGGGCGCAGCCAAGAAACGGCAAAATAGAACTAGCACTCCGGACGCCACCTGACGTCCAAACAAAGAGATCAGTAATATGCCGGCGTCTTGACCCATGGGTAGGTAAACATACAGCCCAAGCTATAAAAGAACTAGAAAGAGAGCAAGAATAGGCAAAGGTCGAGGACGTAATAAAATTCAAGGACCACAATGGAGAGGATCATAGCCACTTCTTCAAAGTGATCTTCCAATCCACAGAGATCGCAAAGAAAGCCACCGAGCAACGACTCCTAGCATTTTACACGAAAATCTACCCCGACCAGATAGAAAAGGAAACATTCGTGTCAGTGCAAGTGTGCTTCACATGCTATGCGCTAGACAAGCACCCAACCAAGGAATGTACCTTCAAAGGAAAAGCATGCTCTGAATGCTCAAGCCAGGAATACAGGTCGGATGAATGCAGAAGCACAGAGAAAACATGCTTAAACTGCGGAAATGGACATAGAACTCTAGCCATGTTGTGCCAAGTCAAAAAACAATTAATTCGGAAGAAAAAAGCTGAAATTAACACAGAGAAGGAAAGAAGGAACAATACTTCCAACGCCGCAGCAACAGCTAACGGAAGCACCTCTGCACTCGCTGCACAGACCACAACAGTTAATATCGAGGGTAGCATGTGGCCCGACTTAATTCTGTGCTTAATTGATGCACACTTTGTCAACATGGCGAGCCCAGGGATCATATGCAACTGAACTGAACACCATGCTTGAAAAAAACGGGCTAAAGAAAATGTGGTTCCCGGAGAACCCACCCTCGGGCGAGTTGTATAAAATAAATATGACTCCAAAGGCCACTACTAACCAAGTAGAGGAAGAAGAAGAAGAAGAAGACAAAAGTAAAATGAAAACCAACTCTGAAGAAGAAAACACAACGAACACAGAAAAACAAAAGTAAAAAATGACCACCCGACAATTCAACATCAAAATTTACGGATCTCATGTTTACCCCATTCCAAAGCAATATAGGCAGAAGGAAATAGTCGATGAACTAGTCAAGATAAAAATTTAGATGGGAATACGAAGCAGGCGCAGATGAAACGGAAGTTCACAACGCACTGAAACAGGGCATGTTATACATCGCCCCAGTCATGCAACAACATCTCGTGTGGTGAATTTAAAAAGAAAAGAAATGGACGCACTCGATCCACAGGCCGACCAGAAAAAACAAAACCAAGTAGGGACCACAAACAGATATAAACAAAAATGGATACGTATCAACGAAGAATTAAAATATTCACATTGAACGTTAACGGCTGGAAAGAGAAACGTATAACCTACTCGGAACATAATTAGAAAGGAAGACCCAGATTTAATAATCCTAACAGAACATGGTTTGACCACACAGACGGAAAAAATAAAGATCCCCAATTATAAATTCATAACAACCAACTACTCACAGTCAAGATATGACGAAGTTGCAATAGGTATAAAAAAGGTATACACTTCACAGAAATATAAGACCTAGAAGAGTCATTTCTAGCAGTGAAAATATAAATGACCACAGAAGATCTGGTAAATAGCTGGGGCTTACCAACCCCCAAGACGCTCGTACCTACCGATACCTAATTTCATTAAGCTCTTCCGTAGACAGGCCTCAACCTTTCTAGCCGGAGACCTTAACGCAAGGTGCAGGGAAGCAGGGTACACAACCCATGCAAATGGAACGGGAAAACCCTTCAACTACTAATGCAAACAGGCCTACTAAACAGAGAAGGACCAAACTTTCCTACTTATCTCACTGCCCGAGCCTCGACTACCCCAAACATTATTTTAACGAATCAAAACTTCAATCTAAATCACCACACAGAGCCAGGCCCCGCAACCCCGTCCGATCATCTAAGTATAATTACTACCATCTCAACTTCGCCCATCCAAATAAAAGTAACACGCGGAAAAGCAACCAGCAAAACAAACTGGGATGGATATAGACAATACTTAAATAAAATAGAAACAGGTCCCCTTAACAACCAAGGTAAATAGGAAATAGATGACCAACTAGAATTAATTACCAGAAAAATCAGAGAGGCGGACAGTATACACACCCTAACAATGGAGGACAGATCCATACCTGCACCAAGATGGAACCAAGAGATCCAAGATGAAATGGAAGAATTTCAAAACATAATAAATGAAATCAGGGTATTGGGAAATACGATGCAAAGATACACAAGTATCATCGAAATTAGAAGGAGGATAGACACCCTCATCAAGGAAAATTCAGACAGTCTCTGGGACAATATAATAGGCAAAGTGGAAATAGAAAGGGATCCGAGGAAATTCTGGAGACAATACAGGAAATTACGCGGATCGCAGCCAAAAGAGGAAATAAGCTTTAAAATGCAGAACCAGAAAGTAGAACAAAATGAGAAGCTACAAGAACACTTCAGAACACCCTGGAAGAAATCTTTTTCTATTTCACCAGAAGAAAACCAAGAATTCGACCAAAACTACGAAGAAGAAATCATACATAGCCTGGAAACAACGTCAACGTACTATACCGTTTAGAAACGTTGACGAGCTAAGACACAATCCCACGGGGGAAGGAAAGCCTTTTACAATGGATGAATATTTAACAGCCTTAAAGTACTATACAGATTCAGACAACTATCAGCCAAAAAATAAAAGAAAATTATACTTAGCCTTAGTACAACCTAAGCTCCTATACCCAAAGTACCATTGAACGCATTAAGTAACTCCCAAATTAAAAAGATTCAAAGAGTCCAAAATCAAGCCACTAGATTTATAACAAATACAAGAAGACTAGATTACATACCAACAGAAGAACTCCACCGCAGATCTACTATAGAACCCATAAACACAGTCTTACAAAAAGTAGCAAGTAAACTGTGGGAAAAAAAAATAAAGGGTCTTTCAATAAGGTCGCTCGATTTTTAAATGTAAATAAAACAAGTTGTGTGTGATATATGCACTCAATTTATTTTAAATTTGAAAGTACATTTTCTGACATTAAGTGTGGAATATGACGTCGTTCAAATGTCCGCAGCGGCTTCGCTTGGTGGAACGTATTCGGGAGGCCCAATTTCCGATGACTTTGTCGCATAAATCTGGTTGAATTTGCTGGTTAGTGTTCGTAATGTTGACTTTGAGGACATCAAATGTTTGCGGATTATTTACATAGACCTGCGATTTAAGGTAGCCCCAAAGAAAGTAGTATAATGGCGAAAAATCGCATGATCTTGGTGGCCAGTTGACGTCGCCGCTGCGAGAGATGACCCTGCCCTGAAATCGCTGGTGCAAAATGTCTATCGTGGCATGCGCAGTGTGGCACGTAGCGCCGTCCTGTTGGAACCACATGTGGTCAGTATCCATATCAGGCATATAATCCAGTTGAGGTCACAAGAAGTTGCTTACCATCGATCTGTAGGTCTCGCCGTTGACGGTTATGGCAATACCATCTTCGTTCTCAAAAAAATACGGACCGATGATTCTGTTAGACGAAAATCCGCACTAAATAGTGACTTTGTTGGGATGTAATTGGTGCTGGTGTATCTCATGTGGATTGTTTTCGTTCTAAATCCGACAATTTTGCTTGTTCACAAATCCATTCATCCAAAAATGGGCCTCGTCGCTGTGGCGAGGATAGAAATCACGTAATGCGCGGGACATTTGTCGAACGGAGCAATGATTTTGATAATAAATTTGATGACTTGCACACACTCTTCAACGATGACTTTGTCGCATAAATCTGGTTGAATTTGCTGGTTGGTGTTCGTTATGTTGACTTTGAAGACATCAAATGTTTGCGGATTATTTACATAGACCTGCGATTTAAGGTAGCCCCAAAGAAAGTAGTATAATGGCGAAAAATCGCATGATCTTGGTGGACAGTTGACGTCGCCGCTGCGAGAGATGACCCTGCCCTGAAATCGCTGGTGCAAAATGTCTATCGTGGCATGCGCAGTGTGGCACGTAGCGCCGTCCTGTTGGAACCACATGTGGTCAGTATCCATATCAGGCATATAATCCAGTTGAGGTCACAAGAAGTTGCTTACCATCGATCTGTAGGTCTCGCCGTTGACGGTTATGGCAATACCATCTTCGTTCTCAAAAAAATACGGACCGATGATTCTGTTAGACGAAAATCCGCACTAAATAGTGACTTTGTTGGGATGTAATTGGTGCTGGTGTATCTCATGTGGATTGTTTTCGTTCTAAATCCGACAATTTTGCTTGTTCACAAATCCATTCATCCAAAAATGAACCTCGTCGCTGTGGCGAGGATAGAAATCACGTAATGCGCGGGACATTTGTCGAACGGAGCACTGATTTTGATAATAAATTTGATGACTTGCACACACTCTTCAACGATGACTTTGTCGCATAAATCTGGTTGAATTTGCTGGTTGGTGTTCGTTATGTTGACTTTGAAGACATCAAATGTTTGCGGATTATTTACATAGACCTGCGATTTAAGGTAGCCCCAAAGAAAGTAGTATAATGGCGAAAAATCGCATGATCTTGGTGGCCAGTTGACGTCGCCGCTGCGAGAGATGACCCTGCCCTGAAATCGCTGGTGCAAAATGCCTATCGTGGCATGCGCAGTGTGGCACGTAGCGCCGTCCTGTTGGAACCACATGTGGTCAGTATCCATATCAGGCATATAATCCAGTTGAGGTCACAAGAAGTTGCTTACCATCGATCTGTAGGTCTCGCCGTTGACGGTTATGGCAATACCATCTTCGTTCTCAAAAAAATACGGACCGATGATTCTGTTAGACGAAAATCCGCGCTAAATAGTGACTTTGTTGAGATGTAATTGGTGCTGGTGTATCTCATGTGGATTGTTTTCGTTCTAAATCCGACAATTTTGCTTGTTCACAAATCCATTCATCCAAAAATGGGCCTCGTCGCTGTGGCGAGGATAGAAATCACGTAATGCGCGGGACATTTGTCGAACGGAGCACTGATTTTGATAATAAATTTGATGACTTGCACACACTCTTCAACGATGACTTTGTCGCATAAATCTGGTTGAATTTGCTGGTTGGTGTTCGTTATGTTGACTTTGAAGACATCAAATGTTTGCGGATTATTTACATAGACCTGCGATTTAAGGTAGCCCCAAAGAAAGTAGTATAATGGCGAAAAATCGCATGATCTTGGTGGCCAGTTGACGTCGCCGCTGCGAGAGATGACCCTGCCCTGAAATCGCTGGTGCAAAATGTCTATCGTGGCATGCGCAGTGTGGCACGTAGCGCCGTCCTGTTGGAACCACATGTGGTCAGTATCCATATCAGGCATATAATCCAGTTGAGGTCACAAGAAGTTGCTTACCATCGATCTGTAGGTCTCGCCGTTGACGGTTATGGCAATACCATCTTCGTTCTCAAAAAAATACGGACCGATGATTCTGTTAGACGAAAATCCGCACTAAATAGTGACTTTGTTGGGATGTAATTGGTGCTGGTGTATCTCATGTGGATTGTTTTCGTTCTAAATCCGACAATTTTGCTTGTTCACAAATCCATTCATCCAAAAATGAACCTCGTCGCTGTGGCGAGGATAGAAATCACGTAATGCGCGGGACATTTGTCGAACGGAGCACTGATTTTGATAATAAATTTGATGACTTGCACACACTCTTCAACGATGACTTTGTCGCATAAATCTGGTTGAATTTGCTGGTTGGTGTTCGTTATGTTGACTTTGAAGACATCAAATGTTTGCGGATTATTTACATAGACCTGCGATTTAAGGTAGCCCCAAAGAAAGTAGTATAATGGCGAAAAATCGCATGATCTTGGTGGCCAGTTGACGTCGCCGCTGCGAGAGATGACCCTGCCGTGAAATCGCTGGTGCAAAATGCCTATCGTGGCATGCGCAGTGTGGCACGTAGCGCCTTCCTGTTGGAACCACATGTGGTCAGTATCCATATCAGGCATATAATCCAGTTGAGGTCACAAGAAGTTGCTTACCATCGATCTGTAGGTCTCGCCGTTGACGGTTATGGCAATACCATCTTCGTTCTCAAAAAAATACGGACCGATGATTCTGTTAGACGAAAATCCGCGCTAAATAGTGACTTTGTTGAGATGTAATTGGTGCTGGTGTATCTCATGTGGATTGTTTTCGTTCTAAATCCGACAATTTTGCTTGTTCACAAATCCATTCATCCAAAAATGGGCCTCGTCGCTGTGGCGAGGATAGAAATCACGTAATGCGCGGGACATTTGTCGAACGGAGCACTGATTTTGATAATAAATTTGATGACTTGCACACACTCTTCAACGATGACTTTGTCGCATAAATCTGGTTGAATTTGCTGGTTGGTGTTCGTTATGTTGACTTTGAAGACATCAAATGTTTGCGGATTATTTACATAGACCTGCGATTTAAGGTAGCCCCAAAGAAAGTAGTATAATGGCGAAAAATCGCATGATCTTGGTGGCCAGTTGACGTCGCCGCTGCGAGAGATGACCCTGCCCTGAAATCGCTGGTGCAAAATGTCTATCGTGGCATGCGCAGTGTGGCACGTAGCGCCGTCCTGTTGGAACCACATGTGGTCAGTATCCATATCAGGCATATAATCCAGTTGAGGTCACAAGAAGTTGCTTACCATCGATCTGTAGGTCTCGCCGTTGACGGTTATGGCAATACCATCTTCGTTCTCAAAAAAATACGGACCGATGATTCTGTTAGACGAAAATCCGCACTAAATAGTGACTTTGTTGGGATGTAATTGGTGCTGGTGTATCTCATGTGGATTGTTTTCGTTCTAAATCCGACAATTTTGCTTGTTCACAAATCCATTCATCCAAAAATGAACCTCGTCGCTGTGGCGAGGATGGAAATCACGTAATGCGCGGGACATTTGTCGAACGGAGCACTGATTTTGATAATAAATTTGATGACTTGCACACACTCTTCAACGATGACTTTGTCGCATAAATCTGGTTGAATTTGCTGGTTGGTGTTCGTTATGTTGACTTTGAAGACATCAAATGTTTGCGGATTATTTACATAGACCTGCGATTTAAGGTAGCCCCAAAGAAAGTAGTATAATGGCGAAAAATCGCATGATCTTGGTGGCCAGTTGACGTCGCCGCTGCGAGAGATGACCCTGCCCTGAAATCGCTGGTGCAAAATGCCTATCGTGGCATGCGCAGTGTGGCACGTAGCGCCGTCCTGTTGGAACCACATGTGGTCAGTATCCATATCAGGCATATAATCCAGTTGAGGTCACAAGAAGTTGCTTACCATCGATCTGTAGGTCTCGCCGTTGACGGTTATGGCAATACCATCTTCGTTCTCAAAAAAATACGGACCGATGATTCTGTTAGACGAAAATCCGCGCTAAATAGTGACTTTGTTGGGATGTAATTGGTGCTGGTGTATCTCATGTGGATTGTTTTCGTTCTAAATCCGACAATTTTGCTTGTTCACAAATCCATTCATCCAAAAATGGGCCTCGTCGCTGTGGCGAGGATAGAAATCACGTAATGCGCGGGACATTTGTCGAACGGAGCACTGATTTTGATAATAAATTTGATGACTTGCACACACTCTTCAACGATGACTTTGTCGCATAAATCTGGTTGAATTTGCTGGTTGGTGTTCGTTATGTTGACTTTGAAGACATCAAATTTTTGCGGATTATTTACTAGACCTGCGATTTAAGGTAGACCCAAAGAAAGTAGTATAATGGCGAAAAATCGCATGATCTTGGTGGCCAGTTGACGTCGCCGCTGCGAGAGATGACCCTGCCCTGAAATCGCTGGTGCAAAATGTCTATCGTGGCATGCGCAGTGTGGCACGTAGCGCCGTTCTGTTGGAACCACATGTGGTCAGTATCCATATCAGGCATATAATCCAGTTGAGGTCACAAGAAGTTGCTTACCATCGATCTGTAGGTCTCGCCGTTGACGGTTATGGCAATACCATCTTCGTTCTCAAAAAAATACGGACCGATGATTCTGTTAGACGAAAATCCGCACTAAATAGTGACTTTGTTGGGATGTAATTGGTGCTGGTGTATCTCATGTGGATTGTTTTCGTTCTAAATCCGACAATTTTGCTTGTTCACAAATCCATTCATCCAAAAATGGGCCTCGTCTCTGTGGCGAGGATAGAAATCACGTAATGCGCGGGACATTTGTCGAACGGAGCACTGATTTTGATAATAAATTTGATGACTTGCACACACTCTTCAACGATGACTTTGTCGCATAAATCTGGTTGAATTTGCTGGTTGGTGTTCGTTATGTTGACTTTGAAGACATCAAATGTTTGCGGATTATTTACATAGACCTGCGATTTAAGGTAGCCCCAAAGAAAGTAGTATAATGGCGAAAAATCGCATGATCTTGGTGGCCAGTTGACGTCGCCGCTGCGAGAGATGACCCTGCCCTGAAATCGCTGGTGCAAAATGTCTATCGTGGCATGCGCAGTGTGGCACGTAGCGCCGTCCTGTTGGAACCACATGTGGTCAGTATCCATATCAGGCATATAATCCAGTTGAGGTCACAAGAAGTTGCTTACCATCGATCTGTAGGTCTCGCCGTTGACGGTTATGGCAATACCATCTTCGTTCTCAAAAAAATACGGACCGATGATTCTGTTAGACGAAAATCCGCACTAAATAGTGACTTTGTTGGGATGTAATTGGTGCTGGTGTATCTCATGTGGATTGTTTTCGTTCTAAATCCGACAATTTTGCTTGTTCACAAATCCATTCATCCAAAAATGAACCTCGTCGCTGTGGCGAGGATAGAAATCACGTAATGCGCGGGACATTTGTCGAACGGAGCACTGATTTTGATAATAAATTTGATGACTTGCACACACTCTTCAACGATGACTTTGTCGCATAAATCTGGTTGAATTTGCTGGTTGGTGTTCGTTATGTTGACTTTGAAGACATCAAATGTTTGCGGATTATTTACATAGACCTGCGATTTAAGGTAGCCCCAAAGAAAGTAGTATAATGGCGAAAAATCGCATGATCTTGGTGGCCAGTTGACGTCGCCGCTGCGAGAGATGACCCTGCCCTGAAATCGCTGGTGCAAAATGCCTATCGTGGCATGCGCAGTGTGGCACGTAGCGCCGTCCTGTTGGAACCACATGTGGTCAGTATCCATATCAGGCATATAATCCAGTTGAGGTCACAAGAAGTTGCTTACCATCGATCTGTAGGTCTCGCCGTTGACGGTTATGGCAATACCATCTTCGTTCTCAAAAAAATACGGACCGATGATTCTGTTAGACGAAAATCCGCGCTAAATAGTGACTTTGTTGGGATGTAATTGGTGCTGGTGTATCTCATGTGGATTGTTTTCGTTCTAAATCCGACAATTTTGCTTGTTCACAAATCCATTCATCCAAAAATGGGCCTCGTCGCTGTGGCGAGGATAGAAATCACGTAATGCGCGGGACATTTGTCGAACGGAGCACTGATTTTGATAATAAATTTGATGACTTGCACACACTCTTCAACGATGACTTTGTCGCATAAATCTGGTTGAATTTGCTGGTTGGTGTTCGTTATGTTGACTTTGAAGACATCAAATGTTTGCGGATTATTTACATAGACCTGCGATTTAAGGTAGCCCCAAAGAAAGTAGTATAATGGCGAAAAATCGCATGATCTTGGTGGCCAGTTGACGTCGCCGCTGCGAGAGATGACCCTGCCCTGAAATCGCTGGTGAAAAATGTCTATCGTGGCATGCGCAGTGTGGCACGTAGCGCCGTCCTGTTGGAACCACATGTGGTCAGTATCCATATCAGGCATATAATCCAGTTGAGGTCACAAGAAGTTGCTTACCATCGATCTGTAGGTCTCGCCGTTGACGGTTATGGCAATACCATCTTCGTTCTCAAAAAAATACGGACCGATGATTCTGTTAGACGAAAATCCGCACTAAATAGTGACTTTGTTGGGATGTAATTGGTGCTGGTGTATCTCATGTGGATTGTTTTCGTTCTAAATCCGACAATTTTGCTTGTTCACAAATCCATTCATCCAAAAATGAACCTCGTCGCTGTGGCGAGGATAGAAATCACGTAATGCGCGGGACATTTGTCGAACGGAGCACTGATTTTGATAATAAATTTGATGACTTGCACACACTCTTCAACGATGACTTTGTCGCATAAATCTGGTTGAATTTGCTGGTTGGTGTTCGTTATGTTGACTTTGAAGACATCAAATGTTTGCGGATTATTTACATAGACCTGCGATTTAAGGTAGCCCCAAAGAAAGTAGTATAATGGCGAAAAATCGCATGATCTTGGTGGCCAGTTGACGTCGCCGCTGCGAGAGATGACCCTGCCCTGAAATCGCTGGTGCAAAATGCCTATCGTGGCATGCGCAGTGTGGCACGTAGCGCCGTTCTGTTGGAACCACATGTGGTCAGTATCCATATCAGGCATATAATCCAGTTGAGGTCACAAGAAGTTGCTTACCATCGATCTGTAGGTCTCGCCGTTGACGGTTATGGCAATACCATCTTCGTTCTCAAAAAAATACGGACCGATGATTCTGTTAGACGAAAATCCGCGCTAAATAGTGACTTTGTTGGGATGTAATTGGTGCTGGTGTATCTCATGTGGATTGTTTTAGTTCTAAATCCGACAATTTTGCTTGTTCACTAATCCATTCCTCTAAAAATGGGCCTCGTCGCTGTGGCGAGGATAGAAATCACGTAATGCGCGGGACATTTGTCGAACGGAGCACTAATTTTGATAATAAATTTGATGACTTGCACACACTCTTCAACGATGACTTTGTCGCATAAATCTGGTTGAATTTGCTGGTTGGTGTTCGTTATGTTGACTTTGAAGACATCAAATGTTTGCGGATTATTTACATAGACCTGCGATTTAAGGTAGCCCCAAAGAAAGTAGTATAATGGCGAAAAATCTCATGATCTTGGTGGCCATTTGACGTCGCCGCTGCGAGAGATGACCCTGCCCTGAAATCGCTGGTGCAAAATGCCTATCGTGGCATGCGCAGTGTGGCACGTAGCGCCGTTCTGTTGGAACCACATGTGGTCAGTATCCATATCAGGCATATAATCCAGTTGAGGTCACAAGAAGGTTGCTTACCATCGATCTGTAGGTCTCGCCGTTGACGGTTATGGCAATACCATCTTCGTTCTCAAAAAAATACGGACCGATGATTCTGTTAGACGAAAATCCGCGCTAAATAGTGACTTTGTTGGGATGTAATTGGTGCTGGTGTATCTCATGTGGATTGTTTTCGTTCTAAATCCGACAATTTTGCTTGTTCACTAATCCATTCATCCAAAAATGGGCCTCGTCTCTGTGGCGAGGATAGAAATCACGTAATGCGCGGGACATTTGTCGAACGGAGCACTGATTTTGATAATAAATTTGATGACTTGCACACACTCTTCAACGATGACTTTGTCGCATAAATCTGGTTGAATTTGCTGGTTGGTGTTCGTTATGTTGACTTTGAAGACATCAAATGTTTGCGGATTATTTACATAGACTTGCGATTTAAGGTAGCCCCAAAGAAAGTAGTATAATGGGGAAAATCTCATGATCTTGGTGGCCAGTTGACGTCGCCGCTGCGAGAGATGACCCTGCCCTGAAATCGCTGGTGCAAAATGTCTATCGTGGCATGCGCAGTGTGGCACGTAGCGCCGTTCTGTTGGAACCACATGTGGTCAGTATCCATATCAGGCATATAATCCAGTTGAGGTCACAAGAAGGTTGCTTACCATCGATCTGTAGGTCTCGCCGTTGACGGTTATGGCAATACCATCTTCGTTCTCAAAAAAATACGGACCGATGATTCTGTTAGACGAAAATCCGCGCTAAATAGTGACTTTGTTGGGATGTAATTGGTGCTGGTGTATCTCATGTGGATTGTTTTCGTTCTAAATCCGACAATTTTGCTTGTTCACTAATCCATTCCTCTAAAAATGGGCCTCGTCGCTGTGGCGAGGATAGAAATCACGTAATGCGCGGGACATTTGTCGAACGGAGCAATGATTTTGATAATAAATTTGATGACTTGCACACACTCTTCAACGATGACTTTGTCGCATAAATCTGGTTGAATTTGCTGGTTGGTGTTCGTTATGTTGACTTTGAAGACATCAAATGTTTGCGGATTATTTACATAGACCTGCGATTTAAGGTAGCCCCAAAGAAAGTAGTATAATGGCGAAAAATCTCATGATCTTGGTGGCCATTTGACGTCGCCGCTGCGAGAGATGACCCTGCCCTGAAATCGCTGGTGCAAAATGCCTATCGTGGCATGCGCAGTGTGGCACGTAGCGCCGTTCTGTTGGAACCACATGTGGTCAGTATCCATATCAGGCATATAATCCAGTTGAGGTCACAAGAAGGTTGCTTACCATCGATCTGTAGGTCTCGCCGTTGACGGTTATGGCAATACCATCTTCGTTCTCAAAAAAATACGGACCGATGATTCTGTTAGACGAAAATCCGCGCTAAATAGTGACTTTGTTGGGATGTAATTGGTGCTGGTGTATCTCATGTGGATTGTTTTCGTTCTAAATCCGACAATTTTGCTTGTTCACTAATCCATTCATCCAAAAATGGGCCTCGTCTCTGTGGCGAGGATAGAAATCACGTAATGCGCGGGACATTTGTCGAACGGAGCACTGATTTTGATAATAAATTTGATGACTTGCACACACTCTTCAACGATGACTTTGTCGCATAAATCTGGTTGAATTTGCTGGTTGGTGTTCGTTATGTTGACTTTGAAGACATCAAATGTTTGCGGATTATTTACATAGACCTGCGATTTAAGGTAGCCCCAAAGAAAGTAGTATAATGGCGAAAAATCTCATGATCTTGGTGGCCAGTTGACGTCGCCGCTGCGAGAGATGACCCTGCCCTGAAATCGCTGGTGCAAAATGTCTATCGTGGCATGCGCAGTGTGGCACGTAGCGCCGTTCTGTTGGAACCACATGTGGTCAGTATCCATATCAGGCATATAATCCAGTTGAGGTCACAAGAAGTTGCTTACCATCGATCTGTAGGTCTCGCCGTTGACGGTTATGGCAATACCATCTTCGTTCTCAAAAAAATACGGACCGATGATTCTGTTAGACGAAAATCCGCGCTAAATAGTGACTTTGTTGGGATGTAATTGGTGCTGGTGTATCTCATGTGGATTGTTTTCGTTCTAAATCCGACAATTTTGCTTGTTCACAAATCCATTCATCCAAAAATGGGCCTCGTCGCTCTGGCGAGGATAGAAATCACGTAATGCGCGGGACATTTGTCGAACGGAGCACTGATTTTGATAATAAATTTGCTGACTTGCACACACTCTTCAACGCTAAAACCTTCCATTGTGACTTGCCAAGTACTACTGAACAGTTCACAGTGAGAGTGCTAGATGTGGCTTTAATAATATGGCCACTATTGCCTGACAAAGCTCGAGCGTCCTTGTTGAAAGACCCTTTACAATACCCCAGAATATAATTGACCAAACCATCGTACAGGAAGACGAGATCCGTCGTACGCACTACAAACAACGCTTCAACGGACGCCTAAGAAAAACTTTAACAAACATCAATCCTATCTATAGGTAATAAACTATAGTACATAAATGTAACTACCAGAAACTCAACAACAAAAAAGACAACCGATTATGACCACCAACTATACAACTTAAATGAGAATCCCGATGAGGAAATAAAAGTAATTACTGACAAAAAAACTAATAATAATAAATAAATAAAAAAAATAAAAAATTGATACAAACGCTCAAATGAGCAAGTGAAAACAAAGGCTCCAATGCTTAATATAACTATGTATCTCAAAAAATAAAACAAAATTATAAAAGAAAAACGAAAGCGTTAGCCTGGCAACCTGGCTTAACAGCTTAACCTATTATCCTACAAACACTAACACCAACCCAACACACCACACCTTAATTTATATCTATCCTATTTCACTCTCTCTACACATTCTAACTTTATTCATCTTATTCTTATTCTTATTCCGAATACAGACTTGGAAGAAAACTTGAACTATTTTATGCTCAACAAGAAGTCATAGCCAGCAAAGGCGGAAAAGTCGAGGGAAAGTCTAGTCGAAGAAATCGTAAACGAATTGTACTTTTCCCCACGGGTACTACAAGATATATTTTCTGCGGAACCACGTATAGCCGACCGATGTCTGGCTAATCCCTTATCCGCGGCCCCCTCATCGAGGCAACTATGTCGGTCCAACTATGTCGGTCCACTTTGATAGACATAATTGGAGCGTAAAGGAAAGCAGGTTTGACGATTAGCCAACTGTGGAACTCTACGGAAGAGACCACCCGGTTACGAGGCGATTCTGAAAGCTTTGGGGAAGATTACGCTCTAATCTCTAAGGGTAGTTTCCGGCTAGCACCACAAGGGGACACACAACCGTCCCTGTGTAAGTTAGAAGCAGCATTGATAACCAAAACCCAGACGGGGTGGCGCCACCGGGTGGTGGTAGTTGATTCAATCACCACCCATCATTAAGTCTGCCACATTTCATCCATCTGAGGGGCCTCCCCGGGTTCACCTACCATCATTCATCCATTCCATCCGGCAGTTCATGCTCATGGAAGCTCGCTTGCAAAGAGGAGGGGGTGGCTTTCAAAGCGCTCTACCAAGAAGAAGAAGCGGACCCTACAATAAGGAGAACACATTCAACACAGTGATGAATAACCAGAAACGTCATATAAGACACAACAAGAAGAAAGACAGCCCGTGGCGCCGCCCCCTTGGGGAAAAATGGAACAAAATGGCACCACTCGGATCTAGCTGCGCACCATCAGCGGAAGAAGCAGGCCCAGCCGTGATAAGGTCTTTGAAGTAGTATATGGAAAGTTGAAGATCGCAATGCTCCGACTGCTCGAAGCACCAACAGTCGGAACGCTCCAGGAAATAGGCCTACAACCAGCAATTCCACCGCAGATCCTAACCCTTAGGAGCGTAGTCTGCCGACGACTGGACCATTGGATAGGACAGCACTCTAAGGAAGAGATAAAATAAGAAATATTAAAAAATCAACCGTGGACCAAAGTATCCGAAATTATTAAGTTTTGGAACAAGAGGGATAATTCGGAATACACTCACGTGTTTAAGGTTATCTTCTCCGACACAACAATGGTTCAAAAGGCAAAGGAAAATGGATTACTGCTTAATGGAAAGATCCGTGGGGAGCAGATTGAGAAAGAAGAATCCACTCCCATACAATTCTGCTTCCGCTACTATAAAATGGAGACGCACACAACAAAAGAATGCACAGAGCCGCATGAAATATGTTCAAGGTGCAGTGAGCCAGGTCACCACTGAAGGAACTGAAGCAGTCCCAAGGAGAAGTTTTCAAACTGCGGCCAAGGACATCGTTTTATGGCCATGGCCTGCCCAATGAAAAAGGAACTTATAAAGAACAAGGTGCAGCTAAAGAAAAACGAGCATGAACGCAAGAGAAAAACATCATATGTTGAGGCGGCAAAAGCAGTCTTCACCGAAACTGAAAACAAAAACACTGAGAATTGAAAACGAAAACTCGACGAAGATACTGGCCTGCATCTTATACGCCCACGTCAGGAACCTAACACAACCAGGAGTATTCGCGAAGGAACTCAACCAAATGCTCGCTAAGAACGGCATGAGTGAAATGTGGTTTCCTGATAGCTTCCCTTCAGGGGATGTACTGCAACTGCAGCTGAATCCCAAACAGATGCCAGGAAAGAGCCAAGAGAAGAGAAAAGAAGACGAAAATAGACGGCCCGACCCAAGGATTGAGGCCAAAAAAGAGAGAGAGGCAGCCGCAAAAACAGCACACTCAATCAACCTAAAGGACGAGGAACAGGTAGAAACAGAATCCTCTGAAACCATGGACAACACAGACACCTCGGTCTCAGAGAACGAAAAAAAGGTAAAAGAGGAACTAAGAAAAGGTGGATGCAGACCAAATTAACCTCTACATCTACGCGAGCGAACAATTTTTCTTCCTGAAGGACTGGGACGCAAACAAAATTTGCGTGGGACTAAAGAAAAAGTATTATAAATGGGACTTCGACGCTTGATGCAAGGAAAAATCGGTTGAGGAAGCCCTATACAACCAGAACGTCGCCCTCTAGCAGGAAACATTTATTGAACTCTCTCCAGCAGAGTTCAAAAAGAAGAGGAACGGAAGACGCAAGTCTACAACCCATAAACACTAAGACATCCACCTAAGCCAGAACAGAGAATGGAAAACCAGAGCAACAGGTTAATGATCTTGACACTCAACGTGAATGGATATGAGGGAAAAGCCACGGCATACGGAAACATATTCCGTGTACTTGATCCTGACATCATATTGTGGAGCATGGTATCGATACGACCAACAAGCAGTTAAAGATACCAGGCTACAGAGTGGTCTCGAAAAATCATTATCAGGAGAGGTACCATGGTGCTGCCATTGCCGTTAGAAGGAATCTCTCGTTCAGACATCTTCCGGATATGGACGAGTCCTTCGTGGCGGTAGAGCTGCACATTCTACTGAGCAAGCTCATAATCGCGGCGGCATACCAACCACATCGACGAAAGTACGTTTCTCTCACAAGATTCTACAGCCTGTTTGGCCACGGCAGAATGGTATTCCTTGGGGGCGACCTCAATGCCAGATGCCGAACGGCTGGCTATCGTAACACGGATGAAAGAGGCCATAACTTGGAAATGATTATGCGAAGGAAAAACATCCAGCGGATAGGTCCGGATTTTCCGACCTATATCACTGCTCGAGCAGCAACAAAGCTCGACATAATCATGAAAAGCGATGTCTTTCCCTCCAATTACCGTAGTGAGCCAGGCCCAACAGTTCCCAGTAACCACATAGCGATCTTGACGACCATTTCTCCCGCGCCAATCCAGCTTCCAATCCCTCTTCGCAAAAGCCACGCTTCGGCCAACTGGGAACGCTACAAGGAAATCCTTGATATACTTGAACCAGCGGACCTAAACGGAGCAAGGCTAAAGAAGATCGACGAGAAGCTGGAGAAGATAACTGCCCCATCATCGAGGCGGATCGCGAAAGTGTACAGATGAAGAGGTACAAAACTCTCTCACAACCCAGATGGACCGAGGAAATGAGAGAGATCGCTAAAGTGCACAGGTAGGTGTATAAAGAAATTAGGAGAGAAGGTACAAATCGGGAAAGAAGCTCGGTATTACGACGCCTAAGTGAAGATCTAAAGCAGGCTATTAACCAGCAACAGGCTGAGATCTGGGACAGCCTGATTGAAAAAGTAGACAGCCAGGTGAGACCCGATGTGTTCTGGCGACTTGTAAACAAGTTAAAAGGTCTTACAATTAGAGAAAAGACCCGAATTAAGGAGGGCAATGACTACTTGGAAGACCCGGCGGTTTTGGAAGAGAGATTCCGCACATTCTGGAAAGATGTCCTCACGATAACATCAGGAGACAATGCGGAATTCGAGGGCCAGCTGATTGAAAATCTTAATCAGATTGTGCATCGCACGCTCTCACATGCCTATGTCGATGAATGGAGGGTTTTGGCATACCTTGGCAGACCAACTACACCAGAAGAGGTCATGACAGTCATAAAAGCCTTTAAACAAAAGGCACCAGGCTGGACGGGCATCACCAAAAATAACTTGGTGCATGCCTCCCGGCAAATCATTCAGGGAATCATGAATATCTACAATGCTTCCCTGAATACGGGCTACTTCCCCGATGGTTTAAAGATGGCTAAAATCATCTATATACCTAAAGGGAGGAAGCCCGATAAACTGGTGGACTACAGGCCAATATCCCTCCCGGAGATTATAGGCAAAGTATACGAAAAGCTTTAGCCAACAGGTTACAAGACCAGCTGACTGAGCTTGAAGCTCACAGCCCGCAGCAACACGGGTTCCGCAAGAGAAGGGAGACTGACACAGCCCTTGCCCTTCTCACCGAAAAGCTTGCCGCCCGCTGTAAAGCTGAGAGGAAATACATAGACGTGGTGATGTGAGATGTACAAAAGGCTTTCGATAAGGTTTGGTAAGAGGCCTTCAATATGAGATCTTAAGCCTCAGGCTGAATCCAATCTTGGAAATGGTCCTCTGTGACTACATCATGCACAGAAATGCCCAAATTTCGATCGAGGGCTACAGAGGACCCGAGTTCGTACTTGAGGCGGGTGTTCCACAAGGTGGCTGTCTACGTCCGCTGCTGTATCTTGTTTACACACTGGACTTACCTGATCCAGTAGGGGAGGACGTGATGTACCTGCAGTTTGCAGACGATATCACACATGAAGATTGTTGAAAAGCCACTGCATCCACAAAAGGTCACTGTTTGGTGTGCATTTTTTGCTAGCGGAATCATTGGGCCGTATTTCTTCGAAAATGATGCCGGGAATTCTGTTACGGTGACGGGTGAGCAATAACGTGCCATGATAACCAACTTTTCATGGCCTAAATTGAATTCTATGGATGTCGAAGATTTATAGTTTCAACAGGACGGCGCCACAAGTTACAAGAAGTTCCCAAGTCGCATCATCTCTTAAAACAGCGAGCTCAATTGGCCACCACGATCGTGTGACTTGACGCCTTTAGATTTCTTCCTTTGGGGTCATCTCAAAAGTAAGGTCTATGCCAACAAACCAACAACAATTCAACAGCTGAAGGATGAGATAATAAGGCCTATTGGTGAGATCGAGGAGCAACTATGCAGAGACGTAATCAAAGATTTTGACCATCGAGTGGAGGTGTGCCACCGAAGCCTTGGCGGACATTTAGGCGATATTATTTTTCACACATAATTGCCATGACTCAAATAACATGATCCAATAGTGAAATCAATAAATTTTCCCTAATAACACTGTTTTATTTACCTCTAACTTCGATCCGTCTTAATGGAACACCCGTTATATATAGATATGTACAAAAAAAAGAAGAAAAAAAAGCCAAATGGGAGGAAGAGAAGACAAGACAAAAGGAAAAACCTGAGAGATGCCCTCTATACGGGGACAAACTCAAACTCTTTTTATCTTTATATACCTACCACACATTTTCTTTCTTATTACATCATGTTTCATGTTTTTCCGAATACAGACTGCGCTCCAAGACGACTTTACCTCTAACAAGCAAAGTCCTACTTCTACAAATTTCGGAATTCTCCATTGCTTCAGTAGGTAAAGATTTTTACGGCTTTTGGAGGAACGCCCATTTGGGTTCAACGGAAACCGTCTGGTTCTACCAAGAACATATGCGCGACTGCGCGCGGTGCGCGTGCACACCCGTGAGGGTGGAAACCCTGCCAACGAGTGAATTTTGGATGAATGGAGTTTCTCGCTTGCATCTTTTCTGTTCCCATAACAGCAGCACAACTTTGGTTTTAATAACCTTTCTGTCATTAAGGTCTATAGAAGCCGTCTGCCTCTGACGTGTCCGAACCCCGGAAGGAAGCCTCGCAGGGGGCGCGAAGAAGAAAGACCCATTCTGGGGCAGAGTGGTCAGGGCACATAGGAGGACCCTGTTAGACATTTTAGACAGGTAGGGAGTGTGTTAACATATTATGAATAAACATGGAGGTACTTTTTATACATTCGGAAGTACTTTAGAGCATTTGGACGCAGGAACTGCAGCACTTAAATGCAAACAAATTTTTGTTTGCGTGCGTGTGTGTGCTCCACAACTTTATTATGCCGTTCCTGTACTTTTATCATTGGCTGCAGTATAAGTTAATTATATTTCTAAGCATACCTACAGCTTTGTGCGCGCGCCCAAAACATTATATATTTGCGTATTTAATTTGTCATTCTTGACTGCATAACATAGATTTCAGAGGGGTCAGCAGTCTTGAGATCCTTTGTATAACCTATGTTATGCCAAGCGATTTAACAACATTGTTTAAAGCGTTCCACATAAAGTAGCTGCAGTTTCTTGTCGCGAGTAAACCTTTTTATGTACGTTACTTTGTGTGTAGGCACCACACCACTTATTATTATTATTACACAAGATGAGACAGGTAGAACGGGAATAGTGCAAGTACTATAGATTGCAATTAGCAATCTTCGCACACCTGCAACGTGGAAGAGGGAACGATGGTAAGAAGAAAAGGAAGTGGGATAGAAGAACAAACTGGAAAAATATAGGTAAAGAAAAACCTCAAGGCTTCCAGTCATCTATGGATTCAGTTAAATTAAATTGAGTAATAAAATTAAATAAAAAATTTGAAGAACAGTATATAGCAACATTCAAACAAAACAAGATATACTGTATATAGAATATTCAAGCAAGAAAAAACATAACAAATAACAAAGTAACAGGATAATGGCTCCAGATGAACACAAAATCTTATTAGCTTTCTTTTTGAAGGCATCTACACTATTCGATACACAAGTCTCTTCGTCCAAGAAATTCCAAAGATGGACAATAGTTGGCAGAAAGCAACGCTAAAACTGGCTAGTACGGCATCTGATAGACTGAAAACAAAGAGGATGCCGGGCCAAAGCCTGGCGAGTGTTTCTCCTTTTTACAAAGCGATTTGGCAAGGAAATATACAGCGAGTGATGCAGATTGGATTTTACCTAATAGAGCATGCCCACATTGCTGATCTTCCAGCGATGTGTAAGGTTCCATTGGATATTACCACTACAAAGAAAGCTGGCAGTATAAGAGACTCTGTCAATAAGATTCAAGTGTGAGGTAGCAGCAGACGACCAGATAGGGGCACAATATTCCAAAGCTGGAAGAATAAAGCTTCGGAAGCAAGTGGCGGACACGGAAGCATCATTGAAGGTGGCATAGGCCTTTCTCATGATTTCCAATTTCTGCGAAGCATTAATCACAAGAGATCTGATGTGACACTCAAAAGTTAATTTGGAATCAAATTTAACGGCCAAAATGTCCAGTTCGTCCACAACGTTCAATGCTAAACCATTAACATGAAGAGGTTCATGTTGAGGAAAAGGGCTACGAGATCGTGAGATACACATACATTTAGTTTTAGCGATGTTAAGCTTCACGTTCCATGTATGGCACCATATAGAAATGCATCGAAGATCTTCATTGATGGAATTAGATGCAATGATGCGAGAATTAAACAGAATTATCTTTATATTGATGTCTACACGATATTTTTTTTTACACACCCATAATTACTATATAATTCTCATTACTGGACCTTTGATTTTTGACTATATACACTTTTCATTTTTAAAACTAAATAGGCACTGAATATACACTATTAAACTTATTTACACTGTGATTTTTACACACTTATGGTATAATTAATTTTTAACACTGCATTTCTGTCCGAAGGAGAGAGTAGTCCTCCGATGAAAGGACTGCCGCTTGAAGTAGATAGACTGTCTCGGGAGGTAATGCAGCAAAAATATGGTAAAATTTCGTTTCTTCTCGTTTTATTCTTGAAATGTGAAATTGCGCCTCCATAATTTTGAACCATCCTGAGACTGCTGCTTCATTAGAAACAGGTCTGATGGAGATCGCGTTCGCGAGTTCCACTTCTTGGTGTGAAAGAAAATGAGCAGCTTGTTGATGTCTTGATATTTCACCTAGCGAATCCATTTTGTTGTATGATCATGTATTTCGTTCGACGAAGAGGGGTCACCAGTTAGAGGGTCTGAGTAAGGTATTCTCTCTGTGTAGTTTTGTAGGCTGGGTTAAGTGATCATTGCTTCTTTTAAAGGTCTTACTTCCCCAGCCCAGGTCTCCCCAACCATTAGCCCTGCTACTCTCTCGAATTTCTCCGCAGATAAGGTCACTAACCTCCGTGCCTCCCTTCCTCAGCCTTCTGTCTCGGCTCCTGCCATTCTCCCTGACTTCCCGCTTCAGCCGCTTATCGTTTTTCCCGCTGTGACCGCGTTGGAGCTTACAGCCCTGCTCTCGCGTTCTAAGAAATCGGGCTTCCCAAAGGACATTTTTCCGCCTAAACTGTTGTGTAAAATTCTGCCTGCTATCCTCCAAACGCTTCTTCACCTGTTCAACACTTCACTTGCAACTGGTCTTGTTCCCTCTTCCTTCAAACGTGCCCACATCCGTCCGATTCTTAAAAAGCCTCAACTGAACCCCACTGACCCTTCCAATTATCGCCCGATTTCGCAACTTCCTTTTCTCTCTAAGGTTCTGGAGAGAGTGGTTGCTTCACGCATCAACAGTCACATGGTGGCCTGTAACATTGATGAAACCTATCAATCTGGTTTCAAGTCAGGTCATTCCACAGAAACCGCCCTTCTCAATATGTCCGATTGCTTACGAAGAGCCGCGGACAGGGGTTGTGTCTCCACCCTCGTTCTACTCGACCTCTCCTCTGCCTTCGATACTATTGACCATACCGTCCTACTTGATCGTCTCCACTCTTTCCTCGGCATATCAGGCAGCGTGCTTGACTGGTCCCGCTCTTACCTCTCGTCTCGTACCCAATCCGTTGTGATTGACGACGTTTCATCCGACTCTATTCCCATTCGCTTTGGAGTGCCACAAAGCTCTGTCCTTGGTCCTCTACTATTTCGTATCTACCTTCTCTCTCTTAGTTCCCTTCTCCGTAATCTCGGTCTATCCTTCCACCTATATGCTAATGACACTCAAATTTTCGTTTCCTCATCCCCCACGTCTCTTGCCTACTCTATCACTGACCTCCTGGATGCCTACTCCTCCATTTCTGACTGGCTCTCTACCAACTTCGTCAGGTTTAATCACTCCAAAACTGAGGTCCTCCTTGTCGGCACCCCTGCTCTTGTCAAAAAATCTAAATCTCTCTTTCACTCGCTTACTCTGGGCGGTAATACTATCATTTTCTCTGACTGCGTTAGGAATCTGGGTGTTGTTTTTGATGAGCATCTCTCCTTTAAGCCTCATATCCGCAATGTCAGGAAATCCTCTCTATGTTTGCTTCGTAACTTCTCTCGCATTCGCTCTCACTTTGATCGTTAAAGTCTTGAGACTGCTGTTCATGCCTTCATCACCTCACGCCTTGACTACTGTAACTCTTTGCTTGTAAATCTGCCATCGTCCTCTCTCCGCCCTCTTCAACTTGTACAGAACTATGCCGCCCGGCTTCTCCTCCGTCGCACTCGCTTCTCTCCCTAGAAATCCTTGCTGCATGAACTGCACTGGCTCCCTGTCAGATCCCGTACTCACTTCAAGATACTTCTCTTCACATTTAAGGCCCTAAACAACAAGGCCCCGTCTTACCTCTCTTCTGCCCTCTCGCCACGCCATGTCTCTCGGGCCCTTCGGTCATCACATGCACCTCTTTTGAATATCACTCGTTCATCCCTCTGCTCAATGGGGGACTGCTCCTTCTCAATCTGCGCCCCGAAGTTGTGGAATGCTCTTCTTGCTGAAATTAGGGCTTCTCCCTCTCTAACCACATTTAAGCGTCTCCTGAAAACGCGTCTTTTCAGTATTGCCTTCTTCTCCCTCTTGAATTTCCATTTAATTTCCATTCTCATCTCAGCACAACGTGCGCTCTGGTAAGGCCTTAGGCCTTGAAGAGTGCATTACAAAAGACTTATTATTATTATTAGGTGGGAGCGTAGACGTGTATATAAGTGGCGAACAGGAAATATAACTTTTATGACTATCTTTCTGGTGTACTCAATAGTGGAAGATTTGGATAGTGGTAGACGATAGATGGTGAAAGAAAGGTAGGGTTGCCCTAGTTTGAGGGGCATCGCAGGCATTTTTATTCTCTAACTACTTATTTTTCCTTTTTGTTTTATTAATGTTGATTAGTGTTTGTCTCTGTGAACGTTCTTCTTTGTGTTCTTCTCTGTATTTGTCTCCTCGTCTTGTTTACTTAGTTTTCGTGTAAGGTTGAGCTTTTGAGTCTGTATTTGTGTTCAAATTTAGTGTTATCCCTCGTGTTTTGATCTGTTGTATTTGCTTGTTCGTCGTTAATTGTGAATTCAATTTTTGTATCGTAGTTTATTGTGTCATACTGTGTGTTGTTTATGTTTAGATTGGTATTGTGTTTTCCTCGGAACAGAGTCTAGTGCTTGAGAAGCCCCGGTTTCGAGCGACCTTCTCGCGCAATCTGGCAGGGATGTTAATTCTGCCACCAGTTCTTCTTAGTTCTGGGATGATATCGTTGACCATTGTAGACCTGACCTTTTTGAACCAGTTTCTGGGTTGTGACATTAATGGGCTCCAGACGCTGCCTGCGGTGCAGGTCCCTCTGCCGAAGATACTCTCTTCGTCTGGTTTTATTTATGCAGAGGGATGCAGAGTTCTGCACTCGCTGCAGCCTCTTTATAGCGGTTTTGCTGGCCGTTTGAGTCACTACTGCAGGGTAGATGAGCTTAGCCCGGATAAACATCAGGTATATTTTCCTGATATTCGCCGAGCTAAGATTTCTGAACTTACATATCTTAGACATTTCTCTCTTTGCCATATTCTGCCTCTCCTTGTAGTGACTCGAGTATCCGCGGTCGGAGATTTTTAGGCCCAAGATGGTGCCTTCAGCGGAGTAGCCATATCTCCTCCCATGTCTTACAATGGGCCACGTTAACTTGCGGCACAGCGGGAGGATGTTAAATTTCTCCCTGTTTGTCCAGATTTTCCATCTTCTCTCATATTGGTTGATGTTCGAGATCTCTGCAATGGTGTTGTTTGCCTGATCCCTTGCTTTCTTAGCCCTACTGAGGGCGATCTGCATGACGTCATCTGCGTACTGCAGATACATCGTGTCCCTGTGTATTGGACTAGAGAGGTCGATGGTGAAGACCAGGTAAAGCAAATGGCTCAGACAGCTCTCCTGGGGAACGCCCACTTTGAGCTCGAATTCTGGTCCTTTGTGCTCTTTGATCATGATACGCGCCCTTCTGTCTATGATGAAGTCACAAAGAATCCTTTCCAGGACTGGGTTTAGCTGAAGACCTAGGAGCTTGTATTGTAGTCCTTTCAGCCAAACCTTGTCGAAGGCCTTCTGCACGTTCCTCATCACGAAGTCTACATACTGACCCTTCACTCGGCAGTGTGCGATCTTTTCTGTTAGGAGCGCCAGGGACGTTTCAGTGCCCCTTTTTGGTCTGAACCCATGTTGTTGTGGGTTATGCGCTCACAACTCGTCAAGTTGATTTTGTAGCCTGTTGGCTATAATCTTCTCGAAGATCTTGCGAGTATTTATAGGAAAGAGATTGGGCGATAGTTAGCCACTTGGTCTGGGGGCTTATTTCCTTTCCGGATAAAGATGATTTTAGCCACCTTATACCCGTCAGGGAAGTAGCCTGTATTCAGGGATGCATTCATGATGTTCACAATGCCCTGAATAATATGCCGTGGGGGCATTCATTAGGTTGTTCTTAGTGAGCCCAGACCAACCAGGGGCCCTTTGTCAGAAGGACCTTATGGTGTTAATAGTCTCTTCAATGGTAATAGGGCGCCCGTGGTCAACCATCTCTCTTTCATTAGATACTTGCGGTTGTGGATGGGTCCTATTTATCATTGCTCCGAGGTCCTTGAGCAGTTGGTCTTCGAAGTCCTGGTCGAAATCGTCGTTCTCCTTTAGGTGATATTGCAAAGATCTCTTTCCAATGCCTCCTGAATCTCCTTTCGAGAGAATCCGGATCGTCTATGATGATGTCGCCTTCCTTTATTTTTATCCCGGGCCTGGGAGGCAATCCCCTCAGTCTTTGGATGCTATTCTAAAAACTTACAGGATTTTTCTCCCTGTCTAGTGTGCCTATGATATCGTCCTAGATTTCCTTCTGTTTCTCGAGGATTATGTTTTTAGTTCCTTGCTTAGCTGTCTCATTCGGGCTGCCCTTTCCCGGGTTGGGCCTGTCCTACCGACTTCCTCGTAGATTTCCCTGTGTTCCCTAGCGATATCCCTCATTTCGTCCATCCACCTAGGTTGTGGGACCATTTTTTACGAGATTCTAGGGACGCATCTTTCGTCAGCTTGAATGAGGAGATTAGTGATCTTGTCAATCTCCTCATCAATTTGCTCAAGATTTACGTCATCCAAGTCAGCTGGCTGGTAGGTGCTGAGATTTATCTGTACTGTTCCCAGTTAGCTTTCGCGTAACTTTTCCTAAGTGTGACGGGCTTGAGCATTGGTGCAAGCGAAATGGTGGTAATAATTGGGATATGGTCGCTCAGGACCACTGGCTCTGGGGCGCAGGCGATGTTGAAGGGGAATTCTGGACATGCTAACACAATGCCCGGTTTTGTCGCCGAGCATCGTGTTAGATAAGCTGGTCTAACTCTCCGGAGCCTATTTCTTTCGAATAGTAGCTCCAGGTTTCGTCCCCTTTGGTCAACGCGCCTGTAGCCAGATGCACGGCAACTGGCATTTACCCCCACAAGAGGACACCTTGACGTGGTGTGGGGGCTTGTGTGCCTCATTATGACGTCTTCATACTCTGTTTGTGACTCTTTAGAGTCAGTAGGTCCAACCATGCAAGACAGGCTGATGACTAGAGGTGAGACTAACGTCCTCTCCCTGACTTACTGGCTTGTTGTAAAGGCTCAAGGCTCTGCCCACCGAGGAAGTTCACCCGTAGGGCCACCTTCAGGTTGACAGCTGAGGGCTCGGATCCAAGGCGGCGTCGGGGGAGGGGGTCTTTGCACCGCTGTCGTTGAACTTTCTAATCTTTAGGGAAAGAGGTACCCATAGCCACCGTGGATCGCGCTCGGCCCCTTACGCACCTGGCTATTGGTGGAGCCTGCTGATGCTTCAGCAGCCGTGTTTCTAGAAAACTTAATATTATATGGGGAAAAAAAATCTAAACTAAAACGATCTCGTTTGGTGGTTGACCAGGCCGGCGAGACCTCAAACACTGGCCTTTTGACTGCGGTTCAAGAGTGTTCGACGACTGAGTTCGCCAACACTCATACAGGTTTTATTGCGGATAATCTGGTGGTGACTAATGTGCGGCAAAATCCATGAGGTTGCGAGGACATTTGGGAGAGTCCTTCGAATACGTCTGTTGTATAAAGGAGACTCGGACTTAAACAGGTGCTACATCACCTTTGTGGACAACAAATCGGCGAATTTGGCGTTAGAGGTACCGAAAGTTCTGCTAACGGAAGGCGGAAGATCATCAGTCAGCCTTATTCGATCAAGAAATCTCCAAGAGTCCGAAGACGATTACTGGCCAAATATATTCAAGGAGGCAGAGCATGCGCCGACTGAGGAAAGAAGAACCCCGACCCCGAGGTGGTTCGTTGCCTACTACCGTGGAGGCAAAGGGAACTTTTCCATGCGACGAAACACCTACAGAGAGAAATTGGCACAATCCATCAGGGAAATATAAAAAGGTATGGGAAGGGAGTGCTAGTCCGTGCGAAAGACATCGTCCAGGGACGTATGCTGCTCCACATGCCTTGCCATCCAAAGAGCATGTTCGAATCTATAAAGGCGCATAAAACCTTTAAAACTCTAAAGGTTGCGTCTTTAATCGAGACCTGCAAGACTTTACAGAAGAAGAGATCCTGGCCATGTGTCCAGCCTCCGTAAAGAGTGTTGTTAAAATCAAGGGAGCGAACAACATGGTGCTCTTCACTTTCAATAAACAGTTTACTCCTGATCATATCATAATCGGTCCGGAAGCACTAAAGGTGAAGCCTTTCACCGAAAGACCGCTTCAGTGTTTTGTTTGCTATGGATTCAGGCATGGCAAGAAAACCTGCCAGAACCCTCCTCAGTGTGGAAAGTGCTCCTCAATCGAACACACGGCAACTTAATGTAGCAGTGAGCCATACTGATACTATTGTTGTTAGAAACACGAAGTGAACTCTCGACGATGTTATACATACAAACTCGAGAAGGAGATACTCTACCTGGCAATTTCCCAGCATGTCAGCCTGGGAACAGCTAAAGGCATGCTCCAGGGTGATTAACCCGAGAGTTTCTCATCGGTGGCGAAAAGGCCAGCTAATGGCGCACCGAATCCACCCCAAACCACCAATACATCTGGTGTGCAAAGGCCCAACAGGGAGAGGGGGAATAGTTTCGCTGTACTCTCCAGCAAAGCAAAGGACCCAGCCTTACAGGTGCTAACTCCAGAGCCCGAACTAACAACTATGACTGTAATGGTTGAGGTCCACCCAGAACCTCCCAAGAAATCTCCCCGTAAACAGTGCCTTAAAAGATTGAGAGGCTCCTTGGAGTCTCTAAACAGTGAATCAAGACCTACCAAAGTGGCATTGGAACAGGATGAGAGTAGGCCGGAGACCACCCCCAACAACTCAGGTTGAGGGAGCTAAAGCCTTCCCGCCCCCTATACATAGGCCAACGAACACCCCGATAAATGGGATGGCTGATGGGGGAGATAGTGACCCCGCGCAAACCATTCCAACTAAGTTGCTGCAGACTGCCCAGTAGGGTATTGTCGTAGAATTCTTTCTGATATGAACCCTACTTACCTGACAACACTTTTATTTAGTGTCGTAGAATTCCCCTCCTTTTTGTTCTATCTCTAAGAGTGCTAAGAGTGTCTAATATATATTGATATTATAGGAATATCTTAAAGAACAGAGCCGTTACCAAACACGTAAGGATATAAATGAAACGCCCACTAATTCACAAAATAAACTTATATTTTATCTTTAACCATTGAATACACAACCTTTATACATTAACTACAGCAATACTCGCAATATTATTATAAACAAGAATTAATTAAATTAGTTTACCCTCCAAAATTTGGTTAACGTTTTCTCTAGACAAAACAATAATATAAGAATTAGGCTTACGGACTCATGTGGAGTTTAAAGGCCTCAGAAATGTTATTGACTCACGACGCGTGCCGGATGTCCAGTTGTAGATGGGCGAAATTCCACGGTCGTTTTGGCGAGGGTAGCAGCTGGGGGGTCCACACGTTCTTCCGGGGGGGAAGGGTTCTTTAAGAACGAGAACCAAGACGGTGCCTTATGCAACACCTAGGCAGTCGTGGTCTCTCTGGCGAGAGTGAGTCGAACTTGTTTCTTAAATCAAGTTAACTTGGAGTGCGGTGTGATCACCGAGTAACGAGCTCGAGGAGGAGCTTTTCTCCTTCGTTACTTATTTCCTTATGGACAAGGACTGAACTCGGGGAGGGTCTTCTTCACAGGCGAGGATAACGGAGGGGGGTTTCTCTGGCGAGAATAAGTTACTTAAAGTTTGGTGTGGCCACCGAATAACGGGCTCGAGGGGGAGCCTTTTCCTTCTTCTTTTCTTAATTATTCATGGACGAGGAATACCCCTGGTGTTTAAGGTGCACCAGGATATGAGGAGTCTCTCTGGCGAGAGTAAGTCGAACTTACCAAAGTTCACTTATCGTTTGGTTTGATAACCAGGGACTTAGCTCAAGGATGAGCTTTTTCTTAGCCCCTTAAGGTAGGTAGCCCTGCCTCTCTTGCAGGGTACTTCTTGGTCTGACGAGCCAAGTACACTACCTCTCCAGTCTCGGTAGCTCGGTTGTGGATTCGAGGACTTCGTCACCTAGAGACTGACGTATACTACCTCCTTCTTCTTTTCTTAATTCCTCAAGGACGAGGAATACCCCTGGTGTTTAAGGTGCACCAGGATATGAGGAGTCTCTCTGGCGAGAGTAAGTCGAACTTACCAAAGTTCACTTATCGTTTGGTTTGATAACCAGAGACTTAGCTCAAGGATGAGCTTTTTCTTAGCCCCTTAAGGTAGGTAGCCCTGCCTCTCTTGCAGGGTACTTCTTGGTCTGACGACCCAAGTAAACTACCTCTCTAGTCTCGGTAGTTCGGTTTGATCCAAAGACTTCGTCACCTAGAGACTGACGTATACTACCAATCCAGTCTAGGTAGCTCGGTTTTAATCGAGGACTTCGTCAGCTGGCCTGACGTATACTACCAATCCAGTCTAGGTAGCTAGGTTTTGGATCCGAGGACTTCGTCACCTGGCCTGACGTATACTACCAATCCAGTCTAGGTAGCTCGGTTTTAATCGAGGACTTCGTCACCTGGCCTGACGTATACTACCTCTATTTTCCTCAGAGTTCCTCATTTATACCTCGTCACCCCACTGGGGGAGTGGTAAGAGGGGGGAGGGGCTTGAGGACGGCCCCAGGAGAGTTCTTTTTCTAAACGGTCTTTCCCACGAAGTCAAACATCGGCTCCTCGTTAGCCATCGAGATTGGAAGAAACCCGTCTCCAATTTCTTGTTCAACGTAACACTGGATCTCACTCTCCTGGGGGAGATCTTACCTTTTTGACCTTTAGGGTCTTTCATGGCACTGGGTTGTGCCACGTTGTGGTTACGCTTTCGACTCGCCGATGCCTGGGGCGGATGTCCTTGCGGTAACCGCCTTGGGACTGCATCACGAGTGAACGGGGGGGGGGGGGAGTGACCATTCCCCTACACACCTCCCACCGAAGAACTTAATGGAGAGCGGGGGATGCTCCCGGGAACTCAAAACACCTTACTCAACCTAGTCGAGCTTATCAAAGTTGTATTTCTTTGAGCCCTCTCTTACATTAAGTTTCCTTACACATGAGCGCCCACGCGCGCGTTTACACAGGCAATGTGTCGAGCTAGACCTACTCGCAATACAATTTTACATAGAAAATTAAAAAACCTTAATTCATCGATTACCCACAAAAACAAAACAAAAAAAAACAAGCCACTTCCTTACCTTTCTAAGTTTTTGAGAACTTAAATCCTACCGATAAATATTAACACGAACAACAAATGAAAACATGGTTTCACCCTCATTAGGTACTGAAATAACCCTCAATGGTTTTTCGTCTCCACCTATAGGGCAGCTGTACATTATCAGCTCCTTTGATGTAGCTGATCCTAAAATGGTGCTCTGTGACCATTATTCTACCGCGCCTGAGTCGGCCGTTCTGGTTATTGAGTCTACCCAAGTATGGTACTAAATGGTAGCGGTATTTCAACCTACTCGAATTACCTATATTATGGTACTTAACTACCTTTAAATTGAACATTAAGGCTAGAGCGGCCTGTTGCAGCGGGGCATAATTGATGAGAACTTGAGTCCCATACCTCTCCTTCAACCAGGTACACGGGAAGATCGTGTCTGGGTTCGATCTTTGGGGATCGAGAAAATTTTTCCCTGCGAGGTCGTTAATGGGCTTGGCGCTCACTACGACTTGGCGATTTAGCGGTAACTCCGTGGACGTTCCGTTCGGGGAGGAGACTACTAGGGGTAGGGGATACTCATCCGCGTCTACCATTTGATTAGTCTTACACGGGTGTATCGCAATAGCACCTCTTTCCTCCTTCCTTGTCAACTCATTTGACTCGATTCTCTTCGCCGGTAGTTCCTCAGGTACACCTGCTCGTACCTCTACCCTCTCTTCTTCCGTGATAACCCCATTTGGCTGGGTTCTCCTCGTAGGTTTTCCTTTAGGTACTCCTGCTGGTACCTCATTCCTACTTCCTACTTCTTCCATCGTTCCTCCATTTGGCTGGGTTTCCCCCGATGGTCCTTTCTTAGGTCCAGACCGAGCTCCAACTTCCTCGGGCTCTATGAAATTGTCGATAGGTGCTCTTTCGAGTGCGAGCAATCTTTCCTTTTCTTCTCTCTCTTCTCTTTCAGCTTGAGCACGTTCTTTTTCCCTCTGTATTCTTCTTTCATCTATTTCTTTTTTAATCTTTATTCTCCTCTCTTTCGACTCTTTTTCCCTCTTCATTCTCCTGTCCTCGGCTTCTTTTTCTGCTTTCGCTATTTCGTCTTCCCGTTGAGTTCTTCTTTCTTCATCTTCCAGCTTTATCTTTAGTCTTCTTTCTTCATCTTCCATTTCTATCCTTATTCTGAATTCTCCTGCTTCTCTTTTTAACAGTATTATTCTTTCGCTTGTTTTACCTCCTCTCAGCATTCTTCTTTCCTCTGTTTCTATTTTCCGCTGTATTCGGGATTCTTCACTTTTCCGGTTCATCCATATTCCCATTAATTCACGTTCTCTTTTATCCTCTCTTATTATATCCTCTGTTTCTCTCTCAAACTTTATTAATTCTTGTTCTTCTTCTATATCCAAAATTCTTTCTTCTTCTTCACAATCTATTCTTAGTTCTGCCATGACGTAGTCATGCATTTCTGTGCCTTCAAGTCCCAGACTTTGGGCTTGTTGGTAAAATCTTTTGACTGGATCCATTTCGTGTTGGTCCGTCGATTTTTCCTTTCTGTATTTTCAGATAATTATGCCGCCACTCACCAGGTAGCGCTCAGCATAACTTACCCTTAATCCCACTACTATGCTGATTGAAATACCACTCCCGACAACAAATTTACCACTTGGCCTACCAATTACCTTTAGATTGTTACCACCCCTAACTCTACCAATTTTCCTCTCGTCAATTATTCTCTTATTCCTGATCTGATATTCCTTTACGTGTTGGCTCTTTCTTAATTAGACACTGCTGGGTTCTTTCTAATAACAACCTACAAAACCTGACACCACTTTAATTATGTCGTAGAATTCTTTCTGATAAGAACCCCACACCTGACACCACTTTAATTATGTCGTAGAATTCTTTCTGATAAGAACCCTACTTACCTGACACCACTTTTATTTAGTGTCATAGAATTCCCCTCCTTTTTGTTCTATCTCTAAGAGTGCTAAGAGTGTCTAATATATATTGATATTATAGGAATATCTTAAAGAACAGAGCCGTTACCAAACACGTAAGGATATAAAAGAAACGCCCACTAATTCACAAAATAAACTTATATTTTATCTTTAACCATTGAATACACAACCTTTATACATTAACTACAGCAATACTCGCAATATTATTATAAACAAGAATTAATTAAATTAGTTTACCCTCCAAAATTTGGTTAACGTTTTCTCTAGACAAAACAATAATATAAGAATTAGGCTTACGGACTCATGTGGAGTTTAAAGGCCTCAGAAATGTTATTGACTCACGACGCGTGCCGGATGTCCAGTTGTAGATGGGCGAAATTCCACGGTCGTTTTGGCGAGGGTAGCAGCTGGGGGGTCCACACGTTCTTCCGGGGGGGAAGAGTTCTTTAAGAACGAGAACCGAGACGGTGCTTTATGCAACACCTAGGCAGTCGTGGTCTCTCTGGCGAGAGTGAGTCGAACTTGTTTCTTAAATCAAGTTAACTTGGAGTGCGGTGTGATCACCGAGTAACGAGCTCGAGGAGGAGCTTTTCTCCTTCGTTACTTATTTCCTTATGGACAAGGACTGAACTCAGGGAGGGTCTTCTTCACGGGCGAGGATAACGGAGGGGGGTTTCTCTGGCGAGAATAAGTTACTTGAAGTTTGGTGTGGCCACCGAATAACGGGCTCGAGGGGGAGCCTTTTCCTTCTTCTTTTCTTAATTATTCATGGACGAGGAATACCCCTGGTGTTTAAGGTTTCACCAGGATATGAGGAGTCTCTCTGGCGAGAGTAAGTCGAACTTACCAAAGTTCACTTATCGTTTGGTTTGATAACCAGGGTCTTAGCTCAAGGATGAGCTTTTTCTTAGCCCCTTAAGGTAGGTTGCCCTGCCTCTCTTGCAGGGTACTTCTTGGTCTGACGAGCCAAGTACACTACCTCTCCAGTCTCGGTAGCTCGGTTGTGGATTCGAGGACTTCGTCACCTAGAGACTGACGTATACTACCTCCTTCTTCTTTTCTTAATTCCTCAAGGACGAGGAATACCCCTGGTGTTTAAGGTGCACCAGGATATGAGGAGTCTCTCTGGCGAGAGTAAGTCGAACTTACCAAAGTTCACTTATCGTTTGGTTTGATAACCAGGGACTTAGCTCAAGGATGAGCTTTTTCTTAGCCCCTTAAGGTAGGTAGCCCTGCCTCTCTTGCAGGGTACTTCTTGGTCTGGCGACCCAAGTAAACTACCTCTCTAGTCTCGGTAGTTCGGTTTGATCCGAAGACTTCGTCACCTAGAGACTGACGTATACTACCAATCCAGTCTAGGTAGCTTGGTTTTAATCGAGGACTTCGTCAGCTGGCCTGACGTATACTACCAATCCAGTCTAGGTAGCTAGGTTTTGGATCCGAGGACTTCGTCACCTGGCCTGACGTATACTACCAATCCAGTCTAGGTAGCTCGGTTTTGGATCCGAGGACTTCGTCACCTGGCCTGACGTATACTACCTATCCAGTCTAGGTAGCTCGGTTTTAATCGAGGACTTCGTCACCTGGCCTGACGTATACTACCTCTATTTTCCTCAGAGTTCCTCATTTATACCTCGTCACCCCACTGGGGAAGTGGTAAGAGGGGGGACGGGCTTGAGGACGGCCCCAGGAGAGTTCTTTTTCCAAACGGTCTTTCCCACGAAGTCAAACATCGGCTCATCGTTAGCCATCGAGATTGGGAGAAACCCGTCTCCAATTTCTTGTTCAACGTGAAACTGGATCTCACTCTCCTGGGGGAGATCTTACCTTTTTGACCTTTAGGGTCTTTCATGGCACTGGGATGTGCCACGTTGTGGTTACGCTTTCGACTCGCCGATGCCTGGGGCGGATGTCCTTGCGGTAACCGCCTTGGGACTGCATCACGAGTGAATGGGGGGGGGGAGTGACCATTCCCCTACAGGTATGATACTCACATCAAAAGAGAGAGAGGACGCCACCCCCTCTGCTAGCTGGCCTAAAGAAAGCATTCCGCAGAGCCCTGACTCTGCAGACCCAAAGAAATAATTCGGTGGCATGGTCACACTTACGCGTGACAAAATTAGGGCGCTATAGGTGAACACTGGGCTTAAAAAAGGAGCCGGATCTAAGATCCCGATCGCGACTCCAACATCAAAGACAAAGGCTTCCCCAAAGAAATCTCTCAGGGTGAAACCTGTGTTGCTCAAGAACACATTCGATAATCAACTAGGAAAAATGACCAACATTCTCCAGTGGAATATCCGTGGACTGAGAGCCAACTGGGAGGAACTTGCTCTCCTCGTTGAAGTAAACAATCCTATTCTTATTGGTCTTCAAGAGATGATGATAGGACAGACATGCCCCTGTTCACCGGGATATAAGTCTGTCCATACACATCTACCAACGGATAGCGAGCACCAAGGAGGAGGTGGAATCCTTTCCAGACTAGATGTGCCCTTTCATCCTATAAATCTCACCACACCACTACAGGTGGTAGCGGGTCAACTGTATATGAAGAAGACCTACACGGTATGTTCCGTATACTTACTGCCTAATGAAGAGGTATCAAGATGGAACATCGAGAGTCTCATAGAACAACTACCGAGACCTTTCATTCTCCTCGGAGATATGAATGCAAGGCACTATCTCTGGGGAGACTCTACACGCAATCGATGAGGAGACATTTTTAATGCACTGCTTGAAGACTCGCGCATTTCTCTTTTGAACTCCAAAGAGCCCACGCACTTTCATGTGCAGACAAGTTCCCTGACTGCAATAGACTTGACTATTTGCAGCCCGGCGATAGCCCTCGACTTTTCGTGGGAGGTCGGCTGCAATATAAGGGGTAGAGATCACTACCCTATAACCCTTAACATGATCTCGGCGGAGACGCCGCGACGCCTTCCAAAATGGTGCCTCTACTGTGCGGACTGGAAAACCTTCCAGCAATCATGCACTCTCGAGCACGACGAGCGTGACTTAAGTATGGTCGACTCAAAAATGCCGCCTGGGTTAGTATCCAGCGCACATCGGGTATGTTCCAACGCAGACTAGTCCCGTGGTGGGTGGAATCAAGACTGCGCCACGGCCAGACGAGCCTCAAGGTGTGCAGAAGCCAGATTCAAGGCCAATCCAACCTCAGAAGCCCTGAAGATATCTTTCCTCCGGGCTAGAGCACGATACCGTCGAAGCCTGAAGAATGCCCGACGCGGATCTTGGAGGACTTACGTAAGCTCTATAAATGCCACAACACTACTGAATCAGGTGTGGCAATGCGTAAGGAAAATGAAGGGGAAATACATCTCCCCTTCTTCGCTAATTCTGAGAATCGAAGGAAGGAAAGTGGGAGAACCAACCACTGTTGCTAATCACTTCCCTGACTTCTTTAGAAAAATTGTTAAACAAAATATAAATGATACTAGTGTCAGACGGAGATTGCATTAGGAGAGCAGGGCCATTGAGTTTCCATCGGGGGGGGTGGAGAACATTACAATGTCCCATTCGACTCACGGGAAATGTCCGAAGCACTAAAGACATGTAACAACACTACTTCTAGGTCTGACGGCATCTCATACGCAATGCTCCGCCAGTTGCCCGGCCAGGGACAAAAGTTTCTACTGGACCTGTATAACAAATTCTGGCTGGAGGACTCTTTCCCGACTATCTGGGGAATGGCAGTCATACTTCCCATTTCAAAACTTGGGAAAGACCACACGGAAGCCACAAACTTCCGGTCGATATCGTTGACATCATGCATCTGCAAGCTCTTTGGGAAAATGGTCAACTATCGGCTCGTGTGGTACCTGGAAAATCAGAGGTGCATTTCACCTTCGCAGTGCGGTTTCCGGAAACATCACTCCACCTCCAATGCTCTCATCACCTTAGATTCATAGATCATCGCCGCATTTGCTTCCAAGCAGCATCATGTGACTGTATTCTTTGACCTCGAAAAGGCATATGATACCGCATGGAGGCACGGAATACTGCGAATACTCCAGGACTTGGGCATGAAGGGTCACATGCCCATTGTTCATCAAAAACTTCCTACAAAAGAGATCCATGAGTCCGAATCGGTGTAGCAACGTCCCATGACTACGCCCTCGCGGGAGGCGTCCTACAAGGCAACGTGCTCAGTGGCCATCAACGGTATAACCAAAGTTATATCAGATGAAATACTATATTAAGATGACTTGTCGATCTCATTCGTGGCCTCACGAATGGCGGTGGCGGAGCGGCGTCTCCAGCTGGCTATCGGCACGATTTGCGCGTGAGCAAACAGTAATGGTTTTCACTTCACAACAACGAAAACCGTGGCTGTTTACTTTTGTAAAATCCGCGGTGTCCGCCCAGACCGTGACCTGTACCTATTCGGAGAGCGGATTCCCTGTAGAGAGGAAGCACGATTTCTGGGACTGTTGTTTGATAGCAGGTTGTCTTGGACATCTCACCTACGATCCATCAACCTTTTAAAGGTGCTCTCACATACATCCTGGGGAGCGGATCGTAACACTCTGCTCATACTTCACGAGTCCCTTATTCTATCCAAATTGGAATACGGATGTGAGGTGTACTCTTCGGCTACACCCAATAGACTTAAAATGCTAGACGCTGTGCAGCATGCGGACATAAGGCTGGCAACTGGTGCGTTTAAAACCTCCCTAATACCAAGTCTTTTCATCGATGCTGGAGCCCTTCCCCTAGACCTTCAACGAAGAACTTTGTTATTGAAATGCTGGCGAGGACTGGGACAGCAGCTTAACTCGGTTGCCAGCCAGATGGCGATGGGAAAGGCAAGATCCCTAACCCATGTTAGCCGTCCTAGCTTGCAGAAACCCTTTGGATACAGAGTAAAGACTATCCTTGACGAGATTGCTGTCCTCGATACTCCGGTCTGCCAGCATAAGGTATAGAAGACTCTGCCCTAGATATATCCACCGCTAGATGTATGTAAATGCATACCTAACAAGGACGGATTAAGCCCGTATGCACAGCGTGCGATCTTCTTTGACCACCTCAACGAACATAGAGGTTCGGTCCCAATTTATACAGATGGGTCTAAGGATAACAGTGGTGTGAGATGCGATGTCGTCTTTCCTAATGTGCTGGGCATTTACTGCCGAGCTACGAACCATTCTGAATGCCATCACCTATGTACTTACCATGGACGACAAAAACTTTGTCTTCCATACTGATTCCTACAGCGCACTTCAGGCTATGAGCTCCATGAGAGCAAAGCACCCTCTGGTGGTGGAAATCCTCGAATGGCTGTACCTGTTGAAAGGGCGAGGACGAGCGATTAGCTTCTGCTGGGTCCCTTCAGACGTCGGAGCGAAAGAGAATGAAGAAACTAACATCCTCGCAAAGTCCGCGACGACTAAGATCTCCACTCGTGGTTTCCCGGTGCCCATGGATGACCTTCGATGAGCAACCAAGAGAGAAGTCCATGACATCTGGCGGAAACGGTCGAACAATATTGGCCCAAATAAACTCTGCGACATCAAGCCAGGCATCGAACCCTGGGGATACGCCAGAATGAGCCTTCGCTGGAAGACGGCTCTTTGCAGACTGCGCATTAGCCACTCGAGGCTTACGCATGAATTTCTCATGACGGGTGACCCCACTCCATATTGCGATGATTATATCGTACTTCACACAATACATCATCTCCTGATGGAGTGCCCTAATCTGGCGGAACTCCATGCCAGATACTTGAGAAAGCATCAAGATGAGAGGGGGTTTCGGGGTTGCATGCGCAATGTATAGCCTTTAGGGCTACTTAGCCTCTGCACTCCAATTGTTGGCGTATTACTCGCTCGTGGTTTCCCTGCTTATACAGAGATTGTGTCAACGACCGAGTGCCAGGCGGTATAACCTGGCTGGGCAGGTGGAGCTGATAGTTTAGGTTGACATTCCACCTAGGAGAGGGACAACTCTGACTTCAAACCCGGGCAGATGTCGCTCGTTAGCCATGGCAGGCAATTCATCTAAGTCCCAGCCAATAACTGAGAACCACGGCTCTGAACATTCCTACGACCCGATGTTATGCGTGGTGCCCCTAACCACTCAGAAGTCTGTCACAAAGCTAAGTCCGCGACTCTGATCAACCTACCATGCTATATGTGGGTTTGGTCTGGGGTTCTTAAGGGGTAGCGGTGAAGGCGTATAGCGCCCCGCCTAATGGTATCGGCCGGGGCCATGTAAAAGACGCCCAGTAGTGCCGGTCCCTTGTTGGGGTCAGTGTGGGCCACCACGGGCAGGGGTGTTGAATTTTACTTATTGGCTATGGGTAATATTCTTAAATCACCAACTCTACAAAATTAACAAACAAATACCCAACAAAAAAACAAGAGCAAAGAGCAAAAAATAAACGACCTCAGAATAATATTCGGACGGGCTTGCTGGTCCAAATATATAACGCTAAAAAACACAAGAAATGAACCATTCTGTGTACTTCAACTTCAAGAACAATTAAAGGTCATTACAGAAGAATCACAACCAGAATTCTCAATCAATCCTGACCGAACAGAGGCTACAGTTAAAGCCAAGGCAGAAAAAATATAAAAAACTACTGGCCCTCACCGCCTTAGGTGATAATGAAATAAAACCAACGCACAAAAATAATCACGACCTCAGAGTAGGCACGGTTCTACTTAACAGATTTATGCTTATACCCAAAAGTACGGAGGCCTTCATATGCCAAGGGATACAAAGGTTGTTTGAAGATGGCGGCCATCAAATAGACTCTCTGTCCATCTTTGAGAGAAAATCGTCCACACGCTCAACTCCGCTGAAAATCGCTAAAATAACATTCAAATAGCAAACCATCCCCAAAACAATTAGATTCGCAGGAACGACAATCCGAATACAGCAAGAACTGCCCACTCCAATTCAATGTCGATCGTGCCTGATGTTTGGTCACCCGGCCAAATATTGTAAAACTGATCCACAATTATGCTTCAAATGCAGCGAAAAAGGACACAACAGCGAACAATGCATAACAAAAGAAAAATGCATTAACTGTGGAGATAACCACCACGCATTCAAGCGAACATGTCCACACTTCAACTACCATCAGGAGATACGGATTAGAACTGTCCGTTTTGGCATCCGAAGACACCAAGCTTTAAAAAACATGACCGAGGAAGGAAGAACTTTGAGTACTCCAAGTTATTCTACCGTTGCTTCCACTACCAAAGCTCCAACCACCCAATTAACTTACAAACCAACATTGGACCCAACAGCCCTCAACAAAACCGCAATATCCAAAGAAAAATGCCAAGGACCAATAGAAAGCCCAAAGTTAAAACAACACTACATACAAAATGAACCAACAACCACGAAGCACCCCGAAATTGACCTACCTGAAGCGCAATCACAAAAAAGAAGCCACCAAGAATCACCTAAATCTGCCGCCTCCTCCTCCTCCTCACCATCTAAAAGCCCAGAAGTTAAATCAACCTGAAGAAACAACTCATCGAGTATAGAAACTATATGATACGATAGCGAACTACCCTTACCCCTCCACAACCAGTCTTGACACCAGACTCCTACTGCCCGGCATCTCAAACCGAGAAAACAGTACCGTCTGGCTCAAACACACCAACACAAAATAAAGGTACAAAGCCCCCCAAAGAGGCTTCCTTTTCCAAATATCACCACATAGATTACCAACCTCTCCATCAAGGTCTACATATTCAACTACAGAAGAATTGGCAATAAACAAGGAACTCGATACCAATAAAAACACCTCCAGACATACAGTCCCACTATCAATACAATATTCACAAAGAACACTCTCACCCGCTAGCTAGAAAGAAATGCCTCTATTAAGCACCCAGCGCAACATAAAACCAAAGCTCCAGCGCCCTCAGGTAAAATATAAGGAAGCTCTCACTAAGAAAACTAAAAATACGGAGAAAAACATACATAACCCGATATTACCAGGCACGCCGAAACAAACTTCACACAAACTCTATACAAAGTCAGGTAGCTCCACCCTATACAGAGCCTCTAAGACTCCTAAATAGATCTACAGACCGAAGAATATAACAAACAAACTCAAATCCTGCAATGGAATATTCGTGGCCTCCGGGCCAACTACGAATCTTTACAAAATATAATCACACAAAAAGACCTAGCGTGCATTTGCCTCAACGAGACTATGCAATAAAACCCACAGTAGCATCTGAGTAACAAATATGATTGTCATTTCTTTACAACTGACTCGACCAAAGGCAACGCCATCTACACGCGACGAAATATCCCACACATGCAATACCAGTTAAACACGCCCCTAAATTCCTTAGCCGTTCGGGGAACATTGTCTAGAGCTCATCACTTCGAAGCTCTCTTCAACCAACTACCAGAGCCATTTCTTATCCTTGGCGACTTCAACACGAGAAGCCACTACTGGAACGACACGAAAACAAATACTCGAGGACGCATCATAACAGACATAATAGAGCGCCAATACATCAACATCCTAAATACAAATACCCCAACACATTATCCCCAACAAACCAACACACTGTCTAACATAGACTTAAGCCTAATCTCCGTTAATTTCCCCACATAAACTCATTGGAGCGCTTTTTCAGACCTATGTGGTAGCGATCACTACACAATACTTATTAAGCTTCTTGCTCAAAGAGCCCCACTTTCCAGGAAACGATGGAATTATTTGAAAGCAAAATGGACCGCCTTCACATTGACGAGAGCCAAACTCCAACCCAATCCAGAGGCTAATATGTGCTACTCCATGGCAGAACTATAGAAAGCAGCTCAGGAACACATCCTAAAGACTAACTACAACACCAGCAAGCGCGCTACTCCATGGTAAAACCAACAGTGCCAAGACGAGTAAACGTGATAAAGCGCGCAGAATTTTCATAAGAACTAAAACTTTACAGAATTACATGGACTATAAAAGAGCATCTGCCATCGCCCGAAGAACCTTCAAAGAAGCTAAACGAGCTTCCTGGAAACAATATGTATCTAAAATTAACAAAGTTACCCCTATCGCAAAAAATTGGCGAAAAATAAAAAAGATGTCAGGATAGCGCAGACTTATTCACCTCGCTATCCTTTGTATTAACGGAAATACCATCAGCAATCAAACCCAAGTCGCTAACATAATAGGGCATACCCTCAGTACCATATCCAAAGGATCTCGAAACAAAACCTTTTTAACGCTAAAAATTCTAACAGAATCAACAAATTTGGACTTCTCAACCAATAGAATCTTCCGTACAACAATCCTTTCTCTATGAACGAATTACTAGCATCCCTAGAAGAAAGCCCAAACACGGCCCCTGGATACGATGAAATATTAAACCTTATCATAAGTAAAATCTACCCAAACGCCTTAGAGCTACTGCTAGACATTTATAACCGCATCTGGACTAATGGCTCCTTCCCGGATGGAATGGCGTCAAGCGCTAGTCCTTTCCTTTTTAAAACCTGAATAGGATCCATCAAACCCAAAGAATTATAGACCGATTTCCTTGACACCATGCCTATGCAAAATATTTGAAAGAATGGTCAATGCTAGATTGAAATGGTATCTAGAAACAGACAACCTTCTGTCCTCAAACCCATATGGTTATAGAAAATACCACACAACACTAGATCCTCTAACCCTCCTTGACCACGAAGTCGGCCGAGCATTCAGCGAAGGAAAATTTGTCACAGCGGTCTTTTTTGACATTGCCAAGGCGTATGGTACGGTTTGTCGACTTCATATTCTCAATAATATACATGAGCTAAAAATCGAAGGTCCACTCACACTCTTCATCAAAAACTTCCTTAACAATATATAATTAAAAATAGATCTACATGGAGCCCAGTCTATACAATTCAGCCAACACGAAGGAGTACCACAGGGAAGTGTGCTCAGCACAAACCCTCTTCATAATAGCGATCAACAATTTGACTCTGCAAGTACCATCTACCATCAAATGCTCATTATATGTGGACGACTTGGCAATTTGGCCCCCAGGCACCAGCGCAACAGAAGTATCAAATCGCCTACAAGAAGCAATAGACAAAATAGAGAACTACTTAGTACAACACGGCTTTACAATTTCAAGTGAAAAAACAACCGCCATAACCTTTACAAGAAAAAGACAAATTCCGCATATCCCATTGCTACTTCAACGACGCCCAATCACCTTTCTAAATAACATAAAATTTCTAGGTCTCACATTGGATCAGAGGCTTACATGGAAACCCCACATCCTAAACGTCAAAAGACGGTGCTACAAAGCCACAAACATTCTGACAAAACTGGCGCATGATCACTGGGGAGCAGACAGAAGCACCATCCTGTTCCTTTACGAGACTCTCCTCTTATCCAAAATAAACTACGGCTGTCATCTGTACGGAGCAGCATCAAAATCTGTAATCCAGGAATTAGATCCTGTACAAAACCGAGCCCTCCGTCTAGCAACCGGTGCCTTCAAATCAACCCCAACATCCTCACTTTGCGTCGAGACCAGAATACTACCTCTGCGTCACCAAAGACAAGTTGCAAAACTCAAATACCTTACACGTATTTATAGACATTTCAACAAACTAAAACGAATACTAAAAATACGCTACCAGCAGATAACCCAAGGACCCGCAGCTACATCACCTACACGGTAAGGGTTAAAAAACTCTTACAAAGTTTAAACTTGCCAGAGCCAAACATCCTCATAGATAAATACTCTACCATTTCCCCATGGACTATTTAACCTTCAGTAATATGTCAAATAACTCTTTCATATTCGAAATCGACAATGACGTCTGTAGTGCTATCCAACATTTTTAAGGACCACCAAAGGTTCTATCAACCATGCCAGTCCATTTTCACAGATGGATCGAAGTCGGCAGATGGCGTGGCATGTGCAGCAATTCTCGCGCACCACATACGAGCAGCCCGACTTCTGGATTGCGCTTCCGTCCTCTCGGCAGAACTCACTGCCATCTAAATAGGTCTAAAGTTAGTCAAAACAGGTACCAAAAAAACTACAATATTTTCAGAATGAAACAGTGCGCTGACAATGATAAAATCACGCAACCAAACCCATCCCCTCCTAGCCATTGAAATTCAAAGAAAAATAAAGCCATTTTCAGGTAACGTAACCCTATGCTGGTGTCCCTCCCATGTAGGGATAAAATGCAATGAAGACGCTGACAGAGCTGCAAAATCAGCAGTCGCAGATAACTCATTGCCCACTGAACCAACATACCACAAAGATTATTACAACCTCTTTGTCGATGCAGTCAAAAACCAGTGGAGGTCGGAATGGTATGTACACGGCCATCACCATCTACGACAAATAAAAGATGACGTCAACAAATGGAAAAGGTCTCCCAGAAATTGTCGAAGAGATGAAGTCATCTTAGGACGCTTACGACTAGGACTCACAAAGCTTACCCACAATTATCGCTTCGCAAACTCTCTCTCACCACAATGCACTACTTGCAACGCGCAGCTATCTATCCCGCATATACTACTAACCTGCGCTAGATTCCACCGACACCGGAAAAAATACTTGGATAACAGCCCAACACTAAAGAAAGTCCTCGGCGACAAACCCCAAACAAGTACGGCACTGATTGCATACTTAAAAGAAAGTAAATTATATACTAAAATCTAGAAAAAGAAAGAAGCCAAAACTGATAAATTATGAAAATTCGTTTCTTGCAATTTTAAAAACCTTTTAATTCATGTACAATTCCATTAGCACTACTCATTCATTTCAATTCACTTCATCCATCAGATCACCATTCACAACTCATGACTATTATTCACGCTTTTAAATTTTAATCACTATAAAATACCATGCCTGTTTAGACCCATACATGGGTGAAAGAGGGCATAAAACGGTTAATAAAAAAATTAAAAAATCAAGATGAGAATAATACATATGACAACGCATCAATCCTCGGAAATGGGAAGTGCGCTGTCGGAAGTAGCACTTATGTGTTCGTTGAGGAGGCAGACCTCCTCAACAAAATTTGAATGGACAAAAGTGTCCAATTTTTTAACAATTTTAAAGTTTTTTTATATAAAACTTCTTCTCACTCTAGTGGAACGCAATCCTCTTTAGTCAGAAATAATTTTAAACCTTTTGGGGGATTTTTTAAATAAAACTTATCTTACCTTAGAGGATCACTCTCTTCTTTAATTAGAAATATTTTTAAAACTTTTTAAATTCCTGACTCGTTAAATACCCGCTCCGTATCCTCACTTTCAGTATAGAATATTTGGCCAAAGTCAGCGCCAGCTGGCTCTGGCGCTGTCTTAGACTTACAAATATACTGGCTGCACGGGCACCATTTACTCTTGATTGAAGTTGCGTAGCCCTTAAACAATCAATAAATCAATCAACTGGCGTTTAGGTCACCGCCTAGCAACGCTAGCCTTTTCTGCCCGAAAAGGGTGAAGAAGATGTTAATTGGTAGGTATTGTCGCCTGGACGGCTGGTAGGCTGCCACCACACTTAGGCCTCCAACCAGGGTCGGAATCTCGACAGCCACGAATGATTCGTCTAAGTGCGGTAGTGTTCTAAACTTTATGTTTTTTCTGATAGCGATGGCTGCGCCATTGTACCTTTCTTGTGTGTGGTTCTTTTGTATTACTGTGTGATTGTGTATTTTTATAGTGTTCGTGTTTGTGTTGACGCCGTGTTTTTATATGAGAATGATGTACGGGTCCACCTTACGGAAGATGTTACCGTAAGGAATGGACTTTCCCTTCCATCCATTCACATTCAATTTGAGTATTTTTAGAGCGTTGTTTATGTTCTCCATGTTTTACTGTTCTTTTGTTTTTGTTCTTTTGGTGTGTCTTATGCGTTGTGGTTTTTGCCGTTTCGTATCTTCATGTATTCTGCATCACTAAGGGTGATGCAGGAGTCTTTGTGTAGTTTTACCGTGCCTCCCTACATGGATTGCTCAATGTCTGATTCTCGTTCTGGTGCTGAGTAGGTCCATTTAATTATCTTTTGTTGGATACACTGAAATATCTCCTTGGGGGAGAGCTTCTCGGGGTATAGGGTATGCTCTTTTGTAATTATTTTGAGGTCGATCTCCTCTCCATCGTACTTGTAAGTACGTTTAAGGTCTAAGACCTACTTCTTGAGCTTACGGGGCTCTTGGTCGCCCTGTTCGCAGCCTCCTCAACATCAGATTCTGAGGACGATTGGCTCGCGAGGTTGCCCTCTGCTTCTTTGATCCTTCTTGCCGCTTAACTTTCCTTCTTTTCACGGCGCCTTTGTGCCTCCAATCTTGGTTCTGGCCTAGTTGATTTTATTTTTCCAGTCGTGGTTTTTACTTCTTTTACATACTCTGATGGTCTCTCCTCCGGGAGAAATGGAGTCGCGGGTGACTCTGGTGCACCTTTTGACATAAATTGAAGCTGCAGCACGTCTCTCGATGGTGGGTCGTCCAGAAACCACATCTCAGACATGCCGTTCTTTTTCAGCATGAGATTCAGTGTTTTTGTGAACGTTCCTGGGTTTGTAAGATTATTTACTTGCGCAAATAATATGCACGTAAATATCTTAGTCGAATCCTCATTCTCTAGTTTGAGATAAGTCTTCGGCTGTTGCATTTCCGTCACTCTGTTTGGGGCTGTTCTTGTTGCTTGGGCGTAGGAGGTAGTATTTCTCCTCGTTTCTTCCGTTTTCTTTTTTCTTATAATTTCTTTCTTGTGGGGACAGGACATGGCCATCGCCCCGTGGTTCAGTCCGCAGTTTTGGCATTATTTCCATTGCTGCCGTGCACTCTCGCCATCCGTGGCCTTTTCCGCTGCACCTAGAGTATGTGATACTTTGCTCCTTACAATCTTTAGTTGTATGATGCTCCATCTTGAAGCACCGAAAGCATATCAGCGCTCTCCATCTGGTCAGCGCTGATCTTAGCGTTAAAGAGTAGTAATCACCTTTCTTTGGCCTTTTGGGCCATCTGTGTATCACTAAATATGACTGTGAAAACGTGTTGGTGTTCAGTGTTGTCCCGTTTATTACGGAACTTCATGACTTCGACCACGTTAGCATACGACTGGTTTAAGATTATCTCCTCCTTTATTTCTTCCTTATTATGATGACCGATCCAGGGATAGAGCTGTCCACACACCAGGCTGCGATGTGCCTGGATCTGAGTGGGAGTACTGGGCTGGAGGTTTATCTCCTTTGGCACCTGCTGTCCTTCTTCCTTCATCAGCGTCTCCACATCTGCCTCTTTCTTGCAGATTGCAGAGTAACCGACTGGGGTGTCTACCAGTCTGGGGATAGCCAGGTTCAGCTTACCGAAGATGGTCTGGATCACTGCACCTCGGTCTGGCTTAGTTTTTCCACCTATTGTCCTCAATGGGACTCTTGTGGCTGGGTGGGACGCCATTTTGGTGCGTTTGCAGCCCCTCTGACTGGGGGTGCAAATCGTCTTTACCAAGCTCTGTTTTTCTTGGTTGGTTGCCCAGCTTCAATTTTATGTGTGTGTGTATATATTTTTTACGTTTCATGATATTTGGTTTTCCTTGGGGATAAAGAGAACCCCCTCCCCCCCCCCGTGCCCACCAGCCGCCTGGATGGAAATGGGAATTTCCTTTTGGATGGATGATAACGATGGATAAGATGAATCCGGGTGGGATCCTCTCAGGGGTGTGATTGTATGCCGGACTTATTGACAACGCTGTCCCCCGGAGGGTGTTTTAATCGCAACCGCACCCCCAACATACCATAGAGACGGTTATGTGTCCCTCTATGGTCCTGGAAGGCGCCTCCGCTGGGATGAGCAGCGGAGGTAGCAGTCTGTCCCTTATCCAGAAGAGTTTCTGACATTGTTATCAGCTGTGGGCTATTCTTCTAACCAGCTTCCTCCAATGCCCCCAATTATGGCCAAGCAATTGCCTGGCATAGTTAGGACGAAACATGAATGGCAATCCCCTTTCACATCTGACGGCGGTTTACGCAGGAGGGTAGGCCGGGGACTTAAGCAGTCATCTGCCTAAGTGGGGCCGCTGTAAAGGAAAGATGATTAGTGGTGAATTATGATGGAGATGAGTGTGACGCCAGTATAGTACTCTCTTTTGTGAAATCTGGTTCTAAAATTAGAAACCATATTTTCTGAGGCGTAGGCAAAGATCCCCATAACTTTTCCTCCTTTTCCAGGTCGCGAGATGAGTGTTTCGAGGTAATGTTGCCAAGAATTCCGAACAGTCGACTATCTTTGATGATGATATATTTATTGGAAAAAAAAGCACAAGTAGTTTTACATTAAATAAATAAATTCATACAATGCCAAAAAAAAATATACAGACAAAGTGTTGAAAAAATATAAAAAAAAAATTAAGCTGAGGAGGGGAAGGATTTAGTCGAAGTCAAGGGTACATAAAGAGGTTTCTTCTGGAGAAATAAACGCAGGACCTCAGCTTTTTGTTAATTTACTACATTTACTCTTAAGCTTGAGTTGTACCCCCTAATAGGTTTATTTACATTATTATTTACATTAATATTGGTCTTTCGATTTAAGACTTACTTCTTTAGAATCGTTTAAGTTTTTATTTGTTCAGCTTTTATTTCTATCTCATTTTATCACTTGGATTTCACTGACAATTTTAATACAATTATTTACATTATTATTTATTATTTACATTAATATTGGTGTCTTACTTCTTTACACTCGTTTAAATTTTTATTTGTTAGCTTTCATTTTAATCTAATTTCATCACTTGGATCTCACTGACAGTTTTAACATTACTTTATTACTTGTTGTCTATTATTGTTGTATATACTACAGATTGGATTTTATTTAATGGTTTCGTTTAATGATATTTACTTCTATATTTATTACACTGTACACATTATGTTTTCATGATTTACTGATTTATAACTTTCAGCTCACTTCGTTTTTACACTGTTTGATACTTTTACACAAAAATATAACTATATAAATAGTTATTTCATCTACTCATAACACTACAAAAATTCAACCAATCAGGATTGATGGTATAATCACTCTTTTTGAAAAGGATAATAGAAGGTAAAAAAGATGGGGAAAAATAGGGTAGGGTTGCCCTTGTTTTAGGGGCATCGCAGGCGTTCTTGTTTTTGTTTGGTGTCTTTTATGTTTCCGTTTGGTTTGTTGTTATTTGTCGTGTGTCTCTGTGATCGTGTCTCTTTAGTGTTCTTCTTATTGTTTGTCTTTATCGTGTTGTGTACTGATTGTAGTCGCGATTTCGAGCATTCGAGCCATTGTTAGTGCTCGATGTTGGTAATCCACTTCGCGTTTGTGTATTGATTACGTTGTTTGGCTTGTATTTTTTGTATGATTAGTGTTCGTATGATAGTTTTGTGTTAATGTGTACATGTGTTCTATGTTTTCCTCGGAGCAGTGTTTAGTGCTTGGGAAGCGTCGATTTCGGGCGACCTTCCCGCGCAATCTGGCAGGGATGTTGATCCTGCCGCCAGTTCTTCTTATTTCCGGGATGATATCATTGACCATTGTAGACCAGACCTTTTTAGCCAGTTTTTGGGTAGCGATATTAATGGGCTCCAGCCTTTGTCTTTGGTGCAGTACCCTCTGCCGAATCTGCTCCCTTCTTCTAGTCTTGTTGATGCAGAGGGTTGCTGAGTTCTGCACTCGCTGAAGGCTCTTCATGGTGGTCTTGTTGGCCATTTGAGTCTCTACTGCAGGGTAGATGAGCTTAGCTCAGATGAACATCAGGTATAACTTCCTGATGTTCGCCGAGCTAAGATCACGGAACCTATATAGCTTGGGTATCTCTCCTTGCCATAGTCTGCCTCTCCATGTAGTGACTCGAGTATCCGCTGTCGGATACCTTTAGGCCCAGGATGGTGCCTTCGGCGGAGTAGCCGTATCTCCTCTCATCTATTATGATGGGCCATGTAGACTCTCGGTTCAACGGGAGAATCTTAAACTTCTCCCTGTTTGTCCGGATCTTTCATTTCACTTCATATTGGTTGATGTTACGGATCTCTGCAATTGTGTTGTTTGCCTGATCCCTCGCTTTCCTGACCCTACTCGGGATGATCTGCGTGACGTCATCTGCATATTGCAGATACATCGTGTCCCGGTGTATAGGAGTAGGGAGGTCGATGGTAAAGACCAGGTAAAGCAGGGGACTCAGGCAGCTTCCCTGGGGAACGCCCACTTTGAGTTCGAATTCGGGTCCTTTGTGCTCTTCAATCATGATACGCGCCCTTCTGTCCATGATGAAGTCACAAAGGATCCGTTCCAGGACCGGGTTTAGCTGGAGACCGAGTATTTTGTACTGTAGTCCGCTCAGCCAAACCTTGTCGAAGGCCTTCTGCACGTCCCTCATCACGATGTCTACATATTGACCCTTTGCTCGGCAGTGAGCGATCTTTTCGGTTAGGAGCGCCAGGGCCATTTCCGTGCCCCTTTTAGGTTTAAACCCATGTTGTTGGGAGTTATGCGCTCCCAACTCGTCGAGTTGATTTTGTAGCCTATTAGCTAAAATCTTCTCGAAGATCTTGCCGGAGAATTCTAGGAGAGAGATAGGGCGATAGTTGACCACTTGGTCTGGGGGCTTGTTCCCCTTCGGAATAAAGATGATTTCTGCCACCTTATATCCGTCGGGGAAGTAGCCTGTATTCAGGGATGCATTCATGGTGTTCACCATGCCCTGAATAATTTGCCGTGGGGCATTTACCAAGTTGTTTTCGGTTAGTCCAGACTAGCCGGAGGCACTTTGCTTGAAGGACTTTATGGTGTTCAAAGTCTCTTCAAGTGTAATAAGGCGCCCGTGGTCAACCATCTCTCTCTCTCTAGAAACTTGAGGTTGTGGGTGGGTCCTATGTAACATCGGTCTGAGTTCGTCGAGCAGTCGGTCTTCGAAGTCCTGGTCGAAGTCGTATCAGGATTGATATACATTTAATAGACATTCTTACGTTCATTTTTGGAATAACAGCCATTGACAAATTAACCAATCAGCTTTTTAGACATAAACACTCTAGTAATTGTCTAATCATCGCCATGATAGATTTAAAAGGTTACTAACGCTCAAACCGTTTGCACATAAACACGGCTGAAATCCATATTGCTAAGAATTCTGTACGTGAAATACGTTTCTCTCGGTACGTGACATTCAGCAAAGGAGGAAACCGTCAAGCAATTTCGCCTGACGCCTCCTTAGATTTTCATTCAAAAGTGAATTTCTCATTTTTTTGCCCTTAACTCCTTAAAACGATTAAAGTGAATGTGGTATACTAACAAGTCCAAACTCAGTGTCAGTGCCACGATAATTGCGCAGATTACGGCAAGTTCCGGACCTCAAATCTTCCCTTCAAAAGGTAAAGTGCTAAAGTGATTTTGGACTTTCGTTCCTTTTTCTATCCCTTACACTTATCCTCTCCCACCATACACTTGGACATGACAACCATGACTATAAAATGACTGATGACGTTCTCAGGATTAGCCTGAGGACTCTCCCCGAAAGGATAAAACCTGAGCGGGGAGATGTCTTCTCCATTGTCTACGGGAATCTGGATATTGCTCTCGTTAGATTAATTGATACCCCTTTTGGGTATACAGCCATTTGCCAAAAGGAGACGGATGCAGAGCTCCTGGCCTCAGACAAGGGAGACAAAGTTTTTGGCTCCATCAATTTAACCCCCAAAATACCCCCACAAATTCAAGCGCACCGCAGTGTCGTCTGCCGCCGGCTCGACTCCTGGGTGGGTAACCACTCCAGTGCGGAGATTTCAGAAGAAATCGAAAAAAATCACTCCTGGGCCAAGGTCTCAGAAGTGATAAAATTTAAAGACTACACACACGTCTTAAAGTCGTGTTTATCGAAACTGGTATAGGCCAAAAGGCAAAAGAGGTGGGCCTCCTCCTGTTCCACGTCAGGGTCTGCCCTGAGCAAGTGGAAAGGGAGGAGTTTACGCAGGTGCAGACGTGCTTTAAGTGTTACAAGCTTAACGAGCACACCACCAATTCTTGCACTAGAACGGAACCCAACTGCTCCATCTGCAGGGCGACAGGTCACATCTGGCATGACTGCAAGAGCTCTACCAAACGTTGCATTAATTGCAACGGCGACCACGCCACCATGGCAATGTCATGCCCGGCTAAGAAAAATGCCATTAGGAAGCAGCAAATGGCGAAGAAAAATGAGGAGGAGGCTCGGGCGAACCTAACCTATGCTAAAGTGGCGAAGGCCGCAGTAGGAGAGGCAGCATCGCAGCGCACCTACCTTAAGGTATAAAGCGAGCAATCTACCAAGATCATGTGCTGCATCTACTACGCGCACATAGCCAACCTCACTAAGCCTGGATCATTCAAACAAGAGCTCAACCAAATGTTAAAGAACAACGAAATGGATGAGATGTGGCTCCCAGAGAACCCATGCTCGGAGGAAGTCCTCCGCATCCAGATGCAACCTCCAACAACGATTACCGCCGCTAAAAAATCAAAATATCCTCCCACCAACCCCAACCCAACCCAAGTAGCTCTCCTAAGGAACGCCACCTCAAGCGCTCCCGCCAATACTGCTCCCGAAGTGGACTCACCAAAAGGAGCGAAACCCAAACATAGGCAATGTAGCAGCTAAAGAAAGTCACCTCTCCGCCAGAGGGGCAGATCCACTTCTTCATCAAAATAAAGCAAGCATGCCTACCTTGGGAAGAAGTTGAATCTAAAGATTTTCGCTACATCTTACGTCCCATTCCCCCTTCACAGAACTGATAAAGACGTTAGTGATGGTATCACCACCGGGAGATACAAGTGGGAATTCTCCGAGGACCTTCCAGAGAAGGTCGTCGAAGAGGCCCTCATCCTCGGAATGGTGCGACTGGATCTGGACGCCTTTACAACAATATCGAACGCTGAATTAAAAAAAAAGAGATCCGGCAAGTGCCGATCTCCCCCTGCTAGCCCCTCCTCCCCTAAAAAAATAAACACTTAAGAACGTTTAGACTGACAAACAACATGGACAGAATAAAGAAAGACTTAACTGTACTTCAAATGAACTCTGACGGATGGACCAACAAGCAAGCGACTTACGGTAACATCATAAGGAATTGTGACCCTGATATCGTTCTGATACCAGAACACGGTATAGACACTACGCAACAGATGATTAAAATATTCAATTACTCCGTGACGACAAAAAAACCATAGCCAGGGGCGTTTTGATGGCGCCGCCATCGCAGTCAAAAAAGGCATCCTCTTCAAGCTACTCCCCTCTTCGGACGAATCCTATCTGGCCATCGAGGTCCAAACCACCCTGGGTCCACTTGTGGTGTCTACAGGGTACCAACCCCCAAGAAGAGACTATATCCCCATGCACAACTTTCTCCAGCTGTGTGCACATGGGAGAACAGTCCTGTTTGGGGGGACCTCAACGCCAGATGCCAGGAATCTGGTTATACCGGAAACCTAAATAAGAAGGGAAAGAACTTGAAGAACCTTATTGACAGAGGTATCGTTGCCCGCATCGGGCCTGACTTCCCCACATATGTCATCAACTCCTTCGCAACCAAACCAGACATCGCCCTAACCAGCCCTCAATTCCCCTACAACTATTATATCCAGCCCGTACCTTTAATTCCCAGCGACCACGTCGAAACACTTATTAAAATTTTTTCAAGCCCAATCCAAATACCCGTCAGGGAGCGTAAATGCTACTCTCGAGCAAACTGGGAAGAATACCGTACTCTTCTCGGGGAATTCAGAGCGCAGCCCCTGGAAGAAGCCACCCTGGAGGAAATAGATCAAGAACTGGAAAGGTTGACGAAGGCAATGGTGGAGGCGGACCGTGCAGTGGTCCCAAAAACCTCAGACAAAACCCTACCGGCACCAAGATGGACACAAGACCTCTATGACCTATCTGACGAAGACAAGAGACTTTTCGAAGATATCAGACTTGATAACACTGACAGAATAAAAAACAGACGCCTACGAGCACTCAGAACTGAAATGAAGACTCTCATTACAGAGCAACAACAAGCGCTCTGGAATGACCTAGTCGACAAACTTGACGAAGAGACGGACCCCCGAACATTCTGGAACTCGCTTGCCGGCCTGAAGGGTAAGCCGCCGCAAAAAAAAACATTCTCCTCAGTAAAGATGACGGGACAAGAATGGACGTGACAGAGACGGAAGAGGAGTTCAGAAGCTACTGGAAGGATGTGTTCTCCATCACTCCAGAAGAAAACGAACTCTTCGACCTGGACTTCGAAGAAGAAATACATGACGAACTTAGACCCATAATCCACAAGACGTACTCCTTTAATAACACGACAGCAGACAGAGAAATGACTGGTTACGGAAGAAGAGTAACTATACAAGAACTTATGACGACACTACGTTCCTTCAGACAGAGAGCACCGGGAAAAACAGGATTGACCAAACTCAACTGGCTGAACGCCCCTCGTAACATCTTAGAGGGGCTGGTCAATCTGATGAATACGTGTCTGAACGTCGGCTACTTCCCGGATGAATGGAAGATCGCCAAAATGATCTTCATTCCAAAAGCCGGGAAGCCGCCCGACAGAACAGAAAACTTTAGACCCATCTCCCTCCTCGAAGTGGCTGGCAAGGTCTTCGAAAAGATCCTTGGTAGCCGCATCCAAAATTTTATGGAGGAAAACAACCTCCATAATCAACAACAACACGGATTTAGGAGAGGGAGAGGGACCGACACGGCTCTAGCGGTCATCACCGAAAAACTGGCGAAGACTGCTAGCCAAAAAAGGTACGCAGACCTGGTGCTTAGAGACGTGAAGAAGGCGTTTGACAAGGTATGGAGAACTGGTCTGCAGTTCAAAATACTGAGACTCGGACTAAACCCTAGACTAGAAAAAATTACTTGTGACTACGTGAAAGACAGAAGAGCCTATTTGCAAATTTACGACCATTTTGGACCAGACTTTGAACTGACTGCAGGTGTGCCGCAAGGCGGGTGCCTAAGCCTCCTCCTCTACAACATATATACCCTCGACCTACCAAATCTGGTCAGGGAGGACACCCTGTATGTCCAGTTCGCAGAGGACGTCTCTCAGATTGTGAATGCCCCGTTCAAAAATCCCTAGCTCATGGCGGAAATTACCGCCAGAGAAATCGACCATTTAAACAGGTTCGAAAGAAGATGGAAGATTGCCACGAACTCCCAAAAGTTCAGGGTTATTCCATTCTTCCGTGAGAAACGGGCGCATATCGAGACCGAAAACGCCCGGATCCCTTACAGCAACGACGGGATGGTACTTGGACTAAAGATAAGTTATAGGGGATACGGTGGCCACGTTGCTCGGGCAGCAGCGCGTGCGCGGGTAGAGCTTTCTAAGCTGTACAGGTTCAGGAACCTAAGCACAGCTAACAAAAAGAAAATCTACTTCGCGCTCGTAAGGTCGAAACTACTGTATCCACCTATACCTGTCAATGTTAGTTCCAAGAACCAAATGCGACTCCTTCAAAGAGTACAGAATAAGGCTGTACTCTTAATAACGAACACCAGAAGGAGAGAATGGAAGAGGCAGAGGGACCTTCACCAAGGCATCCAGTTGACTCCAATCAACATGGAGCTGCAAGGAAGGGCCCAAAAAATCTGGGAGAAAATCCCGAGACTACTGACGGACGAGTCTAGACAAAGACACATTGACCTACCGATACAAGACATCAACAGAAGAAAACTGGACTTTATCAGCAGTAAGGCACAGACAGAAAGACAAGAAGACGCAATCTACACGTAAAAACAAAATCACTTCACACAACGACACACACAAGGCTGAACAGAAGAAGAACACTAATGACATCTTAGCTACACCAAGAGAAACAAAGAAACCATAGTATTAGCTTACAAAGGCTTGATGCTATACTACTCACGATAACTACTAATTACAAATTTCAAAATTACTATCAAACACTACATACTACAAGTTAAATGACGATTGACAACAAGAAACAAACAACAAACAAACAAAAAAAAACGAACAACCAACAAACTAAAATGCTATGCAAATAGCTATACAATGTCGGAAGAACAAAAGATAAGCAGAGCTAACAGTACGAAGAATAACATCAATATTAGAGTAAATAAAGATACTTATAACATCAACATCAACCCTAACAAAATGCCTGTGATTCCCTATCACCAGGGAATATTCTCCCCCCCTCTATCACTATTCTTTAATCAGGGTAATCTATCCCTACCTATTTATCTACCACTATTACATACATATATGCATACATGAGGGCAATGGCTGCCATATGTGTGTGTATGTATTTTTTTCTTTTCATTACTTCTTACATCCGAAGTCCGAAGTATTGCTGTAATAAATCATAATCATAATCAATTTTCGAATTTGGAGTACGAGTAGAGTGTGTTCCGAGTGTTCCGAGTCATCACGTCTGGTCGTGGCAAAGGAGGAAAAGTCCAGTGACAGAATTTCCTCTCAACGTCATTCAGACAACCCACAAGTAAAGGCATCTACCTCCATAACAAAAGGAGAGTATCAGAAGGGGGAAGGGCAGCACTGCCCTCAGAGGGACATGGGTCCTCCAGCCCTCAGGACACCAAACGGATCCCCCTCCGGTTAATAGCGGAGCACCAAAAACCTGGAAGACAAACCGTTTTCGAGACAATATTCGGAAAAATAAATATCGAGCCAACCCGTCTCTTCCAGACACCAAATGGTTGAGCAGCGTTTTGCTGGAAAAATAAGGACGTGGAGGTCCTTGTTTCGGAGAAGGCGAAAGAACCCCTACGCAAGATAGGGCTAGAAGCGATTGCTTCCCACGAATTACTCGTGAGGCGCACTGTCATCTTAAGAAAAATTGACCCCTTTTTCCTGGACAACTCCACCGAGGATATCAAGGCTGAGCTGATCTCTAAACAGTCATGGGACAAGATAGACAAAATGGAAAAAATCGGGAAGTCGCTTATCAAAATCATCTTCAGCAGCAGCGAAATGGCACAAAAAGCGATGAGGGACGGCCTTCTCGGGTTCTACCTAAGGGTAGCCCCAGATCAGATTGAGGCAGAAGAATATATTTATCTGGAAAACTACCAAAACTGCCTCGAGCTCAAAAGCCACGCAACTAAAGATTGCCCGGAGAAAGAGCAAACTTGTGCGGCATGCTCTAGAACCGGCCACGGTTGGAGAGACTGCAGAGAAGAACGAGAGAAATGCACCAATTGCGGAGGGAAACATCGGGCTCTGGCCATGAGATGTCCCCCGCGGGGCGAAAAGAGAAAAACTTAAAAAGGAAAAGGAGGCAAAGACCAACGGAGGATCCTACGCCACAGCGGCCTCAGCACCAACAACCACGACAACAGCGGAAAGAGCTACTCCGAAACTCGTTATGCCGGTCGAGTGCAAGGAAATAATGACTTTGGTCATCGTCGCCCACCTGGCGAACCTCGCGCGCCACGGCAGCTTCTCGGAGGAGCTAAACAACATGCTCCAACACAATGGAGTTAAAAAGCTGTGGTTTCCGCCGAACCCAGCATCTCAGGATGTGCTAAACATAAAATTAGTTGAAACTCCGACTGAGACCGTCCAAAAAACAGCAACTCCAAACAAAGAACAACAATACCAACCAGAAACCACCAAAAAAGACGTAAGCCATGCAATGGAAAAAGAAGAAAGAGAAGATAGAAAAGAAACCGCAACCGCAAAAAATAGCCGAAGGAAAAACGAATCAAAAAGAAAAGGAACACCAGAGCAACAGCGAAATTAGAGGAAGAGGAAAAACAAGCACAATCAGACGACTGCTCGGAGGATGACGAAAGCTACCCAGGAGCGCCTCTTACCGAAAAAAAATCGAAGTCCTGGAAAAAGGACACTTTTTCGACGGGGAAGAGGTGAACCTAAAAGTCTTCGGAATTATTGGACGTCGACCAGAGAAGAACAACCAGGTGAAGCTAGTGCAAGAAATTAGAAGCGGGGAATTCAGGCGGACCTTTGAGGGGCCGTGGTCTATAAAGGAAAATCGAAAGCCTCTTGTGCAGTGGAACTATGAATATTCCGGAATCAAGTTTATACACAGTGAACGGGAAAACTTACAAGAATATAAAGAGCGGAATGAGGACATCGGAAATTACTAGTCGTAAAAAGTGACAAACAATTAAAATTAAAAGTGAACTTCGGAAAAATAAAAATAAATAAATAAATGAAAATAAACAAGCACGAAATATATATATAGTGTCAATAGTGAATTGTGAATCTAGACTAAATAATTTAAAAATAAATGCTCACTAATTGAAGTCATTAAATAAACGATAATCTGAAAAGTTATATTAATGTGAATAATAGCAATAGTAAAAACCAGTGAATAACAACTAATTAGTAGCAATAGTATAAACAAATGAATAATAGCTAATTATTAAGAATAGAGGTATAAGAACAAAATAAAGGTAACAGTGATAAATATAAGATATTAGAAGATACTAGTAAAAATATCAAGTGAAATCTAATCGTGTCAAGTATAACATAATAATAGTAAAAACAAGTGAAGAACAATAGCTAAGTAAATAAGAATAGAGAAATAAGAGGTAAATAAGCAGCGATAACTAAAAGTGTAATTAGATAGAAATAATTAAAAACAACATACGAAACTTAATCTAAAGTACGAAATAGTGAACAAACAAAACAACCAAAAATTGTCATAACAAACTCGAATAATAATTTAAATACAAAACCCTTTTAGTGGGTAAAAATAAAAGGTTAAAAACTTTGTAAATTAACACAAAGCTGAGCTCCTGCGTAATCCTGCTCCCGGAGGACCCACTTTATGTACCTTTGCCTCCGACTAAATCCTTCCCCTCCTCAGCGATAATTTTTACTTTTTCAACACTTTAACTATAACATTGTATGAATTATTTTATATTAATGTCTTGTAGTCTTTCCTACAAATAAATATATCATTATTATTTCGAATTTGGATTATAGTTTTGATAAATACTATTATTCAAGCAAAACGGACTGAATTTGGATTTTTTTTTTTACAACGGAGAGCTGTGAGCGCGCTTAAGGAAAAGCTCCAATAGGGAGAGCGAAGAAGGGGGGTCCTTAAGATCGCGAGCACGAAATTCTGTGGAGGCGCTTCTTAGCTTAGGTCCATTTAGGTAGGGTGGTCGTGAAGTGCTAAAATAAGTAGGTAAATAGGGAACCATAGGCTGCTAGGTGATAGGGAACGTTTTCACTGTCCTTTTTTACAGATTTAGAGAGGAAGGAAGAAAATAAACATTGACTTCGGAGGAAGGAACGAAGAAAAGAGCGCCTAGGAGCTCGGCTAGCAAAAGGATGGGGGATCATCCCCCTCTAGGGAAGGGATGCCTACGAGTACCTCTACGGACAATTGACCAGGAGATCAAACCGGACAAAGGTAAACTCTGCGAGACATTATTTGGAGAGATAAAAGTAGCCCTCGTTAAAATTATCGACATCCCAAATGGCTAAATCGTAATCGCAAGTAATGAAAAAGAGGTAGAGAAATTAGTGTCCCAGGAAGGAATAGAGACACTAAAGAGAATAGGATTAATGCCTAAAATCCCGCCCCAGATAACTGCAAACAGAAGTATCATATGCAGAAAGTGGATGTTTGGGTGGGTTCCCATGACAAAGAGGAAATGAAAGAAGAAATAGAAAAAAAATTATGAAGGCATAAAATTAAACGAAATAATTAAATTTGGCCACCACACACATGTCTTTAAAATTGTGTGTGCAACAACAGATATGGCAGCAAAGATATTCCAACGAGGACTACTCATGTTTAACATGAGAATTCCACAGGAGAACATGGAGCGCGAGAAACATTAATATTCAAATGTGCTTCCGCTGCTATACGATGGAGGACCACTTGACGCGTGACTGCACTGGAAAGGATACAGTATGTTCTGAAGAACCACGAATGGAGACAGTGCAAAGAAAGTAATAAGAAATGGGTGAACTGTCATGGGCCACATAGAACTATGGCAATGGCATGCCCCAAAAGAAAGGAGATAATAGAACGAAAGGAAAGAGAAGCGAGAAACGAAGAAGAAACTAGAAGAAATGCAACATACGCAGGAGTGGCTAAAACAACTGTGACGCAAATGCAGGAAGCACATACCCATTTAACTGTGCCACAAGGGGCATCAACAGAAGTGTTCACATGCATACTCTATGCCCATGTGAGGAATATTGGGAAACTGAGCACCTTCGCTACGACACTCAATACAATGCTAAAGAAAAATGGAATGGAGAAGATGTGGTTCCCTGACAATCTCCTCCTCCTCATCTTAAATCCTTAAAATCAACGTCACCTCAGCGTCGGCACCAACGAGGAACATACTACTGAAGAGAACGCAATTTCAAACATGTCAGTGCAAAGTAATGAAGGAGACAAAATAGTACGCATTGATGCACAGGAATTAAAACTTAAAGTCTACAGCGATGAATGCTCCCCCCCCACCCCCCGCTCAAGAGATAAGAAACAGAACGACATCCTTAAGGCATTTAAAGAAGGAAAATGCAAATGGGCATTCAAAGGAAAGACAGGAGAAGAAGACGAGGGAGAAGTACAAAAACTCTTAATGAAAAATAAAATTCGAATCTACCCTGGCCACTGCGTTACTCTCTGTCATTCTACATTTCAAAGTATAAAGAATGGTAGGTTTAAAGGCAACGAAGCAGAACCCAACAAGAGATCGACCCGCCAGAAGTCCAGAGATCTCTAGGCGACCAAACTTAATAAATAATGGAACCAGAAAGGAGAAGAAAGCTCAGCATTCTGAGAATTAACACTCAATGATGGATCAGTAAAACATCGACATTAGGAAATAGCTTCAGAGAGATCGATCCAGACATAATATTAACATAAGAACACGGAGAGAATCCAGAAGAAAAAACAATGAAATTTTTCGATTACAACGTCATAAACGCGAACCCTTCAGGCGAGCGTCATGACAGCGTGGCCATAGCAATAAGAAGAGGGCCGAAGTTCAAAGAAGTTAATAATTTGGATGAGGCATACTTGGCCGTAAAAATGAAACGGAATTAACGCTAATAATAATAGCCACTGGATACCAAACACCAAGAAAAAAATACCTTCCCCAGCACAACCTATTTAAAATCTTTGGCACATGTTTCCCAACCATATTTATGGGAGACCTCAATGCCAGGTGTAGTGCAAATGGATACCGCTCCAGAAACAACAGAGGAGCCAACTTAGAAATGATGTTGGAAAGAAACATTTTCAAGAGAATTAGGCCAGACTTTCCAACATATGTCACAGGCAATGCAGCTACAAAACCAAACGTCGTGCTAAGTAGCTTCAATATGCCATACAACATCTGCATGCAACCAGTTACCTTTGTATGCAGCGACCATGTTGAAACACATTTGCTCACGAATCAATACCCGATACAGGTACCGGCACTGGCGAGAAAGGACTACAAGAGAGCAAAAAGGGAAGGTTACACACAAAATCTTAGTAACTTCGTTCCAAAGGATCTCACTGAGGCCAACCTGGAAGATACTGATCAGGAGAACTTAAGATTAACAAGAACGATCATTGAGACAGCCGAAAGATATATACCAAAGACGAGATACCGTACTCTTCCACATCCTCGATGGACAGAGAAAATGAAGCGAAAGAATATGCAACTAAGAGAAATACTAGACCAAATAATTGTCCATGGACCAAATAGAGAGCGATATGAAGAAATCAGAAGACGGAGAGAAGAACTGAGGTATCTCATAGAAGAACAGCAAAGCTGCATATGGGATAGATTAATAAAGAAAATAGACGAAGAAAGAAGACCAAAGGAGAACTGGAGACTAATAAATAGACTTAAAGGCAGACTCCCAAGAGAGAAAATAACAATTAAGAATGAACGGGGAGAAAAGATCCAAGAAGAAAGGACCACAGAAGAATATTTTCGTAATTACTGGAAATCAGTGTTCTCCATAACACCAGAGGAGGACGAAGACTTAAATCCAGAGATAGACGAAATGGTTCACACAGTCTTGCGAGAAAACATAAAAAAAATCACTCCAGCACCAAGTGCAAAGCGAGAAAGGGAAGAAATTCTGGGTACAGGGGCATACATAACAACGGATGAAATCAAAGGCGAAATACAATCATTTGAACAGAAAGCGCCAGGTCCCTCAGAAATAATCAGAATTAATCTTACCAAGGCACCTAACATAATCATCAGAACATTAAAAAATATTTTTAACGTATGCTTTAACACCGGTTACTTCCCTGATAGATATAAACTAGCGGAAATGATATTCATCCCAAAGCAAGGAAAACCACTAAACGCCCGTAGCAGTTACCGGCAAATATCGCTATTCAACTTCATGGGCAAAGTCTTCGAGAAAATCCTTAACAGAAGACTAAAAGAATATCTTGAAGAAAATGACCTTTATAATGATTATCAGTTCGGATTGAAGAGAGGCAGAGACACCAAAATGGCACTTGGCATGATAACAGAGAAAATAGTAAAGGCCAAAGCAGAGAATAACTACATCGATCTGGTCCTGAGAGATGTAGAAAAAGCATTCGACAAAGTCTAGGTCAGATGAATGCAATATAAGATCTTAAATCTCTAGATGAATAGCAACCTGGAGAGAATATCTGCGATTATGTAACAGACAGAAGAGCACATGTGAAGATCAATGGTTATTCAGGACAGGATCAGAATTCGAATTGGAAGCTGGACTCTCAAAGGGAGACTGCCTCAACCCCACGCTGTATTCAAGATACACAACAGACCTGCCACCACCAATAATGCCTGGTTGCCTAAAAATACAGTTCGCGGACGACATAAACCAACTTGTCGTCACTTCGTACAGGAACGTACGTTTTCAGGCAAGGACAACAGCTTTAGAAATCAGCAACATCAACAACTATGAAAGAGATTGAAAGGTAAGGACGAATAGGAGGAAATTTACAATAATCCTAATCTCCAGGAACAAAACAGCTGAAATTGTAATTGAAGATCAGAACTACAGATATCATAGTGAGGGTAAAGTGCTAGGACTAAGAATAACAAAAGGAGGCTACAAACAATATATAACGGAGAGGAAGAACAAGGCGATTCCGCTGCTTAACCTACTTACTGTACAATCTGACAGGGTTAGGCATGAAAAATAAAAGAAAATTCTATCTTGCACTAGGAAGATAGGTACTACTATACCCGCCAACCCCTATTAACGGTAAAACAAGGACAAAAAAATTGGAACTCCAAAGAATACAAAATAAAGCTCTCTACCTAATCACAACGCACGTAGGAGAGAGAGGAGAAGACTACATGATCTACACCAAGAAGCATGATTAAAAACGCTCAATATCAGCATAAGCAAAATATGGAAAAAGATAGACGATCTACCTCCGATATTTGGAGAGCACACGAACACCAGAGCTGGAGTCCCCTTTAACACTCGATTTTTCAGCACCAGACAACAGCTGAGAATCGAGGAGGTTCCCATGTTTACTTAAGTAGAAATTTAAAAAGAGAGAAGGAACAAGCATAACGATAAAGATATTTACCAGGTTATATACAAACCTTACCAATGAAATAACCAACCAAGACACCAGATTGATACCCCAATAAGACAACCGAATTTTAACAACCTAAATAGGAAGAAACAATCGACTAAGAAGACAACACAGATCAAAAGTGTAAACAAAAATATATGTGAACAAAATGAACTAAAAATGTAATAAGTGAAAATGATAGTGAAGGGAAAGTTAAGAGTAAAACAAAAATATAACGAACATAGTAAACTAAAAGTGTAATAATTGAACTATAGTATTAAAAAGTTTAACAAAAATGATAGTGAAGTGGAAGTTAATATTAAAACAAGTCAACAAAGTGAAACTAAAGTGAAAACGTGATAACAACAAGAGAAAGTGAAACAAAGTAAGGTTTTTGATTTGCTCTCCGTGGCACGAGTGCGAGTACCCGCGTCACTGTTTGAAGAAGCTGACTTTTTTTTTCTTTGTCTTCTTCTTGGTCGTCTTCTTTCTCTTCCTCATTCCCAGATTCCCCCGATGATGGGGTTTCTTGGATTGCCTTCTCGAGACCAGATTTGATCTGGTTGTTGCTCCTGGCCACTGTCTCTTTGAAAATCCTCGAGCACTCTAGGTTGTCGGGCATTTTCACTGATGGTAGTCCGTTCTCCTTCAGTAAGGAATTCAAAACCTCGTTGTAGCAGCCTTGCTTGACTGCATTAGCAACGTTAACGTAGATGATACAGATCAGTATCTTAGCGCTTAGGTCGCTCGAGAGGTTTGGGGGTGTTGCAGATTCTTCCAAAGGCTCGCATCTTTTTGCGACGGCATTGGCGTATGTAATTTCTTTAGCCTTCCTCTGTTCTTCTTCTTTCCTCGTTGCTCTTCTTTGCAATTGAGGCACCTCTTTTTAGTGCTTTTGCACTTGTCAAAATGGCGCCCCTCTGTGGTGCATTCACTGTACCACAGTTTTCTTTATTTGGGCAAGTTGATGTGATATGGTCTTCCAGTTTATAGCTACAAAACACATCTGAATGCTATTAAACTTTTCCTGCTGGATGTTTTTACATGGTATTATCATGTTGAATATCAATAGTCCGTTCTTCGTCGATTTAGTGGCCATGTCCGTAGTAGCATATTTTATTATTTCACCAACTTGTGCTCAGGGATTGCTCTTCGTGTTCTCCTCCTTGAGTTCCTCAGGCGTATGTTTACCCACCCAGCTTTCCATTTTGCGGCAGATCACGCTGCGGTTGGCCGCCACTTGTGGAGGGGTCTTCGCTTTGAGTCCGATGTTCTTGAGGATCCTTGTTCCCTCTTCCGATTCAAGCTGGTTTACGTCCTTTGTTTTAGCACATAAGGCGATTAACCCAGATGAAACTTCAATCAGCTTCACCAGTGCTACCTTTAATTTCAGGTAGAGGGTCTCGCAGAGTTTCCTTTTTTCGGGGGTCTTCATTCTGGGGATGGTCCTTAGGGAGACCGTCTTAGTGAGGGTCTCCATATTCTTCCACGTCCTTCTACTATGTCCTCTTGTATTATCCTCTTTTCTGAAACCAAAGTGTAAATTATGGTGTTTTGTGAGAAAAATGAAGTTATGAGGTGGTAAAAGAGGTAACGGTTAGTGAAGTTAAGTTCGTGAATTAGTTTAAAAATTGGAGTAAACGCCCCCGTCCATTTTCCAGTTTACCCCCCGCTCAGTTGCTGCCAGGGTGATGGGTGGTGGATAGATGGGATGGATCTCGAGTAGGAACTTCAAGAGGGATGACTTATGATGGACTTGATGGCAGTAGCGGCCAAATCAACGACCGCTAAAGTTTTGCCACCCCCTTTCGGGTATTTACGCCATAACCGCTTCCAACTACATAGAGATATGTGTTACTTCCCTATATGATGTTGGCCGGGTCGCCCGTCGATAAGGGTCTCTCCTCCGTTCGGGACTCGCAGTTAAGCTCAAACTTCGAGAAAATTTCTGACTTATGCTTCCGGTGTGTGTGTAAGGTACAGCATTGATGCTTCGAGTCGTATACTTGGCCACCCGTGAGGGGCGCGGCGATTTGCCATCCTGGCCGCCGTGCTGACGGGACTCAGCACCCCGTCCTACCCCAGCTTAGCCTCTTCTCCTTCCTTCAAAACACTTGTTTTCTCTCTTTCCATACAACCTCTCCCACAACTTTCACTGGTCAGCCTCTAATTTCACAGGGTAGATGCTGACCTTCTTCTCAAGCCAACCGTCCCGGATCGGGGCTGAGGAGGGAGGAGACAATGTTCCCTAACCTCTGAGCTCCGGTTCGGGATGGTTTTTTTTTAACAACCTGCTCCATCCCTACCCATACCTTCCTCACATCCCTTTTCCTCTGCTCTTCACAATCTATCCTCTTACGCCGCGTTCAAGGTGGAGCTGCCATACCGATGGACTGCCAGGCCACCAGGCGGGAGGGGTGGTCCTAAATGGCGGCGCCTGGCTCTGCCAGGCCTGTAAGCACCTCTTGCAGTGCGGGCAACTGCAAGAGGTGATGAGCTATTGCGTCCCGTTGCACAAATAGGGTCACCATGCCCATGGATGGAAATAAAAAAAAAACAAATCTCTTCCCATTCCCCCTGTAACATCGACGGAGCCGCCTTCGGGCAGCTGCAGCAAAAAAAAATGGGTTCCTTCCCCCTGTGCTTACGCAGGGGACCCTCCATATTTCTCTACCTGGAGAGGAGGCTTACTCCTCTCCTTCACCTATGGGTGCAGGGGACTTCCCCTCACCCCCTTCTCTGGAGGTGCTTTCGGGCACCTTTTTTTTTCCAGCAACAGTCCCCTCTTTTCTTTCCAAGGGGATTGCCAAGAAAGCAAGCAGGCAGCCTTTAGCTAGCCGCACCCCATCGAAGCGGCTCGGTAGGGCAAAGCCCCTTAGGGGGGAGAGGGAAGCCAGGCCTCTTCGGTCGCTTCCCTCAAAAGACATGCTGGCAAGGATATTAAATCTTGCCGGGGTTAAGGCCTGTGCCTCCCCACAAAAGACTCTTGACGCTGCCAAGGGGACCTGCGATGTCCTGAGAGGGGATGGCCAACTGGAGGCCCTTCCTGTGATAGACATGGTCCTTGAGGAGACCCAGCCTCAGACGGTAGGGCCTTCCATGGGAGGGAATCCGGGCTTGGCGCCAAGCACTGAACCCGAATCCGCCCCTATGCAAGGTCCCCCTCAAACGGCTGAGGGCTCCGAGGCAGTACAAGGAGGGGAGGGATCACCTCCGACAGGTGCCCCTACGACTACAAGGACCTTCTCCATTTCAAAAAGGGACCTGGCTGAGGCCGAGCCAACTGGCTTGGAAGCTTTTGCCAGCGGAGGCGAGAAGCGGGTTCATTCCCCACCCTCCTCTCCAAAAAATAAAAAGACTAAAAAGACGAAAAAAGATAGAAGACTCGGGGCTCCTCTCCATTCGCCAGGGCTGCGGGGACGGATGGGTCTGCTGCCACTTTGGTAGGTGACCAAGCCAAGATCGGCACATCCGGCCCCTCTACCCCCCGTGTGTGGGGCCCCTGACTAAGACTAAGACCAAGAGTGCACAGGGAAGAGCCTCGATGATATCGGGGCCCCTCATTCAGAGGTTATCTGGCGTTTTCGAGCCCGCTGGCTTCAAGCGCTTCCTCGTTATTCGCTCCACTGAAGGCACTATGTTGCCTAAGGGCAACATGATCCATCAGAGGAGAGGATTAGCTAGTGCAGTTGGTAGAGAGCCGAAGGTGACCCGTTTCTCGGACGGGAGCCTTCTAGCGAATGCGGCGAATCCTGCCGAGGTGGTCAAGATAAGTGCTCTTCGGACACTTGATGACACACCGGTGAGTGTGATGCCGCACTCTACCATGAACTTTGAGAAAAGAGTAGTTTATGCGAGGGAACTCGTTGACTACTCCATTGAGGACATCACCCTAGAGCTGGCCGAACATGGTGTGGTCAAGGTCGAACGTGTGATGAGAAAACAGGGAGGGGCCTCGAGACCCACCCCTACACTCTTCGTCACGTTCGACTGTGACAAGCTCCCTGAGTCGGTGCGTGCTGGTTGGTACCTCTACCGTGTGAAGGCATTCGTCCCACTTCCGCGGCGGTGCTATTGCTGTCACCGCTTCGGCCATACGAATCGCTCATGTAGAAGTGCAAAGTCGGGGTCACCCGAAATATGTGTAAATTGCTCCAAGGTCGCACACGATCAGTCCAAATCGTGAGTGGCCAAGTGTGTCAATTGCGAAGAGCCGCAACCCGCTTCTTCGAAGCAATGTGGTGCATATCTCCTTGAGAAAGAAATCCTGGCCGTTCAGGCCCAGGATCGACTCTCATTCCGCGAGGCTAAGGACTTAGTATTGGCGCGCCCGGCCTCCCTGGGACGTCCTCTGCCTCAATAGTTAGAAAGGCATCCTCTGCTCCTGGCCCATCCAGGCCAACGAGCACGGTTGTTTCCGCGCCCATTCGGAGCCCTTCTGCGGGCTCTACCCAACCTGGGCGCTCCCCTGGTAAAGCTGGCGGCAAAAAGGGTTCATACCAAGCCTGGCTAAAACCATGGCTCCCCACTTTTCTTTCCCCAGCGTGACCGTTTCCCGTAAGGCGAAACGGCCACGCGCCTCCACCGAGTCGTTAGACTCACAGGAGGCAACACCCCTGAAGATGGTCGCTAGGCCATCTTCCGTGGTTCATAAAGCTGTCCCCCGAAAGGAGGACAGCAACAAAGGAGCTTCGGCTCCTTTGCCCAATCCCCGAGGTGGAGCGAGTGGCTCGGAGATGGTGGTTCCTCGAAAAGAGGGCCCCTTGCCTCCGAAGCCGCAACGCCCGCCTAAGGTTTCGAGGCGGAGGGAGAAAAAGACTCGCATGGCGAGTCCAACCTCCCCCAATAAGTCCTCGAAGGCGACAGCGCCTTCAGCGCTTTGTCCGGCCAACAGCGCCCGGGATTCTGCCCCCGGGAAGTGTACGGCCATTCCCGTGAGGGACTTCAGTTCGAGGAGGGCCCCCGCGTCTCCTTCGAGTTAGGCCTGGAGGGCATATTCCTTCAATGGAATTGCCGTGAACTCCGGGCCAACTGGGAGGAGCTGCGGAGGCTCGTCTCGTCCTGTTCCCCGTTAGCTATCTTTTTGCAGGAGACCATGCTAGGTGCGTGCCTCTGCCTGCCATTCCGGGGTATTAGGGTCTTGCGACCCCACCACCGCGGGATGGCCGGGCTGGGGGATGCGCGGTTTACACCCAGCATGATTTCTCCGTTCTTTCTTTCTCTTTAGATACCTACTTTCAGGCAGTAGCAGTGCAGCTGCACCTGGATAAGAGGTATTCGATCATTTCTGCGTACAATCCACCGTCAGCTGACTTCGACGCGGGTGACTTCCGCCGCGTCGTGGCACGGTTGCCTAGGCCCTATCTCTTGCTTGGAGATCTGAACGGCAGGCATCCTCTCTGGGGAGATTATTCCATAAATCCGAGGGGAAAAGTCCTTGCCTATCTGATCGAAGAGCTTGAGATGGGTGTCCTAAACGTGGATGAGTTTACGCATCACTGTCCGAGAACCCCTTCATTTTCTTGCCTTGATCTATCTTTGTGCTCTTCGGATGCACAGCCTGATTTTGATTTGGGGGTGGTCGATGACCTCCATGGTAGTGATCACTTTCCCATTCAAATATCATTTTCAAGGCAACTGCCACCCGAGAGACCACCTCGGTGGTGCTTGGCGCGGGCGCGGTGGCCTGCATTTCAGGAAATGACTGAATTCTCTATCTCAGTCCAGGAGTTTAGGTCGGTAGATGAGGCCGTTGAGTTCTTCTCCGGCAACCTCATCACCGTGGGCCTGACTAGTATTCCTAGGACGTCTGGCCGTTTTGCACGCCAAAAACTCCCATGGTTGTCGGCCGATTGTGAGACGGCCCTCACCAGAAGCTTTATGCCTACATGCGCTATAAGCGCCGCCCGAACGATTTTACTGTCGGTGAATTTCGTCGGGCTAGGGCTAAGTTTCGGTATATTTCGAAGCACGCCCGCCGCTCTTCTTGGCGGACATACGTGTCTTCACTCAACGGGAAGACCCCTTCAGCTGAGGTGTGGAAGCGAGTCAAATGCATTCGGGGCAAGTTCTCGCAGGACCCATATCCCGTTCTCCAGGAGAATGGGACCGCAATCTCGGACCCCGCGTCCGTGGCGGAATCCTTAGCGACCGATTTTTCCGCATTCTCTAGCTATGATGCTGCTCCGCCAGCATTCAATGCACGTCGTGATGTCGCGGAAGGCCGCCGGCTGGACTTAACCTCCAGAGGCGGAGAACCCTTCAACGACAAGTTTACCGTGAGTGAGTTGCGCTCCGCTCTCGCTTCGTGCGCGGACACCACCCATGGTCCGGACGATGTCCCGTACGCCATGCCTTGACACCTGAGTGAGCGAGGCATGGCCTTTCTGTTAGATTTGTTCAAAAGGATCTGGGTGGAAGGTCTTCTCCCAGACTCCTGGCGAATCGCTACTGTGCTCGCCTTTCGCAAACCAGGGAGAGATCACTCTAGTCCGACCGGTTTCCGCCCAATCTCTCTAACCTCTTGCGTGTGCAAGTTGATGGAGAAATTGGTAAATGTTCGATTAGCCTTTTTCCAGGACAGCGGAGGCCATCTGTCTTCCGCACAGTGCGGCTTCTGCAAGTTCCACTCCCCGTCGGATGCTCTGCTCCGACTGTAAAATGCCGTCTGCGAGGCTTTCCTTTGTAGACAGAACTACGCCACGGTGTTTTTCGATCTGGAGAAGGCCTATGATACCGCATAGCGATACGGTATCATGGACACTCTCTACACGATGGGGGCGAGATGATGCCTCCAAATGTTTATATTTGAATTTTTGCGAGATCGTCGATTCCGCGTACGGGTGGGGGAGCCCTCTCCGGCCCAAAGGAGTAGGAAGAGGGTGTCCAGCAGGGAAGTGTCATCAGTGTCACACTCTTTGCCCTAAGCATCAACGGCATCACCTAATTGCTGCCGGAAGATGTTCTCGCTACGCTTTACGTGAATGACCTTTCGATCTCTTTTGGGGCGGCCCAGATGCCAACTCTGGAGCGTCGACTCCAACAGGCATTGAACCGCGTCTCTCGCTATGCCGATTTTCTTTGGCCAAGACTAAGGTGGTGCACTTCTTCCGCCATCCACGGCTTCACCCCGACCCAGATTTGTTTCTTAATGGGGTGCGCCTGGATTTGGTTGAGTCGCACCGTTTCCTTGGTCTTGTATTTGACCGACGTCCCACCTGGGAGGCTCATATTCACAGCCTTAGGGTCTCTTGTACCCGCGCCATGGACATTCTCCGTTCCGTGACGTTCAGCGCTTGGGGCACTGATAGGGCTACTGCCTTAGTTTTTTATCGATCCTTGTTTCACTCGAAGCTCGACTACGGATGCGAGTTTTATGCATCCGCAGCCGAGCGATTATTGCGGAAGGTGGACTCGATCCACCACACCGGCCTTCGCCTTGCGACCAGTGCCTTCCGTACTTTCACCATTGAGAGCCTGTTAGTCGATGCTGGGGAGGTGCAACTCGCTCTGTGCCGCGTGCAGTGCATCACTAACCTGTACGCGCAAGCCAGGCGCCTCCCTCAGTCGCCAACAGCTCTCACTGCATCCGAAGCTGATCTCGATGGTGCCTATGCCGCCGAGAGACGCCAGTTATACCCTAAGCCCTTTGGGTTTAGGGCCAGGAAACTTCTTGTAGAGCTAGATATAGCTCACGGGCCGGTTGCGCCCCTGGTTCTGCCCAGGACGCCACCCTGGAAGTTACCACATTTGGCTATTTGTCGCCACGCCTCTGCTCCCAAAGCATATACTGCGGCGGGAGTATTGCGTTCGACCTTTTTGGAGCACACATCGTGTCACGCTGGAACCGTGCTAGTATATACGGATGGCTCCAAGTCCTAAGAGGGGGTCGGCTTCCACGCCGTATCCCCTCTGTTTGAAGTCAGCGTGGCTCTACCAGGCGCTGCGTCTTTCTTCACGGCCGAGCTGGTGGCAATACACCACTTGGTACGGGAGATTACGCAACGCGACCAGATTGTGATCTATAGCGACTCACAAAGCGCCCTGAGTGCTCTCGGGGCATTGGAATCTCCGCATCCCCTGGTTCGCGTTATCCGTGACGCCACGATTTTGGCGAGCCGGGCAGATGTCGAGATTATCTTCTGCTGGGTTGCTGGACATGTAGGAATTGCGGGGAATGAGCGCGCCGATGAAGGCGCCAAAGAGTTCGCGAGGACTCTGCGACCGGACCAGCGTTTCGCTCTTCCTCACACCGACTACATGGTAGGAATACGGGCAGCTCTTCGGACTGCTTGGCAAAGAAGATGGGAGATGGTCTAAGGGAACTTAAAGTTGCGTGCCATTGCGCCGCGACTGTTCCCATGGACCTATCCCCCAATGCCAAGGCGGCTTCAGGTTGCTTTCTGTCGTCTCCGAATCGGACATACTCGTGTCACGCATCGCTATTTGATGGGGCACTCGCCTGCGCCCTATTGCAACGACTGCGTCGTCCCCCAGACTGTTCGGCGCATTCTTGTCGAATGTCCCAGTCTGGGTGATCTTCGCGCACGACACCTGTCCTGGTACCGGGATGGGCGGGGTCGCTACCGCCTGTCCCTTGTACTCGGGACGAGTGCGTGCACATCGACTGGTGGACTTGTTGACTTTTGGGGGGAGGCCGGCCTTCTCCCTATTATTTAAGCAGGGTTTGTTTGTTTTGTTTTGTTTTTTGCATTTGTTTTTTTTCCCTCTAGTTTGCACGCTCCTGCGCCGGGGGACCTCCCCCGACGCAGGAGCTTGCTTCCTTTCCCCTATTTGTGGCGTTTTTTTTTCGTTTCTTTAATTTTATTTGAAAGTAGCCTAGAACTAGGCCAGTTTTAATACGGCGACTAATGCCCAAGTAGGCAGTCGCCAGATGAGCTCTTAAAAAAAAAGAAAAAAAAAGTATACTTGGCCGTCTAAGCGCCACAAAATTTTGCCAATCAGCGCTACGATAGATTTTAGGAACAATTTACATTCAACCACTTACAAACATAAGGGTCACTGAAATTGATTTTTCCTTATTGATTCACTAACTGCACTTCACTTGATTAGAGATACTCCTCGCTTATCAAGAGAATTTAGGAAGTCATACTTTTTCACGATTCAGCTTTCAAGATTGGAAGTAAGTGAAGAAATCCTCCACGCGTCAAGACCGCAGACGTCACCAGCCTCACTTGAAGAGTCGCCGGCGTGAGCGCGCGCGCGCGCGCGCGGATCATTCGTCAAAAGGGAAGCTCCGCCTCGGAATCTTCTCCCTACTAACGACAGCAGCACACCTCGTTTTCTTATAACTTCTCTGCCAGGTGAGGCCTGTAGAGACCACCGGTTTCTGACGTGTCTGAACCCCGGAAGGAAGCACTATAGGGGGCGCGTAAAGGAGGGCCCCAGTAGGGATGGAGTGGTCAGGACCGGCATTTGGGTGATTTTTAGACACTTATCTTAGGTAGGAGAGAGAAGGTGAAACGAGTAAAGAGTAATAGGGACACTATTCGGATAGGAGCTTAGTAGGCTCCAAGAGAAGAAAGCTTTCCTAGCGGGCTCTCATGGACGACCCCAGGAGAGAAAAGAGGATCCCGCTCTGGTTGAAGGAGCACTGTCCCAAGCTCCTGAGGGAAAAGGTTTTCAAGACAACCTTCGCCAGATAAGAGTTGCGTTATATCGTTTGGTGGATCTGTCCTATGGCTATTTGGTAATTTGCGATAGCAACCAAGATGTCGACAAGCTTCTCAGCGTGAAATCTTGCACGAAGCCCGACGAAATTCACCTGACAGCGAAGATCCTACAACACCTATCTGCCCCAAAATCGATTATCTGCCGTCGTTTGGATCTCTGGGTCGGATCACATAGTGCAGAAGAAATGAAGTCAGAAATAGAAGCAAGACAAAGCTGGGCAAAGGTTGACGAAATTTACAAATTTAAGAACCGTAATGGAGGGGAGTATACACACCTTTTCAAGGCTACCTTCCAAACATCTGAGATGACTTCTAAGGCGTCTGAAGCTGGACTTATATTGTTTTGTATTAAGATCTCCTCAATGTGCATTGAGAGGGAAACCTTTGTATCTATTAAGGTTTGCTTCCTGTGCTACGCCTTAGAACGGCACGCGACAAAAGACTGCAAATTCTAGGGCAAAGTGTGCTTAGAGTGTGCTCGCACCAGACACACCTGGAAGTAGTGCACCAATGGAGGAAACAAGAAATGCCTTAATTGTCATGGTCCTCATCACCCCATTTCAATGTCTTGTCCCATAAAGAAAAACATGGTAAATGAGAAGAAAAGAACTATACAGGAGGAAAAAGCCAACAAGGCAAATACCAGTTACGCACAGGCGACAAAAAGTGTGGGGAAAGAAAAAACGCTACTCCAATTAGACCCGTCGATAAATCTGGATTTAATTATGTGCGTAATTCACGCTTACTTTGTAAATATAGACAAACCTGTAAGCTACGCCACTGAATTGAATAGAATGCTGACACAAAACGGGATGAAACCTATGTGGTTTCCCGATAATCCTCCTCATGCGAACTATACCAAACACAGAGAGGGAGCAAACCTCAGCCGACTTCAAGAAAGATATCAAGATCTAGGGACCCTCGTTTGAACAAGCACAATACGCCCGAAACACCCGAAAAGATGGAAACTGAACAGCTAACCCAGAGAGAGTCAACAAAGCAAAAACGCGAAAAAACGCAAGCAAAACGCACCTCTGCATAAACTACACACCTAAACATACGAGTTTGGCAAAAGTTAAGGATATAATTAAAGGAGTGATCAGAGGGAAATTTAAGTAGGATTACGATTGTGACGCCAACGAAGAAGACTTGCTCTCGGCATTAAAGGGTGGAAACATCGAAATATGCCCTGAATCATGTTTGAATCTTCCTCATGAGCAGTTCAAGAAGAAAAGATCTGGGAGGGTGAGGTCGCCTGCACAAGAAGAACAAGTGAAAGTACAAAACATCTAGGGAGAATAATGTGGCATACAATACGAGATTTATCAACAGAATACAGATCTTTTCGCCCAATGTAAATGGCTGGGAAGATAAAAAAAATTGTCTACAATAACATCGTTAGAGAAGTAGACCCGGACATAGTCCTAATCTCTGAGCACGGCGTTAATGCAGATAACAATCCTATTAGGATATATAACTACAACACTATTACGACCAGCCACACTAATGAAATGTACGATCAGCCCGACTATCGACGACCTTATTATAGCTATGGGGTACCAACCCCTTAAGACGATCATAACTTCCTATTCCCAATTTTCTCTGTTTGTTCAAGAGGACTAGCTGTAGCATTCTGATCGGCGACCTTAATGCCCGCTGTAGGAAAGAAGGCTATACCACGGCATTCAAATGGATCAGGAGCCTCCCGTGTTATTAATTGAGTGACAACACAATCCGCTATCACCCATTGAATCATTCCGTACTGTACATATAACGACCACGCATTCCAGTATCACCCGTTGAATCTTCCCGTGCTACCCATTGAGGGAACACGTAATCCAGTATCACCCGTTGAATTTTCCCGTGCTACCCATTGAGAGAACACGTAATCCAGTATCACCCATTGAAGCCTCACGTGCTATCCTTTGAGCAACCACGCAATCCAGTACCACCCATGGAATCCTCACGTGCTACCAATTGAACGACCATGCAATACAGTATAACCCATTAAATCCTCTAGTGCTACCCATTGAGTGACCACGCTATCCAGTATCACCCATTGAATCCCCCCGCACTACCCATTGAGCGACATCGCAATCTAGTATTACCCATTGAATTCCCCCTTACTACGCATTGGAATAACACACAATCTACTATCAATAGGGAATTGTCCCTTGATAACTATTGAGAGAACACTCAATTCAGTATCACGCATTGAACCCTACTCATAGAGCGCCCATGAAATCCAGTATCGCCCATTGAATCCTCTTGTGCTACCCATTGAGAGACAACGCAATACAGTATCTCCCATTGAAACCTTCAGTAATACTCAGTGAAGTACGACGCAATCCAGTATCACCACGCAATCCAATATGGCCCATTGAATCATACTGGGCTAGTCATTGAGCGACCACCCAATCCAATACCATCAATTGGAGACTCTCGTGCCAGCCATTGAGCGACCACGGAATCCAGTATCACCCACTGAATTCTTCAGTACTAGCCATGGAACTACCACGCAATCAAGTATCTCCCATTGAATCCACCCTTTCTACCCATTTACCCACCACGCAATTCAAGATTACGCATTGAATCCTCTCGTACTGCATATTGAATTACTAGGTAGCGTGCAATACCAATTGAATCCTCCCCTGCGATCAATTGAACGACCAGGAAATCTCGTATTACCCTTTGAATCCTCCAGTACTACCCATTAAATGACCACGCACTCACTCCAGTATCACCTATTGAATAGTTCAGTACTACACATTGAACTGCCACGCATCCCAGAATCACCCATTGACTCCACGCTTGCTACCCATTGATCGACCATGAAATCTAGTATAACACATTGAATCCCCCCGTACTACCCATTCAGCGTCAACGCAATCCAGTATCACCCATTGAATCCTCCCTTTCTACCCATTAACCAGGCAATCGAGTATCATCCATTGAATCATCCCCTGCTATCCATTGAGCGACCACGTAATCCATTATCACACATTGAATCCTCCTGTACTACACATATAACGACCACGCGATCCAGTATCACCAATTGAATCTTCCCGTGCTATCAATTTAGCGACCAGGTAATCCAGCCCCACCCATCTAAACCTCATTTGCTAACCATTAAGCAACCAAGCAGTCAAGTATCAACAATTAAATCCTATATTACTACCTATTGAGAGACCATGCAATCTAGTATCACCCATTGAATCCTCCCGTGCTACTTATTGAGCGAACCCGCAATCCAACACCACCCATTGAAGCCTCGCGAGCTACCCAATGAGCGACCATGCAATCGAATATCACGAATTGAATCCTCCCTTACTACCCATTGAACTACCACGCAATACATTATCACCCATGGAATCATCCTGTGCTACCTATTGAACGACCACGAATACAGTATATCCATTGAACCCTACCAATAGAGCGACCATGCAATCCAGTATCGCCAATTAAATACTCACGTAATACCCATTCAGCGACCACGCAATCTAATATCTCCTCATTGAATCCTCCCGTGTTTCCCATTGAGAGACTAGGCAATCTAGTATCACCCATTGAATCGTCCCGTGTTATCGATTTAACTACCAGGCAACCCTTCATTACCAATTGAACCCTCCCCTGATACCCATTTAACGACCACGCAATCCATTATGACCCCTTGAACCCTCCACTACTACCCATTGAATGTTCACTCCATCTAGTATAAGCCATTGAATCTTCCCGTGCTATCCATTGAGCTACCACGCACACCAGTATCACCAATTGATTCTTCCAGTACTACCCATTGAACAATAAGCAATCTAAGAACACCTATTGAATTTTCCTGTACTACCCATTGAACTACCACGCGAACATATCACCCATTCAATCCACCCGTGCTACCTATTAAACGATCACGCAATCCAGTATAACCCATTAAATCTTCCCGTGCTATCCATTGAGCGACCACGAACTCTAGTGTCACCTATTGACTCCTCTTGTACTACCCATTAAACGAGCATGCATCCAGCATCACTCATTGAATGCTCCCGTGCTACTCATTGAACGAACACGCAATCCATTATCACACATTGAAGACTCCCGTGGTAAAATTTGAGCGATCACGCAATCCAATATCACCCATTGAGTCCTTCAGTAATATCCATTGAAGTACCATGCAATCCAGTATACCCAATAAATCAACCATTAATACCCATTCACCGACCATTCAATTCAGAATTGCCCGTAGAATCCTTCCATGGTATCCATTGAGCAACCACGCAATCGACTATCACCCATTGCATCCTCCGATACTACACATATACGACCAGGCAATCCAGTCTCACACTTTGAATCCTCAGGTACTACCCATTAAACGACAAAGCAATCCAGTACCACACTTTGAGCCCTCACGTGCTATCCATTGAGCGACCACGCACACCAGTATCACCAATTGCATCCTCCTGTGCTGTCCATTGGGCGACCACGGAAACCACTATTGACCATTTAATCATCCCGTGGTACCAATAGAGCCACCGTGCAATAGAGGCTCACCCATTGAAGCCTCCATTGCTACCCATTGAAAAACGACGCAACCTTCTTTCACCAATTGAATCATCCTATATTACCCATTGAACTACTACTCAATCAAGTATCACCAATAGATTCCACTCTGCTACCCTCTGAACGAGCACACAATCCATTATAACCCATTGAATCCTCCCGCACCACCCATTAAGCGTCCATGCAATCAAGTATCACCCATTGAATCCTCGAGTACTACCCATTGAAGTACCACGTAACCATTATCACCCATGGCATCCCCCCGTGCTACCTATTGAGAGACCCCGCAATCCAGTATCACCCATTGTATCCTTCCATAGAGTGACCATGTAATCCAGTATCACACATTTAATCCTGCTGTCCTACCCATTGAGTGAACACTTAATCCAGTATAATCCATTGAACTTACAGGCAATCCTTTGTCACCCATGGAATTCTTCTGTGCTACCTATTGAGCGATCCTACAATCCAGTATCACCGATTGAATCCCCCTTACTACCCATTTAACTACCAGAACGAAATCCTCTATCACCCATGGATTACATCCTTGCTACCTATTGAAAGACCACGCATCCAGTATCACCCATTGAATCCTCCATTACTACCCATTGAACTGCCACGCAATCCAAATTCACCCATTAAATCCTCCCGTGCTACCTATTGAGCGAACATGCAATCCCATATCACGCCCTAAATCTTCCTTTGCTACCCATTGTTCGACCACGTAATCCAGTATAACTAATTCTGTCCTCCCATGCTATCCATTGAGAAACCACGCAATCCAGTATCACCCTATGAAGCATTCCGTGTTACCCATAGAACTACCAGGCAATCCACTATCATCCATTAAATCCACCCGTCATGCCCATTGAGCGACCACGCGATTCAGTATCACCCATTGAGTCCCACTTACTACCCATTGAACTAATACGCAATCCACTATCACCCATGAAATTCTACCGTGTAACCTATTGAACGACCAAGAAATCCATCATTACCCATTGAATCCTAACCATAGAGCAACCATGCAACACAGTATCGCCCATTGAATCTTCGCATGTTACCAATTAAACGACCACGCAATTCACTATCACCCATTGGGTCCTTCCGTGCTACCCATTGAGAGACAATACGATCTAGTATCACCCATTGAATCTTCCCGTGCTACCTATTAAGCGACCACGCAATCGGGTATCACCCACTGAATTCTCCTGTTCTATTAATTGAGCGACCCAGCAATCCACTCTCACCCATTAAATCCTTCCATAATACCCATAATCTTTCACGCAATCCAGTCTACCCATTGAACTACCACGAAATCAGGATTACCTATTGAATCATAGTCTGCTATCCATTGAGCTACCACGGACACCAATATTACCAATCGAATCTAGTATCAACCAATGAATCGCCCCGTGCTACCCATTGAGCGACCACAGAATCCAATATCACACATTGAATCCTTTGATGCTGCCTATTGAGCAACCACAAAATCCAGTATCACCTATTGAATCCTCCCGTGCTACCCATTGAGTGAACACAATATCTAATATCATCCATTACATCCCCACTACTACCCATTGAGCGACCGTGCAATACAGTATCACCGATTGAATCCCCCTTACTACGCAATCCCGTATCACTCATTATTTCCTCATGTGCTACCCATTGGGCGACTACGCAATCCAGGTTTACCCATTGAATTCTCCCGTGCTACCCATTGTACCACGACTCAATCCACTTCCACCCTGTGGTTCCTTCCATTCTACCTATTGAGACACCCAGCAACCCAGTATCACACATTGAATCTTTCCGTGCTATCCATTGAGCGATCACACGACCCAGTATCAGACATTGAATCTTCCCGCACTACCCATTGAACGATCCCCCAATCCAGTATCACCCATTGAATTCTCCCGTACTACCCATCGACCTACTACGCAATCCATTATCACCTCAGGAATCCTTCCCTGCTCTCCAGTGGGCGACCACGCACAGCGGCATCACACATTAAATCCTCTTGTGCTACCCATTGAGCCAACACGCAATCCATTATCACCCATTGAATTCTCACGTACTGCCATTGATGTACCGCGCAACGATATCACCTATTGAATCCACCCGTGCTACCCATTGAGCGACCCCCAATCCAGTATCACCTATTTAGTCCTTTGTGGAACTTATTGAGCGACCACGCAATCCAGTGTCGCCCATCGTATCGTCCTGTGCTATCCATTGAGCGACCACGCAATCCAGGATCTTCCATTAAATCTACCCCTGCTACCCATTGAGCAAACATGCAATCCAGCATACCTATTGAATTCCAAGGTACTACCCATTGAACCACCACGCAACCATATCACCCATTGAATCCACCCGTGCTAACAATTGAGCGACCCCCCATTCCAATATTACCCATTGAATCTACCCGTGCTACATATTAAGCGACCTAGCAATTCGGTATAACCCATTGAATCCTCCCGTGCTACCCATAGAGCGACCACGCAATCCAGTATCACATATTGAATCCTCCCGTAATACCCATTGAACTACCACGCAACTCTGTATTACCCTTTTAATCCTCCCCTCTACCCATTGAACGACCACGCATTCCAGTATCATCCATTGAATCCTCCCGTACTACCCATTGAACGAACACTCAATTCACTTTTACCCTTTGAATCCTCCCGTGCTACCTATTGATTAACTATGCAATCCAGTATCATCCATTGAATGCTTCAGTGCCACCCATTGAACGACGACACAATCCAGTTTCACCCAGTGAACCCTTCGGTTCTACCCATTGAGCGACCACGCAATTTACTATCACACATTGAATCCTCCCGTGCTACCTATTGAGCGACTACGCAATCCAGTATCAGACATTGAATGCTCACGCACTACCCATTGAACGATCACTCAATCCAGTTTCCTTGATTGAATCCTCCCGTGCAACCCATTGAGCGACCAAGCAATCCAGTATCAGACATTGAATTTTCCTGCACTATCCATTGAACGATCTCCCAATCCAGTATCACCTATTGAATTCTCTGGTTCTACCCATTGAGCGATTACGCAATCCAGTATCACCCTGTTAATCCTCCAACACTACCCATTGAGCTACCACGCAATCCTGTATCACACATCGAATCCTCCCGCACTACCCATTGAACGATCACACAATCCAGTATCTCCTATTGACTCCTCCCGTGCTACCCATTGAGTGACCACGCAATCTAGTATCAAACATTGAATCCTCCCGTGCTATACATTAAGCGAGCACGCACAGCAGTATCACCCATTAAATCCTCCCACACTACCCATTGAACTACCACGCGATCCACTATTTAAATGTAGTTTCTTTCTTTTTCGAGGACCTACTGATTAACGTAGTATGCGAACCACGAGTATCTATGGCGTATGGCAACCGGGGTCAGGGTCCCCCGAATCGAGACTCCATCCGGCGACTAATCACTCCCAATGTGGCTTAATTTCCTCTCAACTCATCATTATCAACCGCTATTCCACAAGGTGTGGTTAACGCGCATCGACCCGGGTATATACCGCCATTGTTTAAACACCGTTGAAGACGGCATGTGTATTAGTCCTTTCCCTACCTATACTGAATAAACAATTGACACAGGTTGATGCCCTTTGCCTACCTTATTGGGGTTTGTAACTCCTACACACGTCATCTCGCAAAAAGTTAATCACAGCACTGCTGTCACTTCTTTTTCCGTCTTCACAGCACAAATGTTCACATTTGAATGGAACATCACCCTTATTAATCAAGTATTAGACCTCCCGACTCGAGTACCCCATAGGAAACTGGTACCCTCTCTCGGATCCCCTTTTCAATGCCTGCTTAGACCCATCAAACAGTGAAAGAGGGCGTTAGACATTCTAAAACAATAAGTATTAGAAAGGGCATCGAATTTGGATTATTTTATTAATATAAAATAACGATGTTAACCGTTATTTTATATTATTAATTTTCGATTAAAAATTCGATGAATTAATTGAAATACAAAAACGTTTTGTTACGATTCCCATCCATTTATAGACCACTACTTCATTATCAAAATGCAAAAGAATATATATATTTAGAAACGTAACGGTATGACGTCATCAGTCCAACTTCTGCTTCAATGTATGTAATACGTTGTTAAAATGGAGCTGGAACAACAGTTACGTAAAATAAAGTATTTATATATCTTCGCTTCACTTATTTACTCCCATTTACGTATATTAAACAGAACAAACAAACAAACTTATTTACGCTACGACAAAGGTGTATAGTTGGATCTCATTAACGGATGTCATCATACACAGATAACAGTTCCAATTCGAGCTGTTTTTGCATCTTAACTTGGGTTGCGTAAGTAAAGTCGACGTCACGTACGCGATGGCATGCACTTATTATGGCAGAGTAGCCACCTTCAGACTACTTCGGCCACGCTAAAAAGAACTACGAGTATATCAATTGGACTGTTACTTTGCTTGCCGTGGATGGATAGCGTCCCCCTCACCATCTACAAGCGTGGCCGAAGTAGTCTGAAGGTGGCTACTCGTTGTTATGGTAACCGTAAACCTCGCGTAAATTTGCACGCCATTTTCTATATTCCTGGAGGTTTTGTATCTCCCTGTAGCAAGGTAAACAATAAGAATCAATGGTTGTGGTTTCTTCGACCTTCAATGGCATAATTCATGCATAGCCTTTTACAAAAAAAGGTGTGTTTTCCTCATTCACAAAACACAAAAGTATCGCTTGTATCAAACCGTCTGTGGAGAATTAAAAGGAAATCGATAGTTATAAATTAAATGGGAGAATTTTATGGAGGACCGATTGTGAGAGGGACTTGGGTATTTTGGTAAGTTCAGACCTTCGTCCTAGAAAGCAATGCCTAAATGCTAAGAATAAAACTAATAGGATATTGGGATTCATTAGGAGGAGTGTAAGCAATAAGAGTGCTGAAGTCATTCTAAAACTGTATCTGGCGCTAGTTAGGCCTCATCTAGACTATGCAGTACAATTTTGGTCACCATATTATAGGAAGGATATTGATTTGCTTGAGTCTGTGCAGAGAAGGATGACAAAGATGATTGGTGGGCTAAGGAACTTACCTTATGGTGAAAGGCTCAGAAAACTAAATCTACATACATTGGAAAGGAGAAGAGTCAGAGGGGAATTGATTGAAGTCTTCAAATGGGTAAAAGGATATAATAAAGGGGATCTGGGTAAGGTTATTATACTTAGTGAACATGACAGGACACGTAGCAACGGGTTTAAGCTTGATAAGTATAGGTTTAGGAAGGAGATTGGGAGGAATTGGTTTACAAATCGTGTGGTAGATGAATGGAATAGGCTTACTAGACATGTGATAGAAGCCTCCTCTCTGGGTAGTTTTAAGAATAGATTAGATAAATATATGGATGAAGCTGCTAGATGGGACTGACTTTTTTTTATGTGCATATGTATATATTTTTTAAGGAGTGGGGAGATTATATTTTGCGGTTGCATGAATGGACATAATCCTCTGGATGCATTTTATGTATATTGTAGATTAGATCTGACGAACTCCTGTAAAGGGTGACAATGTTGATGACTTTTCTCTAGTAAGAAATCTTTTGTGTGTTGACTGGAACAGGAGCTGCAAAGTGTAGGCCATGAATGGTCTTTTGCAGTCTCCTTCTTTTCTTATGTTCTTATGATATCTCGAAGCACCGAATTAAGAGTCGGTCAACTTTAGAACACCTAATCCACCGACCGACTCCCCCTCGTCAGTTTATTAATCATTTAATGGGGGTTTACTTCCAAGGTAGCGATGGAACCCTGATTTTGGATTTTTTTATAACTTTTAACGATTTTGGTCCTGTCATCTAAGGTATTTTTTTCGGTATTGACCATACAAAAACACTTTGGACGAGTTTGATCTTGCCATTGAAAGGCCATTCAGTTTGTATCAACTTTACCAATTCACTTTGGGATATTTTGGTCCTACCATTGAAGTTCATTTAGTCGGTATCGACCTTACCAATCCACTTTGGAAAATTTGGGTCATACCATTGAAGGCGATTCAGTGTGTATCGACCTTACTAATCCAGTTTGGGCAATCTTGGTCCTGCTATCGAAGCTCATTTACTCGGAATCAACCTTACCAATCCACTTTAGCAATTTTGCTCCTGCCATTGAAGCTCATTACCAATCCCCTTTGGCCAATATTGGTCCTGCCATTAAAGGCGATTTAATCTGAATCGACCTTACTAATCTACTTTGGTCAATTTTGGTTCTGCCATTGAAGTTCATTTACTCGGGATCGACTTTACCTATCTACCTTGGCCAATTTAAGTCCTGTCATTGTAGGCCATTTAGGCGGTATCGAAATTACCTTTCCACTTTGGGCAATTTTGGTCCTGTCATTGAAGGTTAGTTAGTTTGTATCGACCTTACCAATTCACTTTTCACATTTTTGGTCGTGCCATTGAAGGCCATTTAGTCTGTATCGACTTTACCTGTGCACTTTGGGAAATTTTTGACGTGCTATTAAAGCTCATTTAATCACTATCGACCTTATCAATCCTCTTTAAAAAAAATACCGTTCCTGCCATTGAAGGGGTCATTTATTCTGTATCGACCTTACCAATTCGCTTTGGAAAATTTTGGTCCTGCCATTGAAGGCCATTTAGTCTGTATCGACCTTACCCATCAACCTTGGCCAATATTGGTCCTGCTATTGAAAGCCATTTAGTCTGTATCGACTTTACCAATCCACTTTGGACAATTTTAGTTGTGCCATTGTCTTTCTTGTAGCCTATTATATAAGGCCTTAGATTTTAACGCCAAGGTATTGCGTCTACTAGCGGATGCCATGTACCTACCCCCACGGGGGTTGAGGGCTCCTACATACCTCATCACCCAAATAAACAATGGCAACACGGCTGTCATTTCTCTTCCCTCTTTACCACCACAACATATCCATGAAAATGAACTCCCACCCCTAGGTTAAGGTCAAGGTCAAGATATAACCCCCACACACAATATGCCCCTTCCCCCTTCTACATTAGGACCCAGGTTCAATCCCAACGTGAGCTGATATAAAAGTTCTTCCGAAGGGAGGTAGTCGTCTATTTGCGGAAGCACCGGACCTGACGGGTTAGCCTAGGTAGCTTCAAGCACATACGTCATCACAAATATAGCCAATCAAAACACCGCTATTTCTCCGTGTCCTCTCGTTTCACGCACACAACATATCACTATTTTGCCTTGAAGTTGCCGAAGATGTCTCAATAACTACACGTCCCTGACACAGACCAGGTGGCCCCTCCTTGGCTTCCTTGCCCATTGGTTAAGGTCGAAACTCTACTAGGGAGAGGTGCCAGGAGGTATTATGTTTTTGACACCAATCAGGGTTCAGGTCGAACCTTCGGCGCCCTGGGGCGAGATGGACCTGTCCAACATCAGAGGTATGTGAATATAGATACCCATCGGCAAGATTCCTTGGAACAGAGAGAGAGAGTGTGTGGGTGTGTGTGTTTTGTGCTGTGAAGGCGGGAGAGGAAAAAAAAGCAGTGTTGCAATCAGCTATGTGTTTGGTGAGAAGTGTAAGATCTACCCACCCGAATACAGGGGTGATCGAACCCGGTACCCTCCATATCCCACATCTCCTCTATCCCACAAGTCATTGCCAGTCCTGGCCGCGCCCTCAGTACCACCTTGGAGAGGAAGGAGGGGTCTCTTGTCACGGGAATCGTGCTTGTTACCATCACACTTTCCAAAACCAAGACCAAAAATGTCCCCTCCCTCCCTGCCATTAGGATCAGGGAACAAAATTGGTCTCTCTCAGCGTCTAGCGTGTGAGGGGAGGGGGAGGGTTTAAACCTCTTTAACTCTGTTCGGGGAGTCCAGTTCCTAAGAACAATTGCTCACCTGTCTCCAATCCCCAGGCAATGCATAAAGGGGTACAGCCCCCATCGTCCCATTCTCCTGGCCGAATTTAATAGCAGATATCCGCTCCCCCTTCTGATTCATGGCTATATTCTTTGTTTTATATCTCAGCGGAAGATTCCCTTACCTGATTTTATTGGCAGGTATCCGCTACCCTCTCTAATTTCAGGGCTATATTTTTTGCTCTATATCACAGCAGAACCTTCCCTTGGCTGATATTAATAGCAGATATCCGCGATACCTTCCCGATTTAGGAGTATATTCTTTGCTCAATATCCCAGGGGAACCTACCAATGACTGATTTCAATAACAGATATTCGCCAGCCCTCTCGATTTATGACTATATTCTTTAATCTATATCCCAACGGAACCATCCCTTGGTTGAATATAATAAAGATCCGCCACCCGTTCCCGATATAGGACTATATTCTTTGCTCTCTATCCCAGCGGAACATTCGCATTGCTGGTTTTAATAGCCGATATCCGCTACCCACTCTCGAATTATGACTATATTCTTTACTCTACATCTCAGCGGAAACTTCCCTTGGCTAATTTAAATAGCAGTAATCCGCCACCCCCTCCAGATTTAGGGCTCTATTCTTTGCTCTATATCCCAGCGGAACCTTCCCTTGGGTGATTTGAATAGCAGATATCCGCCACCCCTTCCTGATTTATGACTATATTCTTTAGTCTATACCCTAGCAGAACCTTCCCTAGGCTGATTTTAATCGCAGATATCCGCCGGTACACCCGATTTAGGGCTATATTCTTTGCTTGATATCCCAGCGCAACCTTGATTTGATTGAATTTAATAGCAGATTTTCATCCCTCCTTCCAATCTAGGACTATATTCTTCGCTCTATTTTCCAGTGAAACTTTCCCTTGACTGATTTCACTAGCAGATATCAACCAACCCTACCATTTTAGGGCTATATTCTTTGCTATATAACCCAGCGGAACCTTCTCTTGGCTGAATTTAATAGCAGATATCCGCCACCCCCTCCCGATTTAGGACTGTGTTCTTTGGTTTATATCCCAGCGGAACCTTTCCTTGGTTGATTTTAATAGCAGATATCCACCACCTACTCCAGATTTATAACTATATTCTTTGTTTTATATCCCAGTGAAACCTTCCCTTGGCTAATTTAAATATCAGTAATCCGCCACCCCCTCTAGATTTAGGGTTATATTCTTTGCTCTATATCCCATAGTATCCTTCCCTTGGCTGATTGTAATCAGATATCCGCCTCTCCCCAACTTATGACTATATTATTTGCTTTATACCCTATGGGAACCTTCCATTTGCTGAATTTAATAGTAGATATCCGCCACCCCCTGCTGATTTAGTACTATAATCTTTTCTCAATTCCCAAGCGAAATCATCCATTGGTTGAATTAAATAGCAGATATACGCCACCCCCTCCCTATTTAGGACTATATTCTTGGCTCTATATCCCAGCGGAACCTTTCCTTAGTGTTTTTACGATAAGATATCCTCACTATCTCCAAATTTAAGACCAGGGGAACCTTCCTTTTTTAATAGCAAATATCCGCCCCCTCCACCTCCTGATTTAGGATTAAACTATTTGCCCTTTCTGCCAGCGAAACCTTACCTTGGTTGATTTTAATAGCAGATTTCAGCCACCCCTTCTAATTTAGGGCTATATTTCTTGCTCTATAGTCCAACGGAACCTTCACTTGGCTGATTTTTATAGCAGATATCCGCCACCCCCCCTCCCGATTTCTGATTATATTTTTTGGTCTATATCCCAGCGAAACCTTCCCTTAGCTGATTTTAATCGCAGATATCCGCCACTATTCCCCATTTAGGGCTTTATTCTTTGTGCTATAATCCAGCGGATCCTTCCCTGGGCTGATTTTATTAGCAGATATCCGCCACCTACTCCTGATTTTACGGCTATATTCTTTGCTCACTGTACTACTGGAACCTTCCATTTGCTGATTTTAATAGTAGATATCCGCCACCTACTCCCGATTTATGACTATATTCTTTGCTCTATATTCCATCGGAACCTTAACTTCGCTTATTTTAATTGCATACATCAGTCACCCCCTCTTTGCTTTATATCCCTGCGAAAACCTCCTTGAGGTGATTTTATTAGCAGATATCCGCCACCACGGCACGATTTAAGACTATGCTCTTTGTTCAATATCCTAGTGAAACCTTCCCTTGGTTGATTTCAATAGCAGATATCTACCACAACCTCACGATTTATGACTATACTCTTTTTTCTATATTCCAGCGGAACCGTCCCTTGTTTGATTTTAATATCGAATATCCCCCACCCCTTCCTGATTTAGGACTATACTCTTTGCTATATATCCCAACGGAGCCTTCCCTTGGCTGATTTTATAGCAGATGCCCGTCGCTCCTCCTATTTTCGCGACAGATTTTTTGGAGCCCTTTTTACTGAACCTTGATTTAGAAGGAGTTACTCTCGAGGACCAGATATCCGGGAGCCTTTTCCATGGTGTTTCATGATGAGAATCTTCATGCTCTCTCCCTCTCTTCCTCTCTCTATCTTATTCGCTCTCTCTCTCTCTCCCTCTCTCTCTCTCTTTCTCTCTCCTTATGGTTATATACCTACACACACACACGAGCATTCTTCAATGATGACCCCACCACATCTCCCCAATATTCTCTCCTCTCTTTGTTTTTCTCTTTTTCTTGTACCTCTCTTCACTCCTCTCCTCGGTTACTCGCTGCCTCAGTGTGCACGGTTCGAATCCCCTGTACGGAATTTTGACGAATTAGGAAATAACATTTCCGAAGAAAAATTATCTTGTTTTTCTGTTTCTTGCCCTTTGCTGGATCCATCATATAACACGTATACCAAAATTTCAGATCCTACATTAGATTGCATAAGGATTCAGATAAATTTTAATTACAGAAATGTGTAAGACAAGGAAATACTATTTTTCCAAATTATTTACGCTCTGTAGAGGAGAAATCTTCAGGAGGCTAAACTGGCAAATCAAAGGTATTAAGATTGATGGGGAATAAATCAATCAGCTGAGATATGCAGGTGATATTGTCTCATAACTGATGGCCAAGAAGAGATTCAAAAATACCTTAAGAACTTAACCATGAAAGCAAAAAAGTCGGCTTAAAAATAAAACTTGAAAAATCAAAAGAGAGGTTCCTCATGGTGAAAATAACAATTAACAACGAGTAAATTGAAATGGTAGACACATATATCTATGTTGGTCAACAGATTACAATGGAACCGGCAAAGGATCAAGAAATCTAACAAAGAATCACTCTGGGCTGGAAAGTACTTAGAAAGGCACGCATCGTCTTTAAAAGCAAAATGCCTATTTTCCTGAAAAGAGAAAAGTATACAACCAATGCATAATGCCAACTATGACCTATGGAACAGAAACTTGGAATCTGACCAAAAACTTACATTAAAACTTAGAACAACTCAAAGTGCCCATGAACGCATCATGATGAGGATAACTTGGCGTGGCAGAAAATCAGTCCCTTGGATACGCGGACAAACCAAACTTCAGGATATTGTGGAAGCTATTAAAAACCTGAAATGGACTTGGGCAGGCCATATTCTGACACCATATTTTGAAATGGCAAAATTGGTACCATTCTCACCATTTTCAGAATTGAGAGCATTGGCACCCTTTTAGAATTGGGAGCATGAGACCCATTTTCTGAATAGGCACAATTGGTGCAATTTGAAGAACTAATACCATTAACGTCATTTTCTGAATTGGCAGTAGTTGCATAAGGTCACCAATTTTAAGAATTCGCAACGAGATACGTGCTCCTTTAATGGTCCAAGTGCGTCTGTTACTAGGGCGACACAAAAAGAGCGGCCTCCAATTTTCATTGATTTCCTGGAGGGAGCCTTAATTGGCAATGGCGGGTTTTTCTTCCTAATTAAAACACTCTGGAACGAAAGCGCCCCACCACGATTCCGTTCCATTCCGCCATGGGTGGGAGCCTAAATGTTGATCGCCCATTGACTTAATCAACACTGATAGCGCAACACACAGTGGAGGTTATAGGTGGGTTTGGGAAGGTGGTTGTATCTCCCGGTGTTTGTAATATGGGTTGTCCCACTTCCTGTTGTGCAACAAAACTTTGAAGGTTGAAGTTTTAAGCCATCGAGAGGGTTCAATGCACTTTTGACTTTTTCTGGTTCGTGGGTGTTTACAGCTACAATCTGTCACTGTTCGAACCCTCTTCGATGATATTTACCCATATGCCTTCGTACCTCCACAAATCCATTCAAAGTACTTGCCTTAGCTGTGTTACAGGCTGGGAGTTTACAATAATACACTAACAAGGTCAACAGACCTAAGCTGCATAATCTCAATTATTCTGACTTGTGACCTTACGACCTTTTCAAACTTTTAATAATTTCCGGACTAACTTTGGGAGGACTTTGACAATAACATCATTCGAAAGAGAATGTAAAAAAATATAAGGGTTTTAAATTTCGTTAGTATCAGTCAAATTGTTACGAAGTTATTGCCAAATAATTTCTATACTAACCTTGAAAGGACCTTGGTCATTATATCATTCGAAAAGAATGATATAAAATTCGTTAGAATCGGACGAATAGTTACAAAGTTACAATGTTATTGCCAAAAAACTATTGCTAGAAGTAAAACGGTTACCATCCAACCAACAGACTTAAGAACCGACATAGTAACTTATATAGTCGAGTTCACGCGACTAAAAATTACTCCCAGTTTTCTGAATGCAACGCTCTCTTGCTTTGATAGTTCACTATTGGAATCCTACGTCCTTGCTTACTATTTTCTCCCGGCACAAACACCGTACTTCATCAAAGTATGAATTTCAAAATACAAGTGAACCTGTATCTGGTGGATAAGCCACAACCGCTTTTGAAAAACTAAATCAAACTATATCACATTGTGAGCTAAACACGAATTTAGGTATTGCTTATCATATGTAATTAGAAATGAATGTAAAAGACTTTACAGCCATCTGGCTTATCATCTTATCACATACTCCTCTTAGAATTTGATTCCATAATACATTGGATTTATTACATAATATTAATCTAATATTTAAAATATGTATCTGATTCCAAAAATTGACTCAAATCATGAGCAATCATAGCAAAGAGACATGCAGTACCCAATTATGGCTTGTCTTTTTACCTAACCTTATACGAAGGACGGTCAATAAGTTTTGCAATTCGTATATAAGGAAACGAGATATGAGGAAAAGTGTTTTATTATTTTTCTATATGACTACCCTTGACTTCAATGCACTTACGCCACTTGTCCCTGAGGCTTCGAATTCCCGACAACCAGAAATCTCCCGACTGCTGTTCAATCCACTTTTGGACGGCGAGCTGGACATTTTCATCGTCCCCAAACCGGCGTCCACGCAGTGCAGCCTTGAGCTGGCGGAATAAAAAGTAGTCGCTAGGGGCCAGATCTGGACTGTAGGGGGAATGGTTGAGCTTCTCGAATCCGCACTCGCGCAGGGCAGCTTGTGCAAGTCTGGCCTTGTGGACTTTGACGACGTTGAAGTCGATTATGGGGCGTGAAGTTTCTAGGAATTCAATGGGCAGAGACCTTGGTCATAGCCAAATTGTCGTGGATGATGTTGATAACACATCTATGTGATATTCCAAGCTCTCGATCGATTTCTTCGACTTCACCGGTCGATTTTCGAGGATAATCCTCTCCACACGGGCCACATTGTCCTCGTTGGGCACGTCTGACGAGCGTCCTAGACAGGGGTCATCTTTAAGGGACTCACGACCATGGCGGAACCCCCTATTCCAGCGAGCAATGGTTGCATAGGAAGGGGCGGTGTTGGTGTACACTGCGACCATGCGTTCATGGATCTCTTTTTCATTCTTGCCTTCCTTGGTCAAAAGTTTGAACACTGCGCGGTGCTCAACCTTCTCCATTGTTGAAAAATTTGTGACTGACCATCAGCGATCAGCTACTGCTTCTTAAATAGCCGAGGCAGGAGCGTGCGGCTGCAGGTCCTGCTCTGTCATAACTTTTCCTAACACCCCCACAAACAGCCATTCCCCTTCCTCTGTTTTGCCCTACCGATTAGCAAAACTTATTGACCGCCCCTCGTATAATCGAGGTTCTTAAACAAGAGAACTGCAGGATCATATATGCATACAACCACACAAACCCCGGAAAAGTATGCCAATAATCTTTCTCAAAGATTGCTTTTGAATCCATTACTTGTCCACCTATTTTGATGTCGGCCGTAAACATAAATAATCTACGAGACATATAAAGATAATCATATTTAAAATTAAATTTCAAGAAAAAGGGAATCATTCGAATCGACTCTTATATTCTCCCACTTATATTTTCCCATTTGGTCGAGTATCTGACCTCACCCCATCCTCGCCTCCCAACACCCTCATTCATTTTCCCCTCCTGTAATTATTAAATATTAATTAGCTATTAATTATTAACTATAATTATTGATTATAGTTATAGCGTTAATAACAATTAACAACACTCCATAGATGATGTGGTAGGAACAAGTGGTGTACATTTGGGCCTATATCTTGTCTTGAGTAGGCTTATATAGCTTCTTGAAGTGTGTGGCAGACGTAGATTGACTGGATATTTGTAGATGACCTTGAAAAGTCACCTAGTATCGAAGTACTCGTATGACGACCAGACTATAGTCAACCGTAATAATAGGCAATTGATCACCTCATTATACCCTTAACAGTCACAATTCTCTCCATTATATCCTCAATATTTATAATTCTCTCCAATCTCATATACTCAGAGCAGGTCATCCACATAGCACAGGATAGAAAAAAACAAACCATCATCAATATCAAACCTCTTTTTTCTAATTTCTATTAGTAATTTTCTCACTACTCCATCCATAAGTATAGCAAACAGCTATTACGCCATCAGATAGCCTAGCCCCCTCTCCCCTCCCTACGATGTTAAACCGAACTGCAGCCAATTTTCACTCGAACACACATCTCAATTTAAAAATGAATTCTTTCCATAATGTTTACGTCTCACGCAAGAGAGTGGGACGGAAGATGAGTGAGGATCTGGAAAGGAACGGGAAGTTCTTCTGGAACGAAGTGAGAAAGATGAGAAACCAAGAAAAAAATTAGTGTAGACATCAAGGATAAGCATGGCAGGGCATACGATCATGGACTTCCTCTAGGCCATGAACCCAGCTTACAATTTACATTTCTTATCCCTTGCTTTTTCATCTAGTTCTTTCAATTTAAATATTTTATTAACACACACACACACGCTCACACCCTACCATCTCTAAACCAGCTTTGTTCATCCTTTAGTAAACCTTTATTAATCCTTCTTATACACCCATTAGAATTTTCCAATATACCTTTTGTCGACAACACTCAACAACATATTCCCATAGTTTTTGGTTTCACATTTCTCCCATGCACTCTTAGAACCGGGTTGATCACATCATACTTCCAGGACTCAGTCAATTTTCCACTTTCAAATGCTTTACAACACAGATACCCGTCTAATTCCATAACAGCATCGCCGCCACCTTTTTGCATATCAGTGACTGTACGATTTACTCTAGGTGCCTTTACTATTGTAGACCTCTCACAGCCATAACAACAGATTTCATGCTTACTACTTCCATACCCTGATAAAGCAGTTTACGCACACAAAGCCAATTTACAGTGGCTTCATCTTCTGCAATTTCCCTGTTTTGAGCCCATTGACCCTTCCTTCATTCATCACATACACCCACACATTCCATTCATTCGGTTTAAGAATCAATGAAAATATGTTATGCGTGGATGGGGTCCGAGACATCTCTCTCCCCCCCCCTCCATTATCACCAATGCGTAATGCACTCGTAGGATAAAAACATTCAGGTATGTGGCTTCCAAAACGGGCCCAGATTTGGGCTGGGCTTAGTTGCATTTTACGACAGGCGGCGCAGAACCGTATGACTAATCTCTCTGCCCCACATACAGGCACATATACTGCTAAATCTGTTCAGTATTGTTTAGGATTTTAAAAATATGAAAATGTCTACTTTGAAAGAGGGTCGGTGCACATCAGCGCTAGAAAAAAATGACGTTCCTTTTTTAATATTTTTTATACTAGCCGTTAAACCCCCTCCCATTACCGCATTATGCATGCATTTTCACGGCTTACAAGACAGTTGGATGTAAATTCGATGAAGCAAATTGAAAATGCGATTTCAAGCGCCTTTGCTTTGGTAAAAAAAGCGAGTTGTTCGAATCACTTTTTTTTTCCTGCGGGCAGTTTTTATTTTAAGTCTCACGCAATTTTTGTGACCTTCTCCGAAGTTTTGTGTATGTGGAGTGGGTTGGTATCGATTCGTTAATCCTTGAAACCGAGTATCCACGATCCACCTTTCATGTACATATAATAATCCCATGAGTAGCTTCAATACATATGAATTAAGACTCGCCGATCCCGGGTTGTTTATATGCTGATTGTTTGACTGTACTAAGGTACCAGCTAGCCAATGAATAGGAAAATGGAAGATAGACCGTATATAAATGAGAAAAAAAACATTAAAAAAATGATAAACAACAGATGAGACAAATAGCATAAACAATTTAGGAACAATATATAAACAAAAGTAAAACAACAGATAAGCACGAGACAAACAACACATAAACAAGCGATAAATAATCCGATAGGCAAAAACCGATAAGTAAGAAATATACACGAGTCATACAACAGAAAACAATTGGTAAACAATAGATAAACTAGATGCAAGCAAAGGAAAACGATAGTTAAACAAGAGGCAAAAACATATATAAAATAGATAAAGAATAAATAAAACAAGAGGCAGCCATAAAATAAACAATTGATAAGCAAGAGATAAAACAGATAAACAATTGATAAACAATAGAAAACAATAGGTAAATAAGGAGCAAATAACATATACAATAGATAAAGAATAACTAGGCAAGAGTCAAACTACAACTAAGCAAACAGCAACTAAACATTTGATAAACAAGAGGCAAACAGCAACTAAACAAATGATAAACAAGAGACAAAAACATAAGCAATTGATAAACAATAGATAAACAAAAGTTAAATAAGAAGCAAACAACAGATATATGTAAAATAAAGAATAACTAAACATGATGCAAACAACAACTAACACTTAATAATCAAGAGGCAAACCAACTAAAAAATTGCTAAACCACAGACAAAAACAGACAAACAATTGATCAAAAATAGATAAACAATAGATAAATAATGGAAGGCGCTTCCGCGTAACGTCATGTTCACATTTCCTTTTGTCAATTGTTTGAGGTACTACACCCGCTGGTTGCAAGTCTTTATCTGTATTCATGTGCACCTTTGTAGGTTGTCATGTATAAAAGACAGCCATACGAAGGCTACGAAGGGTTCTTTTTATCTCCCCCTCCCTCGACGCACGCCCCCTCCCCCCAAGAAATAGCAGCAGGTTTTGAGAAAAAAAATTACGGATTTTCCAGGGTTAAATTTTTTCCGGATTAATCGGCTGTTTAGTGAAGAGCCGATGTCGATTAATTAGACCCCGAAGCCAATTTCAGCAAGGTGTTCGTTCACAAGGAGGCCATTGATTAAATGGTCAATTTTATGATTTTAGTAAGAAAAGGGAAAAACTCTATGATCAATAGGAAAAGGTGACTTAGCTGCCTCCACAAAGCAAAATTGGCTTAACAGTCGTAAGGAATTTAGTCGGATGAATTCCTGCTCGGCTTCTTCTTCATTCGCATTTGACAACTAAGAGCAGCCTAAATGACGATGTTGAGTGACTGTATGGAGGAGAGGGTGTCAGTGTAGGTCATTTATATTGGTGATCGTGACAATATTTTTAGTTCTTGCGATGAGGCTATTTAGGGATACTCAACTTCGTTACTTGTTCAAACAACAAAGGAAATACTAGATTAATATATTTCAGGACCTCGTCAATTTTAAATCCGGCTAAGCTGATATCCTTATCAACTAACCAACCTCTTCCTTCTGGATTACGTGCCAGGAAATCTTCCTGGTAGAACCATCTTCCCAGAAATAGACAAAGATTGTCCTATAAATTTCTTCATGATAATTCAATTTCCATTTAACTCCAAATTATGATCAACAAACGCAATTAAAGGCAAACGCTACAAGCCAAGACGTTCCAGGGACATTGTTAGTTATGTTAGATGCCCCATAGATGTTATTGGTCGTCTTAGAGGCCCCAGGGACGCTCTTAGTCGTCTTAAAGACCATGTATTTAGAGGAAAACGCTTAGGAATAATACGCTTAGAAGTAATGTATTTATAGGTAATACATTTAAAATTATGTAATGTATTCAGATGGAATTGATTCAGGGAAAGTATTTAACCGCGATAAAATGTACTTATGGGATGACCTAATAGATTTACGGAGCTCGGGAATCATGCATTGCTTCTTACTGCTCAATTGTGATTAAGCTCTTTATCCAATTCTTCCATCATTTTTTTCTTTCATTATATTTGTTCTTTTTTCTATTACATTTTTCAGGGGATCCAGCTCCGCCTTTCTGTGCAGATCTTCTTTTTTCTTCACAACCTCTTCTGCGCGTACTCATAATTAAGTACACATACTTATTCTCCGCTCTCTGTAAAAAATATGTATTTTTAAGGTACATAAGGGTGTGGTGGTGGGCACAACAAAGTGGCTCTCACTAGAGCCACTAGAGCCAATATAACTTTATTTTGTTATTTACTCTGAAGTTTCTAAAGGTATACAGAGTTATGAATTCTTCTGAGGCGCTTGTATTTCTATCAGTGAAGTGCTGCATGTACCCATTTGAAGTGAACTTTCTTCCGAGCCCATTATACCCCGTGGCGTAGATATAGCGTTCATCCCTCACCCTTACATCTGCTGAAAGGTTCCTTCCGAGTGAAACCACCTTGAAATTGTCCTGGTTTGTTGTTATTTTTGGGTTGGCCTCGTAAGTGTTGAGTTCTTCTGTCTGCGCAGCAGTCATGCGAGTTTGCATAGGCACGTTTTATATGGACACACCATGGTCTGAGTAACGTCGTCTGGAAAGTGAATGTTAAGGAAGGTGGGGGTGCCTGGTGCTGGGGTGTTTGATGTGTACTGTGGGTAAAGAGTTAGGTTCAGATACCCACCTTGTGAGACCCCTACTGTCAGTTCAAATTTAGGACTGCTCAAGTTACCATAATATAAGCAATTCTCTATTTGACGTAGTCAGAGAGAATTTTTTTCTAATTTCCCACTTATTCTCAACTGAATAATTTTAAATTGTATTTCCCTATGCGATACCTTATTAAAGGTTTTCAACACATTGCGGCATAAAATATCCATAAAACTCTATTCCCTTTTGGCTTCGGCAATCTTTACTCTTATGACACCGATAACTATCTCCGCGGTTCGTCTCTTCTTAAAATCAAATTGATGGGGGCTAAATAGAGAGTTCTCAAAGAGCTTATCGCCAAATTCTAGAACAAAATTAGGGCAGAAGCTCTCTTTCGTCGTCGGCGGCATTCCCAGATTTACTATCAAGATTAGCTTAGCCATTTTTAATTTTGGGGGAAGTATCCAATTTTTAAACAAGCATTGAATATTTTTATCATTCCTTTTATAATGTTTGATGGTGCCTTCACATAGCATAATTTTGTTCTCCTGATGTTATATCAGCGTCTCCATTAAGCTGTATATTTCTTCCAAAATTCACCTGTTGGTGTGACTGCGTCCTACGAATGTAGGTGTTAATCTCGTCAATTATTTTACGCTCGAACTCTATATTATGTTCTTCATTCTCCTCTTCGCTAATACTATTTTTGGCCCAGCCAGTCCACTGCTGTTCTAGGATTAACTGGGTTATTTCTTCCTTTAAATACTTGCTTCTCTGGATGATATCTATTGATGCTTTTCGATTGTTATTTTATATAATTCCTTCAGTTCACGGTACAAATTCTTCATGTAGTTCGTCCATCTGTAATTCAAGATGGACTTGTACGCGTCGGTCACCGTGTGTCTCGTCAATTTCCTCAAAGACTGTTTCTTCTAAAGATAGAGGCTGGTAATCTGTAGTTATAGGGAGGCACAACAAAAAAATGGTGAGGTTTGGCAACGCTGGAAGGAGCGGTGTGGCTCAGCTGAAGAGGAAGCAACGACACCGGTTCATCGCTAGTCATCGAAAAGCGCGTTGATCATGAGGTGGTATCGTTGTGGCAGGTTCTGAGGTTGGCTAGGAGGTCCTGATTTGCTTCAATGTTGATCGAGGCGTGGGAGAAGCAGTGAGGATTGAGGTTGCCTGGCGCTGGTCAGTAGAGTTATTGTTTGGAAAGGGTCGTTTACATCCACGCTTCCGATCGTCTTCCTCGCTGCAACTCAAGTAAGTAAGATTGTTTCTCCAGTGTTTTACTAATTTGTATGAACTGTCAACATAGTCCTAAATGAGTTCCTCATACTAAGCCTAGTCATTTCTTGTGTAGTTCCTTTGCTTCTCATTGGTACTCGTATAGGGCTCATATTGATGATAAGAAAGAGCCTATATAATCGCTACATGTAACTTATATTAATTCTATTTAGTAGTTAAATGGTACGTTAGGACTGGTCCGATAAATGTTTAGTTTTGTGACTACTCTCGCTGTGACATAGGTATGAAAGTCAGGACCGTGTCGCTGTACAATGCCTCTGTACAGGAAGGTGTTAAGACACTTCAATATCCCATTGATCCTACTGTGTCTGAATTCCTGGCATCTCGCGTTTGAAATCTTCCATGAGAATTGTTGTGGGCTTTCCTGTTGAATAATCCTTTGAACGACCGAATGGGCAAATAGTTCCTTCTTGGCGGCTGGTATCTAGTGGCGATTAATATCTTTCCCAATTCCAGCCTGACCTTAATCGCTAGATATATCTCTTACATGTTTCTTAGTTGCTTGAAACTTATCCCTTTCGTGATCGCTATGGCTGATCCGAGGTACCGCTCTTGAGTAATTCGAAGTTAAGCCGTCATAAATACATTTCGTCATATTTTCGTTACTTTTTTTAACCCCCTACTCTGATTTAAGAAAGATATCTGCAATAATTTCTCAGATAAAAATCCGTAAAGTATTCTCTTCGTAGTCTAGTCATTGCAATGCAATGTCTTGATTGCGATTCCATGCATGAGGGTGCGCAAATTCATCTGTCTTTCTCTCTGTTCCGTATTCTGGACCAGTCTTTACTTTTTCTCGTTATTAGGTCTCTCTTTTCGAGTTTCTTTCTTCGGAGCTTTGAGTTTTGTGAGGTAATACGTCCGTTTACGCTTAATTCATATGAATATCGGAGAACGGAATGAGATTACAAGGAAAATACAGCAATATCTTCTATTGGAAATAAAAAAAAGATTTCGGCCAGAAGTGAATGAACTGAGACTTACAAAAAGTCAGTAGTGGGCACCTTAATAAAAAGAGCCATCAAAAACTGCTCAACATGCTCCACTTGACGATGAATTTCGAATGTACAAACCCAATAACGATACCAAACCCATTGGACTTGACGGAATTTGTCTAATTTGATACATACTCTCCACTCTACTACTAAAATATATCTGTTGTAAGGAACCGTTTAAGCTAGCTCGCTCTATTACAAAAGATTTTAACTAGAATAATCTGAGATAAAAATCTCTATTTGATACGAAAAGAAATAAATGTACTGATTGAGCTGATTGGAGATATCTCTTGTTACCTTTAAGCGAAGTAACACTTCAAACAGTGTATTATTTTCTCCTAGCTTGTTCTTTGATATTCTATTAAACTCGCCCTTTCTTCTTGCTAGCATTATATAGCTTGGTCACTGGTTGTAGGAGTAAGCAAACCCCTGCTCGAAACTTTATTAGGGGGCATAAAGGGGGTTCCATTACCGCATACGGACTAGAAGCCAGTTTCAGGACTGCTGATAGAGCTAGTTCTATTTATGTAGACAAGTAGTCAATATTGAACTAGGTTTAGGCAGGCGGGTCTTTCCTATTGGAGGAGCAGGGTTATCTCTTTCAATTCACCGAGGAATCACCTTCTCGTATGTTGGGCAACTATGAATAGGATAATGTACCACACAGAATTCACCAAGAGAATAACTCTGTGACTAGCACCCAACGGAAGGAAAAGTATGTGAATCAACGGAAAGGCATAAAAAAATTAAGATACCACAAGCAAAATTCAGAGAGACATCTTCGTAAATATTCAGGTCTGCTTCATTTATTATATCTTGGAAGATCATATGACCGCGAATTTTCCCTTCTCCCTACACCCACAAAAAATTATATGACAATCTGTTCAGAATACGATTAGAAGACCATTTCTTGGAGAGGTTGTCAGAGATAAACAAGCTGCAAAGGAACCCACAAAACAATGAACATGATATGCCCAAAGCGAACGAAGGGAAATACTAAAGAGAAAAGAAATAGAAGTCTATGAAAAAACAGAGATCAAGAAAACAATGACGTATGAAC